>CM061558.1:155687661-156892661 GCA_030864225.1 Capsicum baccatum var. pendulum
ACATAGATGATAGTATTGAATAGAATCAAGTAGTGGTTTATGATCCTAGACTTAGTAGATTGTAGTCGTCTTCTTCTTACTAGATTTTTATACAGTACATGATATCGCTTTTTCAATGACCACCAAAATAATGTAACAAATTAGATTGTTAGAACAAGCTAAGGAGTGTTGGAATATTGCTATTGAGCCTAGAATCGATTTCACAAAATGAGAATGATTTTCAAGATTTTTCAATGAAAATGGATGAAAATATTAGGATAAAAATATGAGAAGTTGCTTAAAACAATGAAGTTCATAACACTTTTCGATGGATGATGAAAAAATCAATGAAAAAATTACTAAAAAATGACCAAAAAATTGCTAAAAAATTATAAAATAATGGCTGGTAGTCGAGCTTCATTAAGAAGCTTTACGTTTTTTTAAAAAAAAATTTAAATATCTAATATTTATATTTTTGAATATGGTCTAAAGTGTAGTTTCTAAAATATAGGGGTTGAAGTGGGGTGGAACTAAAATGCATGTTTTTAAACTTGTGTGCCAGGGTTGACACTTTTTTTGTGGTCTCATTAGGGTGTCTCTGATTTTCAAATTTTTAAGACTAGTGTCTCTTTGTCAAAATAAGTTTGGCAAAATATCTATTTTATAAACTCTCCCAATATACTATGTGCATGGATTCCCAATTTATAATTTTTATATATTTAATAAATTTTTGTATATAAATACTAGATTCGCATGAAAGTTACTGAATTTTCGAAAACCCCACCGAGCATCCTGGATCCGCCCCTGCATATATGATATATACTCTTAGCAATCTTTAATTAAGTTTTCTAACAAATTAATTAGAGTACTTAATGAGTTTAAAAATTTAATAACGGGAGAACGGTTACTCTATCATAAGGGTGACTCAAGGGTAAGACTAATAAAACATTTGTTTTAATTGTAAATTTTGAGCCCTCAAAAATTTAATAGTAAATTTTATGATTTCAACTTCACTTGAAATAAGAATGAAAATTGTGAAATATATTTTAAAAGAACCTAAAAAAGAAAAAAAGAAAGAAAAAACTATAGAATTTTTATCAGAAATATTTTAGAGCTTTGAATTAAACAACTCAAGCTTCATGTTAATAAATAAAGTTTTAACAACAACATCTAAGTTAATATATTCCAAACAGATGACCAACATTTTATTAACTAGAATTAATTTTTACTTTTATTAATAATCATATTAATACGTGAAGTTAAAGGTTATGTGTCTTTTAAAAAACTAGTTTATGTGTACGTGTTTCACATGTGTACCTCAATTTAGTGAGTTTAATTTTATAAAGTCATTCAAGATATAATAAACATGACAGTCTTTCAAAATATTTATTGCATTTTTTATTAGTTGCCATCTTCGGTCTTCACATTAGGTTTGCTTTAAACAATTATCCAATTCTATGAATAAGTAGAAATTAATCAATCGAAAAACATGTAATAATAATTTAAGCACAAAAAAGTTTACAAAGAAGAGTATATTCTCTTTAGTCCTCCCTTGAGTCATTCTCCTTCACCTCCCCTCTCTTTCTTTAATCCTCCCAATCTTTTCTTTTAACTTCTCCAATTTCATATCAACACAAGAATTATTTTATTTGGATTCTTTAGGCTTGTCAGCTTCTGAAGAATCTTCCTCAACTAATCTGTTCAACCCAATCAATTTCTCAACTTCATTAGCTAATGTTTAATTTTTAATATATTGGGAAGATTCCTCGAAAGATATTTTTGTCAGCTAATATTTATATTCAGGATTTTATAGTGGTAGGCAGATAGATTAAACTAAATTTATAATGAATATTGTACTTGATCTGCTTTCAAACTTAATTAGTAAGCCCAAAATTGGATATAACCCTAAATTTATATATTCATCATTCAAATAAAAGTATTGCATATCAAGATTCAACACTTATTATAACCTTATACTTAGAACTCAACTAATAAATTTAATAAAAGATTCAACTATAATAACAACAAAATAGTCAAATAACTTGATCAAAATAAAGTCATAATTAAACAAAGGAAGAAGAAAAAAAAAGAGATGAACCTTTGATATTTTTGACTACTTCATTCGGTGGAGGAATACATATTTTTTTTCAAATTTTTATCACAAATTTTCTACTGAAAGAAAAACATGAAAAATTATGAAAAAAGTAGAACCCATTGTTAGTTTTTGATTATTTAATCATATTTATATATAATCTTTAAAGTTATTAACTAAAAGGAATAAAGAAAGATGAAGAATATGATAAGAATGAATGCACAGACACACAAAAAAAAAACTTGAATTATAACAAAATAAGAAGAAAAAATAGAAGTAGAGCTATGTTCCTTGTAAATTTTGATCCAAAATATTACTTAAATAAAATTTTAAAAATTCTTTTCCTATATAAGATAAAATTCTAAGTGATTTAAAAGTGTTAAAGATTATTAATTCTTACTTAGATTAAATAATCAAATCAAAAGAAGTTATAACTAAAATTAATTGTGACCAAAACTTTTATCCAAAACGATACATACGTGACGAAAAAATGCCAAAATAGTAATACCAATTAATTAAAGTTTTTAAAAATTTAATCAAGATACAATTTTTAAATGATTTAAAATTCCTAAATTTTAAGTATATAATTTAAATAAGGAAAGATTTAAGAATTATAAGTTATAATTTTTTTTTCTAAAATAGTAAAAAGACGATTTTGTGTATTGCAGAGTTTTTTAATGAAGGAAAAAAATTTCAAATCACTTTTCTAAGGTCTTCACACTTTTAATATATTATTGTAACACCCCATAACATTCCTGACTTGATACCACTCTTAGTTACATGCATAGGGAACTTAAAGCCTGAAAATTTTTAAAGTGTTGAAACACTTAGTCATATTTTAAGTCCTTAACTTCAATAATTTTTAAATTGATCATTCTAACCCTGAAATGTGGATTTTTTAGTTGATTCATGTTCAGGGGTGTAAAGGGCATGTTTCGGGGAAGTTTCAAATTTTTCGGACAAGGATTGGGGCACGTTTGAATTTCATTTACAGAACCTCACCACAATTGCACCGCGTCGCGATGAGTATACCAATGGAGGTTTTATCGCATTGCAGTAATGGACAATTTGGCGTTCTAGTTGCAAACTCAAATTACAGAAGGGAAGTCCTATATTTTCCCATGACCTCAGATCGTGATAACAGTAGATTAAGTCGTCATTAGGGCATTATATGCCAAAGGTTACTCAAGTTTCCTTCAAAACTAAACCCTAAGTCTTCTCAAAAGATCAAGAATTCAACCTTTAAGTTGAAGATTTAAATGAAAGATCCAAAATTAGGGTTCCAATCATCAAATTAAGAAACTTAAGGTATGTGGGACTACCCTAAACTCCATGGGCATAAGTTTTCTTATTTTTATCAAGTTTTAAAGATCTATAGTATTGTTTACAAGAAATATTTGATATTGTTTCAAAAAACATGCATCATGAAATTATTTTGATGAAAGTATATTTTTGTCTTAAACTATTTTCATGAAATTTAAATGTAACTATGTATAAATGTTTTTGTTTGTAATAAAAAGTTTGATTGAGAGAATGAATGATATAAGCTCCCTCTTCTTTCATGATATCTTTGATTTTATGTGTTGTGGATTGTTTAAGAGCATGAATTTATTAAAGATAATTAGAGAGTAAAATATTTACTAATTATCATGGAATGATACGGTTTATGACATGTTGAGAGGGTGTTTTTGAAAGGCAAATATTTATCGTGTCAAATTAACAATTTCTATGGGTTTTGAATACTGCAAACATAATATGACCTCCTTATTATTGTACTATGTAGAGGAGAGTGCTATTGATGCAAAGTTAAATGAAAATCTATTGCATAACTCCCCCTCAGTTTATGTTTAAAAACTATAGGTGGTCATTAATATGAGGATAAGTGAAAAAGGGCTATAGATATGTTATGATATAATTTGAATGACTTGCAAGTCAGGGTATGACAATACCTGATGATGACATGCCCTTAACAGAATAAGTATTAAATGTTTTGAAAATTTGAATCATGATTTTGAAGAACTAAAATTTGGGCTTAAGAGAGCTGGTTAGTTACCTGAAGAAGGTGTTTGAGTGGAAGGGCTTATCGCTGAAAATCATAGTAGCCGATACGGGACTTATGATATGCTATCCTACATGGGTGGATAATTAGGACATCTCATATGGTGTACTCACATGAGGGGTATCACCAATCTTTATGAACTCCAATCCTTGCAGAAAACTTGGATTGAAGGCTTGACCTTCGAGTCAAGGGCGGATTCCATATAGCTTGTGGAATTACAGATTTGTAGGGTGTACCAACTAGCTCAGAAGAATAACAAAGAGTGAGTTAAAGTTGTCAAGAATTGTTTTGAAGTACACTAAAAATATTCCCATGAATTTTTACTTTTGTTTTGTTCAGTGTTACTATGATACGCTCTCACCTATATTTTATAAAAATATGCTATTTTGGGTTGTTTCACATACCAGTACATTTATATTGACCCTTTATATTTCAGGATCTGAGGCACAATCCTAGGGTCCCGCTAAGCAGTAGATTGGGTTGTCAACAATTTTCAGTTGGAAAGCCTCCCTTATTTAAGAAGGCTTTATTTATGGGACATTGTCATTTGATTTTAGTTCATGGTCCGACTGGGGGCCTTGTCTCAGTTTTCAGACAGATGTTTTTTTGGTATCTTTAGAGATTTTCCAGACTGGTGTTAGATGTTCTTAGATATTTATGAGTTTATATTCGTATTGCTCAGTTGAAATAAGAGAACAACCATGATTCTATTTTGCTAGGTTTTTCTGCATTTCTTTATAGTATATGAATTGTGTATATGATTTCCAATTAGAAAAGCTTGGGCCTTCATGGTTTGGAATATTTATCGTGGTCAGGGCCTCGATTCGGGTCGTGACAAACTTGGTATCAGAGTATGGTTCATGGTCCTAGGGAAATCGCAAAATTGAGTTGAGTAGATTCCTATTTATGGGTGTGTAGTGCGCTACACTTATAAGAAGAAAGCTACTAGGAGTTTAGGAATGTCTCTCTTTATTTCATGATTTAGTTCGTGCTATAGAGTCTGAATATTCTCTAACCAATGATTTCCTATATTTCAAAAATTAATCATGCCTCCCTGTAGATCCAATGAACATAATACACAAGATGATGATATCCGCCCTACTTATGGGATGCGGACCTATAATAGAACTCGGACCCCAGAGCCTGTTTCCACTCTCGGAGTTTTTCCAGCTCAAACTAGTCCACCTAGCTCTCCTTGGACTAGTGTTAACTATCCCCAGTTTTCTCAGAGAGATGTTTTGAGTGCTGAGTTTCGATAGTCCATCCATTAATTGCTCAGCTGGTGGCCTCTCAGACCCATCGGACTGAAGATGTGGGTTCTATGTCTGGTTGATCTGAACTTACTCGGGTTGGCCAATTCATGAGGCTAAACCTACCCACCTTTGAAGGCACAAAGGTTGAGGAAGACCCCTAAGGATTCATTGATGAAATAGAGAATTTTTTTAGAGTTATACATGCTAATAAAGTGGAAGGAGTTGAGTTGACAGCCTATCCGTCAAAGGACGTAGCAAACTAGTGGTATAATGAGTGAGAGAATTTGAAGGGTGATGATGCTGAACCTTTTTTGTGGGGTGAGTTTGTAGAATCTTTCTTAGACCATTTCTTTCTCCAGGAACTTAGAGAGGCAATGTCTGGAGAATTTATAAATCTAAAACAAGGTAAGATGAGTGTTAGGAGTATGCATTGAAGTTCACTTAGCTGTCTCATTATGCTCCAGAGTTAGTGGACAATATGAGGGCTTGCATGAAGAAGTTTTTATCTAGTCTCTCAGATGAGTTAATGTTAGAATGTAAAGGGGCTATGCTAAATAAAGACATGGAATTCTCAGGTTATTAGTGCATATGCAATAGGTAAAATAGTAGAAGAAGAGGCTGGCTGAGGTAAGGGGAAAAAAAAGGCAAGCTAAGAGATCTAGGTCCACAGATCAGAATAACAGTCAACACCAAGATGGTAATTAGGGAAATAGGTGGTCTAAAAAGAAGTTTTAAAGCAATGCTTAGTCTTCAGCAAGTGCACCTATGCCTAGGACTTCGGTTAAAGAGAGGTTATAGTCAAGAGATAGGCCTAGAGCTCAGAGCACTTAGTCCCAAGAGAGTGTGACTCATCCTTTTAGGTCACACCCTCACTGTGGTAATTGTGGAAAGAATTACCCAGGGAGGTGCTTTTTCAGTAATAAAGTGTGTTATGTCTGTGGTCGGCCTGGGTATCTTCAGAGAGAATGTCCCTCAACTTGAAAGGATGTTGGGGGTATGAGGTCCCAAGCAAATTCCATAGCCCCTCCACCTAAGGGTACCATTTCTTTTACAGGAGGTAATCACAACCGATTATATGCTCTAACTAACTACAAGGATGCAGAGACTTTACCAGAGGTTGTTATTGGGATATTATAGATTTTCTCCCATGATGTGTGTGTATTACTTAATCCAGGGTTGACCTTGTCTTATGTGACCCCTTACGTAGTAGTTAGTTTTTATTTTGAACTTAAAATCATTTCGGGATGCTTTTTTATTTCCACTATTATTGGTGACTCTATTGTGGCTAGGAGAGTTTATAGGAATTATGTTTTATCTGTTTTTCATTGTGATACTGTGGATGATCTTGTTGAACTGGAAATGATTGATTTTGATTCCATTCTGGGAATAGACTGGCTCCATTTATGTTATGCTACACTAGACTGTAGAACCAGGAAAGTCACCTTTTCTTTTCCTAATAAGCCATTGATAGAATGGGAGGGATATTATTTAGCCCCTAGGGGGAAGTTCATCTCTTATCTTAGGTGCTAAAAACATATATTAAAAGGTTTTCTATACTACCTTGTCCGGGTCAAATATTTCAGTACTGAAAGTCCTTCCCTCTATCCCGTTCTCGTAGTTAATGAATTCCCAAAAGTTTTTCATAATGACCTCCCTGGGGTGCCACAAGATAGGAAGATAGACTTTGGCATTGATTTATTGCTGGATACCTATCCTATTTCTATTCTGCCATATAGAATGGTCCCTACAAAATTGTAAGAGTTGAAAGAACAGTTAAAGGACTTTTTTTGCAAAGGCTTTATTCATATTAGTGTCTCTCCCTGGGGTGCTCCGGTACTCTTCGTGTGTAAGAAAGATGAGTCCTTCCATGTGTGTATAGATTACCATCAACTAAATAAGGTCACTAATAAAAATAAATACCCCCTTTCCAAAATTGATGACTTATTTGATCAAGTCCAAGGGGTCCAATATTTTTCCAAAATAGACTTTCATTCGGGGTATCATCAGTTGAAGGTTACAGAGGCTGATATTCTTGAAACAACTTTCTAAACTCGATATGGTCACTATGAATTCTTAGTTATGTCCTTTGGACTGACTGACGCCCCTGCGGCCTTTATGGGCCTAATGAATAGGGTGTTTCATAAATATTTAGAGATGTTCGTCATAGTATTTATCGATGACATCCTTATTTAATCTAAGAATAAGGAGGATCATGTCAATCACCCTGAGTCATCCTTCAAACCCTTTGAGATCATGAGTTGTATTCAAATTTTCCAAGTGTGAATTCATGCTTAGTGCCATTGCTTTCTTGGGGCACATTGTTTCTAGTGAGGGGATTAAGGTTGACCCCTAAAAAGTTGAGGTAGTGAGAAAATGGCCCAGAACCATGACTCCAACCAATAATCGGAGCTTCTTATGTTTGGAAAGGTATTACAGGAGATTGTGAAGAGGTTTTCCTTCATAGATGCTTCCTTTACGAGATTATCTCAGAAAAAGGTAAAATTCTTATGGTCTTACTCTTGTGAGAATAGTTTGGAGAAACTGAAGGATAATTTGACTACCGCACCAGTTTTGACCCTTCTTGAGGGTACATTGGGCTTTATTGTGTACTGTGATGCGTCCCGAGTGGGAATTGGGTGTGTGCTTATACAGGATGGTAAGGGGGTGGCCTATGCATCTAGATAACTAAAGGTACATGAATAGAACTATCCTACCCAAGACTTAGAATTGGCGGCGGTGGTATTCACACTAACGATTTGGTGTCATTATCTTTATTGGGTGCATGTTGATATATTTAATGACCATAAAAGTTTGCAATATGTTTTTACGCAGAAAGAACTGAATCTTAGGAAGAGGTAGTGGTTGAAATTACTGAAGAATTATGATATGAGCTTGCATTATCATCTGGGCAAGTCCAATGCCCTTAGCAGGTTGTCTATGGGTAGTCTCTCTCATGTGCAGGAAGGAAAATGGAATATGGTGAGAGATATTTATTATCTTGCAAATTTGGGAGTTCGATTCCTAGATTCTAAAGATGGATGAGTGTTTATGCACAAGGTAGCTAAATCCTCCCTATGTGCAGAAGTTAAGAAGAAATAGGTTGAGGACCCCATTTTGTGCATATTAAGAAAGATGTTGGTCAACAAAAGGTACTGGCTTATAAAATTGGTGGTGATGGGATTTTAAGGTATCAAGGTAGATTATGTGTGCCGAATATGGATGGGTTGCGAGAAAGAATTCTTGGTGAAGCTCACACTTCCAAGTAGGTGGTTCACCTCGGTTTTACTAAAATATATCATGATCTGAAGGCTATTTACTGGTGGAGTAATATGATAAAAGATATTGCTAACTTTGTGGCTAAGTATTTGAATTGTCAACAAGTTAAGGTTAAACATTTGAGACTAGGTAGCAGCACTTCCCAAAAGATAGCTCTGCCTATGTAGAAGTGGGAGATGATCAATATGGACTTTATTATGCGACTTCCAAGATCCCAAAAACAATATGACTCCATTTGGGTGATTGTAAATAGGATGACTAAGTCTCATTTTCTTCCAGTACGGACCAACTACTCGGGGGACGACTATGCTAAACTATATATTCGAGAGATAATTCATTTGCATAGGGATCCTGTATCTATTGTATTCGACTGAGGTCTGCAATTTTCTTCTCAGTTTTAGAGGTCTATTTAGAGAGGTTTAGGTACCCATGTAAACCTTAGTACTGCCTTTCACCCTTAAAATTATGGGAAGACAAAGCACACTATTCAAACCTTAGAAGATATGTTCAGGGTTGGCGTAATTGACTTCAAGGGTAGTTGGGTGGATTACTTGCCATTGATAGAATTCACCTCTAATAATAACTGCCATTCTAATATCCAAATAGCTCTCTTTAAAGCCTTTTATGAGAGGATATATAGGTCCCCAATTGGGTGGTATAAAGTGGGAAAAACCCAATTATTTTGGCCTGAACTTGTTCATAAAGCAATAGAGAAGGTGAAGATCATTAGGGAGTGACTTCAGACTACTCAGAGTCACCAAAAGTCTCATGCTGATGTAAAAAGAAGGGAGTTGGAATTCAAAGTCGATCATTGGGTATTTCTAAAAGTCTCCCCTACGAAGGGAGTCATTCAATTTGGGAAAAAAGAGAAGCTTAGTCCTCGTTATATAGGACCATACTAGATTGTGATAAGGATCGGTGAAGTTGCACATGAGTTGGATTTGCCATCAAGTTTGGCTTCTATAACATTCGGTATTTCATATATCCATATTGAAAAAGTGTATTGGAGATTATTCCCTTGTGCTGCCTATAAAGGAGATCAATGTAAAATAATCATTGTCTTGTGAAGAAGAACCCATTGCTATCTTGGATCGCCAAGTTCGAAAGTTAAGAAGCAAGGAGACAATTTCAGTTAAGGTGTTGCAAAAAAACAAAAAAGCTGAGGAAGCTACTTGGGATCGAATGATGACATGCGCGCAAGGTACCCATCTCTCTTTGAAACCTTGGAAGACGACATGGAAGGTACAACTCCTATACTACTCTTTTCTTTCCATATAGTGCTTGAAATCGTGTTTGTTATGTCTTGAGTCATCATTTGGGGATGAATGATCCCAATAGGGGGGTAATGTAACACCTCATAATATTCTCAAATTAATACCACTCTTAGTTTCATGCATAAGGAACTTAAAGCCTAAAAGTTTTTGAAGTATTGAATGACTTAGTCATGTTTTAAGCCCTTAACTTAAAAGATTTTTAAATTGATCTTTCCGACCTCGAGACGTAAATTTTTTAGTTGATTCATGTTCAGGAGTGTAAAAGGCATGTCTTGGAGAAGTTTTGTAATTTTTGGATGAGGATTGGGGCTCGTTTGAATTTCATTTCCAGAACCTCACCACGATTGCACCATGTCACGTTGAGTATAGTGATAGAGGTGTTACGCACATGGTAATGGCCAATTCAGCGTTCCAGTTACAAACTTATATTACAAAAGGGCAGTTATGTCTTTTCCTATGACCCCAAATCGTGATAACAATGCATTAAGTTGTTATTAGGGCATTATATGCCAAAGATTACTCAAGTTTCATCAAAAACTAAATCCCAAATCTTCCCCCAAGATTAAGAATTCAACCTCTTATGATTTCAAGAAAAGAGTCAATATTAGGGTTCCAATCTTCAAACAAAGGAATTTAAGGTATATGGGACTACCCTAAACTCTATGGACATAAGTTTTCTTATTTTTATCAAGTTTTGAAGATTGTAATATTGTTTACAAGGAATGTTATATATTGTTTCGAAAGGCATGTATCATAGAATCATTTTCATCACAGTATATGTTTATCTTGAACTATTTTTCATAAAATTTAAATGTAACTATGTATATATGATTTTATTTGTAATGAAGAGTTTGAATAATATAAAATCCCTCTCCTTTTATGATATCTTTGATTTCAAGTGTTGTGGATTGTTTAAACGCATGAAGTGCTTAAACAAAACTAGAGGGTAAATTCCTTAGTAATGATCATGGAATAATATGATTTTTGACATGTTGAGAGGGTGTTTTTGAAGGGTAAACATTTATCATGTCAAGTTATCAATTTCCATGGGTTTTGAATATTGCTAACATGATATGACCACCTTATTATTGTACTATTGAGAGGAAAGTATTTTTGATGTAAACTCAAATGAAAATCTATTGCATACCCTCACTTGATGTTTAAAAACTATGGGTGGTCTTTAAATTGAAGATAAGTGAAAAAGAGCTATAGATGTGGTATGATGTGATTTGAATGACTTGCAAGTTAGGGTATGACAATACCTGGTGATGACATGCCTTTAACAGAATAAGTATTAAATGTTTTGAAAATATGAAGCGTGATTTTGAAGCACTAAAAGTTGGGCTTAAGAGAGCTAGTTGGTTACTCGAAGAAGGCATTTGAATGGAAAGGCTCATCGCCGAAAACTATAGTTTTCGGTATGGGAATTATGATATGATATCCTAGATGGGAGGACAATTAAGAAATCTCACATGGAGGGTGGGGGGTTCCTATGGTGTACTCACATGGGTTTTTTTTACCAATCTTTATGATCTCAAATCCCTGTGACAAACATAGATTAGAGGCTTCGCCGCTGAGTCAAGGAAGGATTCCATATATTTCGTGGAATTATAGATTTGTAGGGTGTGTCAACTAGCTCAGAAGAATAACAAAGAGTGAGTTAGAGTTTTCAAGAATTATTTTAAAGTGCACTAAAATATGCCCATGTATTTTTACTTATGTTTTGTTCACAGTTACTATGATATGCTCTGACCTATATTGTATAAAATATGCTATTTTAGGTTGTTTCACATACTAGTACATTTGTATTGACCCCCTATATTTTAGAATCTGAGGCACAGTCCTGGGGTTCTGTTGAGCAGTAGATTGGGTTGTCAGGAGTTTGCAGTTGGTAAGCCTCCCTTATTTTTAAAGGCCTTGTTTATGGGACATTATCATTTGATTTTAGTCCATGGTCCGACAGGGGACCTTGTCTCAATTTTTAGAAAGATGTTGTTTTCATGTTGTTAGAGATTTCACAGGGTATTAGATGTTCTTGGATGTTTATGAGTTTATATTCGTATTTTTCATTTGAAATAACAGAACAACCATGATTCCGTTTTGCTAAGTTTTTTTGCATTTCTTTATACTATAGGAATTTTGTATATGATTGTCAATTAGAAAAGGGCGCTCGGGCCTTCATGGTTCAGGATGCTTGTCGTGGCTAGGGCCTCGATTTAGGTCGGGACAATTATATATAATTATACAGGGTATAGATTACACTAAAAGTAACTAATACACAAGAGAAAAAAAGACAATACTAAATTGGTACAATATTATTTTTGTATGTATGTCTATATATTTAAAGCATCTTATTGAAATTTTACTTTAGAACACTAATTTTATTCAGACGTAAATGATAAATTGAGTCATCTAATAGATAATTACACATCATTAACTATTAGAAAAGGGGGAAAACCCCTAAAAATAAGATATAGTATCTGCTACAAGTTTAAATGAATTGACCATGTTAATACCTTTTTACATGATTAATGTATATGTGTGAGGATTCGTATCTAAAACCGATTTCTACTCATTTGAACTGAAATGTAAATATTATTTTTTTGGTTTATATAATCAAATACAAACTTGATATTAATTACCTCATTTATATCACCTAGATCATATTGTTTACCCACTAAATATTTACACTAAATAATAATAGGGGTTGAGTACTACTATTTGGATCTTTCTCATTCAGTCTCCTGTTCGTTTTTAACGAGGACTCAAACAAGTTTTTCAACTGTTACACATTTACAATCATACGCCAGTATGTCAATTTTGTGTGGGTGGGGTAGATATTTAAACGTAGTGTTGGTGCATTTCAATATTGAAATTAAACTTCATGATAATTGATGGACATAAAGTGAAGAAAGTAGTGTCATTATATTTTGATAACTCTTGAAACTCTTAATAATTTATTTTTCCATTATCTACCATATTATTTTGTGCCTTTAAGCTTATGAGTTAGTGGTAGAATATGGTCAAAAGTTTCTTGTAACATCTACTATTATTCTACATCTTTATGTATTGTAACTCATATAACATATGAGACCCCTAAAACTTTCATATTACTCACTTAATATCCACTACACCCTTATTTACTTGATTGAAGGATACTACACCAATATAAATGATATTTTCTTTCTTGTGTTGAAGAACATATGAAAAGAGATGAGTGGTAGTACATTGTGAGTGACAAGAAAAAGATGATAAGAGTAAATGCACTAGTGAAAAAGAGAGTTGAGACAAAGAAAATATTCTAGGTCTTCAACTACATTCACTATACAAAAGAGAGTAAATATATTAGTGAAAGAAAGAGTTGAGAAAAAGAAAATATTCTAAGTCTTTAAATGCATTCACTATACAAAAACAAAATTTTAATATGTTGAAGGAAGGTGTTTTTATGGTGGATATTTGGACTCTTGAACTAATACAGAGTTGCTTGAGTTATGCATTGTTGATGAGTTGTTGCATCCTGGAGGGGACAAATCAAGAGATATACTATTGAATTTGTGTAGATTATACCGCAATGGACTTGAATCTTCTTAAAGAGAGCGAAATATCCATGTCTCATCCAAGAAGAAGATTACTTTATTTTCTTCCTTTTGTATTTTAAACTATAATTTAATTATTGTAGTATATTACGCCAATACATAATATTCTGGTCATTGTTTTACTTTGCTGGTGATGGATTTAATTATCAAGAAGAGCAAGAAAAGAAGGGCCGAGGAGGGTTGACCTAGGATTAAGTGGGGTGGCTTGATGCCAGGTAGTGAGCTGGAGATAGATAACAAAGTGGCGGGATTGGGGCTGTGGGAGTGTGGGGGACGTGGATGTTGTGTGGGATAGGGCTTCCAGTTGCATCATGGAGACTGCTAGAGAAGTGTTGGGCGTTTTGAGGAGTCGTCCAGGAAGGCATAAGGGAGACTAGTGGTGGAATAAAGAAGTTAAGAAGAAAGTGGAGATTAAGAAGGGGGTGTATGTTAAGTTGATTGAGAGTAAAGATGCAGAGAAAAAGTGGCTGAATAGGGAGGTCTACAAAGTAGCAAGAAAAGAGGCTAAGTTAGCAGTTACGGTTGCTAAGATAACAACATTTGAGAACTTGTATCCGGGGTTAGGGGAGAAATCTGGGGAAAAGAGGTTGTATAGGCTTGCTAAGGCTAGGGAGCGGAAGGGTCGGGAGCTCAATCAAGTGAAGTGTATTAATGCAGAGGATGGTAAAGTTCTGGTAAAGGATGTTCACATTAAGAAGAGATGATAGGAGTATTTTTATAGGCTTTTAAATGAGGAGAGGGACAGAGACATTGAGTTTGGGGAGCTGGTGCACTCGAAAGAGAACCTTGATTTCAGTTATTGTAGATATTTTAAGGTTGAAGAGGTCAGAGAGGCTATTCGTAGGATGCGGAGGGAAAGGGCGACAGGGACTGATGAGATTTCGATGGATTTTTAGAAGTTTATAGGTGGGGTAGGTTTAAGGTGGTTTACTAATTTGTTTAATAATATTTTTAAGACGGTGAGAATTCCTAAGGTTTGGAGGTAAAGTACGATGATTTCGTTATATAATAACAAGGCTGACATTCAGAGTTGCACCAACTATAGAGGTATCAAGATGTTAAGTCATACTATGAAGATTTGGGAGAGGGTGGTTGAGCGAAGCTTGAGGAGGCTCGTGTCTATCTCGAAGAATCAGTTTAGTTTTATGCCTGGTCACTCATAGGAAGAGAAAATACACCTGGTGAGGAGATTCGTGGAGCAGTATAGGGAAAAGAAGAGTGATTTCCATATGGTGTTCATTGACTTGGAGAAGGCGTATGACAAAATCTCTAAGGAGGTTTTCTGGAGATACTTAGAGGTGAGAAGGGTCCTGATGGCGTACATCAGAGCTATTAAGGACATGTGCGATAGAGGAAAGACCTAGATGAGAATGGTGGGAGGGGACTCAGAGTATTTTCTGATCGATACAGGGTTACATCAGGGTTTGAATCTTAGTTCGTTCCTATTTGAGTTGGTGATGGATATGTTGATGTGGAGTATTCAAGGGAAGGTACCTTGGTGTATTTTGTTTGCGGATATTGTAGTATCGATTGATGAGATGCAGGGGTATGAATAAAAAATTAGAGGCTTGGAGGCAAACCCTTGAATCTAAGTGGTTCTGTTTGAGTAGGTCTAAGACAGAGTATCTAGAATGAAGTATAGTGACTTGAGGCAGGAGGACGACATGGTGGTGAGGTTGGATTCCAAGGATATTTGTAAGAGGGATAATTTTAAATATCTTTCGTCTATGATTCAGGGGAATAGTGAGATTGATGAGGATGTCTCTAACCATATTGAAGCAGGTTGGATGAAGTATAGGCTCACCTTGGGAGTGTTGTGTGATAAGAAGGTGCTCCAGAAGCTTAAAGGAAAATTCTACAGAGTGGCAGTCCGTCCAGCCATGCTGTATGGAGCAGAGTGTTGGACAGTCAAAAACTCCCACAATTAAAAAGCGAAGGTGGAAAAAATAAGAATGTTGCATTAGATATATGGGATTACTAGAGGGATAGAGTTAGTTGTGAGATTATCCGAGACAATATGGGAGTGACTTCGGTGGAGGATAAGATGCGGAAGGGAAGGTTGAGATGGTTTAGGCATGGGATGAGGAGGGGCACAGATTCCCCAGTTCATAGGTGTAAGAGGCTAGCCTTAGATAGCTTCAGGGTGTAGAGAGGTAGGCTGAATAAATACTGGAGGGAAGTAATTATATATGACATAAAGCAGCTTCAGCTTACTGAGGACATGACCATAGATAGGAAGGTGTGGAGATCACAGATAACGGTAGAAGGCTAGGATGAGTGTGTGGGTTGTAGCAAGTAGTTAGAAGAGCTCATATATAGCCGGGTTAGTAATCCTAGAACTATTTCCATATGTAGGAGCCCCTAGTCAGGAGGGCTTAGGTGTGGTGGGTGTCTTTGGTCTGTGAGTGTATGTTGCTACTAGGTGGGTGTCCTATTTTAGTTGTCCTATTTCTTATCTCTTATTTCACATTACGCTTATTTTGTATTGCTCTGATTTTTATTTTATTATGTTTTATTCCTTATTTATGTTATGCCATCCATTCTTCTTTATGTTTCATTATGCTCTTGCTTACTATTCTTTATCTTGAGCTGGGGGTCTATCGCAAACAACTTCTCTACTTTTTCGGAGGTAGCGGTATGGACTGCGTATATTTTAGTCTCCCCAGACCCCACTTTGTGGGAATACACTGGGTTTGTTATTGTTGTTAAAAAGAAATTTATATATATATATATATATATTTAATATTACTTTTTAATTCAAACATCTTACGTGGCATGCATGTTTAAAATCACAAGATCGACTCAAAAGATGTTTTGGTATATATCGAACTCTTTTCAATCCATATTAATTTGTCATGTTTCATTTCTTGAGAGTCAATTTGACTAGTTTTCATCAGAGCTAAATTGGAGTTGATTAGTCTAACATTTTAACTTGACAATTAAAAATTTAAAAATTACATAATAGTACTAGATTGTGATTCTTTCATATCAAATTGAAAATAATATATTTTAAAATATTGATCAAAATATTAATTTAACTTTGGAAAGGTGAACTATGAAAAAGGTTTTGGGTTGGAGGGAGTACACCTCTTTGGTTAATACCTCAAACTTTAATAACTTTATTAAAACTCTTGAGCCTATCAAATTAAGACATACATATAATTTGTAAAATATATAGTTCTCTAATATACTCTCCTCACCCCTTAGAAAAGTGCCATTTTGACAAAAAGGAATTTTTCAAAATAAGTCCCACCTTAACAATTTAAGACAAAAATCGATATGTTTCTCCAATTATACTTTATATTAAAGGATTATTTTTTCTTCAAAATTCTTAATTCTCAAGAAATATCTAATAAATAAGGACAATTTATTAAATTACACCTCTTATTTATTACTTTTTGTAATAGGTGTGAAATAAGCCATATAATACTGAACTAAAGGGTTATACTAATTCAGTATTATCTGGCTTATTTTACAATCGAAGTCCACCCATCAACTAATCTCACCAATACAGGGTTATCATAAAGAGTATATCCCTTAAGAATTATACTACTTCCAAGGTTCAACCACTTAGCACTTCACTAGGTGTGATCTCATCATTTTTAAATAAAATATTATACTTAAAGAGAGAATGATTAATACATGATAGGATTCTTTACTGCATAATAGAATCATATGCCAGCCACTCATTAAAAACACTCTCTAAAGTCAACTTCGAAACCCTAACCCTAGAATCCTGAGTTTGCCTATAGCCACCACGACCGTTGGGTAGACTCTGCCGAAGGTTGCTCAACATCATATTCCTGAGTTTCAGCAAGGGTTGGGAATGTATTATGCTACTACTCTTCAACCTACTTTGTCAAAACCTATCCCAATACCTTTAACACCTATCACATATTTGCATGGAGAACCAAGGGTACTGCAGGAAGAGAAGAAGATTACATAGATGATAGTGAGTAAAGAGTTGAAATTTGTAGTGATTGGAAAATTCTCATATGGATGGCCTGGCATCCAAGATCTGAGAAAACTTATTCCAAAATAATGTTCATTGAAAGAGGATGTGAATATAGGACCGATATGTATTGATTGGGGCCTCAAGGATTGAGGACTATATAAACTTGTTATCTAAACCTATTTTTTATATTACAGATCGTAATTGGAATTACCCAATGAGGACGTTTAATTGGGATCCCTTATTTGATCCAAATGAAAAAACTTCGATAGTAGTTGCATGGATTTCACTTCTATCATTGCCATCAAATTTTTTTGCCAAAAAGATAATTTTTCAATTGCTTTAGTAGTTGGAAAATCATTGCAAGTCAAAATAGCTATAACAAATAAGACAGACCTAGTTGTGTGCGTGTAAAGGTGGAAATTGATCTACTAGGAGAATTTTCAAAGAGAATTAACATTGGGGTGAGGAAGAAATCAAGAGAAATTATAGTAAAATGGATTACTATCAAACATCTTCCTAATTATTGTAAGAATTATAAGTTTCAAGAACACAATGAAAATGAGTGTTTCATCTTACATCCAAAGTTGTATTATAAAAGTGGTCAATCATCAGGAAAAGAGTCAATTAAAAGACAAAGAGAAGGAGGGTCTAGAAAGAGGAAAAGAGTCAGAATACAAAGGCAAAGTACCATAATTTCAAGAAAAGAAACAAAGGAAAAGAGATAGAAGAGGAACATATCCATATAGTGGAGCATACAAATAAAGATGGAATCAGAAAGACAAGTCAGAGAATCAACATGTAAAAATTAATAATAAATTTGATGTACTAGATATAGAAGATGAAATATCTGAAGAGGACATAGTGTATGATAAATGCAAAGGTTATACTACGAAGGTGTTTCAATAAACAGAACATAGATCAACAAAAACAAAGACAATGGAAAGAAAGATATGGAAGCTGATAATAACAAGGATAAAGATGGAGAATTAAATAAAGGTAATAAAAAAAAGCTGACAAGGGGAGTGCAATAAATATGATGAAGGAAAAAAAAAGTGAAAAAAATGACAGTAGTGATAGAGAAGTAAAAGAAAAGAATTAAGAAGGAAGAATCAACAATAGATAAACAAAGGGAAAGACAAAATCAAAAAAAGAGAGACAATAAAACCACCTAATCCTACTGTGTCAGAAGGAAGAGGAGAAAGGCAGAAAGAACATAAATCAGAGGTAGAAAAATAGTTAGAATGATACAAGAAGATAATGGAGTAGATACAGATGAGGAAGATAATTTTCAAGAGAATATTCAGGAGGTAACAAAAAAAAAGGAATTTATCTCCAAGACATTAAAGGGAACTTAAAAAAAAGGGGAAGAAACAATGAGCATATAAATCAAAGGCAAACAAGGAGTATCTCTGCCAAACCCATTAGTAGTAAATGTTGTTGAAGAAAATATTGTTTTGGAACATAAGATGAAATAATACTCAAGATTCATTTGAGAGATAAATTGATCTTAAAAAGAAAAATCACTTTTCATATATTGCTTGGTTGGAACCTTTCCAAGTGCCTCAAGAATAAGAAGGTTATAAAAGAAGGTAGAGTTTAGAAAATGCTTATGTAAATAGATGTGAAATGATTTGGGTGATTTGAAAGGTGAAATAGAATGGAGAAGTAAAGACGAACACTCACCAACAAGTTACTATTAAGTATAATCATATTTTAAGTAATAAGGGGATATATGTTACTATAGTTTATGTAGGATATAGTGCTATAGAGATGTTGGATTCGTGGAAAGATCTAGGAGAGGTCACAAAAGACATAGCAAAGCCTTAGATTATGGGTAGAGATTTTAATGTTATTCGTAATGATTTAGAAAAGCTGGGAGGGTTGGCAGTGACTCAACATGATATAATGGACTTTATGCAGTGTATAAATATGTATGAATCTAGTGAAATAAAGTTTACTGGTAGTTCATACACATGGTGTAATGGTAGAATTTAGGATGCATTTATTTTTAAAGGTTGGATAGAATTTTTGAGAATTGGGAGTTCATGAATGAATTTGCAGATTCAAAGGTTCAAAATGAATGAATGCTCCTTTATAGTTAACATGTTGTGTTACTCAAGATCCAGTCACTAGTCATTTCAAATTTCTAAAATTTTAGATCAAACAGAAGCAATTCAAGAAGAGAGTGGAAGAGAATTAAAAGACATAACAAGGGGAGTGAGGAGGATCTCTATTTCAAAACTTACATATCAAAATGAAAAATGTGAGAAAAGCTTTAGAAAAATAGAACAAAGAGACATTTAGAGATTTAATGATACGAGGACCATAAGTCTTGAGTACATATGTTAATAAGGTTATATACAGGGTGATTTATGGAAGGATTGCAGAGGTCTTACCTTATATTATATCAAGAAACTAGTCAGCTTCATTAAGGGTAGAATTATTACAAAGAATATGTTTCTAGCATAAGAAATTATGAGAGATATCAACAAGAGGGAAAAGTTTCAGAATATGAAGGTTAAACTAGACATGACAAAAACTTACGATAGAGTTTCTTGTATTTATCTAACTAAGGTGATTAGAAAGTTCGGCTTCAATGAGAGAATTGTTGAAACAGTTTGGAGATTAGTGTCCAGTAATTGGTACTCAGTGTTGGTGAATAGAAAGAATTATGGTTTTTGTAAATCATCAAGGGACTTGATGCAAGGTGACCCTTTTGTTGCCAACATTATTCATCATTGCAGTAGAAGTTTTAGCTATGGGAAGACAGAGGTTTATAGGATATGGAATGCCCAAATAGAGTGAGAGAATAAATAATTTATCTTATGTATATAATATTATCTTATTTTGTTCAGGACATAAAGGATCTATAAAGAAGATGATGACGGTCCTTAGACAGTATGGGGATGTATTAGGTTAGTTGATAAATTTGGACAAGAGTTTTCTGTACTTGCTTGTAAAGGTGCCTATAAGTATATGCCATAGAATAAGAAGATGGACAAGAATTGGTCAAGGAAAGTTACCTTCTAATTAATTGGGGTGTCCTATTTTCTATGGGAGGAAGAAAAGTTTCACTTTGAGTGCCTAGTGAAGAAGTTCATACGAAAAATTATGCATTGGTAAAATAAGTTGTTATATTTTGGAGGGAGGCATACTTTGATTAAACATGTTCTATAATATCTACCAATATATCTTATATCAGCCATGAATACCCCGAAAGGAGTAATTGATCAAATATATAAGATTACGATAAAAGTATTTTGATGAAGTATAGATGTTCTCAAAGGAAGACATTGGGTAGGATGTCAAATCTTATGTCTACCTATGAAAGAAGGTGGATTGAGATTTAGATCATTGCATCAAGTAGGTCATGCTTTATTTGACAAACTTTGATCAAATTTTAGAATATCTACTAACTCATTGTGGATTACTTCCATGTGGAATAAATATTGTAAGAAATGGCATCTCATAATGGCTCAAGGATTTGGTGCCTCACATGTATGGAGAAAACTAATGAAAATTAGAGAGGATGTGGAACATTGTATGTGGTATCAAATTAAAGGAGAAAATTCAAGTTTTTGGTTTGACAATTGGACAAAATAAGGTGCTTTGTACTATGTTGAGACAGACAAGCAAGGAGAAGAAGAGCTAGAGGTAAAAGATTTCAATATAGAGAGATGGAATAATGAGAAGCTTCTTAGTTATATCTCAGAAAGATGGTAGAGAACATAAAAGAGACACTTAGCCCAATGATAGTTGAAAGAGGGTCAGAGAAGCCATGGTCGATGGGGAATGCTAGTGGTCAGTTTACAGTGCAGCCAACTTGGAATATGATTAGAAATAAAAAGAGAAGCAACAAAAATATGACATGATATAAGGGAAAAAAGAATCCTTTTAAGATTAATTTCTTCCTGTGCAAAGTGTGTCAAGGAAGAATTGCTACAGATGATAACCTGAAGTGAATGAGAATTCCTATAGTATCAAAATATTGGTATTTTGAAGGTCAAAAGGAGAAGACCATAAAAAATCTTTTTGTAACAACTCTTATAGCTCAATGACTATGGAAATGTTTTGCTCATTTTTGCAGTTATAAAGATGGAACGAATAGAGCTTCATCAAGCAATCATGAAATGGTGGAACAAAGATGGAAATAACAAGCCGAGGAAGATATATAATGCAGTTCCTGCACTAATCATTTTGGCGCTATGGAAGAGAAGGAATGGTATAAGACATGAAAAAGATGTGGGTTTTATTCACATGGTGCAATATGTTTGAACAGAAATCGATCAAATGGTTCAGCTATTATATTCTAGACTTAGAAGGACTGGAAGAGAATGGAGGTATGTAATAAAAGATAATGGAAGTCATAAGAAAAAAATATATCATCATTTAGTGACTTGAAAGACTCTAGAGAAAGAAAGATACGAGTATAATACAGATGGAGCAAGTAGAGGAAACCCAGGTTTAGGTTCTTATGGTTTTATCCTCAGGAGTCATAATGGGATCTGGAGTATGTAGAAAGATGATAAATCGATGAGACTACTAACATAAAAGTAGAAGAAAGAGCAATTTAGCAGGCACTACTGCACAATCAAAGCAGAGGGATACAAGGATTTGTACTGGTAAATAACTCCTTAATAATGGTCACAATTATCATAGATGCATGAAAGGTACCATGGTAAATAGTAAAAATAATTAAAGATATTAAGAAAAATATGAGAATGAAAGAGGCTATAATTCAACATATCTTTAGGGAAAGGAACCATTAAGCAGATTATATAGCAAGTCAAGCAATTATACAATAAGAAATTATGTGCAACAATTTCAGTAAAGTACCATTAAAAGGGAAAACTGATAATCAACACAGACAAAGCATAAACTCCAGCCATTAATTAAAAATAAAAAGAATCATCAGTCCTTAAGCATGCATTCATAGAGCAGATTAGAGAAGAGCAACAGGACCAAGAATATTAAAATTTACAATAGTTTTCACCCATGGCATAGGGTTTATAAAGATGCTAAGTTAGCTAGGATAAACTATGTTATCCCTCAAAAGCAATCATAAAAAACAAAGGAGTCTGGCGTCAGATCTAACTTAAAAGGAAGGAGGTCAACTATAGTCTGACATCTGCATTAGGAGACATATCTGGAACAAAGAAGGAAGGGCTATTAAGGAGTATTTGTGTGTGGTAAGAAAGGGAAAAGAAACTTACAGTTGGAAAAGCTTCAAACTCTAGACATGTACATCCTTTATTTCCATATGAAAATAGAACAACCCCAAACACCTGAAAATAACAAAAAAAGAAGTGAGAAGTAGTGTAAGGTAAGAAATTATAGAAGCAAAAGAGAGGATGCAGGACCTTGGATAGATGAAAGCTCTTGTGCGAGCAACACAACATCATCACCATTAGGAACCAAATTTAGGACCCAAAGAAGGAGGCGATAGAAATGGAGATTCACCGAGAACCAGCTGGGAGTATGACTAGGGAAGTCCAAGAGTCTCTTTTGGAAAATTAGGGCAAGATGGATAGAGAAATACATTTTTATAGATGGTCGGGTCATATGTGTAATGGTATTATCTCATACTTAGTTCAAATTTTTTCTTTTTGTTTTATAAATTTAGGCCTATGGTTGGATCTTAATTATTTATAAAAGGACTTCATAGGCCATAAAAAATTCATCAAAAAAATGATTAATACATGCAATTTCCCTATCAAAAAGAAAAATATTATTTTTTGAAGCACATTTAAGCACATGATAAAGTTGTGACAACCCTCTCACATCACTTCTCTGAACCTCTCTTTTTTCTTCTATATAGTTGTCACTTTTCACATCCTTACTCCTCTCAATATTTTGTCTCTTAAGTTTATAGGATTTATAATAAGTTCTAAGAATTTCTTGGGAAAAGTTTGGAGATCCCTTTACCTCTTACTTCCAATTTGATGTATAAGGATTGGCCTTCTTGGATTTATTTAGGCTTTGCTCCATAAAATAGCATTTATATGGGGAATTATTATTTTAGAAGAAAGAAAATCCCAAACCAATATTATAAGTATTCAATGTGCTCACACCATACCATACCTCTTCTTGACACTCTCTAGGTGAAATGAGTATCCTTACTTGTTGATCAATCCAAAATCCTCATACATCTTGAATAAGATTTTGTATTAGATGTAAAGATAAACCAGAATATGTCATCATTTCATGGGATATGACATTGATAATACATTGATCATCAAGTACATGATGAGGCCCGTAAAATAAAAAATAGTCACTTTTGTTCTAAGAATTCGCCTCTTCAGATAATGCACATCTTTAAACATTGAACTTACTCTACTCCCATCACCTATTGATTCTTCTACACCACCTTTAACCCCATTACCATATGGAGAACAAGTCACATTGAATTGAGGATAAGAAGTACAAGATCTTGCATCCCAAGAAGTATAAAATATTCTTCGCATATGGTCCATATGATGTCTACGAATAGATTTCAGCCTCACATCTATAATATATAAACTAGGATAGGAAGTACCATAAGATAAGCAAGGTAGTACATCCTGACAAATTCCCCTTCTATAATAATCTTCCTCAAAGGATTCATAAGTCTTATGGGAGAGAGCATCGTACCTCACACCATCTTTATCACTATGATGTGTAATATGAGAACCAATATTCCCTTCATCTTCATTATTTGATTCTTCATAAGAAATTTATCCTACATCATGTTCATCATAAGAACCATAATCCACATCTATTTCATATTCATTTCTTATGTAGTAGTTGTCACCATTATATCCCTCACGATCACAATCATATCCTTCATAAGACTCGCCTTTAAATAATTCTAAACCTTTTCTACCTACAAAACTAGCAAACAAATTAGTAAGAAAAATCTAACGTCACTCATATATGAAGTCTCACCTAACCTTTATGGCATCCTCGTAAGAATTCTTGTGAACTAGCTTCACTTAATCAATTCAAGGTCACCATCTTTGTGGTGGAATGGATTCTTGTGACTGTTGAATGAAGAAAAATTCAAATGAAGTTAAAACTACTTGAATCAAGAAAGTTATCTATGAATTACAACAAGTATTAGAAGAAAGAGACGTAAAAAATCTAGACTAAAAAATTGGCATAACAAAAATAGAAGAAATTATATGTTGTTGCTTAATTTGAAGAATCAAAGAGATGCTTTGATGTTTAGAAACAGTTAACAAGTAATAAAAAATGTTATTTAGTTTTAAAATAGTACAAAAATAAAAGAAAAATGAGTTTAGAAAAAGTAGTAGGAAGTTTGGAAACATGGAAAATTTTTTGGGTCCCCAAAAAAACTAAGTCCACAAGTCTGATTTTTGCTTTCTCTCTGCATGTGTATCTCACTGGCTGCAGGTGAGATTAAAGAAAGGGGAGCTGCCTGGGCTCCATTAATCGATGCTATGTCAGCTACGTGAAAAATATTTTTTAAATTTTCTTCAAATTTTATTTTTCTAATTTTCATTAGTGGACCCACAAACACTTTGACCAACTTTGAATTGAAAAATTTGGATCAAAGTGTACCTTTTTATTTTTCTTCTTTAAGAACAACTTGAAGACTCCAAAAGTACCTAGAACACCAAGAGCATAGACTAATTCCAAATACCCTCAAATCAATTTGTAATTAGCTTAAAATTTAGGATTAGCTTACCCTTAACGTAGGGAACAAACCTCAATAGTTATTAAGCTACGATTTTAATCCAAAAATAGATTTATTTTCTCAATCCTCAAGCTATGGAGAACTCCATGAACACTGAAAAATTTAACTCGAATAAAATATGCTTTGATTGACACAAAATATTTGATACGAGCTCCTTTCAACACCTCAAACAAACTCCAATAACTTTTAATCATCAATTTCAAACTCCCCAAATTAAACCTACTTGCAATTTCTTCAAACCATGAAGAACACCATGAACACCAAAATTTACCCTTGTAAAAGTTAACTTGTTTGCCTTCAGATTTTATATCTATGTTTCAATTGTCTAAGAAAAAAACCTCAGTAAAATTGAACCTCCAATTTTGCCTTAATCAAGAAATCGAAATTATCTTCTTCAAGCTTTTACAAACTCAATAACGGTGAAATTTCTAAATAACTACAAATTTAACCAAATTTGAAATTCAAGCTTTCAAAATACTAGAGAAACACCAATCTAGTACTACAAACTCTAACAAAAACATGAATAGCATGTTTATTTTTGAATTTCTTAATTTTCTTAGAACTTTTAAATATATTAACCTAGACTTAAGAATTGATGAAACAACTCTTAAACCTATGCTCCGATACCAAGATAATAACAATCTCAATCAAGATTACTAAAATAGATTTCAAAAATTCAAAATTAAAAAACACAAATTGAAGCTAGAGGGATATATTAGAAAGAGGAATGATTATTGAACAAGGAAAAGCCTAAATGAATTCCCAAATAGATGAAGGAAAAAGAGAACTCAAACAAATGCATGAGAAACCAAATTTAATCAATAACATAATAACTTAATGATTTGTCAAGTGAAGAAGATAACATAAGAAATTTGGGAATCTACCCTAATCACTCGTTCAAAGCTAATAATTGAAATTGAAACCAACCACTACCCTAACGAAGAGTAACCAAAGGGTTTATTAAAGACAATTCATTCGTCCAAAATTTTTGTATGAAAAATGCTAAGACATCTATTTATAGTTATTGCCTTTACCAAAATAGCTTATTAGAAAAATAAACCAATAGTGAATATTATGGAAATAACCCACATGCCCTTCTTGATTCCCCATATGGCATCTTAATCTCTCACGGCCTTGTGTATTTATTACTTCATGACTTTTTTGGGCCCCAAGTTATAATCCATATGTAGAAACCCTTTCTAATATGCTCTAATCTAACAAAGCTCATATCAGTTATGGGCCTAAGCTGATAAGAATACTATACCTAGGCCCTATAGTACAATAACCAATAATACTGTTTCAAGTATCAATCCTATTATAAATACTAGCTAATATCCTCTCGAGGGATCAATATAGTACATTGCTTGTTCCCACATCTGATGTACCTAACACCCTTGTCCAATTCTCTATTTGTTCTTCATATATAATTTAAGTGAAAATGAAGTCATTTGTTAATGTTCACTCTGAGATGTCCATCTTAATAATTTTCCTCAATAGCATGATCTGAGTAATCATCTCTTGATCAACCATAGGTCCATTAGTTCACCTAAAGAGCCTTCACTCTATCACATGTCCTCTAAAGTATCTTACCCAATACAAATAGTTCCTTCATTCCTCAGTTTACTAGAGATCAAGAGACAAAACAACTTCATGTCAAACTCTATCACACCTAACACATTCCATCAAACCCCAAAACAAAGTATTTTATTTATAAATATTGTCCTTCAACTGTATAAATCTGGAGAGATTCTCCATCATAGAAGATATGCCAATAAATTCTTTATTATTTATCAATGATTTATTACATTTTCTTTCTTCTATTTGTGCCTTTACTTTTTTCTCCTACTTTTATTTTTTTATAAGGTCCATAATGTCACATAAATTACACATTGCAATGAGATATAAAGTGGTCCCCAAATAAAATATAGAACCCAACCAAGGTTAGGATCGATCCCATATCAATATGGCTAGGAGCTCGGTTTATGAGGTTATTTAATCTATCAGTTAGTTATTTGCATAAAAAGATTTTTATAACAAGTAATATTTATAGATAGTGAGTAATCAAGTAACAAAAT
This sequence comes from Capsicum baccatum var. pendulum, assembly GCA_030864225.1. Classification (NCBI taxonomy): domain Eukaryota; kingdom Viridiplantae; phylum Streptophyta; class Magnoliopsida; order Solanales; family Solanaceae; genus Capsicum; species Capsicum baccatum. The sequence goes on from CM061558.1 coordinate 155,714,917, forward strand.
ATTAATTAATGTTGTTCTAAATCAATTACAGATGATCAACTAGGATTGTGTTCCCGATAATTTCACAATGTAGTAAGTGTGTAATACAAGTATCTATCCTGGTGCTTAGCATACGAGATCGATAAGATAGGTTCATCAATATGGACGGTTCTCTATAAATATGAATATTCTTAATTACCGGTTAGGTCTCTTTATCTTTACATATTAACCCTTACCTTTGATCCTAAATTATCTCTACCCGTAAAAGTTCAAGCTATTAGATGTGGTTTATAGCTTAAAATCTCTCTTATTACTTCCCTTTTCTCATCCTCTACCTCTATGGTTAAACTAGTACAAACTTAAGGTGAGTTATAACATTGCACGCCATTAAAGCTATCAATACAAAATGAAGAACAACATATGCATAAACACCATTCACTAAACCCTAAGTATTTTGCCTACTTTATCAATTAATCATGGTTACCTTAATTCTAATTTTGGGATATAGCTACTCATAGTTGCAAAAATATAATATAATTCAGAGAAAAAAATGTAGCCATGAATTTACAAGAAGAATAGAATAAATCAAGAATCTCAACTATAAATAAAATTTGAATATGTTCTACAACCCTTAAAAAGGTATATATGAATTCACAAAAGATAATGGAGCATAAACTCAAAAATAAAAGTTAAGAGGAGTATTTATAGTTACAAAATAAATCCTATACTAAACAATATAGGTCAAAAAATTAAGTAGTGACCACGAGTTATCGGGTATTTTCCATGACCCCGAGTGTGTTGGTGAACGCTTGTTGTCTTCTTTCCTATTGGCTTATGACACATCTAATGACGAATCATCATGAGTCCTAATGAGTTGTTTACTCAATTATTTCCATGAAGCTCACTTTGTCAATTTTCATCTCTTCTTCCAATGTTTACCCAGAACGAATGCATAGCGACCCATAAAGTCTCTTTATGACTCATAGTGAGAGATTTCCCATTGAGTGTATTTTTTATCCTTTAGATCTTTTAGCCATTACTAAGCAACTACTTGTTCCCACTCTTGATGACTCACTACTAAGTGTCATCATCATGGAATTTATTTGCATATCTGCTGGACATAGGATAATTTGTATAAGATGGTTTATGTCATGACTCATCATGCCACCCAACGAGTCGTGACCAACACTAGAACCCTGTACTATATAAAATTCAATTTTTTTCCTCTATTCACTCCCAACACCTATTTTCCTAAAAAACACCTAAACAAACACATGATATCCACAAAACACTCCTAAACGTCTTACACATTTTCTTCATTTTAAGCATCCAATGTGTCGTGAAACCACAACACATCAACAAACTCAACTTGGAATGATTCCTTCCTTGGACAAACAACAAAAAAACTTCTATGATTATGAATTAAGAAAAAGCTAGGAGACCTACGAAAATCATATAATAATCTCAATATATATTTTCCTACCCTTCCTATATAGTCAAAACAAAAAATTACCGCATAAATATGTATCTCTTTACCTTTACACAAATGGATATAGAGATGGCATCACATTATGAACAAATGACTGAGCATGTATATAATTGACATTACTCAAATAAAAAACAACTAACACTGAAACCCATACACACTCATAATAAATAAGTCTCATACACTCACAATCTAATCATTCATATCTAGTCGAGGTCTAAATAGAAGCACCCACTCTCACGAAGAAGTCATACAATGCAAGAAAAATACCATAGGCTTGCTTTTATTTTCTATGTCTTTTCTTGGGCAGTTGAATGGGATCATTGTAGGAATTTATTGGCTTGTAATGTATACTTGTGGATGGGTATGGTATATATGGATCATTTGAATCAACCCTCCATGGCACCACACTACTTATGGTTCCATTCTTCAACTTAATTTTTTTTATTTTTCCCTACCTTATCCTTCTTTTATTTTTTCTTAGAGTTCGTGTGTGGTTTTTTTTGAAACTCTTTTTTTTCCAAACTTTATTCATTTTTTACTTGTTCCTTTATTTTCTCTTTCACACTAACCACACCCAAATCCCATTTCAATCACCATCTTTTTCTATATATCACCTTTTACTTACGTACCATAAAGATAACCACCCTCAACTTAGGTGATTTTCTTGTGTTGAGGTACATAGTGTTCAAAGAGGGACCAGGGCCAAAGTAGGTTTGTTGTAATAGAAATGGGAAGATGAATGGGTTATTAATAAAAAGGTCTATTTAGACTAACAATTGGGATCAAGGGAATCTATTCCTTTGTATGACATTTAGGCTGAAGGTGGACTATTAAAGAACAACTTAGATCCTTTCCTAAATAGCTATCCCACAACCTAGGCAAGGCTAATAGAGAAAGTTCTAGATTACACACACTAAGCCGAACTAAGTAAGTACCTCACACAAAAATGGCCTAGGGTTACGTTATCTACTATTACCGATCTTGTTTATGCATCATTAAGCTATAGTTATCATGCTTATAATTCTAATTCCATAACAAGATAAACAATGCTAATAGTTCAAAACAGACATACACATAGTCTTAAATTTTTTATTTTGGGAGAGGTATCCTTAAAATATTTGAATCAGAACATTCAAAGCCTTTTATTTGTCTACACTAAGTTCTCTTGTTTTATCCTAACTAAACACACAGACATAACATAAATGCAACTTAAGTAGAAATAAAATCTTAAACATTCCAGATCTACTAGATATATCATCTGAGGGAAAATAAATATGATAATAAAAACCCTCTAACATTGGTATACCCTCTCCCTAACAAAGAAATCATGCAATATACTTAATGCACAAGATAATAAAATGTAAAATACAAGGTAGGGAAATACTTGTGGTTCTTTAGGAACTTGTCATATACTGATTAGTGAGGGTCATAGATGCAACCCCTTCATTCTCTCAAATCATTGAGGTATCAACTGTAACCGTAGTCTTTTTTTTCATGGCACTAGAAATAACCAACACACTCAATAAAGTAGAAATTGTGGAGGCAACCGCCATACCCCCACCATTCTCAAAGATAGCAATAACATCATCCCTCAAGGACTCACTAGATATAAAGCTCCCATCCCTTTGCACCCTCTCATACTTCTCCAACAAGTGTATCTCGAAGGTTCTCTTTCTCTCATCCATAATTTTTTTTTTTTCAAATTCTCTTTATCCTTATTTTTTTTCTTTCATAGGGCGAACTCCTCAACCCTTTAGCACTTATTTTTTATCCTTTATCATTATATACTAGGTCTCAAATGTAAAAAACGTTACTCATAAAAAACATTCTTAATCACGGGAATACTGGAGTGATAAAATGCTGGAAACTACTTAGGGGACTCTTGGATTGCTGCCTGAGTGAGGTGAACTCATTTTTTATCCTAGCCAGCTCTAGAGACTGAATACCCTCAAGACTAGTAGTCATTTTCTGCCAAAACCTATAAAATTGGGTTTTTATTCCCTATATTATTGTATTAATGTCATCCTTCACCCATGGTTTGGCCCTTCTAGCTTGGTTTTAAATTTTTAACTCAGTAGTGGCCAATAATTTTAGGACTATTACAAAAATTCCCATGGTACTATGACATAACTACTGTTAGTAGGTGAACCACAGCTGAACCTAAAGTGGGAGTCAATGAAATTGAGACAAAAGTTGGTTTTGAAGTAGAGGAGGTAAGTGGCATCAATAGTAGTATAAGGCTTAGGCCTCAAGGCCTCAGTTAGTTACTTAGAAAGTTCACCCCCCAAATCAGCAAATTCAAGTGTATTAATATTTATGCCCATAACCAACTAGAATTCCTCAGCTAATAATGTTCCCTATCTACAATCTTTGCCTTGGACATAGGATTCATCGAGTCTCAAATCAACCCAAGATTTTTAATACAATGAACCTTACAAAATGATCAATCTTGATTAGTTCCAAAACACCAAAATCCAAAAACAACTAAGTAAGGAAACTTGGACATAGTATACTCTCCACATCCTTTATAGCTCTATCCTAGATTTCCTAGGAAATTGTTTCAGTGATGTCTATCTCATAGCCCTTAATCAATCATAAACCAAAATACACCAAGACTTTACAGTGAAGTTGTAATGACCCTTCATGTCATTTTTTATCTTTTTGCTTATTTTTTTTTATATGTTATTTTTATAGATTCCCAAGTCATTTATGACTTGCTAGGACTAATACTTTGGTTACCAGGTAGTTCATTTGGGTTTTAGATCCAATTCCCTAGTTAGAAGTTTTTGATGGTTAAAAATGACCACCGAAAAAAAAATTTAGTGAAATTATCATGAATGACAATTCTGACTGCACCACCAACGATAAAATATTAATTTTAGGTTAGGTGGACCTTTGATTTGGATGCTTAGATACCCGAGTTTATTTTTACCTATTGGTTGGAAAGTTATGAAAAGGAAATATGGGTGTGGGACTCATATTTGGTCAAAATGACCTTAGATGGAATATTCAAGTGTGCCATCGCACCTGGAATATCAAATTTGTTATGGTTACATAGTTTATTTGCATATACAAGATTTTGGATGAATTCTAAGGGATTGACAAAAACATAGATAAATTTCAAGGTTTCAACTGCTATCTAGTGCAACTGATATCGCAAGGAAGGGTCACAATCGTGGTGGTATGACATGGAATGGTTTCAATCATAACCTACTTATGCATTTAGTAGATAGTGCAATCACAGGTCCTAGGCTGTGATAGCAGGAACCGAGGACCTGGTATGATTATAAATAGACTCTAAAGTCATGAATTTAGCCATGACAAATTGATATCAGAGCCAGGTTTCACTGGTATTATTTGTACAAGGGTAAATGTCTAGTAGAGTCATGTAGATTAGACTGATGATGCCCTTTTCCTATCTCTCAGTGGCTATGGGGTATTTTTAGGAGTTCTTTAATTTGTTTATTCATATTGTGCTTAAGTTTGAGTTGGTGTAAAGAACAATTCTTTGATTCTACTCTTTTGCAGATGGCCAAGACACATGTTACCGCTACATGAGATGAGTGACCCGAGATTGAGCCTAGGGACCTAACTCTTATTCGTGGATGACCTAGAGGTCATGGACAACCATGATGTTCCCCAGCTAGAGTCTAGGATAGGCCTCCTTCCTTTAGCCTTATTCTTGCTCTTGATCCAGAGATTCTTCTGCCCCAGCTGGTAGTAGGACAAGGAGTTACCAAGACACCACCAGGTTTTATTTTTTCTTCAGTTCTTAGAGATGTATTGGTTCTTCTTCTGGGTTTAGTTGGTGGCGCACTATCTAATTATGCACAATCTATAAATCAGAGTGGTGTTGAGGCTGGGGCACAACCTATAGCTGTGGGGCCTAAAGTTGAGGTCTTTTCTTGCATCGATAGTTACTCAGTTGGTAGTTTCTCAGCCAGTAGTTACTTAACCTACTATGTTTTTTGAGAAGCAGAAGATATTGGGTAGATTCTTGTGATTGGCTCTACCTAGGTTTTCTGGTGCTCCAGGAGAAGATACATATGAGTTTTTGATTACTTGTGAGGATAGGCTCTGTAATTTGGGCCTTGTTGAGAATCATGGTATTTATTACACCACATTTAAATTAAATTTGGCCGCTCTACATTGGTGGAGAGGTTATATGAATTCTAAACTAGCTAGATTTTCTCCCTTGATATAGGCTCAATTCTTTGAGATATTCTTAGAGATATGTATGCCTCACTGCCTTAGAGACCATTTGAGGGATCAGTTCTTTAGATTAGAGTAGGGTTCCATGACAGTTGTAGGGTATGAAGCTCATTTTCATGAGTTTTCTAGGCATGCGACTTCTATTTTAGACACTGAGTATAAGAGTGTTCGCTGCTTTGCTAGAGGGTTGAGTCTTTTCATTTATATGTCTACTTAGATTTTAGTTACTGCATGTAGATTTTTTGCAGAGTTGTCAGAACAAGCTCAGGTGATCAAGGAAATACATCATTAGGGCTGAGAAGGCCGTAATAAGAGGCCTAGGTTTCAGGATAAATTTAATCCGAGCCATTATAGTTCCCAACCAAGAGATGGTATTTCTACGAGTAGGTATCCTCCACATCCATCCTATAAGTCTTAGTGTCAACCCAGCTGACCTGTTCAGGTATCCATTTAAATTATAGTAGGAGGTCAGTCTAGTGCTAGTAATCATCATGGTAAGGGTAGTGGTAAGTAATCAAGAGGTTCATCATCTGGTTATTCTAGGTATGGTGGTTATTTTAAGTCAGTCAGATCTATTGGTTCTAGTTTAGCTTCTATATCATGTTATACTTGTGGATCTCCTAGTCACTATTCATAAGGTTGCCCTAGTTGTAGGACAATTATTATTTCAGCTCAAAGTGCTTTCCTTATTAGAGCAGTTCATACCTCAGCCAAAGATAGTTTTCATGGTTCTAGGGGTAGTTTTCAGGATACTCGAGGAGGTTTCAAGGCAAGCAGGATAGGAGGTTGGTCAGGTGCATAGTCAGGTGGTGGGCTGTAATACCCCATAAAAGTTTTAGCTCATCTCAGTGCTCAATTGCATGCATAAGGGGTCCAACGCTTAGAAATTAGCCTAAGAGTTGGGACTTAGTCATTTCCAAGGCCCCTAAACTTTAATGATTTTATTTTTGATATTCGTGACCTTAGAACATCGATTTTTATGTTAGTTAATGATCGATATTATTCAAGGTGTATCTCGGGTGAGTTTCATAATTCTTAGATGAGCGTAGGGGCGTGTTTGGAGAAGCAAAACACTAGCAGCACTGGGATGAGCCCGCGACTCTCCCTCCAGTGCACCACTTTGGATCCTGTGGCATCCCCACCAGTGCACCACTTTAGAGCCCGCGACGTGCCCTCCCTCACCTATATTGCATTTTTTTCCTAGATAATTAAGGGTATTTGGGTCATTTCCCTTTACCTAATCAATCTATAACATGACAATATCTCTCTATAGAGCATTATTTGCTATTTCAATCACAAAGTCTCTCAAAAGAAACCTTCCTTTCCTCAAGAACAAAACCTAACTCATTCACACAAAATCAAGGAATTCAACCTTTAAACCTCAAGAAATTCCCAAGAATCTTCATGAATTTATCTAGTGAGGTATGTGTGATGTTCATCCGTGGGTTCCTTTCACCCATGGAGTCCAAGAATCTTTTTTTTTGTTTTAAATTATGAGTTTTTCATGCTTAAGTTGAATATCTTCTTGAATCTCTTGTGAATTCAATCACAAGTTATGTTTATAAGTGTTTTTCAAGTGGTGTGAGATATCACATGTTTTAAATACTGTAATCTTATGTTAAATCTCTGAGTTATGATTTTATTCTTGCAATCATGTTATTCTTGGATGCTTTACCCATTCCCATGTTTAAGTTCACGACTCTAATGTGTTGGATGGAATGCCGAAGTGTTGATTTTTAAACAATGATCCCCTACTATAGTTTTAAAGCTTTTATATGGAATTATTGTTAATTCTATTCGTTGCTGGTGGGTTATGAACACTCGATACCAGTATGATTTACATGAATTCAGATTTTCAAGTAGTCAGATAGTTAATCCATGAATCTTATCAGTATCCTCAGATATTCATATTCATGATGAGCACTACCAGTTCAGTACCAATGTTAGTTCAGTTGGGAGTAGTATTTATCACTGAGCTAACCTAGGGATAGGGCTCACCCGCCAGTTAGGATTGGGTCCTTAGTATTAGTCCTTAAGTTCTAGAACTATGTATCCAGTGGTAGGATTATGAGATGTCACCCGCTAGTTTAGGGGTGACACACTATTAGGTGTCACCCTCTAGTTTAAGAGTGAATCCCTAGTCCTTCAGGACATCAAATTAGTGGATTGACACAACCAGAGTTAGTACCCATGGCACGGTATTAACACCCTTTCAACTAGGGTTACAGGTTGGACACTGATTAGCTCAGATTGAGGTATGTCAGTTAGATGACACTTCCCATAGTCTCAGTACAGTATTCAATATAGTTTTTATTTAGGTTTGCTTGACCAAAGCATACAGATTCACAATTATTAAGTTATCCAATTTTAGTACTTCAGTTTACAGATGATTTTAGATTATAGATTTATGTTTGGTCTTGCACTCTCAGATGTCATGGTTTTCATGCATTCATGTTTAGTTATCTCATTCTATTTAGTTAGTTGTAATTTCATATGCACAGTACCCCTTGCATATTAGCCTTTCCTCATCTCATATACCAGTACATTCAAAGTATTGACCGCATACTCTTCTTTGTGTAATGATGTCTTATATCATAGGTTTAGATGCATAGTTTCCCAACCGTAGTTAGACAACTCAGTGTAATCCAGTAGCCGTAGTGGTGATTCTTCATCCATTTAGGACATATTATGATTATTCTATTAATTTAGTATTTTATTTTGTTCAATCAGTCAGAGTTAGTTGGGGGTCTGTCCCATTAATTCCTTAGTCAGTTTAGAGGCTTTCATAAGTTCAGATAATTAGTTGGACAAATAGCCAGTTGCTTTAGTGTTGATGGATGTTTTGGTTAAACAATTGGTTTCTATTATTTTATCAGTTGTTAAGACATACTTTGATGCATGTTGTAGTATTCAAATTTCTGTACTATGTTAGTTTATTTTCTACTTTTATACTTTGTTACTATTTATTTAGTGCTCACAACATGTATTAGTTCATGGATTAGCTTGTAACCCTCGTGGTCGTAATCATTATTTTCTTGACTATGTGGTAGCCTTGGGTTGTGACAAAAACTTGGTTTTAGAGCCAAAGGTTTTAAAGTATCCTAGAGAGTCTAAAAGCCGCATTAAGTAGAGTCTTGTGCATAGGTGTGAAGGTCATCACACTTATGGATAGGAGGCTATGAAATATTTTAGTAAATATTTCTCTTCTTTATGTATTCATGTTGTGCAAATAAGCATGATCTCTATTTAAACTCTCTTTCTAAATCATCCTTCATTTTATTTTAGACAATGCCTCCCAAAATAAACAATGAACGAAAGAACGGGAACTAGCCCGCAACACCACCTGTTCAGGAAGAACCCCTAAATGATCATGTCTCTTATGACAAGTTTAGAGCTTCTTTCACTACCTTAGCTCACTTAGTTGCTTCTCGGAACACTTAGCTGGCTATTGCCCTAGCTAATCTAGTGGTAAATATAGTTGCATCTAGGATTCAAGATTTCACCTGAATGAATCCCCCTTTGTTTTCACAATCTTTGTCTGAGGAGGATCCACATGAGTTTCTTGATATGGTTTAGAAAGTGACTGATATCATGGGTGTCACTTCAAGTGAGAGTGCAGAGTTGGCAGCATACTAGTTGTAGGATGTAGATTACACCTAGTGTAAGTAGTAGAAGGAGGATAGGGTTATTGAGGTAGGGCCCTTAAAGTAGGAGGAGTTTTCCATGAATTTTTTAGACAAGTTCTTAACTATAGAGCCGCAGGAAGCTAAGGTTCATGATTTTATCCACTTGAAGTAGGGTAGTATGTTTGTGAAGCAATACTCGCTTAAGTTCACTAAGTTAGCAAGGTATGCTCCTTCGATAGTAGCTGATAACAGGTCTCGAATGAGTAAGTTTGTATCTGGGGTATCTGATAGTGTGGTCAAGGAGTGTAGGACTGCCATATTGATAAAAGAGATGGACCTATCTAGGCTTATGGTTCATGATCAACATTTTGGGGAAGAGAATCTTAAGGAGAAAGAGAGGAAAAATAAAAGGGCTAACAGGTAGCTTTAACTTTTCTCAACCGAGATCAGATGGTGGTAACCATTCTTTGTTTTGTCAAAAATTCTCATCTCCAACTCCATCTTCGGCTAGTGATCCAGTGCCAAAGTTCAGGAATGACAGTTGGGATAGATCACCAAGATTTAAGTCACAGGGTAGTGTGAACAGTGCTCGCACCAATTTGCTTTATAAAAAATATGGCAGGAATCATCAACATGTGTGTGAGGCTAGTAGTGATGTGTGTTTTGGGTATGACAAGCCAGTCCATAGGGTTAGAGAGTTTCTTAGAGGTAAAAGGATTTGCGACAATAGGGCCAGTACAATTTGTCATCAGCTCTAGTAGGTCACCCGACTCAGCAGGGTGCCACTTCCACTGCCACCAGTGGTGTCAGTGTCAGAACAGATTGTATTCACTCTAGTCCTAATAGGATTAGTAAAGTTCACCTGATGTTGTTACGGGTATGTTGCAAGTCTTTCATCTCTATGTTTATGATTTATTAGATCCTGAGGCTTCACTCTGATTTTTAACTCCTTATATAGCTGTCAATTTTGGCGTTAGTACTGAAATATTAGTAGAACCCTTCTCAGTGTCTACTCTAGAGTTGTCTCTATTTTAGCTAGGCAGATATACAGGAACTGCCTGATCACAGTACCCCAAAAAGTCACCTTAGTTGACCTAGTGGAGTTAGAGAAGATTGATTTTGATGTCATTCTTGGCATGGATTGGATCCACTCATGTTATGCCTCAGTTGATTGCAAAAATAGAGTTGTTTAGTTTTTGTTTCCTAATGAACAAGTTATTGAATGGATAGGTATAACTTCCACATTTAGGGGTCAGATTATTTCATATCTCAGAGTGAGAAAGATGATATCTAAGGGGTGTGTTTACCATCTTGTTCGATTCAAGGACTTTAGTTCTAAAACCTCTATTCTTGAGTCAGTTTAAGTGGTAAGGGAATTTACATATGTGTTCCCTAAAGACCTTCTCGTAGTTCCTCCTGAAAGGGAAATTAACATCGGAATATATCTCCTTCTAGATTCCCAACCTATCTCTATTCCACCCTACAGAATGACTCCAATTCATCTTAAAGAACTGAAAGAGCAGTTGAAAGATCTCTTAGATAAGGGTTTCATCAGGCTGAGTATTTGCCTATGGTGCACACTAATTCTTTTCATGGGTAAGAAAGATGGTTCTCTCAGAATGTGCATCAATTTCCGTCAGTTGAACAAAGTTACAATCAAGAATAAGTATCCACTCCCTAGAATTGATTACTTGTTTGACAAACTTCAGGGTGCCTGTGATTTTTCTAAGATAGACCTCAGATCCGACTACCATTAGTTAAGAGTCAGAGAATGTGACATTTCAAAGACAGCCTTCAAAACTCAGTGTGGTAACTTTGAATTCTTAGTTATGTTCTTCAAACTAACGAATGCCTTTGCATCTTTCATAGACTTAATGAAAAGAGTGTTCAAGCAGTACTTGGACATGTTCATTATAGTCTTCATTGATGATATTCTTGTTTATTCCCGTAGTGGGAATGATCATGTAGACCATCTAAGAATTATGTTGCAGACCCTTAGAACTTATCAGTTGTTCTCCAAGTTTAGTAAGTATGAATTCTGGTTAATATTAGTAGCTTTATTTGTCCATATTATTATCGATGATGGCATTAGAGTTGACCCTCAAAAAATCAGAATTAGGAACTGGCTTGGACCTATCTCTCCATTTGATATTAGAAGTTTATTGGATTTGGATGGCTATTACCAATGGTTTATTGAAGGTTTTTTTTCTATATCATCCCCCATGTCTCAATTGACTCAAAAAAAAGTCAACTTTCAGTGGTCAGATTCTTGCAAGAAGAGTTTTTAGAGGTTGAAGACTTGACTCACTTTTGCTCCAGTATTGACCTTGCCAAATGGTTTAGATGGGTTTGTAGCTTACTTTGATGCTTCCAGAGTTTTTCTTGATTGTGTGTCGATCTAGAGGGGTAAGGTCATAGCCTACGCCTCTAGACAGCTTAAATCCCATGAAAAATAATTATCCTACCCATGATCTGGAGTTGGATGTTACTGTTTTGTCCTTGAAATTCTTGAGGCATTATCTTTATGGGGTCCATGTTAATGTTTTCACGGATCATAAAATCTTTCAGTATGTGTTTGTGCAGAAAGATTTGAATATTCATCAGAGAAGATGGCTTGAGTTAATATAAGATTATGATATATGTGCATTGTATTATTCAAGCAAGGCCAATATAGTGGCAGATGCCCTTAGCAGGTTGTCTATGGGTAGTGTTTCTCATGTTGATGAGGATAAGAAAAAGTTAGTCCAGGAGGTTCATCATCTTACTATTTTAGGTGTACGGTTAGTTGAGTCATCTGAAGGCAGTATATGTGTTCAGAATTGCTCAAAATCTTCTTTGGTTGCTGAAGTGAAGAAAAAGCAAGGTGGAGATCCTAGTTTGGTTATTTTAAAGGAGGCGGTTAGAGATCAAAAGGTAGAGTTTTTCTCTCAAGGGGGAGATAGTGTGTTGCGTTGCCAGGTCAGGTTATTTGTTCCGAGTGTTGATGACTTGAGAGAATGAATACTTGTAGAAGTGCATGGTGTATAAACTCTATCCATCCAGCAACCACTAAGATGTACCATGACTTGCGAGAAATTTATTGGTGGAATGGTAGGAAGAAGGATATTGCAGATTTTGTGGTTAAGTATTCTAATTGTTAGCAAGTTAAGGTTGAACACCAGAGGCCTAGTGGTACATTGCAGGAGTTCAGTATCCCTACTTGGAATTGGGAGGTAGTGAACATAAATTTTGTGATGGGTTTGACTCGTACTTATCGTCATCTTGATCCGATATGGTTCATTATTGATAGAATAACTAAATTAGCTTATTTCTTACCAGTTCATATTTCTTACTTAGCTGAGGATTATACTAGGCTCTACCTTAAGGAGTTGGTTAGGTTGTATGGGATTCCATTATCTATCATATTAGATAGGGGTACTCAACTTACCTATTACTTTTGAAAGGCTTTTCAAAAGGATCTTTGTACCCAAGTTCATCTAGTATAGCTTTTCATACCCATATAAATGATCAGGCAAAGAGGACCATTTAGACCTTAAAGGAAATGTTGTGATCTTGTGCTATCAACTTTAAGTAGTTGGGATTATAACTTACCTTTGATTGAGTTTGCCCATAACAACTGCTATCGCTTTAATATTCAGATGGGTTTATTTGAGGCTATTTAAGAGAGGAGATATAGGTCTCCTATTGGTTAATTTAAAGTAGGAGAAACTGCTTTGGTTGGACCAAATTCATTGTTTGAGGCCATGGAAAAAGTTTAGTTGATTCGGGAGAGGCTGAAGATGGGCCAAAGCCATCTAAAATCCTATACAGATGTGAGGAGAAGATATCTTGAGTTTGAGGTTGGTGATTTAGTTTATTTGAAAATCTTACCCATGAAGGGAGTGATGAGATTTGGAAAATCTTACTCATTATGTTGGCCCGTATAAGATCTTGAGTCATTTTGAGAAGGTAGCTTATGAGCTAGAGTTGCCTACAGATTTGACATCAGTGCATCCAGTGTTCCATGTTTCCTTGTTAAAAAAGGTTATTGGTGACTCAACTGTAGTTGTTCCGTTAGGAAGTATGGATGTTCAGGATAGCTATTTTTACAAAGAAATCCTAGTTGAGATCCTTGATCGTCAGATTCATAGACTAAGGAACCAAGAAGTTCCCTTGGTCAATGTTCTTTGGCGGAATTAGTCCATTGAGGGAGCTACTTGGGAAGCAAAATGAGAAATGCAAACCAAGTACCCTCACCTTTTCTCCGCGAACTAAAAATCTGCTTAAGGTAATGATTTTTTTTATATTGACTCTCTTCCATTCTCAATTTTAGCTGTGTTATCCATATCATGTCATTGCATACATTCAGTTCTATTCATGTATGATGTTTCAGACTCAGTTATGAAATCATGTTTTCAATCATGTATGTTCAGTTTATCATCTCAGTTTCTCCAGTATTCTTAACTAATCAGTCTCATTCAAGGATGAATGTTCCCAAGAGGGAGATATTATAATACCCCATAAAAGTCTTAGCTCATCTCAGCTCTCAATTTTATGCATAAAGGATACAAAGCTTAGAAATTAGCCTAAGTGTTTAGACTTAGTTATTTCCATGTCCTCTAAACTTTGATGACTTTATTTTTGATTTTCCCAACCTCAGAACATCCATTTTTAATTTGATTAATGATCGAGGTTGTTCAAGGTGTGTCTCAATTGAGTGTCATGATTTTCAAATCAGCATAAGGGCATGTTTTGAGAAACAAAGTATTAGCAGCACTGGGATAAGCCCGCGACGCCCCATCTAGTGAACCGCTCAAGAGCCCGCGATGTCCCCATTATTGCACCGCTCCAGAGCCTATGATGAACCCTCCCTCACCCATCCATATTTTTGTTTCTTGATAATTAAGGGCATTTGGGTTATTTCCCTTCACCTAATCAGTCCGTACCACAAAATTTAGCTCCCCAAAGAGCGTTATTTGCTCTTTCAATCACAAATTCTCTTAAAAGAAACTCCCCTTTCCTAAAAAACATACCCTAACCCATTCTCAAGGAATCAGGTAATTCAAGTTTCAAACCTTAAGAAATTCCCAAGAATCTTCACGAATTCATCTAGTGAGTCACGCATGATGTTCATCTATGTGTTCCTTTCTGCCATGGAGTCCAAGAACCCCTTTTTGGTTTTAAATTATAAGTTTTTTAGGTTTAAGTTGAAATATCTCCATGAATCTCTTGTGAATTCAATCACAAGTTATGTTTATAAGTGTTTTTCAAGTGGGGTGAGCCATTACATATTTTCAAGGTTGTAATCTTCATGTTAAATCCCTGACTTATGATTTTAGTCATGGAATTATGTTATTCTCGCATGCTTTACCCATTTTCATGCTTATGTTTACAACTCTCATTTGATTTTTTGAATACCTAAGCATTGGATTTTGAATAATAATCCCCTACTATGGTTTTAAAGCTATTATATGGCATTATTGTTAATTGCATTCGGTGTTGGTGGGTTCTAAACACTCTATACCTATACGATTTATATGAATTCAGATATTCAAGTACTTAGACTGTTAATCCATTAATCTACCAGTATACTCATATATTCATATTCATGACGAGCACTACTAGTTAAGTAATAACATTCAGTTAAGTTTAGTTTAGTTTAGTACTAGCATTAGTTCAGTTAGAAGTAGGATTTAGCACCGAGCGTACCTAGGGATGGGGGCTCACCCAACAGATAGGATTGGGTCCTTAGTAGCAGTCCCTAAGTTCTAGAACTACAATGCTAATGTAGTATTGTAATATGTCTTTCGCTAGTTAGGACTGGCTGCCTACTTCTTTTGGACATCATATTGGTGGATCCACACAGCCAGTATTAGTACACATGGCACGGTACTAACACCCTTTCAATTAGGGTTACAGGTTGGACCCCAATTATCTCAAATTAGTCTATGTTGGTTAGATGACACCTCCCATAATCTCAGTATAGTATTCAATATAGTTTCAGTTTAGGTTTGCTTGACCAAAGCATAAAGATTCCTGGTTATTCAGTAATAAAATTTCATTTCTTTAGTTTACAAATGATTTTAGATTATAAATTTATTCTTGGTCTTGAACTCTCTGATGTCACAATTTTCATGTATTCATGTTTAGTTATCTCATGCTATTCAGTTAGTTCTTATTTCATATACACCATACCCTATGCATATCAGCCTGTCCTCATCTAATATACCATTAAATTTAAAGTACTAACCACATACTCTTCTTTCTGCTATGATGTCTTATATCATAGGTTCATACACACAGTTTCCCAATTTTAGTTAGGAAACTCAGCATAATCCAAAAGCCATAGTGGTGAGTCCTCATCCATCAAGGACATATTATAATTATTCAATTATTTTAATATTTTATTTTATCCAGTCAGTCAAAGTTAGTGAGGGGTCTATCCCATAAACTAATTAGTTAGTTTAGAGGCTTTTAGACCTTTAGACAACTAATTAGGCAGTCAGTTAGTTGCTTAAATATTGTTAGACAGTTTCGTTAAACAGTTGGTTTCTAGAATTTTATAAGTTGTTCAAACATACTTTGATGCGTGTTGCAGTATTCAAATTTTTGTACTATGTCAGTTAATTTTTTGCTTATGTACTTTATTACTATTTATTTAGTGCTCACAGCAGGTATCTATTTATAGGTTAGCTAGTGACCCTTATGGTCGTACCTACTATTGTCACGACTAGGGGGTAGGCTCAGGTCATGACACCTGTTAGACCCAAGGTTGATACTTCGAATTTGATAGTTATATTTATAATTTTGGTGCGTCGCCAGTTGACCCTTACTTTATTTAATCTAGGATCCACTTATTCTTATCTATCTGCTTATTGTGCACAATAGTTGGAGTTGACTTGCAATTTAGTATCAGTGCCAATGCGCATATCTACCCCCGCGGGTGATCTTTAGTAGTAGATTAAGTTTTTAGATCATATGTTGTGACTATTAGAGATGTTGATACTTATACTAATTATTATTCTTAATATGGTAGATTTTAATGTAATTTTGATCATGAACTAGTTATCCTGCTATCATGCAGTCATGGATTGTTGTTCCATGACTATTACCTTAGCCATGCCCAATATACTCCCAGTCGTGTAGTAAGGAGCTATTATCCGTGAGCCGATAGGGATTATTTTGCAATATGTATGCTAAGAGACTTATTTTGAGGGGTTACGAGTCTTATCTCACTTATATATGTGATACTAGTATGCAGAGTCCATAGCTTGAATATGTTTCTGTTGTTTATGAGTTTCCTGATGTTTTCCCTATCGACCTGTATAGTATTCCCCCTATTCACGAGATTGAGTTTGCTATTGATACTAAGCCTGACACATGCCCTATTTCTATGACACCTTATCATATAGATCCTACCGAGTTTAAATTGTAGAATTCTCAGCTTTTGAATCTTCTTGATAAGGGTTTTATGAACTGAGTGTGTCTCCTCGAGAAGCTCTTGTATTGTATGTGAAGAAAAAAAATAGATCCATTCCTATCTATATTGATTATAGTCAACATAATAAGGTGACGGTGAAGAATCATTATCCTATGGCTCATATTGATGATTTGCTTGACCAGCTTCAGGGTGCGATAGTTCTTTCTAAGCTTTATTTGAGATTTCATTACCATAAATTGAGGATTCGGGCTGAGGATATCCCAAAGATAGTTTTTAGGACCTATTATAGTCATTATGAGTTCTTAGTAATGTTATTTGGGTTGACTAATGCCCCAGCAGCGTTCATGGATTTAATGAACCGAGTATTCAAGACTTATTTAGATTCCTTTGTAATTGTGTTCGTCGATGATATCCTTGTGTATTTAAGGATTAGAGAGGAGAATTCGCAATATTTAAGGATCGTGCTCTAACTTGAGAGATCATGTGGTCTTTGCCAAATTCTCTATGTGTGAGTTTTGGCTTGAGTCAGTGATATTCATTTGACACATGGAGTCTAAGGATTGTATTATGGTAGACTCGACTAAGATTAAAGCAATTTGTTATTAGGTTAGATCTATATCTCCGGCTGAGGTTTGCAGCTTCAATGGTTTGGCTGGTTATTATAGATGGTTCGTTAAGGGTTTTGCTACTATTTCATCTTCTATGACCAAATTAACACGGAAAGAGGTTCCTGTTTGATGGTTTAAGGAGTGTGAATCAAGCTTTGGAAAGCTTAAGGATTTTCTCACTTCACCTCCTATGTTAGCTCGTCTTATTAAGGGTTAGGGATACACCATGTTTTATGATACTTTTGGTGTTGGTCTAGATTTTGTATTGATGCAGAAGGGCAATGTTACTGCCTATGATTCTACACAACTTATGGTGCACGAGCGCAATTACTTCACTTATGATTTGGAGTTCTTAGTGTTAGTTTTTGTACTTAAGATTTTGAGGTAATATCTCTATGGTGTGCATTATGATATTTTCACAAATCATCATCCACTTTAGCATCTTATAATCTAGATGGATCTTAATACTAGACAACATAGATGGATGATGTTGTTATAAGATTATGATATTTCCATCTTGTATCATCCGAGCAAGGCGAATATAGCAGCGGATTCCTTGAGTCGTAAGGTAGTGAGTATGGGTATCTTAGCTTGCATCTTAGTCTCTTAGAGTTTGTTGACATGGTACATTTAGTCCTTATCCAACTTTATAATCCACCTTGATATTTTGGATCCTAAGAGGATTTTGTCTAGTGTAGAGGTGAGGTCCTCACTATTTGAGAAGATTCAAGATTGTAAGTTTGAGGATAGTAAGCTTTGCTTCCTTCGTGATCAAGTGTCGAGTGGTGAGTCCAAGAGAAACACCATAGATTCTAAAGGCGTTTTGAGATTTAATGGTTGTATTTGTGTTCTATGGAATGATGAGTTGATTTAGTTGATTTTGCATAAGGCTCACAACTTTAGATATTCCTTTCATCTTGGCACAACCAAGATACATAGAGATTTGAGACAACACTTTTTATAGAGGGGTATGTAGAGAGATGTGGCAGATTTTATAGCTTTTTTCCTATATTGTCAGCAAGTAAAGGCCGAGCATCAACGACCAGGTGGTTTGACTCAGAGGTTGCCCATTCCCAAATAGAAATGGAAATGAATTACCATGGATTTTGTTAGTTGTTTGCCTCGCACTTCTCATTGATCCGATAGTATTTTGGTCATTATAGATCATTTGTCTATGTTAGAACATTTTATATCTATTCAAATGTCCTTCAGTGCTGAGAGATTAGAGCATATTTATGTTTAGGACATAGTCCATTTGCACAGTGTGCCTATTTCTATCATTTCAGACCATGGTCCTATGTTTACTTTGGGATTTTAGAGAGCATTCAAGGAAGAGTTGGGTACTAAGGTAGATGTCAGTACAACCTTTCACCCATAGACAGAATGGTCTGTTAGTGCGGACCATTTAGGTTCTTAAGTATATGCTCTGACTCCGTTCCATAGAGTTTGGAGGGTAACGGGAGGAAAACTTAGCTTTGGTAGAGTTTGCATATAATAATATCCATCATTTGAGTATTAAGATGGTGCCTTTTAAGGTTTTGTATGGTAGGAGATGCGTTCTTTTATTGGATGGTTTGAGACTTCCAAGTTAGGCCTCATGGTACTAATTTGCTTCAGGAGTCGTTGGATAGAGTCAGGGTCATTCAAGATAAGTTGAGAATGGCTTATAGTAGAAAAAAGGCCTATCCAGACCGTAGGCTTTGTGACTTAAGATTTGGAGTTGGTGATTATGTATTTCTCTGTGTATCTGCCATGAAGGGTGTGATGAGGTTCAGGAGTAAGGGAAAGCTTAGGCCTAGATATATTTGGCCTTTTGAGATTCTTTGAGAATTTGGTGTAGTGGCCTATGAGTTAGCCTTACCTCCTGATTTTGTCACTGTCTATCTTATTTTTTATGTGTCTATGTTGCGGCGATATATTACTGATCCTTCTAATGTTATTAGATGGGACTCAGTCCAGTTAAATAAGTGTTTGACCTATGTAGAGAAGCCGGTGCTCATTTTTGCTTGTGATGTCAGGAGGTTGCACACTAGAGAGATTACTATAGTTAAGGTTTGGTGGAGGCACTGCCTAGTGGAAGAGGACACTTGGGAGATGGAGAGAGAGTTATGGATCCAATATCCTCACCTATTCAAGGCTATAGATATATCCTAATCCTTAACTTTTGTGGATGAAAATTCCATTAATAGTGGATATAGTAATGACCCTTCAGGTTATTTTTTATATTTCTGCTTATTTAGAACCTTTCCATAGCTTCCCCAGGTTATTTATGACTTGTTGGGACTGATAATTTGGTTATCGAGTAGTTCGTTAAGGTTTTAGAGCTAATTCCCTGATTAGAAGTCGTCTCTGGTCACAAATATCCACGGGTAAAAACGGCTGATCTCGAATGCAAATTTTGACAATGCCAACAACTTCTCAATTTTAGGCTAGGTGGAACTTTGGTTTGGGTCCTGAGACACCCAAGCTTTTTTTGACTAACTAGTAAAAAAGTTATGAAAATGAAAAATGGGTGTGGGACCCATATTTTATTGAAATGACCTCGGATGGAAAATCGGAGTGATCTATCAAGTTTGGAATTTCGAATTTGTTATGGTTACATAGTTCATTTGAAACTATGGGATTTCGCATGAATCTCGAGGGCTTGAAATTTTTTTTAAAGAATTTCCAAGTTCCAGCTGCTATTGCAAAGAAGGGTCGCGATAGCGGTGGTGTGATAGAATAGCTTGGGTTGCGATCACAACTAGTTTGTGTATCTAACGGATAGGACAATTATAGGTCCTTGGATGCAATAGTGGGACTCAAGGACATGGTATGGGTATAAATAGACCCAAAAGTCACGAATTCAACCTTTTTTCATCCATTACTTGAGAGCAAAAACCCTAAAGAGTGAGATATCTCAAAATTGAGATTTGTGGTTGATTTGGAAGCTTGAGTAACCTTTATTTTTGTGATTATCTTCCGATTTGAGGTAAAAATTCACCCTTTTTTTGGTGAAATTTCTTTCTCAAAATCCCAAAACCTTTAGGTCTTGATTTTATCCCCAATTTAGATTGGTTTTCACCCATTATTAAGGGTAATGATTCCTTGAGCTTGATACTATGTTGGGTTGGTTTAGGAAATGCGATTTCCATGAGTAGGACCCATATGAGGTTTCATGTGATTTTTAGATTTGAATCACAATGGTGCAATATAAGTATCGTTATTCTCGTATTAGTGAGTAGAATGTGTTTTTGATAGATTTACATCTTAAAAAGTCTTCTCAAAATGGAAAAGTGGGGGTTTAGCAATTCATTTATCTTTCTTCAACATCGAGGTAGGCTAGGTTTATCCCTTGTTAGATTGCACTATACCATAGTATTCTTATGATATTGTGTTAGATTTTGGATGTGGTTTTGGTGTTGCATTGATGAAATGCAAGACTTGAATTAGTTGGACCATTTAAGATAATTTGGAATCATAGTGTTAAAACACTTGACTTATTTCCTTATGCCTTAGGTGAATTAGGCTTCAAGTCTCATGTTTGGCATGAGAATGCCTTAGATCACTCAAGTTAGATAAAAATGCTTTAGATGCCTATGCTTAGGAAAATATTGTCCTTAGTTCCTTCATTAAGAAACAATACCTTAGTACTATTTGGCTTAGTTGTTGTGTTCGGGAAAAATCCTCTACCTTAGGGATAATTATGGCTTACTATACATCAAAGAGTAGATTTAGATAGCTTCGCCTAGTCTGGGGTAGAATTTTACATAAAATGTATTTTGGAGATTTAGAAGTAGGATATTTGATCCACCTTAAGTCAAGATTGATGTTAGTTATCTTAAAACCCATGTACGTTTAGTAAATGGCCTTTTGAGGCAATATTGGGGAACGATGGTAATTGATTATAGTAATAATTGGTTAGATTGTTTGCTACCCTATGATGAGCTATGGATTCTTCTATGAATGTAATATAGATCATACTTTGATAACTATCGATTATTCAAATGATAAACTATCTTTATGCTTATGATAAGCCATTGAATTTACTATTGGTAAGCCATTGCTTATGATATTGCTTATGATTATGATCATGCTAAGAATTTATACTAGTAATCATGCTAGAAAACCACCCTATTGACAATATTAGCCTTTGTGCCATAAATTATCTTACAAGTTATGCCGATGATTATATGGGAATTATGCTATTAATAACGCTTGAAATCATGATGCTTGATTATATGATCTCTTATGCTATTAATTTTTCCATCGACTATAATTTATTAATACTCAGCAAGCCCGGAGGACATTGTGATGATATATTGATACCCGACAAGGCGAAAGGATATTGTAATAATATATTGATACCCAGAAAGTTTAAAGAATATTGTGATAATATATTAATACCTGACAATACCGGAGGATATTGTGATGCTATATTGAAACCCTACAAGGCCAGAGGATATTGTGATGGTATATGTCCGACAAGGTCAAAGGATGACTATGATATATACCCGACAAGGAAAGAGAATGATTATACTTATGTTCCTATGTGTACATCTACATGTTTGAGTCTGGCTATGCCCTATGTATGGCTATTATTTATATACTTATTCGTAGTTGGGTATGATGCTAATATTAGGGATATCGGTTATAGCCCGTAAGTAATAAATTAGTATGAAGAGATATAATGTATGTTTAGTGATAATCGATGATTAGTGATAATTTATGATAAGTGATGATTGATGATTAGTGAAAGTTGATGATTAGCGGTAAATGTTGTTTAAGTGACTACTAATGACTAGTTGACAATAGTGGAGTAGTTGGTAAATGATGATTAAATAATAAATGATGTTATATGATAAATGATTGTTAACTAATAAACTAATAAAGGATGATTAGTGGATATACGGTGAACGACTGTTAAATGATGACTAGAAGTTATATGATGACTACTTATTAAATAGATTAGTTAATAAGAGATGGTTATCTTGCAAATGGTGACTATTGAGTATCTTTGATTCGGTTGTTAAATAATGGTTTTATTGTGATAATATTGGCAAATTTCATATTGATGATAATTATGGAAAGATGGTTAAATGATGATGAAGGTTAGTATAATGTTAGTCAATTGCTTTATTCTACCTTTGAGTGTGCACTCCAGGCATATTTCGGAGTCTGTGATGAGGTATTTACTTTTCTGCATCAATTGGCATATGGGAGCTAATTTTGTAGATATGTCTGCTTATGTTGATACTTTATATGTTATGTTATTATTCCATGTTGTTTACTTACTATGCACGATGATATTGGCATGTGTTGATGCCTTATGTTATCTTATTATTCTAGTTTAATTACTTGTTATGTACAATGATGTTTGAGGTTATTCAGGTTCTTTTTGTACCTTGACGTAGTTATGTTATCTTGTATTTTATCATACTTATATCATTATTGAGCTTAGTCGGCCGATGATGCCTACTAAGTACCCATTGTTTTGGTACTCATACTACACTTCTGTACATTTTTAGTATAGATTTGAGGACTAGTTGCCGCTGTTGATCGACGTTCATGTGTTGATTGATTTTCGAGATAGGGTGAATTCTTGGAGTTTGAGTCCCCCGTTCCCCTCTATTTTTATATTTAGTCTTTCGTTTCGAGACAAATGTTGCTCACTATTCTAAATACTTGAAGTTGTATTATTGTCATTAGGTGCTTTTTTACTAGCTTTACCAGGCCGTGGGATGGTATTTTGTATTGACTATTTTATCTATTTAGAATACTTTGCTTATTTATGAATTGTGTTCTTGCATTTCACTTATGATGGGCATTTCCTACCGAATTAACCCATTGCATTAGCTTTGGGTTATGGTCTAGATTACCTATTGGAGGGATTTAGTAGGTGCCTCATCACTCTTAATTCAGGTCATGACAGAAGCTTAATTCACTCTTTTTGAAATGACAATCACCATTGGCCACCCACTCAAGTCTTTTCCACTATGTAGAAATGATTTACCATCCATTTGTAATGCACCATTTTATCCTCGATGCCAATCTACTTTAATTTCACTTTCCTTATCTCATCTATCCAATGATCAAACTTTGTTATGTTGGTCAGTGGAATCCTAATCATGTAGGAACAGTAAAATAGTATGCTCTAAATTGTCAACCTATGTACCATATTTATATCATGGGAAGTGATGGTTGACCCTACCAACGGATGCCTTGTGGAGTCTGTATCTTTGGCATGGACTGATATGCAATATAAAATTCCTAAACCATCTTGAGACTATATCTATCAAGCTTCTAAGTTATCCACTCAAACCTATACATGTTGAACAACCTCTCGAACTTGATCATTATAGACATACCCAAGGTCACTAGTCTAGGATCCTTATGGAATCCCCTCGTGGTCGACCCTTGTCAATAAGTGCTAAATCCCAAACATATATGCATTTCTATACTTTGACCACCTAATCTTTCCATCTGTAGAGCTATCTGAACCAATGGTGTAGGTGATGACGCTGGAGGACTTTCTATGCAGGCCTCCTCAACATTATCATTTGAGTCCCAAATGGTGGAGTCTGTTCCTTCTTCAGCTTTCAAGGGACTATGTGATAAGGTCCCTTCGTCATCACTAGATTCACTTTCATCTTATCCTTCCTCATATTTTGAATTTCCTTCCTCTTTAAATATGAGAGTTCTTTTATGCAATGGGTTAATGTTCAAAGGTGTATCCCCTAGTTCTTTATCCAGGCCCCAAATTCTTTGTCTGAGGTGATCTTAAATGTTGCTCAAGTGGAGTTATAAGTCGATGCTCCACTACTAAGGTACTGGATTTTTAATTTGTAGGCTCCTTGATGAAGCCTCAACTTCAGCCTTGGTGGGGGTAGGTTTCTTCTTTTTTGTGCTCCTTTCCAGGGGTTCCATGGTGTATGTGGAATGTAAACATTAGTTATCATAAGATAAAGAACTAAAATACAAGAATTTATGTCACTATCAATCATGATGGGTCAGGCAGCGAGTCGTTACCAGTGGGTATGACCTTTTTGATGACTCATTGTGTCCAACTCCTACAAATTATAAAGTTCAGAATCTCAGAATGAGTGGTCACGATGAGTCATCAAGTTACCCAATGAATCATCATGAGACTCATTCTAACAAAATTTGAGAAACTTTAAAAATATATAAATTTTCAACCCCAGTTCTAATGATCACTACTTACACAAAGACATGTTGCCTTTGGGTATGATTCGTTGCATATGTCGTGATAACTGCACTGAGGAAGTTTCTTTAGCACATACTATTTCACCTTATTCCCTTCTATTAAACCATGTATTGGGGCTACTCAGAATTCACGCCAAATATAAATTCAACTTAAGATTTAGTATATATAAATCATGAAAAACAAATTACACCCATTATTCCGAGTTTTAACCAATTTGACAAGTGATTATACTACTAGTTCAAACAAATCCTCTTTCCGTACTCAAGAATATTCATCTAGGGTTATTATAATTATTGGAACACTCATAGATGAATCTCAAAACCAAAAATCAAAGCAAAAAATTTCTTATTTCTTACTTTTGATATTGGACCTTTATGCTTGAAGGAGAAAACCTCAAGACACAATCACTTGACTCCATTTTTTGGGACAAATTAGCAATTTGAGAATGCAATGGTCATTTGCACAATGATTAAGAATAAATTATAGGAAAATTTTAATTACGAGTGACAGTTTAGGTAGTGGAGTAAGTTAAGCAATTCAAAAGTGGGGAAAAAAGTTAGATCGAGTGATTAATAGGTGTTTTAATCAAGTAGATAGAATCAGTCGGTCAGGTCATTTAAATAGTTGATAGATTCTGATCAAGTGACCAGAACTAACCCAATGACTCATTTTTGAGGTCAACAAATCATCACTACCAACTGTTAAACACAATTTTAGAACACTTACCTAGTCTATCACTTGATTACCCTATGGGAGACACAAATACTCATCATGAGAAACAATGACACCTCTTGAGTCATCATGGTACTCATGGGATGAAAGTTTAATTGGATTACCCATATCCAATCCTCATAATTCTTCATGATGAGTCATCATGAAACATTGTAGATTATTTTGACTCCTTCTATGATTTATAAGGTGGAGTTTCTCCAATCTTGTAGGTGCAATTTTTCTACTCTTAGTGGTGACGAATGACTTCTTGAGTTGTTTCCCCTAATAATGGTTTGCGATGTCTTTGCACAAATTTTTATTCCTATCTTCATATTGAATCCATAACATTGTTTAAACACCTGATTTAACATTATTTCACTATCTAGTTCCCTTGGTTACTTAGACTTCACCTAGGGTCCATTCATCAATTACATTTATCTCCTCCTCCGTTCCTAAGTATGTTTTTACTCGCTGACTATTTACCTTGAACCATTTTTATTAATTATTTTTATGATTATTTGTACTATATAATAACACATATACCGCACTAAATGACCCTATCCACTTAGACCTTAATATTCTAGGAAACAAGCTATGTTATTAGCTGAACAACATCAGCCAAATTAAATTATCTCTTCTCAATCATCTAGTTGTGTTATATCTTCATCTTCTACTTGTAAAGAGCTGAACTCTCACATTATTTTTGTCAAAATATATACGACCAATTCAAATGTAAGGCCTTAAGTTAGAGGCATCACCCTAATTTATATTCAACTTTCTAAGTGCCCACAAAGATTTATGCTCAAGCTCAATTGTCAGATGACATGACTTCCATTTACGAACTGATATGGAGACTTACCCGTAGTGGTCTTGAAAGAATTATAGTATACCATTAAAACATCATCTAACTTCCTAGATCAATCATTCATTGCAAGGATTATCTCTATCTCATTGTTGAAAACCTCTACTTGCCCACTAGATTGTGGATAATAAGGTGTTTCCACTCTATGCTTCACATCATATTTTTCAAGCTGGGTACAAATTAACCTATTACAAAAATGAGAGCTTCCATCACTAATGATTTCTCTTGGCATAGCACATCTCAAAAATATGTTCCTCTACAAGAACACTATGACCCACTTGCCTCAATTATTGGAAACCACCTCTACTCATTTAGACACATAGTCAATAGTATAAGTATATATTCATCCTATTTGAGCTCACAAATATACCCGTAAAGTCAATACCCCAAACATTAAACACCTTAATCCCAAGAATGATAGAGAAAATATTCATTTTTTTTATATACCCTTTTGCTTTTGGCATTGTTTGCATGAACTATCACAGTGATAATAATCTTGATGAATGGTTTGCAAAAAACACCAAATTGTAAGATTTTTTGGGCAATTAGAATCCATTATGATGACCCCGAACAGAGGATGAGTAACACGCCTCTAAAATTCTCATCATCTTGACCTCAGGTACACATCTACAAATCATCCTATTAGCATATACGAAAAAAGTATGGATAATCCTAGAAATTTTTTTATACATCAAACATTAACCTCTTTTGCTGTTGGACGAACACGTTTAAAGGCTTTATATCACTCACCAAGTAATTATCAAAATCCAAAAATTATGAAATCAAGTCTAATAATGAAGCCAATACTTTCTCATCTAGAAAAATATCATCAATGTCGATCTTATCTTACAACTTCAACATTGCCTCTTCCTCATGTCCAAAAAAGTGATCAACCACTTGATTTTCAATCCCTTTTTAATCCTTGATTTCAAATTAAAATTCTTGCACCATAAGTACCCATCAAATCAATCTAGGCTTTGCATTCTTTTTCACCGTAAGGTACTTAAGATCTATATGGTTAGTGTGGACAATCGTTTACATTCCAAGCAACTAGAATTAAAACTTCTAAATAGAAAAAACTACAACAAGCAACTTTAGATTCGCCATAAAGTAATTTTTCTAAGCTAGGTTAAGTATGTTGATAACATAATAGATCTAAAGGAGTATCTTCTCATGCTTTTGACCTAGGATTTCTCCTAGTGCCACTCTAATATTATCACATATAACCTCAAATAGGATGGACCAATCAGGTGAAACAATGCTAGGAGCTAATGTCAATTTCTTCTTAAGGCACACAAATGCCTTTAGATACGAACCAACAACCACATACTTCATCTCATTCTCCAATAATTTATATTTAGGAATTGAAATCTTAAAGAAATCCTTAATGAACCTACGATGAAATTCAACATTCTCAAAAAGTCTTTCAATACCCCTTACGTAAATAAGTGGAGGCAACTTCTTAATAAATTTAATCTCCTTATTAATCTCAATCCCTTTCTTTAAGATCTTATGACTGAGCACTATCCTTTTATACCATAAAGTGGAACTTTTCCAAATTTATCACCAAATTTTAGTCTTCACACCTTATCAAAACACTACCCAAATGGGCAAATGAATCCTTACAAGAGACACCCACTACTGAAAAAAGTCATACAAGAATACCTCGATAGTGTCCTCCACTATGTTTGAGAACATAAACATCATTCAATGTTGAAAGGTTATTGTCACATTACATAATCCAAAAGGCATCCTCTTGAAAGCTAATGTCCCATATGGACAAGTGAAAGTGATTTTCTCTTGGTCTTCACGAACAATCAAAATTTGATTGTATCTCGAGTAACCATCAAGACAATAATACCATTCTCTACCTCTAAGATGGTTTAACATATGGTCCATAAATAGTATTAGAAAATGATATTTTTCAATACATGTATTGAAATTTCTATAATCCATGCACAGTTTCCAATCACTAAATGATCTCATCAGAATAAGCTTATTCTTTACATTAGAAGCATAGTGATTCCACCCTACTTAGGAACACATTGAATAGGGATCACCAATGTATTGTCTGTAATAAGGTAAACCATGTATGCATCCAAACACTTAATGATCTTATTTTTGGCTAATTATTTCATAGGTAGATTTAGCATATGGTGATGCTCAATACTAGTAATATAATCTAGATCAAGCTAGATTTTATAAGTGCAGGTTCCTAGCAGAATGCCAATAATTTCTGCAATGGACTATCTAATGGTCCTTTTGAACTTATTCAAAATCGATACTAGATCCTCAACATGTCATTCAACCATATTTGTTGCTATTATGAATAGGAAAGTATTGTTGGCTCTTAAATAATATAGCAAAGGTGGGATGGGTTTACTTTAAGCTCTATATAATGGGCTCCATAATATAAGGCTTGGCTAATGAATTTTCACTATTATTCAAATCCAAGTCTAACTTTTTTAGAGAATAAGAGTAGGTACCCACCACTAAGTACACTCACTATCTCATCATACTCATTAGAATTATTTCCCTCAAAGTTTATGGTTACTGTAATTAGTTCCTCAACACCAAGTGTCTTCTAAAAAGGAACTGTCAAGGACTCATCATAAACTATATTAATAATTGAGACCAGAAGAATGCCATTCAGTTGCTCATAAATTGGCAAACACTAAGAATTAATTCCTCAGTATTCAACCTAAACTATAATTGACTAGTTTCTACGTGAATTAATGCTTATCTAGTCGATTAGAATAGTCTTCCTAAGATAATGGGAATCTTAAATCAACTTCATAGTCAAGGATGAAGACAAAATAATTTTGAAATATGACTAGCTCGACCTTCACTAAATCATCATAAAAGATACACAAAGGTTTATTTTACAGTGCGATCTGTAATATGAAATATTACCAAAGTTGGTTTAAGAGATTCGAACCCCAATTGTTTAATCATGGCTTGTGGAATCAAATTAATACTAGCACCCAATTCACATAAAGTTTTTGAAAAATTAAAAGCCACTATGGTATAAGGAATAGTGCACTCTAGGACATTCCATTTTCTACATATGAGATTAAGAAGACTTTGCACTACAGTGATGAAAATTTTCAATAGGCTAATAACACATACTACTCTTTTTTATAACTAGATACTTCGTAAACTTTACATAACCAGACATTTTCTCAACTTCCTTGATTAAAGAAATGTTCATAAAAAATTAAATTAGCATTGAAATAAATTTGTGATACTTTTTTCTTTAGCTCTCTTCTTTAATATTTGTGGAAAAGGTAGAGGAGAGTATTGAATAGGAGTCAAAATCTATGGGACCTGCTTTTCTTGCTCGTTTTAGCCCTAGCCTCTTTTTCAGCAACTACACTTTTTAGATAACTTTTCCTTAATAACTTGAATTTAATATTTGTCTACCTTTTAAACATAGATCATCTTGGGATCATCCTTATTATCAACAACAACTAGCATAAGTATGCCGAAAGTCATATTTCTACTCACAGTAGTCTTATCCATTTAGTGATTGTCATTTTTTAAATTCTAGATAGTGTTGCTCAGAATTGTACCCTTTTGACATTGGTTCAAACCTACAAAAATTTTCCCACATTTCTACTCAAGTTGCTTAATAGCAACAACATAAGACTCTACTTTTTGGATCATCCCAAAAATATCTGATGAAATTACCTTAACTGTAATTTATGTTTTCTATTCTTTTTAAAATTCTAGAAATATGCTCCACCATCTGAACATTACTTGACTCAGTGTTGTGACTATTGAGAGGAATGTACAAACCACTTCTGTCGTCTTAGTAGCCATCTCTTTTCTTTCAATCACCATCTTTACTTATACTTCATTTTTTATACCCCGATCTATTGTAGTTGTTGCCCTTGTTGGTTTTGGTAATTCTATATAGTATCATTGAAGCCTAGTCTCAAGTTAGACTAGTGAATACACCTCCTATTACAGTACTGCTATAAACTTGTTATTAGAATTCAAAGACTAATAGAAGATTTCAAGAAAATTATTTTCAAGTATTCTAAGATTTGGGACTTGCTACAGTTTCTTCATGAATTTCAATAAAGTTTTATAAAATTCCTTTGTATGTAGTTATATAATGTTTTAGATATCATATTTTAGCTACAATATTTTGGATGGTGGTAAAAACCTTCCTATGAAGGTGTCTTCAACTCCTGCCAGGTAGATATTAATCTCCTTGGTAACTGTATGATGTGCCATAGTTTCATGGAACTTTCAATGCCTAAAACTCCAAAATTATTTAAGTACTTAGGTATTGTTGTTAGATGTAGGTATTGGTGTTAGATGTGATGTGCAATTATTTTAATTGTGCATGAAAACAAAGTTCGAATCCAAGAATGAGAAAATCTGATGAAGAAGATCTAAGAGTGCTACCTATGAGCCAACCTAAGGCTCGTAGGTTGTATCTACGAGTCTGTAGGTGTCCAAGTATATGGAGATCCTGAAGATTTTGAAAGTCACTGAGTTGATATGATTAGTATGCCCCTAACTATAAGGCGCATGTACAACCTACGGATAATAGGTTGCCTAAAGGTAGGAGTTCTACAGTCTGAAGATTTCTCTGATTCCCACGAGCCTACTTGCTCCATTAGTACAACCTACGATTAGTAGGTTGCCGCTTGGGTTAGTGCTGACTGTGGTTTCCTGCACTTCTTAGTATAGGTTTTTAGATGTATCTATAAGAACCCAAGGGAATTTTTTACTATAATTGATGCACTTTATAAACTTTTTACATTGTTTTAAGTTCTGAGATATATTATTGATCTCAAAATTATTGTTCTTGATTTTTAGGGTTTAAAATTAATTTGAGATTTTGGATTTTCATTATTATTCTTTGGAAGTTCATTCTAATTCTTTCATATATGTAATCTATATGTGTTCTTACAATCATGATCACCTAAACCCCATAACTAGGGTTGTGGGAACACTATTGGACTAACAAAGTAGCTATAGTGCAAAATCATTCTAAATTGGTGTTTTTGCTTGTATTAAGATTTATTTCATTTTTATTTATTTCTTCATGGTTGAAAATATTAGAAACTCATATGTATTCAATACGTACTCAAGAGAAAGGTAGAGTTAGAAAAAAGACATCATAACAGTAACTTAAAGCTATTAACCTTTATCAAATTAACTTGAGACTAAAAGGAGATAGTTAATCTGAGACCAAGAACAAGGGTTAGTAGTGCCACACTCTGATACATAACTTGTTAGATTTTGCATTCAAGGCACCAAGAGAGTCTGATGAGCATGAACAATCTGTGGATTTATGAAATTAGGGGGAACAAAATTCTAGTGATTTTTTTATTTTCATATTGACAACACTAATTGCCCAGAATTGTTACTTTACTCTTTCTTTTACCAAAACCCCCATTTATTTTCTGTAATTTCTAATTACATTAGTATGCTCATGATAGATTTTTGACCTATTCCTCGTGGGATTGACCCCAACCTTATTGAATTTTATATTTGAAAAGTGAACACTTTATACTTTATTAGAGGTATAATATAGGTGATATTAAATTTTGGTACCTTTTTTTAGGGAATATAGTTACGGATTGATTGATTAAGGTTTTTGAAGTAGTTGGTTTCATTGTTGAGTTTTGGTTTTCTACTGTTTCTAAGGCACACTCTAGTGTATGCCAAGTACTTACGATCAAGGCAATCCCTTGCTTTCATATGATCTTAAGCATAAATGGACCTTTCAACAAAATTGTAACATAAAGAGAGAAGAAGAGTATGAGCATGGAGATTATTTTTTATTTGAGTTTACAGTCTTAGTTTTTTTATTTAACCTAAAACTTTCCTATATTTTATACTTTCCATGAATTGGGCTCTTGTAATTAAACTGTTCTATATTCAATCAAGGAATAAAGTTAAAAAAGTTTTTGCCTTTATTTTTTAATCAACAATTTATTATTTTTTCATAAATAGAAAACAAGAAAGGGATTTTGACCCAACACAAAGGGGTTCATGATTACCAAACAGCATTGAATCAACCACATCTACATGGTGTTCAAGAAACTACAGTGCTAACTACTACACATCTAATAACCAACGAAAATGCAAGGTAAACACATGCCCAGCATGCTGAAGAAAGGGTTAGACAATATGAGTAGGAAGATCATTGAGAAATATTTGATATAGATAGTGATAGAAGGAACAAAGTTCAACTGCTTTAGTTCATCAGTACTTGCCAGTTTATGATATTCCAGAAGAAGAATTGGGGAATGCTAAACCAACTTAGACACGTAATATCATTCCTCTAGAATTTCCCCATGGAATGAAATTTGGTATTAAAAGGACCAGGATACAGCTACTAAATTTGCAGGGATTGTTTTTTGGTTTTCCTGTTGATGATGCAAACATACACCTTATGAATTTTGTGGGGATTTGCACTTTGTACAATCTGTTGGGGGTAAGTCAGGAAGATCTATCACTCCAGTTGTTGTCATTCTATTTTATATGTAAAAAGGCGTTATGGTAGGAAAGCTGCCTTGTAGGTCTATTACAAGTTAGAACTAATTGAGCATAAAATTATTGGACCGATTTTTTCTACCTACTAGAGTGATATAGTTGAAAAGCAAGATCTATAATTTCAAACCTTCTAGAATGATATAGTTGAAAGGTTAGATCAATAATTTCAAATAGTTACATTTAGAGGCACTCGACGAGACATGGTTGAGGTTCAAGAAGAAGATGATGAATGTTCCAAATCGTGAAACCATGGGAAGGAAATTGTTGGAGATATTCTACAAAGCCTTGAATGCTAATACCAAGGCTATGTCTGATAATATTACATGTGGAGATTTCATGAGTCTTTGATAGGATCAGGTTGCAAAGATCTTAGACCGAATTACTAAAACCAATTAAGGGTAGCCTATTATAGAGGTAGACAGGTTGACTGGTATTGATGCTATTGGTGCTTCCAGTGAGTAGAGATCCTTAGTTTAGATAGTGGCTTATGAGATAACACAATTGAGGACTGAGTTTGTGTGTCTTACTAAGCAATTTTCAGCCATGGGAGTAGAAAAGGTAAAATTCTATTGGTATTCGTGGCAAGGCTTTTAAACATAATGAGTCTAATTCAAAAGAGGAAGAAAAGTAATTAGATAAAAATATGGTGGGTTTTTTAGGTGAGGTCCAAGGGTCTAATCAAGACACTTCAAACTCTAGGCGAGTGAATCAAGGTTAGAACTACTACGGGGATAGGTATAACGATATTAGTAGAGAGTGTGATGTTTCATGGAGGAGAAAGGGTGATTACAAGGAGAAAAATAGTTTGCATATTCCACTGGGGAAAAAAATATATAGAGTCTGGGAATTTGAGAATGGAAGAGTCACTTGCTAAGCTTCTAAAGGATTTAGAGAGCCAAGAGAGTTTTCTTAAAGAGATTAAGGCAGAGATTGATGTGCTAGATTTTTGTAGCACATTTAAGACTTTTTAACTTGAAATAATTGTAAGTTATTAAGTAACTACAAGTGTTTTCGATGTTATTTCTTAAGATTTTGTAGGAAAGTCAAGATGTATGGAAATAAATAACAATGGAGCAAAAGAGCTAAAATCTGAGCAAAAAGAGCTGAAAATATGGCTGACTACAACAGTGATAAATCATCATCCTTCTGATAGTCTATCAGTATTGGCGTCATCCCTAACTAGAAACTTGAAGCCTAAGAAGAAGTTCTAATGATGTTGGTGATGAGGCGTCAAGTTGGTGATAGGGCGTCACGAAGGTCGTCAGCTTAAACCAGAGAATTGAGTTCGAAGAAGAAATTTGATGACGTTGGTGATACGCCATTAGATCAGTGATTCAGCGTCTTCTACATCGTCAGCCTAAGATAGATTTTAATGGTAAATGAAGCATTCTGATGCCATCCATGATAGGGTGTCAGACTCTTGATGTGACGTCATCTTGGGCATCATCTATTCCGAGAATTTTATTAAGTTTTGTTATTTTATTTCCTTAATTAGGCTTTAGTATAAATAGCATCTTGTAGGGTTTCATTCACAACTTCGGAAGCAACTTTTGACATCTTGGACATCTAGGAACGTCTGGAACTTATTCCAAAGACGACTTTACTTTTCTTTAGTCTCTTAACTTAGAAATTCAATTTTCCATATTTTGATTTAATTTTGGGAAATTCTTATTGTACTTGAAGGAGAAACAACTTTGAATTTCATATTTTTTAAGTTCACTTGCTTTAACTTATGAATTCAATCTTTGTTATCTCTTTCTATCTTATGAGCAACTAAAAACCCACAACTAGAGTTCTGAGATCTATGATTATTATTTCACTGATTTAATAGTTGGATCAGGGTTTGAGTGATTGTGGGAATGTCTTGAAATTCTATTGTTTTAACTTGAATCTATTGGTTTCAAACATTAGGTTATGCCTTAGATTTTATTTGCTTCTAATGGAGAAATAGACCAGAGGTCGTGGATTATCAATAGGGACTCAGAAGCTACCAAAGTTCTGTTTAATGATTGATGCCGTAACTGGATCAATCTACCTGAGATAATATCTGGTTAAAGTTATCTAAGTTCGAGAGAATTAGATAATAATTGTCTGGTGAGGTTGAGAGATAAGTCAGATAGTATAATCGTCAGGAATATTCTACTGTTCCCACCTATCATGATAATCATGAACAATTATTATTCAATGGAGATTAATAGTCAAAGTGATCACAACCCTAGTTTCTCTATATCATTGATTCAAAATACTGAAATCTAAGTTTTGAGTTAATGTTAGAATTTGTTTGATTGATAAAAACCCCTATTTTGTCTTTTCTTATTATTTATTTGAATTTAACTTGTAGCTATAGTTTTGAACTAGTTTAATCGCCATTCACATTTTTCCCCGTGGACTCGACCCCGACTCCGAAGTTGGGTAAATATATTGACGACGACCGCCTTGCACTTATTTGAGGTGTAAGTTTAGTGTTATTAGATATATATGGGTTGAGCCAGAAACTAGAATAACATGCCACCACAATTAACCATCTTTTACAGAAATTTAGGAAGATGTCATCCACATTGAATCAACATCAACCAAGAACTCTTCCTAGCAACATGATTCAGAATATAAAGAATGATAATCATTGTTTAGCTATTATTACTCAAAGTTGTAAGACAACTATTGATCCACCTATGCGTATGGAGGATTAATTGATGAATGATACTGTGGAGATTGATGATATGGAGAAATATGAAATTAAACAATTGGTGATGAATGATGAGGCATATTATAAACCTATACTTATAAAATAAAGAGCTCAAAATAAAAAAAAGGGTAAAGAGGTCACACCACCACTAAAGCCTATTTCCCGACCTCCTCCACCTTTCCCCAAAGATTGAAGTAGAAAGCCAAAGATGAAAGGTATAAGAAGTTTATTTCTATGGTGAAAGAGTTGACTGTGAACTATTCTCTTCTTGAATCTCTAGAAAAGATTCTTGGCTATGAAAAATTTATAAAGAATTTGGTGACAAAGAATAGAATTGTTAGTTATAAAAATGTGGGTGGGTTTCACAATTAGTGCGATTACATCTCGATCTCTTATGCAAAAGAAAGGTGACCCCGACGCCTTCATAATTCCTTGTACGATAGGGTAATCTAGTTTTACCAAGGCTTTGTGTGACTTGGGTACAAGCATTAACTTGATGCCGCTGGCAGTGTTCAAATAATTGGGCTTAAGACCTCCCCAACCAATGGCGATTCAGTTATTGATGGAAGATCATACATCGAAAATGGTCGTTGGCATATCATTTAATGTTTTGGTCAAGGTGGACTATCGCGCCCTATTGTTCTCATGAAAAAGAGGTATTTGACGTGGCAACTCATTTTTGGAATGTTTAAAGAAAAGAGTCGCCACCTAACAAATTAAGGTGTGTCAGGGCACCATTCTTGGCTAATTACGAACTATTGAATTAGTCTACCTCACTAGAAATTAGGTATGGGTTCAAATTACCTCAAAAAGAAGGTGCTAGGCACCTTTCACTTTTTGACGTCTACAAATGTTGGTCCCGATCGAATTTATATATTACGTGAAGATTCTACGTGATAAGAAAAGTCAATTAGTTTAATTAAGAAAAATGATTAGGTTATTAGACAAATAAATATTTATATCAAAAATAAAAATAAGTAAGAAAACTAATTGTCAAAATAAGTAAACTAATTGTCAAAATAAGTATAAAATGAACAACTAAGCATGCTGTATGTAAAGTTGATTAAACGTTGATTAACATAATTTTGAATAACTAAGTGATTGGTCAAGAAAAATCCTTATTTAAAAATAAATAAATAATTAGGCAAAAAAATAATTTCTAATTAATACTAATGTAGGTGATAAAAAAAAGTTAATTTGCAAAATTTAATTATTATAGTTTAAATTAGGTGAAAACAAGACTTGATCGTACTTAACTCTATTTAAACAACTAAGTGATAAAAAATATATTTTAACAAACAAATAAATTTAACGAAAATCCCATTTGGCCTAATTAATAAGAAACTAGATGATAGAGTAGTTAAGTATATAAACTTGTTAATTAAAGTAAGGAAATGAAATTAAATAAAAATATGAAGGATATTAGATAAGTGAGAAGAGAGAATTGAGAAGAATATGTGAAGAAATCAACTAATTAATAACTTAAATTAAGTTACACGGTCCAAAACAAATAAAGAGATAAAACATATCACAGTAAAAAAATTATTTTAATAGAGTAACAATTTTTAAGATCTAAAAGAAACCAAGAGAGTTTCTATTTCTTTAGAAAAATGAAATATTTGTTGTTTATAGGAATGATGCCACATATTAATAATCACACTAATTTGACCTTAGCAACATTTTTTATTTGAGGTCAGATTTGAGTAATAAAATAGTAATATTATAATTTCTTAAGTAGATTGAAAATTTAGAGTTTCCATATATAAACACATAAGAATATTTACAATAGATATACATAATCTGCATTTTTCAAAAGCTTTGGCAAGTGGTACTCCCAGAGCTGTGTTAGCTTAATTTAAAATATAAGAATTTGACCTCAAAATTCTGTTTACTTTTTCACTAAATATAGGTTAGGAGATAGTATTTATGTAATTAATAATTTTAAAAGATATTGTATGATTTAAGTTGTAGAAAAAGAATTGAACAATGATTTTGACGAAAAAGAATTAAATAATTGATGTTGCATTCTTCAAAATTTTTGCATAAACAAAAAGAAGTAAAAATTTGAGAATTAAGGATCAGAAAGGAGGCACATAACAAGTAATTTCCCAATCCCTATAAACAGTCCCCATAACTTCCACTATGTATATCAAATATTTGCAGAATGAATTATTATAGATTAAAATAATTTAAAGAAATAGACATCAACATATGAGAACATGAAATTGGTAACGAGTCCCTCACTTTTCCAGGAAACTCTTCAATCCCCCGAAGCAACTAACTTTCTACTAAGAACCTATTAACATATCCTAATACACAAAATAACGAACTAGTAAAATCCATCCAAAGAAGTCTTTTTAATGTTGATATTAGCCCTATATGGATGTTTTCTAATATACCCAAATTAGAAATCTCCTAATACAATGTAAGTAATCGCTGTAAAATATATAACCCAACTAAGGTTGCGGTTGAATCTACAGATAATATGGTGTTAATTAATCCTTATCATTATTATTGGGCTATCAGTCATAAGCATCAAGAAATAAGGGGGTTGTGATGTTAAGAATATTTGGTTGAATATTTTCACAATATTAAGAACTAGTGTTTAAATTGTAATGTATAATGAATGAGAATTGGAGAACTAGAATTATGATCACCAAGGTGTTTCAATACAAGGGTAGTGGGTTATTTCAAACCCATACTTCACGATTTCAATTGCATGGTCAATTGTTTAATTAATTCCATCTAATTTTTTTTCAGCCTTCAAAGATGGATTCACTTTAATTCTTTTAAACTTAAAGTGATAAACTAGTTAACAACTCAATCCTCAAGGGATTGATCCGATTAAGAAATCAATCATAAAATTAAAGGATAATTACTCAAATTACCTTGTAACTCTTCTTTTTTCTTAGCACCGACTTCTCTGCTTAAGTAAGTTGTGTTCATGGGAATATCCCTCAAGTTTGCAACCAAGAAGAATCATTAAATTAAATAGAGAATTATGCAATTGAATTTATTTTTAGGATTTTATCAACCCCACAATCCTAGAAATAAATTACACTAAGGCTCCCAAAACCCTTGTTATGGGAGATTTAGCCATACATAATTAAGGAGAAGAATTTAAACATATATTTCATAAACAATTCAAAAATAACTTACAAATACAAGATGTTTTTTGAATCCCGAATTAGTAGTGACAAATGTTAAAATTCCTCATCTCTCAACTTATTTCTCAATGAATTATAGTTACAACATTAGCCTAAGATACATAATATAACTCTAAGCTGGGTATTTAGAGGCTCCCAAAATGTGGGGATTTGAAATTCAAACCTTGACTGCCATGTTATAGATGACGGTTGACCTGATGGTTCATCGCATAACTGATGGCCTGTCGGTCAAAACATTGGTGATATCTAGATTGGAGATAATTCTATTTTTAAAACATGACAGTAACAACAATAGTTAGTCAGAGGTCTGACGGTCTATCAACTCAACCTTCACTAAACTCTTGAATTTTGTTGATTCTGCTTATGTGTAATGACCAAGGTAACGGTCCGTCACAAGCCTAACGATCCATCTCTCTGACCGCTGCCTGACTCCAGTAGATTCTGCCTTTTGCCTTAGGATTGGCGATCATACTAATGGTCCGACGCAAAGTAGATGGACTATCAGGTTTCCCATCAGTACTTCTAGTGTTCACTTTTCCAAGTTGTTTTTGCTCCTAAGTTAATTTCCCGAGAACAAGAAAACCCAACATTAAATACTTCAATAGTTTCTAGAAAACAAACAATTATTGTATGTAAAAGATGTAAAATATTCCATCAAATGATGGAACATCAACATCATCACTTAAGACAATTGCTTGTCCTCAAGCAACTCAACAACACACCACATGTGTAACAAGAAAAAGACATACAAAAATAGCTATTGCAACTCGCATTAACTAATCAATTAATTAGTACTCTACTTTTTCACTCTTAACACAAAGGAATCCATGCTTGGTATTGCACTATAACTTAGCTAATATGTATACGCATGAGATATAACATCCCAAAGAATCAGTAATGAGAAATACAATTCAATTGTCCCCACATTCAATGAAGTCCAATGCACACAT
The DNA here is from genome assembly GCA_030864225.1 of Capsicum baccatum var. pendulum. Lineage (NCBI taxonomy): Eukaryota > Viridiplantae > Streptophyta > Magnoliopsida > Solanales > Solanaceae > Capsicum > Capsicum baccatum. Next base: position 155,754,350 of record CM061558.1, read on the forward strand.
AATCAATTAGATTATAGACTAATAATTAGAACTTTCACTCTTACAAAGAAAATTTCTAACATAGAATACACTCCCATAAGCTTGACTTTATCATCTTGTACTACTTATAGCTGATTTGTAAAGATTAAACTAGGACTTTATAAAGCTTTTAATAAGGTTTCGAGTGCTGGTGATAAAAGTTTTTTGAATAGTGACTTCACGCTCCTTATCATTAATGCTACTTTTAATCTTTACTTCTCTCAGTTTCTTTCTCCTTCTACACCAGTCTTTCTATTTCCTGATTTATTTTTACTTTCTCAAAGCCCTCTTTCCCTTTTTAGGGAATACTTCTCTTAAAATCATGTTATCTACATCAACCAGCCTTAACTTATGTTGATGCTCTTAGTGGGGGTACACAGTATCCAAAATGATCACAACCAAATAAGACAAACTCTAACAAACAAAGCCACTTTCTTCTAATCATTAACTTTTTTACTGTACCTATCCTCAACTTAGAAATTTTTCCTGATTTAAGGTACAAAATGTCTTAGGAGGGACCAAGACCAAAATAATGTGTTAACAATCAACAAAAAGGAAAGTTGTTGGGGTTGAATAAAAGGCTACAGTCGAAAAGGGTTCAAAGGGAAAAATATACATATTTTTGGTTGGGATTTTAAGGATGAGTGGACTATGATTGAAAACCGGCCTACTATCCTATCCTATTTAATCAACTACCACATTACACAAATGAATAGGGAAAGTTCTAGTTGTATGCACAATGTAACGAATTCATCAAATCCTCACATACACTGGGAAGGAACTTGTACTCATACTACTGACTTTCTGACTGGTCTTTTCATGTTTTCTCAAGACAAAATCTCTAATTCCAAGCATATATTCATGGTGGTAAATCATCACAAAGTATTCAGATTAAATAAACAAAACAAATATTTTAAGGCAAATTTTCAAAGTTTGACATTCCACAGTTCCACAGCTTTCTATAATACCATGTTTCTTCAACACACATAGTATATTCATAAATAGACAACACTTTAAATATCAAATGTCATAATGAGATACAAAATTCATATTAAACTACAAAGAAAAAATACATATTTATAATCGCATAAATAATAATGAAATAAAAAAATCCTAGACATGTCGGTTGTCTTAGATAGCATATGAGAAAAAATAACACAGGCACCAAAAGCCTCCGTAGTGGCAGATTTCACACAACAAGTACCCCAACCATACTAAATAATATATTGTCCTCAATGCATCATAAATAAAGTACAAGGGAGAAGAATACTTGAATAGCCATTGGGCGTGTGAATCTGCTAATTCAGGAGAGACCACCTTAACCTCATGGTAAGTAACAGTAACCATCTCGATGACTAGGGTACTCAAAATAAAATCTTTTTCAATGACAGGGATGGGAATCAGTAACGTCTCTGGCCTATGCCCATTTCCTCACGTGGAACTAGTGGACACACCAGCTGCTTCATTTACAATTTTCTTCTATCTCTTTTCTCTAGCTTTCTTTGATATTTTCATTGCTTTTCTTTAATTTATTTCCTTTGGTGTTTTACCTCTATGTGTTTTCTTTCTCTCTGACTGTTTCTCCCTATATTCATCCACCTGTTTATCTTTTGTTATTGAGTGGCCTGCCTATGAGGTCCAAAATGTTTTCTTTCTCATCACTCACTATTAATGCTGGATCAAATGCACTTGGAGGTGGGTGCTTCTTTAGTTCAGAAATATTAACTTGTTCTTTCTTTAATTCAACAGTAAACCTTGCCAAATTTTGAACTGACAACTCTTACAACTTATCATCACATGCTCTTCTATGTCATTCATCTCTGCATGTAGATTTTCATATATCTTTATAGATTTTGCTACAATCCTGTCCATAAATGGATTGATTTTCTTTGCTTAAATGCTCAATTGTTGCTTATATTTGTTTTGAGCTTTCACTATCTTCACTAAATTCTCTTGGGTCAAGATGTACTCCGACTATCTTAGTGGTGTGTAAGAAATGTCTAATGTGTCTCCTATCATTGGTACATATCCCAAACCTATTGAAGTAACCTATGGAACATAAGTGATTAAAAGCAATGACATACCAGAAGGCACATCTAATGTCTCTTGAGTAGGTTTATCCCGTATCTCATATGCTGAAGGCATCGTCTCTGGCCTATGCCCATTTCCTCATGTGGAACTAGTGGACACACCAGCTGCTTCATTTACAATTTTCTTCTATCTCTTTTCTCTAGCTTTCTTTGATATTTTCATTGCTTTTCTTTAATTTATTTCCTTTGGTGTTTTACCTCTATGTGTTTTCTTTCTCTCTGACCGTTTCTCCCTATATTCATCCACCTGTTTATCTTTTGTTATTGAGTGGCCTGCCTATGAGGTCCAAAATGTTTTCTTTCTCATCACTCACTATTAATGCTGGATCAAATGCACTTGGAGATGGGTGCTTCTTTAGTTCAGAAATATTAACTTGTGCTTTCTTTAATTCAACAGTAAACCTTGCCAAATTTTGAGCTGACAACTCTTACAACTTATCATCACATGCTCTTCTATGTCATTCATCTCTGCATGTAGATTTTCATATATCTTTATAGATTTTGCTACAATCCTGTCCATAAATGGATTGATTTTCTTTGCTTAAATGCTCAATTGTTGCTTATATTTGTTTTGAGCTTTCACCATCTTCACTAAATTCTCTTGGGTCAAGATGTACTACGACTATCTTAGTGGTGTGTAAGAAATTTCTAATGTGTCTCCTATCATTGGTACATATCCCAAACCTATTGAAGTAACCTATGGAACATAAGTGATTAAAAGCAATGACATACCTGAAGGAACATCTAATGTCTCTTGAGTAGGTTTATCCCGTATCTCATATGCTGAAGGCATAGGGACTTGTATTTCAAATTTGAATTCATCTTTTGTTCACTCAATGTGTTGCCTTATAGAAGACCAAATCTCATTAACCACTTCTTGAATTATAGACACATTCGCTTGACTACACAACTCTGTAATCAAACAGAGAAATGGCAATGAACTAGCTAACTTATGAGCATGAAAAAATATCTCATCATCAATTATTTACCAAAAGTCAATCTATAATCCCTCTATTATGCTCACCACAAACACTACCCCTTGATTATCTATGTTATCATATCCTTCTATAGGCATTAGACTCATTCACCCTATGGCCCATTAAAAATTTTCCCTAAAACTTAGGAATGACTTTGAGATCTACTCTTACCCTAAAGCCATGATAGATTTCCATTATCTATAAGACTCTGAGACAACAAAGGTCTTTGGTTAGAAGCCATAGTCATCTAATACTCTAATTCTGGGGTGATGGTAGGAGCCAAATACTATACACCAAATAACATCTTGTTTATCATACTATCAGAGATATCTACTGTCGCCTTTCTCACCAGAACCTGTGTTTTTTTCCTCATACTTGCAATTCTAGAGCCTTTGGGACAACCTTCTCCACTATTTGTAAGTAATTAGTAAAGTATTCACGTACCAAATTTAGATAATACGAATCAGGAGGTTTTTCCAAGTGTGCTAACTCATATTCGTTGAACCTTCTTTCTAAGTCTGGGTACTCATAAAGATGTTTTATTATCATCTAATACTCTTTATCGATGGACCTCTTTATTGGACTATTTTGAATAGGATGGACTCCATAGAAGAAATGATTTCTTGCATGCTCAACCTTATATTTAATGGATTCCCAAACCTCTGGGTCCTTACTACAGATCACATCACCTTTTTCTTGTTCTATCTCTATTTTTTGATCAGGAGTTGCCTCTTTTTCCCTTTAGTCCTCAGGGATAGAACTCATACTTCCATTGCTATAGCTTTTATTGCTGGCTTCTACACTTGATGAATCACTCTCCTCCTCAGACTGGAGAGTGCTTGCTTTTTTTCACTTTTCCGAGTGTGGTAGTCCGGGGCTTTAGTATTTATTTTTGGTTCTTGAAGTGGTAGAATCTCAACCTTTTTTAGATCTACCACCACCTCTCCTTAATGGAAGCTTTTGAGTCATAGTACCTGATTTTTGAAGAAAAACAAATCACAATGATACTAGTGACAAATAGATGGAACTATAAATTGCAAACTGCTTAGGGGTGATTGTTTAATCCTTAGGGGTTACGCGAAACAACAAGGGAACAGGTCCCTAAGAATCAAACACAAGCAATCAAACCATATAGTACAGAAAACTAAACAGAGTGCAGAAAGAGTAAAAGACACCAGGATTTTTACATGGACTTGGGGTTTGCAACACATAGTAAGGGACTAGGTCCCTCAGAATCAAACATAGGAAATTAAATAATAGAGCATAGGAAAATTAAACATAGTCCAAAAAGAGTAAAAGACGCAAAGATTTTTATGTGTAAACACAGAATAGGAAAAACCATGGCTTACCATCATAAGCACAAACAAAATCCACTATAATCAACCTGCTGATTAGAGTCTAGATTTTATTCTAACTCTAGGCTCCTTGAACTAGTAGCAACTTTGCTACCATCTTGGTAAGTCTACCAAGGACTCTTCTCTACACAAATTAACTCTAATCAGTTTCAAGCTTAGAAAACTCTACCTAAGAAGCACTCTCTCAACTGGAAAACACTACTCTTATAAGATGAGTAATTCAGTTAGAATTCATTACTAACTCAAGAACTAGTAAAAATTAAGCACTTATAAGGCTAAGAACTTGAATAGTGTTGAAATTGGGTTTCTACTGCATCTATTCACTTTTTGATTTACAAAATAACTATTATTGAAGAGGAACCTCTTTCCTTTAATAGCTAGGTGATGATAAGGGCTTGAAAGGTCATTGGACCGGCTGTCCAAGACAGTATAAAATAGCACAAAATATCACTTTAAGTTTGTTACATAAGATGACAAAACTATGCAGAAGACGTGTGACATCTATATTGTATCTTGCACATCTAGGGACCTGGTCCCTCGTAATTTAGTTTCTCATCATCAAAACTACATATAATAGTAACAACCAGGCTGATGGTCCACGAAAATACTGACTACCAATGGACTTATTTGTCGCTTTTAAATAGAATGTTAAAGATATGGCGACGACTGAGTTGATGGTCCGTAGCAATGACTGATGCTGCTAAATACAGACTCAGTACTAACTTTTTCTTGTCGACAGCCATTGATACGGTCCATTGCACATGCGACGGTTCATTATTTTGGTTGGTGAGTTGCTCAGTTAAGTTTTACATTCTTTGGGGCATTTTAACGAATAGTTGGTGTGCCTATGTCATACATTCAATGGTTTTCTCAAATTTTACTTTCAATTTACTTAAAAACTATGATAGAACATGGGTTACTCAAACTTCATCCTAAATAGGCTACACCTATGCAGAACAAGTATTTTAACTCTTAAAAAATTTAACTATACACAACTTCATACTTATTTATTTGATGCATTTGGAACATAAGAAAATAAAGAATATTGTTTAGAATCAAACCTATTCTTGCAATGCTACTTCACGCTTCTTAAAATTTCTAGGGTTTAGCAAAAGGTAACCCTAGAATTTAAGTTGTGTAAGTACGAAAATAGTGTATGATGGAAATAGGGGAAATAGATGAGTGGTTTAAATAGAAAAGAAATTAGGAAACTAAAGAATTTATGGGATGAGGAATGTAATTCAAGAGGAATGAATGTGTAGGAGATTCAACTATTTTAGAGAGTTGATAAGAAGGATACATGCATGCAACTGCTTTTCTCATAATCTTAAATACCATTTTGGTTAGATCAGTTGCTTAATTAGGCCTAAATAAATCAGAAATTATGGGCTTGGACCGACCCAAACATTTTAATTATATCTTAGATTGATGTTCTAAACAATAATTCGTCACTGTAGTGATGATATATTAGCTTAGCCATCACAATTTTCTAGAATGATGATAAATTTACCTCAGACTAATTGTCAAAGCTATGGTCCAATACTTTTGTGATGATCCATTGATATGCTCGTCAGTCTTTATCTAGAATGTAATTTATGTGGTCCATTTGTAACATTCAAGGTGATGGTCCATCGCTCTTGTGATGGTCCATTACTCTTGCCATTGCTGTTTATTCAGAATACACCCTTGATGAGCCATTTATTGACGGGCAAAATGATGGTCCATCACAAAGCTGACGGTCTATAGATCCTTCTGTCGCTACTCCCCAGAATGTTTCAACTCCTAATTATTGAAATTACAACTCCCGTTCAATTAACAACTAGATTAATAATACAAAAACAAATAAAAAACAACTATCTACATAATGTTACAAAATATTATGTGTTGCCTCCCACTAGCGCCTGATTTAGCATCATAACATGACTCGGTTCTCTTGATTGCTTAGTCTTCATCAAGATAAATCATACTCAACAATATTACCTCATATATTTGCCTAATGTATTTCTTGACCTATTTTCCATTCACCTTAAACACACTTCCATCTTTGTTTTCCTGCTCAACTACCCCAGATGAAAAAACTTGAGTTATGTGAAAGGTCCCAACCATTTCAACTTCAACTTTCCAGGGAAAACATAAATCATGAGTTAAAGATAAACACCCAATCACCCGCCTGAAAGTTTCTATTTTCAATTATTTAGCCATCATACTTATTTATTCTCTCCTTGTATAGATCATCTCTTTCATATGCACAGAGATGGAACACATATATCTTATTTAGATGATCTAACCTCAAGTCAGCTGTTTTTTTCCAACTCAAGTTTAACCTCTTAACTTCCCACAATCTTTTATTTGAATTTCAACTAGTAGATTAAAAGCTTTACTATAAACAAGATGGTAAAGAGACATTCATGTAGGCATTTTGAAAGTTGTTCGGTACGCCTAAAGTGCATACTTTAGTTTTCTTGATTAATCACTTTTGTTTTCATTTACTGTGTTGTCTAAGATAGACTTGATCTCTCTATTTGATACTTCCACTTGCCCACTAGTTTGTGGGTGATAAGGTAAGGCCTCCTTGTATTGCTTTACCCTATATTTCAATAATGTATATCAGAACATCTTATTATAGAAGTATGATTTTCCATCACTTATGATGGTTCTTCAAACACTAAAGCACGAAAAGATATTCTTTCTCAAGAATGCAACCATTTTTTTCCTTTATTAGCTGCCAATGAAATAACTTCCACCCACTTGGAAACATAGTTCACAACAACCAAGATATATTTGTGACCATAAGAGCTTACAAAGGGTTATTATACCCCAGACATCAAATAGCACCACCTGTAACATCTTAGTCATAGAATTTCATGATGTCTAGAGATATATCCCTATAATTGACATTGATCACAAGCCCTCACAAAATCATAAGTATCTTTTTAAATCAAGGGTTAATAGTAACCACTTTGTAAAATCTTACTTACAGTCCAATCGCCTGCATGATGTCCCCCAACTGTGGATGGATGGAACGCCTCCAAGATACTCAATATTTTAACCTCTGATATACATCTTCTGATGATGTTGTCATCATAATGTCTAAATAAATAAGGCTCATCCCAAAAATATCTATCAACATCATGTAGAAACTGTTTCTTCTATTGAAATATAAGATTCTTTGAATTGATGTTACTAACAACAAATTTTTCAAAATCTATATACCATGGTACCAAATCAAGAGTAGCAACTAGAACTTGCTTATTCGGAAAAGAATAATCATTTTCTAGCTCCTATATGTTCTTCGATTTATTTTCTAACTATGAAAGATGGTTTGCTACTTGATTTTCACACTCTTTTTGATCTCTAACTTCAAAGTCAAACTCTTGAAGTAACAGTACCTATCTTAAAAGCCATGATATAGATTTTTCTTTTATATAAGGTATCTTAACACTGCTTGATTAGTGTGAACCACCACCTTAGTTCCCAATAAATATGCCCTAAAGTTCTTAAATGCATAAACCATGGCTAAGAGCTCTTATTTCGTCATAGTGTAATTCTTTTACGCTTTATTTAAAGCCTTACTAGCATTGGGGTGAAACAACTTATCCTTTCTTTGCCTAGGAATAGCTCCAAGTGCAACCCCTCTTACATCACATATCACTTCAAATGGCTTAGACCAATCTGAAGTGATAATGATAGGCGTAACAACTAACATTTCTTTAAGGCATTTGAAAAACCTTGGGTTTAGACCCTAAGAAAATTTCTTGAATTTTTGTATTCGAGAAATTAAAAACTTGTAGGTTCAAATTGTATGATGCGGTACAACTGGTATTCTCTTGGTTGTATGCTACGTTGTATTGGTTGGTGGGTTGGATTGGTTTCTAAAATAGGTATGACTTGGTGGGTATGAGTCATATGGTTGGTGATAGGTTGTATGGTTTGGGTTTTTTCTTCACTTAATCTGAGACATAGAAACTTAACTTGGATCTGAGTATGAGTGGCCCACTATGAGCCATAAGATAGGGTATGAGTGATACCATTGACTTATATGGTAGACAGTGTTCAAACATCCTTTAATCCTATTGTAATAGGGATATGATTTAGGGGTACTAATTGTATAAATAGGTACAACTTAGATTAGACAAGTCATATATTGGACAGTGTTGGGTCTAATAGGGAGGCCTAGATTATGAGTGATGGGTACTACTCGTATGGTTGGGTACGACTGGTATGAGGGACTAGTACAATCTAACAAGAATTTTAAGTAGTTTAAGTTAGGGGTAATCTGGACATTTCCCTACTTAACTCCTTAAGGCCCCACAACTTATATCACTATTGGGAAATCATTTACCCTATTATTCTAATCTTAACTACTTAAAAACTGTCTCTAATTCTCTCTAAGGATCTTGGGTAAAGGAAGGCTACAGTTTCATCTAGAGGAATAATTTGGGGCTCATATTAGTGATATCTCTCCATCATATTCATATTCTAAAGGATGTAATCCTCCCTCATTGTTAGTTCCAACTAAAACATATTTTATACAATAGTTTCATGGCATGATTATTGTATGATTTTGGGGTTTTCAAATATATGTTGGGTTTTTGGTATTAAATATTGGTTATGGGTTTCCCATGTTTTAATTATATAATTATATGCTTTCATGGTGGTTTGGACAATTGGTTACACGTGAATGGTTAATTAGTAATTGGAATTGGTTTTGGAAACATTATGCCCTAACATGTTTGATAAAATCCCTTTCATAATGCTTTTACTATATTATGGGAATTTTAATGGATTGAATGGTATGGTATGGTAAAGGAACCCTAAATGGCATAATGATTTAAATGGTTTGGAATGGTTAAATAGTAAAGTCTGGTTGTCTTAGTTATGGCTAATTAAATATTCCTTATTGGGTATAACAGAAAATACTAAGTAAACATATTAATAAACATCCTTGTGGGGTACATTGGATTCCCTAAGAAAACATAACAATGGAACACTTGTGGGGTACACTGGATTCCCCCAAGTTCACTTTATAATGTAATTTATGGGGTCATGGGAATCCCTTTACATAAAAAGGTTGGCTAAGGACACTGCTTGAAAGCTATAGTCGGTATGACGATACCACTGCTCATAGCCTTGGTTAATAATAATAGAATAATAATTTGGTTAGATGGTAATAGTTATAATTGGGTAATAATAGCGGGGTGTGATAGTTAATTGTCAAGGTGTGACTTAAATGGACGGACACTAAAAACTCATGTTTGCTGACCTAAGGGTTGGTCATAGCGACCATATATGATATTGCGAGGTATATGGAAATCCTCTAATTACACTGTATATATGTATTATGGAGAGATAAGGGTACTTGAGAATCCCCTATTCTTATGGTATCTTTGGTTCTTGCAGCTACACATATTGGGGCCCGTTCAGGAGGTTACACTTAACCCATATAGCCCATAGGTATTTCTAGGATGGTCAATCTACACATACTCAAGTTAATGGTTTCAAAGGAACATTAAACCCGACTCCCTTTCCTAGCATGGTCATATATATGTATATATAGTATTTGTATGTATATGCTTGGCTTACTTGGTTTTACTGTATTGCATTATTTTATCCTTATCCTGAGTTCATGCTAGCATTCACCTGCTAACCTATCTTTAGGTAGTTGTATCCCTACGTGATGCAAAAATTGACCGTTATACTCCTCCTACTTAGTGGTCAGATTTGGGATAAGCTATTGGATTGAAGTAGTGAGATTCTATATTTCAAAGGGCTCTATTTCATTTCATAAAAGTTATTACATACTTCGGTTATTTTATGGATATTGGTTTCGGCTATGGATGGGGGCATGTCCCAGCTAAATAATGCTTTTCTTTTAGTTAGAGGCTTTGTGTGACTACTCTGGGTTGGATTGGGCAGTTTCGATAGTGGTGTTACCCTTAGTATTGGGCATTGGCATTAGTATTGGGGCTGATACCATTGGACTAAATTTATGATTGTTCCATCCTCTTATGTTATGTTTTTAAAAAAACTTTGTTTTTATGTTGGTTTGGTTGTGGTTGATGGTCTGTAATGGATGCTTGGACTTATTTGGGTTGGTTGCGATTATAGACCTATCCCAGAGTCTGGAATCATAATAAATGCTATATTGTTATACAGTCGGTATTCATCCGACTCTGGGTATGCATATTTGGATGTTGGTTTAGGTAATGAGGGTTGTCCCCAATCCTAGATGCACTTGAGATGCCTATTACGAGAAGGCCCTAGTTTGGGTTGTGTCAAGTTGGTATAAGAACCTTAAGTTTGTGGTCAAGTAGGAGTCTACAAAGTCATTCCTAGTAGATTCTTTTTTTAGGATGTATTGCACTCCACAATCATAAGGGAGACGCTACAAGGTATTTAGGAATTTTTCTCTCTCTTGGTATTCTATTTTCAAGCTTGCAGTCTAAGTCCTAGAATTTTTTCTTATCCTGGTTTGTTTGATTTTTAGAACATGCCTCAATGATCTGAGATACAAGGTAACTTTTCTATCCCAATCGGGGATAATGTTTAAGTAACATATTCTACTCAGGGGATCTATAGTCTTTTTAGGGGTCAAGCGCCTAATGTATTTAGGAGTTCCACTGGTTCCTACTAGTCCTCCCAAGGGTGAGGTATCAAATGTGGAATTTTTTCAATTAATTCATGTTAGTGCTCAGTTGGTTATTTCTTAGGTTGAGTGGGGTGCATGTGGTGTTTCATTTAATAAGGCCATAAGGGTTGGCCAATTTATAAAGATGAATCATCCTACTTTTACTGGTGTGAAGGTGGAGGAAGATCCTAAGGGTTTTTTTGGATAAAATGGAGAAAATTTTTAGGATCATGTAGGCCATTATTATGGAAGGGGTAAATTTTCTTCTTATCATCTTAAAGATGTGGAGTACTAATGGTACGAGGAGTGGGATAAGAAGGGAGGTAATATTAAGAAGTTTACCTTATGGGAGACTTTCTCTAATGCTTTTTTATATCGCTTCTTTCCTCAGGAGTTAAGGGAAGCAATGATAGAGGAATTTGTTAATTTGAGACAAGGGAAAATGTTGGTCAAGGAACATGCCTTGAAATTTCATCAACTATCTAGGTATGCTCCAGAATTAGTGTCTGACATGAGGTCTAGGATGTGAAAGTTCATTTCTAGGCTGTCTCAAGATTTAATCCATGAAAGCAAGACTACATTATTGATAAAGGATATGAATATTTTTAGGTTCATGGATCATATGCAAAAGGTGGAGAGGAAAATAAGAAATAGGCTAAGTATAGGGAAAGGCTAGGTAAGAAGTCTAGGTCACCTGAATAGGGTGGTGCTTAACAGTAAGGTGGTTGGGATTGCAATAAGTGGCCAAAGAAGAAGTGGGGGTATTCTGGTCTCTTTTCTTTAGCTAATGCTCTTTACTCAAAATATTTGGGTGATAAGAATCAGTAGGGTGGCAATAATTTATGGGCAAAGTATGCCCAATCTGAGGCAAGTGGGGCTAAGTTAGCCTCATTATTCCTCCTTATCGGTTCTATGGTAGGTTGTATAGGGATTTTATTGATAAGGGAAGGGACATGTGTTTCAAATATGGTCAACTAGGACATGTTCTTAAAATCTGTATGGTTAGTAAGTATGCTTTGAGAGTGAATAAGGCTCTGGTTTCTTCATATTCTGTTCCTGCACCAAAGAGTGCTGCTTCTGCATCTATTTCTACTTCTTCTACCGATCCTGGTCGGAATAGGTTATATGCTCTTGCTACTCAGCATGAATTTGAGGCACTACCTGATGTTGTGACTGGTTTTTTACAACGTTTTTCTCTTGACCTATATTTCTTGATTGATGCAGAGTCCACTCTTTCTTATGTGACCCCTTTTATGGATATGTATTTTGGTTTTGATCCAGAGATCACTTTAGATCCTTTTTTTATTTCTACCTTAGTAGGTGACTTTATGATTGCTAAAATGGCCTACAGAAGGTATGTGGTATCTGTTTGTAGAAGGGAGACTTTGGTAGGCTTTTTTGAACTTGATATGGTGAATTTTGATATTATTCTAGGGATTTATTAGTTACACTCTTGTTATGCATCCTTAGATTGTTAGACTCATATGGTTGTCTTTAGGTTCCCTAGTAAATCAATTTTTAAGTAGGAGAGTGGTTCCCTAGATCCTAGGGGGAGGTTTATTTCTTATCTTAGAGCTTGGAGATTAATCTCTAAGGGGTGTCTCTATCACTTGGTCTGGTTTAAAGATACTAACTCTAAAAGTCCTTCTTTATATTCAATTCCGGTGGTAAATTAGTTTCCTGAGGCTTTTTCAAATGATCTTCATGGATTTCCTCTGGATAAGGAGATTGAGTTTGGTATTGATTTGGTTCTAGACACATGTCCAATATCTATTCCTCCTTATAAAATGGCTCTAACTGAGCTGAGGGAACTCAAGGAGCAAATTAAGGATCTTTTAGATAAGGGTTTCATCCATCCTAGTGTGTCCCTGTGGAGTACACCATTATTATTTGTGCATAAGAAGGATGACTACCTTCAGATATACATTGACTATCAATAATCGAATAAAGGTAATAGTTACGAAAAATTATCCTCTCCCAAGAATAGATAACTTGTTTGATTTATTGCAAGGTGCGAAATTTTTTTCTACGGTAGGTGTTCAGTCTGGGTATCATCCTCTTAAGATTAGGGAGGCAGATATCTCTAAGATGGTTTTTTATACTCGGTATGGGCACTTTGAGTTCCTGGTGATGTCATTTGGTCTGACTAATGCCCTGGCGATATTTATGGATTTGATGAATAGGGTTTTCAGGCAGTTTCTAGATGTTTTTGTCATAGTGTTCATTGATAAGATTCTAGTGTATTCTAGGAGTATGGTGGATCATGATAGTCACCTCTGTGTGGTGTTGTAGACCTTAAAGGAGCAACAGTTGTAAGACAAATTCTCCAAGTGTGAGTTTTGATTGAACACTGTAACTTTTCTTGGTGATATTATTTCTTGTGAGGGGGTCATGGTGGATCCTCAGAAGGTTGTGGTGGTTAAAAGGTGGCTTAGACCCATGACTCCAACCAACATTCAGAGCTTCTTTGGTTAGGCTCGGTATTATAGGCGGTACGTGGAAAGTTTTTTAACGATAGCTTCCCCATTGTCTAAGTTGAAATAGAAGAAGGTAAATTTTTCTTGGTCAGATGCTTGTGAGGGGAATTTAAAGAAGCTGAAGGATAAGCTAACTTTGGCTTTAGTTTTGACATTGTTTGAAGGTAATGAGGCTTTTGTGGTTTATTATGATGCATCCCAAGTGGGACTTGGTAACGTTTTGATGCAGCATGGGAAGGTGGTTGCCTATGCTTACAAGCAGTTAAAGGTACATGAGATGAATTATCCTACTAATTATTTAGAAATTGTAACAGTGGTTTTTACTATAAAAATCTGGTGGCATTATTGATATAGAGTGCATGTGGACATCTTTTCTGATCATAAGAGTCTATAGTATGTGTTTACTCAGAAAGAGCTAAATATTTAGCTGTGGAGATGGTTGGAACTTCTCAAGGATTATGATATGAGCCTTTACTACCACCCAGGTGAAGCTAATATTGTTGCTAATTCTCTTAGCAGGTTGTCCATGGGGAGTTTAGCTCATGTTGATAAGGAGAAATGGGAATTGGTGAAGGATATTCACCTCTTGCCTAATCTTGGAGTTTGTTTCTTGGACTCTGAGAATGGTGGTGTAATGGTATAGGAAGTTGTTTGGTCATCTCTTGGTGTCGAGATCAAGGAGAAACAAATTCTAGATTCTATCTTGATGAAAATCAAGGATGATGTATAGAGTAAAAGGTAATGATATTTGAGATTAGTGGTGATGGAATTTTGTGGTACCTAGGGAGGTTATGTGTTCCTGACTTCGATGGTTTATGACAAAGGATATTTGCTAAGGTGTATGAATCACAAAGTTGGTCAGCCCAGTTCGACAAATATACATCATGATCTCAAGGAGATATATTGGTGGAATGGTGTGAAAAAGGATTTAGCTGATTTTGTAGAAACATGTTTAGTTTGCTAACAAGTGAAACATGAGCACATAAGGCTTGGTGGGTTGTATTAGGAAATAGATTTGCCTAAAATAAAATGGGACGTGATCAATATGGATTTCATTACCAGCCATCCTCAATCTTAAAACCAATCTGATTTTGTTTGAGTTATCGTGGATACAATGACAAAGTCCGTTCAATTCTTACCAATAAGGACTAACTTTTCGGCTGAGGAGTATGCAAGGTTGTATTTTCATGAGATTATGAATCTGTATAAGGTAACTATTTCGATTATCTCTAATTGTGGTATGGAATTTTTATATCACTTCTGGCGGTCTTTTCAGAAAGGGCTGTGAACTAAGGCTAGTCTGAGTATTGCTTTCCACTTGTAGATGGAAGGGCAAGCAAAGAAGTGTATTCAAACATTAGAGAACCTGCGTCGTGTGTGTATAATTGATTATGGTGGCAATTGGGTTGAGCATCTACCTTTGGTAGAGTTCACTTATAATAATAACTATCACTCTAGTATTGAGATAGCCCATTTTGAGTCATTGTATTGTAGGAGGTGTAGATCTCCTATTGGGTAGTTTGAGCTTGGTGAGGCAGATATGTTCAGTCCAAACTTGGTTTATTAGGCTATGGAAGAAGTGAAGGTGACTTTGACAGGCTTAAAACATTCCAACATCGCCGAAAGTCCTATGTAGATGTAAGACGTAGATACTTAGAATTTGAGGTTGGGGATAAGATGTTCATAAGGGTATTTCCCATGAAGGGAGTGATACAGTTTGGTGAAAAAAGGGAAGCTTAGTCCTCGGTATGTTGGTCCTTATGTAGTTTTGTAGAGGGTTGGTGATGTTCCTTATGAATTGGAGTTGCCTTCTAGTTTGAGCTCCATTCATCTTGTATTTCATGTCTCTATGTTGAGAAAGTGTCTCTGTTATCCTTCTTCAGTGGTTTCTTTGGAAGGAACTCAAATTATCTATCTTATGAAGAGGTATAGGTTGAGATATTAGATCAGAAGGTTCGTTGGTTATGGACTAGAGATGTAGGATCAGTTAAGGTTTTAAGGCGGTACCACAAGGTGGAAAAGGAAACATGACCCACCACCAACCATCCAGAAGGTATGTGTTCTTGATCGCATCTGTTTTTTCTAACTTCGTTAAAAGTTTGATTGATATTTGATAATGCAAATGACTCATGCTTGTGTTTGACCTACCTTTTCAGTCACTCAGGGATGAATGATCCTAGTGAGGGAGATTGAAACACCCTAGGTTTGACCCTTATAAAATTTCCTGGATTTCTTGATTCTGGACATTGTTCATCTTGTGGGTACCAGTCGTATGATGGATTATGGTTGGTATGCTCTTGGTCGTATGATAACCAGTGTTGGTTGGTGGGTTGGATTTCTTTTAGGAATTGGTACCACTTTATGGGTATGATTCATATGGTTGGTGGTGGGTCATATGTCTTGGGTTTTTCCTTTACCTAATTTAAGACTTATTAACTCAACTTAAATCTGAGTACAAATGGCTCATCATGAGCCATAAGATAAGGCATGAGTCATACTATTGACACGTATGGTAGACAGTGTTCAAACTTTATTTGATCCTATTCTGCCAGTAATAAATTAGGGGTACTAATAGTATGGTTGGGTATGACTTGGTTTGGGTAAGTCGTATATTGGATAGTGTTTGGTACAAGGTGGAGGTCTAGTGTACGAGGGGTTGGTACCATATGCATGGAAGGGTACGATTGGTATGGGGGAGTCCTACCATCCGACGAGAATTTTAAGCAGTTTAAATAGCGAGTAATCTGGTCATTTCCCCACTTAACCTCATAAGGCCCCATGAATTATATCACTATTGGGACATCATTTACCCTATTATTCTAATCTTAAACACTTAGAAAGTCTCACTAATTCTCTCTAAGGATCTTGGGTAAAAGAAGGTTAGGGCTTCATCTAGAGAATCAATTTAGGGCTTGTATGGGTGATTTCTCTCCATCCACTTCATAATCTAAGGCATGTACTCCTGCCTCATTGTTATTTCCAACTAAAGGCATGTTCTATATAATGTTTTCATGGCATGATTATTGTATGGTTTTGGGGTTTTCAAATATATGTTGGGTTTTTGTATTAAATATTTAGTTATGATTTTCCCATGTTTTAGTTATGTAATTACATGCTTTATAGGTGCTTTGGAGAATTGGTTTCATGGGAATGGTTAATTATTAATTGGAATTGTTTTTTTATACACTATGCCCCCAACATGTTTGATGAAATGCCTTTGCTAATGCATTTCCTATATTATTGGACTTTTAATGGAACTATTGCATAGTATGGTTTGTAATGGAACTCTAAATGGCATAAATGGATTAGATGGTTTTGGAATGGTCAAATGGTAAGGTAAAGTGGTCATGGTTATGGTTAATTAAACATTCCTTGTGTGGTACAAGGGAATCTCCCAAGTAAACATGCTAATGAACATCCCTGTGGGGTACATGGGATTCCCCCAAGGAAACTTAATAATGGAACATTTGTGGGGTACGCGGGACTCCCCCAAGTTCACTTGATAATGTAAGCTATGTGTACATAGGAATCTTTTTACATAAAAAGGTTGGATAAGGACATTGCTTGCAAGCTATATTCGGTATAACGATACCACTACTCATAGCCTTGGTTAATAATTAATGGCATAATGGTTTGGTTGGATGGTAATGGTTTTAATTGGGCAATAATGGTGGGGTGTTATAGCTAACTATGAAGGTGCGAGTTCAATGGATAAACACTGAAAAATTAGGTTTTCCGACATTAGGGTTGGTCATACAGACCATACATGATACTATGACGTACACTGGAATCCTCTAAGTACACCGTACATATGTATCATATGAGCGAAGGGTCCTCGAGAATCCGTTACTCTTATGGTATCTCCAGTTTGTGTGACTACATGCATCGGGGCCTGTTTAGGGGTTACATTGGACCCATATAGCCCATGGGTGTTTCTTAGACGGTTAAGCTACACATACCCATGTTAATGATTTTAAAGGCATGCTAAACCTGGCTCCCTTTCCCAGCATGGTTATATATATGTATTGTTTGTATGCACATAGTTGGTTTACTTGGTTTTACTGGATTGCATTATTTTATCCTTATCCTGAGTTTATGCTAGTGTTCACCCGCTAACCCATCTTCAGGCGACTGTATCCCCATGCGATGCAGGAATCGGTCCTTTTACTCCTCTTTCTTAGTGATTGGATTCAGGATCAACTATTAGATTGAAATGGTGATCTTCCATATACCAGAAGGATCCATTTTATATCATGGATGTCCTTACATACTTTTCTTATTTAAGTATATTGGTTTTGGCTATGGATGGAGCATGTCCCAATTGGATATTAATTTTCTTTTGGTTAGAGGAATTGTGTGACTAATATGTGTTAGAATGGGTGGCGTCGGTAGTGGCGTTAGCCTTAGTATTAGCATTGGTATTGGGGCTGATACCATTGTATTGAATTTATGATTGTTTTATCCTTTTATGTTATATTATGAAAAGGAACTTGCTTTTTATATTGGTTTAGTTATGGTTGATGGTTGGTAATGGATGGTTGGACTTGTTTGGGTTGGTCGCGGTTATAGACCTATCCCAGAGCCTGGAATCATAATAAATGCTCTCTTGTTATACGATCAAAATTCATCTGACTCAGGGTATGCGTATTTAGAGGTTGGATTGAGTAACAGGGTGGTCCCAAATCCTGGATGGACTTTGGAAGACCATTACAACAAGGCCCAATTTTGGGTCGTGTCACCGTTCGAACGCCTTCATACAATCATCTTGCTCTCTTTTTCCAACAACTTGCAAAATGGGTTTGCAATTTTGGAAAAATCTTTGGTAAATCTCCGATAACCCTGCATGCCCAAGAAAGCTACGTACTCCTTTCACCGAAATAGGAGGAGGTAATTTTTTTATGACTTCGATCCTAAATCTATCTACCTCAATCCTTTTTGCTGGAATTTTATGTCCCAACACTATGCCCTCTTTCACCATGAAGTGACACTTTTTCCCAATTTAGGACAAGGTTGAACTTTTCACATCACTACAATGCCTTGCCTAAGTGAACCAAACAACATTCGAAGAATCCTTACCACAAAAAAATTATTGTCGCCTGAGTATACATCGAGAAAACAATAGCAACACCTTCCTGCCATTCCATCAAGCATTTGGTCGATGAAGGGCATTGGAAAATGATATTTCAAATCCTATGAATTACATTTCCTATAATCTATACACACCCGCCAACTAGTCACCTGTCTGAGTGGAATTAGCTCATTCCTCTTATTTGACAGTACTATCATGCCTCCTTTTTGGGGAACATATTTCCCAGGTATTTCCCACTTACTATCAGAGATTGGGTAAAGGACCCCAACATTTAACCACTTTATTATCTCCTACTTTACTAATTCTTGCATTGGTGGATTCAACATGTGCATGTGCTGATGCTCAATAGTAGGAGGGCATTCCTCTTTTCGCTTAATCTTGTGTGAATAGATTCCATTTGTGATGTCGGTAACTGTCCACCAAATGAACCTTTTATAGCATCTCACTACATAAATAAGAGACTCCACCTAATGGTCCATTAAATCAATCCTAATAATCACCGGTAAAGTGTTTCCATCACCTAGAAACACATACCTTAAATGGGTTGGAAACTCCTTCAACTTAACACTAATAGATCTTCAATGGAAGGCTTGACAGGTGGTGTCGGATGATTTTTTAGGTCCAAATCCAACTTCTTGGGGGCATAAGAGTATGACTACTCCAGTTAAGCCACATATAGTATCATCAAACTCATCTATTCCTTCACTGTCAAGATTGAACAAAATTGCAGCTAAGGTTTCAACAGAAAACCTTTCCTCTATTAGCACCTCTACATCATCTTCATAACTAACATGAATGACTAATACTGTGCTCATTTCCTTTGGTTTGTTCATGGATTGACACACATCAAAAGCTAACTTCTTCATCATCAAGCCTAAATTTTAGCTCATTCATGTCCAGATCAACTAATACTTTCCCAGTTGCCCTAAACAGCCTAACCAAGATAATGGGTACTTCAAAGTTCAGTCTGCAATCAAGAATTATAAAGTCCACCAGAAATATGAAGTTAGCCACCTTCACAAGTACGTCATATAAAATTCCCACCGGTCTCTTTACTGACCTGTCTGCCATCAAGAGTCTCATAGTAGTAGGATTAGGATCCCCTAAACCCAATAATTTGAAAATCTCTAATTGAATAAGGTTGATTCTTGATGCACGATCATAAAGTACATTCACAAAGATAAATGCTCCGATAGTACAAGGGACAATAAATGATCCTAGATCAACTTTCTTCTATACTAGTGACCTAGTGGTAGTCGCACTATAATGATAAGGTTAACTATGGGATCATAGCTGAATATCCTTTTCTTCATCACAAAGTCCATGGTAATCTACTCCCATTTTTACTTTGGAATAGGCACTCTCTGTATAAAACCACCAGGTCGCTGATGCTTGACCTTCAACTATTGATAACATAGGAAACTAGCTATAAAATCTACCGCATCTCTCTTCATGCCACTCCACTAATAATGCTATCTCCAATCTCTACACATCTTGGTTGTACCTGAGTGAATAGAATATCTAGAGTTGTGTGGTTCATTTAAATTTACTTAATTAAGTCATCAACCCTCGAAACACAAATGCGACTATCAATTATCAAGAAACAATCAGAATCTATAGTAGTCCTCATAGACTCTCTACTCAAATCTTGATCACGAATAATGCAAAGTCTCCTATCCTCAAACTGGCGATCATGAATCTGCTCAAATAATAAGGATCTTGCCTCAACACTAGCAAGGATTCTTCTGGGGTCTGAAATATCAAGTCATACCATCATGTTAGCTACAGACTGAATGTCCCATGCCAACGACCTCTGAGAAAATCCAATACAATACAAGCTACCCATACTACCTTTTAGATCAAGGCATTCGCTACCACATCACCTTGTCTGGATGAAACAAAATAGAGATATCATTATCTATAAGCAACTTTATCTATCTACATTGCCTAATATTAAGATCTCTCTAGGTCATAATATGATAAACACTATGATGATCCGTAAAGATTTCACAATGCACCCCATAAAGGTAATGCCTTTAAATCTTAAGTACACAGATTTTGCCACAAACTCCAAATCATGAGTGGGGTAGTTGCGCTTATGAAACTTTAGCTTCCCCAAAGCATAATCAATAACACGATGCTATTGTATTAGCACACAGCCTAAACCAACACTACAGGCATCATAATATACTTTGAATCCTTCACCCTCAATAGGAAAAGCCAAAATAGGAGTTGAAGTGAGAAATATCTTGAGCTTTCTAAAGATCAACACATATTCCTTAAACTATCAAAGAGGAACCTTCTTTTGAGTCAATCTGGTCATTGGCAATTTAATTATAGCAAAACACTCAATGAAGCACTGATAATAATCGGCTAAACCAATGAAGCTAAAAACTTTATCCAGAGATGTTGGACCAGCCTAATCACGAATAGCCTTAATCTTTAATGGGTCTACCATAATCTCATCTTTAGACACCATGTGCTCAATGAATTTCACTGACTCAATCCAAAACTCATATAGAGGATTTGGAGAAAAGCATAGGATCTCTAAAGCTTTGGAGTATAATCCTCAAATTCAACACGTGCTCCTCTTTACTCCTTGAATACATAAGGATTTTGTCGATTAAAACAAACTTGAAAGAATCTAAATAAGGTCTAAACACTTGGTTAATCAAATCCAAAAAGATGACTAGGGAATTAGTAAACCCAAAAGACATTACTAGGAACTCATAATGTCCATAACGGGTCCTAAAGGCTATCTTCGGGATATCCTCGATCCCAATCCTCAACTGATAGAAACTAACCCTAAAATCAATCTTAGAGAACACCGCTACTTCCTAAAACTAGTTAAATAAGTCATCAATGAGAGGAAGAGGATAACCGTTCTTCACCATCACCTTATTATGTTATCTATAATAAATACACATATATATGGAGCCATTAATCTTCTTCAAAAACAACAAGGAGCTTCCTAAATAGAAACACTTGATCAAATAAAACCCTTACTAAGAAGATCCTAAAGTTGAAAATTTAGCTCGTTAAGCATGATAGGAGACATACGGTAAGGTTTTATATAAATGTGTTGGGTGCTTGGATCAAGATCAATAACAAACTTAATATCACAAGTAAGATAAATACTAGGTAGATCGATTGAGAACATCAAGAACCTTAAAATCTACTAGAATAGAGTCAAGCGATAAACTTTCCACACTAACATCATGGATATAAGTGAGATAAGACTTCCAACCCCTCAACAAATATCTTCTAGCACAAATATAAGAAATAATCCCAGTCTATTCATGGCTAATCACTCTTTTCCACATGATTGGGGATATATCACGCATCAATAAGGTAATGGTCTTGACATAATAGTCCATAACTACATGATAGTGAGCTAACCAATAAATGCACCAATCACATTAATATCCACCATATCCAATATATTAAGATCAACATGAGTGTCAACATCTCTAATACCCACAACACATGATCTGAAAACCTAATCCAATATTAAAGAATAACCCATAGGAGTAGATAAACATAATGACACATATAATGAATCCCAAGATAACTCTAATCGTGGCACATAATAAGAAGACACATAAAACTAAGTGAATCCTAAATCAAATAAACAAAAGGTTGACTGATGACATACAAAAATCATACCTTTGATAGCAGCATCTGTAGAAAACCTTGGGTCTTGTAGGTATGACCTATAACTTACCATGCTCGCAACTTGGTTGAGCTCCTAACTGATATTCTATCCTACCATCTTAGATTCTTTATAAGAACCTTGGGGACCACCCCTACAACCATGTATACTACTTATAGATGAGGAATGAATAGGTTGAATACCATGAGTTAAAGGAATAATCATTTCACAACTTGGGCACTCTTCCTCAAAATGACCTAAAACTCTACAAACACGGCATACCCCATGAACTACATTGACACCAAAAGATCCATATGACCATGAATGACTACCACAACTAGAATAACTAAAAGACAAACCCTCAAAGACTGACCACTATGCTGGAAATGATGATCACTAACTAGAATGATCTTCATCGATAATCTATGGTGTTGCTTGAATGGTTCTACCAGACTAACCTTGCGAATGATATGATTGATGCAGAGGGTACCTACCTTGAGTACCACTTTCTATGAATAGTAGCCACTACAGCTCCTCCAAAAATTGCCCTCATATCATGGCCTCTTATTACTGCCCATTAGGCCTTGCAGTGTATCTCCTTTATAACCTAAGCGTGGTCTAACACCTCTTCAACATACCTACCTTCAACAATCAAAATTTATGTAGACATCCTAAGAGAAAGTCTCAAACCCTAAACAAAGTAATGAACACTCTCATACTTAATATTCAGAATAGAAGTAGCATGCCTAGTCAACTCGTCAAAACAAGTTTAATAATCCACAAAAATCATAGATTCTTTTTCCAACCTTAAAAACTAATTCCTCAAATAATCCCTAAGACTAAGTGGCATATACTTCTCCAAGAAAATCTAAGAGAACTGAATCCATGCCAATGGAGAAGATCCAGTGGGCCTGGAATCAAGGTGAGATCCACACAAATGTAGAGCTGCCAAGTCTAATGAAATGGTAGTATAGACCACACCATGAGTTTTAACTAAGCCAAAATTATAGATTCAATCCTCACAAGTAATCAGAAACTCATAAGCATCCTTGACCGGTGCACCATAAAAATTAGGTGAAGCTAATCTCAAAAACCTACTGAACATATTCTACTCCTCAATAGACATAAAAATCTAGGAAAGAACTGGCTGAACCACTATCAGCTGAGCTACTATTGGTGTAAGAGGTATCCTAACTCGGGGAGCCATGGCTGTAAATTGCATCCCCGCCTTAGTGCCACTTTGATCTAAAAACTGTGTACCATCAGATGGTGCACCACTAAACAACCCCAAAATCCAAACCAAAGCATCCGTGAGCACTAAAAAAATCCTAGTGGAGCCTGGGCAGGTCCCTAGCCTACCGCTGGCGGTGGAGGATGAATCTATGGCTCTAGAATAGGATATAGACTGGAGAAGGACCCCTATCTTGTAAACTATCTAGGGATACATCTCAAGGCTCTCCACAAACTTTAGGTTATCTATAAAAAATAATAGGATCCTTAGGCTCTGTATTGAGACCCTCATCTCATGTAGAGATATTATATTTCCTAGCCATCTGTGAAAGAGTGAAACTAAAGGAATGCTTTACAAATCAACCCAGACTCTTAGCACAAGATGAGTAAAAGAGTGAAAAATTCGTAAGAATATCCTATATCCTCCCAAATATAAAAACACACGTCATTATTCTAATATGTGGGACTTTACTAGACACTTTCTCTTCTACCAACAATACTGGTGAACATAGTCACTGATACCAATTCATCATGACCCAATGAATAAGTAATGATGGCACCTTCTATATCCCGCCTATAGGTAAGTCATACCATAGCCTAAAGCTAGAGGCAATGGGCTAATTTGTTGGAAAATGGCCTATGAGGTCGAAATAATCATATATAAGATTTGTAATAATAACAAGACTACAAAAATAATCCAAAAGATATATAAGGTATAGAAAACCATCCCACGACTTAGTAAGGTAGGTACAATAGCAACTATATGTATACTATAAGTTTTAAAATAGTTAATATATGTTGTTTCAAAAACAAAGGACAATACGTAGATAAATAGAAGGAAAAAGGGGTAGCACCAACTACAAGAGGTCACCCAATCTCTATAATCTAATAACAACATGAGCATTAAATCAACAATGATAACTAGTACTTGAATCTGCACTAAAAGGTATAGTAGTATAGTATGAGTATTAAAACCATGGGTACTCAATTGGCATCATTGGTCGACTGAGTTAAATCATTATATGGATATGATAAAATGCTAGATAAGATAGGCTAACTCGGGGTAAAAGGGAAAACCTAGAAATAAATTTCAACATTATTGTCCATGAGTAAATTAATAAATTCGAGATAATAACATAAATATCACATAAATATATCTACTAAATTGGCCCCCATAATTCAATATGTGCATTAAAGTAAACAAACTAATGTAGGGCCCCATAATCCTTGAGGGTACAATCCAAGAAAAGTAAATAACCAATAACCATAATCTACTAACTATCCTACCATGATAGAAAATCTAACCATATTTGTTACATAATATGATAAGAAAAAATGGTAGCATGAGTATGTGCATTGATTATATGTAGTTGAATAAGCTTAGGATCAGGAATAAATATCCCTAGCCTCATATAGATTATCTCTTTGACTAGTTGTAGGGTTTTTCATTATTCTTTAAGACTGACTTAATGTTGGGTTACCATAAACTAAAAATTGGACCTAGGGTTCCCAGTGATGTCTTTTTGGTTGACCAATCCACCGGTGGCCTTTATAAGTATGATGAATGGTATTTTCAAGTCCTTATTGGATTATTTATGATATTTTTTATTGATGGCATTTTGGTTTACTCTAATAATAAGTAAGAGCATGCAAGTTATCTTATCCTTGTCTACAATTGAATGTTACTCAACCTTATATGAATAATAGATCTGATGAGAAAATGTCTCTTCAGCAACTTCTCACAAGAGTAGATTTGCACTCTTTTTTTTTTCTCTCTTCTCTCATTTCTTTTCATTCAAACCCTCTTTAGGTAGTACAAGTCCGATTCATCTTTTGAAGTGGCTCATGGTGGACATTTTTCAATAAATTAATTTAGGGATGGTATCGGCAGTAGGTAAAGAAAATTATAGTAAAGTTTTGATGACCAATATTTGCACTAAGTTGATAGAGTTTGATGATCGATCATGAAAATTCACTAAATTCATCTTCTCTCCAGATTAAGTAAACTTGGTTTTTCTCCTCTAGTTATCTTGTCTAGGTTTCTTGACTATTAGTGACAAATATTTCCTATCTATTTTGATATTTATATTTTAATTTTTCTCTCTTTTGGTTTTATTTTAGATTATCTTTGACTATCTTGTTTTATAACTTGTTTTTATTTCTTTGTTGCTTTGTAGTATTTAGATGTGACAAGTATATCTATTTAATATAGTATGTGTTATTATTTTCTATAGTTGTCGTTATTTTCTAATGCTTGCTAGATTACTTGTGGGTAGTATAGTTCCTATTATTGATTTTTGGTTGTCAAAACTTGAATTATATTATACTGGTATAATTGATTTTTGAATACATTATTAATTCTTAATTCTTTCATATAGATTTATTGTGTTTGGCATACACTATTGATTATTGATTCTTCCTTGTAAAATTTTTGTTTGTTTCCTTAGCAAATTGTGGTTCCAAATTTAAGATTAATTATGAATTTTACTTGTTATTATCACTATGTCTTTTAGCCTAGCATATTTATGCACCTTCTTATTTTCTTCATTTATTAAGTAGTGGATATGGTGGTCGATAGTAGACTAGGGTCATTTTATTAGTCGAGATCGGGGTCGAGCTCAGGACTAAGGCTTAGGGTGAGGTTGGGGTTTGGGTCTAATGATGTGTTAAGGTTGGGCCTAGGTCATGTTTAGGGTTAAGGCGAGGGGTAGTATGGTTAAGTAAGATAAAAGAGCCTTTAGGTTGAGAGCTGGATCTTGGAAGATAGAGACTTTTCAAGGTGAGTCCATAGAACTCGTGAAGATTTTTAAGAAGAGCATAATTAGTATAGCATGGGTACATGAGACCAAATGGGTAGGTTCTAAGGAGAAGGATATGGATGGGTATATGCTATGGTACGCCAGTACTATGAGGCATAGGAATAGGCCTTGGAAGAATTTGCATATATTAATAGCTATAATTTAAGTATTGAGATTGTGCCTATGGAGATTTTATATGGTAGGAGATATCGTTCTCCGATTTGTTAGATTGAAACCTTCAAGACTGGATCCCGTGGTACTAACTTTCTTCATGAGTCATTGGATAGAGTTAGGGTGATTCATTATAGGTCGAGGGTAGCTCAAATTAGAAAGAAGACTTATGTAGACTGTAGATTTCTTTCCTTTAGAGTTAGAGTTTGTGGCTGTGTATGCCTCTAAGTATTGCTCATAAAGGGTCTAATGAGTTATGAGAGGAAAGTCAAGATCAACCCCAGATATATTTTACCCTTTGATATTTTTTAAACTGTTGGTGATATGTATTATGATTTATCCATAACCCTAGATTTTGCTGCAGTCCATTCCATTTTCCATGTTTTTATTTTGCAACGATGAATTCATAATTCTTCTCTTGTGCATAGATGGGACTCAGTTTAGTTGGATAAGAGGTTGATCTTCATGGAGGAGCCTAGGTTCATATAGGCTAGTGATTTCAGGCAGTTGCACACTTTAGAGATTTTAGTAGTTAAGGTTAAGTGGAGGCACCACAGTAGAGGAGGAAAGTTGGGAGATCGAGAGTGAGATGTGGACCTGGTATCCTCACATTTTTTAGGCTTAAGGTACATCCTAATCCTTTACTTTTGTAGACGAAAGTTCTTTTGAAAGGATATTGTTATGAACTCTATTTTATTTTTTGTATTTCTACTCATTTTCTCCATTTAGAGATTTTTTATATGGCCCCAAGTCATTTATGACTTACTGGAACTGACACTTAGGTTACCTAGCAATTTATTTTATATTTAGAGACAATTTTATATTTAAATTCTTTGTTAATTTAAATAAGTAATTAGGTGAAAGCTTCAATTAAAGATCCTCATATGCCATTTTTAATAGTTCTAATAGCTCAGGAAAATCAATTTTAGGCTTGGTAGACTCTTGGTTTGGGTCACGAGGCATTTGGTCTCATTTTGTGCTATTGACCAAAGGTTAAGAAAAATGGCACATAGTTCTGGGAACCACATTTCATTGAAACAACCTTTAATGGAAATTTTAATTTCAACATTGAGTCTAGAATGTCAAATTTTATAGGTAAGCATAGTTTGTGTATATGGGATTACGAATGAATCCCAAGGGATTGGTGGAGACATGGAAAATTCCAAATCGTAGTTGGTCTTGGTGTATCGCTGCCTAAGTGTCATGCTAATTACTTAAGCGACCTGGATAAGCTGATTAGGTTTCTCTTAAGTGATGCCTTTGGTGATTAAGAAATAGTTGGATATCGTGACTAGTCTCACTTAAGTGACACTAGGTCACTTAAGAGACCCGATGTCCACTTAAGCGAAACCTAGACACTTGGGAAGCCTATAAAACCCGACTTACCCTATTTTTTCAATTTTTATCCTATTATCAAGTGTATAGAACCCGAAAAAGTGTATAAATTTTGTTTCAATCATTCGTGTGTTATTTTGGAGTGTTTGTAGGCTCGATTAACACGTTTCTTCTTCAAATTCTTTGTAAGTTTCATCAAATTCCATGTCTAATTTCTCAAGATTTCCCTAAAATGCCTACAATATGTGTGTTGATTGTAGCACCATTTAAGTTTGGAATTCACTCATTCTTGAGGGTAAATACTTCTTGAGCATAGAGGGATATTTTGATAGTTTTTAATATGTGATTCTGCAAATAGGCACCACATATGGTTTTTACATAATTTTTCATCCAAAGAACAATAGTGAACATGGATATTATTGTTCTTATTTTGATAAGTAGGTAGTCATTTTGATAGCATGTCATCTTATGGAAGCTTCTTGGAAGGGGAAATAGTTGGCTTAGCGAATTCTTTAGGCTTTTCTCTATCATCTAGGTAGGCTAGGTTTAACTTCTTCATAGATTTATATAATACATATTTATGATAATGTGCTATATGTGGGATGAGATTTAGGTACTGGAGGTGTAATTGACAATATTATGATTATTTGGACTATTAGGCTATCTTAGAACCATAATTTAGGTGGATTTGACTTAGTTTCTCATTTTTGGGGTAGAATTGCTATATTAGGGTTATTTTTAACTTATTTAAAATCTAGAAATGAATATAGCTACCTTCGCCTAGACCAGGGTATAATTTTCCTAAAATTGATTTTAGGGATTAGTTGTGGGCCCTTTTAGCCCTCCTTAGGCCTAGAATTGTGTTAGGTTTTTTAGACCTTTACATCCGTGTTATACCTTTTGAAATTCAAATTTAGGGACATTAAGAAGATTAAATACATAATGATTTCTAGTTTTGTAATTGGGAGTTAGTGATAATTCAAGGCAAAACATGATGGTTTATTAATTTTTTAATTGGTATGGTTGATGTTAGGCGTATTTACACGCCTAAAGTGCTATAATCTACCCATATTTTAGCCAAGTTTTGAGGACAACATATATAATTCATGCACTTTTAGTCCTTTTTCCTGTAAGTGAGCTAACAAACGTGATTAGCAAGTTTGCAGGTATAAATGATGCAGATTTCAGCACTTTATGGATAACGTGACGCCAAAGGAAGGTTCATGAAAGAAGGGAAGGAGAGCTTGGACGCCTAGGACCAAAAGTGACGCATGGGAAACCAGTCCCGGGCAAAAACAACAATTTCCAAGACTTTGGGGATCAGCAGTAACCTATAAGGATTAGGATGATGATGCAGTAATTTATTAGGATTAGGATAAGTACGCAGTAGCCTTATAGGAATAGGATATGGGTATTATAAATACCCTATTTTGCTGCACTTTTTACACACATAATTATTCTTATCATTCATATTCTAATTCATTCATCTACAACTCTAAACAATTTGCTTTCAATTAATTCTTATTTACTTTCTCTTCATCTATTCATCTTAAATTTTCACAACAAGAGAAATGCTACTTGAAAAGTCTTCATGCCACAAGCCATACCAAACCCTACCACACGTGGGATCTTTATTTTGGTATAATGATAATGACTATTGTGATTTCCTTTGCACTCATGAGTAGCTAAACTTCTCTGTTGGGGTTATGGAAGCCTTATGAGATTCTATCTATTGCTATGAGTTTGTGAGTTCTTGACACGTATGCTGCTTATATCATTATTCTCTTCATCTTGATGCAAATTTTTGTGGTGCAAACACATAGGATACGCCAGTATAGCATTAACTTGTTCGAAAGAAAAGTTATATGTCTGGAAAAGAGATAATGTTAAGGTAATAGGGCACCAACCCCTGTTAAAAAGTTAGTGCTGTAACTGGATTAACCTGTTGGAGAATTTGTACCATTAGATACGCTTTAAGCTCGAAAGAGTTAAAGTGAAATAGTCCTTGTTAGGTCGAAAGACGCTTGGATTTACCATAGAATACAATTCTCTATAACCACATGCATGTCTGAATTCCGTATAACTCATAGCCAATAGAGACGTATAACTCATAAGGTGGACATAATCCCAACGCCCAATTCTCATTGATTAAAATCTTACTAAACATTCTTTCTTTTTACTTGGCTATTTTCCGTTTTTACTTTGTTATTTTATTACAATATTGCACGCTACAAAATCCCCCTTTTTACGTGACTTTCACCAAAAGTCTACTAATCTTTGCTTACTTAGTGACCAGCTATTCCCTGTGGGATTCGACACCCAACCCGGTTGGGTTCTATATTTGACAGCGACCGCTTACACTCTTACGAGAGCTGTAGTTTGAGCGTTATCAAATTTTGGCGCCGTTGCCGGGGAATACGGTTGTCTACTAAGTTTTTGATAGTTATTAGACCCTTTGGTGAAAGATTCTCGTACTTTACTTTTAGTTTTTGTTTTTGTTTTCTGCAGGTTTTTATCCAGTGCATGCCCCATACTCGAAGTTCTGGTCAACCATTATTACCTTTCAATCCTGAACCACATCGTATAGGCAGAATGGAGGCTCAACAGGAAATTGAAAGAAGGGCTGCTCAACAGGAACAGGCTAGACTAGCTGCTCTGGCCGCCGCTCAAGTGCATCAACAGAATATTGATAATCCTAGGCGGGCAACAAATCCTGACGATGAGGATCTAGGTGATGATGAGTTACTAAACCCAAGGCATGATGCGGAGATAGCAACACCTGCTAACAGAAGAGATCGTCAAGATAGGTTTAGGCATGAACGCCGACCCGTGCAACCAGCATTCGACGAAGATGATGATGATCTCAATGGAGCCGGAGCCACTGGAGCCATTATTCCTCCGCCATTGGCACCCGGATCCAAGTTCAACATCACAAGCACCATGATTCAGTTATTGCAACTCAAGCGATTATTCGGTGGACTAGCAGGCGATGATTCGAATATGCATCTGATAGACTTTATTTCTACATGCAAGTCATTCGACAATCCTGGCGTCGGACAGAATGCAATTCGGTTGCGCCTATTTCCATTGTCTCTATCTGGGGAGGCAACTCTATGGTTGAACGGGCTGACTCCTGATTCTATCACCAATTGGAGGCAGTTGAAAGACGCTTTCCTAGAAAGATTCTTTCTGCCATCCAAGAGAGCACAATTGAGAGATGAAATCAGCAACTTTCAGCAGCTTCCAACCGAAGCTCTCCAGAAAACATGGGAGAGGTTCAAGACGAAGCTTCTGAGGTGCCCAAACTATCATATGACTAATGTTCACTTGATAGAGATACTATATAGATCCTTGAATTCAGTAACTAAACCTGTGGTGGACAATGCGGCTGGAGGATCATTTATGGACCTCACCTTTGTTGAGGCAAGTTATATGCTAGACCGGATGACGAAACAAAGTAAGGCGTGGTATACCAGAGATTCTGAGGTAGCAAGTCCCACTTTTGCTATAGGCATGACGGCAGAACAAAGGAGAAGAGAAGAAGAACGTGATCAAGATATGGCGCACATGAAAACACAAGTGGATCTTCTTACAAAGCATCTATTATCAGGGAAGACCGAAAAAGTCAAAGCTATTGCGTCAAAAGGAAGAGAGGAATCTAATTCAGAAGAAGAAGCCAACTACTTGAACAATCAGGGGGCTTTCCGAGGCAATACCCAAGGAAATCAAGGTCGGAACTATTATGACAAATCTGGAAACAAGGGCCAAGGTAGTTGGAAGAACAAGAATGACAAGAGTGGTTTGTATGTTACCCCAGGGAGACGTGATGCCACTGCATCTAGTTCTGCAAATATGGAAGACATAATGGCTAAACTGTTGAAAGGAGTAGAGGCAACCAGCGCGGGAGTAACTGAGGTAATAAATGATTTATCCTCGATGAAGCAATTGGTTGACTCACATTCCACTTCAATAAAACAAATAGAGCAGCAATTGAGCCAACTTTCAGCAACACTCAATCAAAGAAAGGCTGGCACGTTACCTAGCGACACTGTGCAAAATCCAAGAAACGACGTATCATGCATGGCTATTACCACCAGAAGTGGATCTTTGAATTTTGCCAAGGCATTATGCGATTTAGGAGCCAGCATCAATTTGATGCCATTATCTATTTACAAAAAGTTGGGGTTGGGTGATCCTACTCCAAACAATATGAGGCTCGTAATGGCAAATAGGTCAGTAAAATGACCTGTTGGTATTTTATGTGATGTTTTGGTGAAGGTTTCTTCATTCATATTTCTGGCAGACTTCGTTATTTTGGATTGTGAGGCAGACTCAGAAGTTCCCATAATCTTGGGGCATCCTGTCCTTACAACAGGAAGCGTGCTTATCGACTTGAGAGCTAATGAGCTTTTATTCTGAATAAATAACGAAGTAGTTCGCTTTGATGTGTGTAAATCAATGAAGAAACCCCAAAATCTGAATGTATTCTCGGTAGCTGATGTTTATTTCGATGATGTGAAAGAATTACTTGAAGAGGAGCAGCTTATTGATGACCCATTGGTGGTTGTACTTATGAATGTTGAGCGTAAGAAAGCTGAAAATTATGAAGAAACTATTGGTGCTCTAACAGGGTTAGGGTCGTATCCTCATGCTCCCAAGAAGCTGGACCTTGATCTCAAAAACCGACCTACACCACCAGCTAAACCATCTATTGAAGAGCCACCCACGTTAGAATTGAAGGAACTGCCTAGTCATTTAAAGTACGCATTCTTGGGAAGAGAAAATACACTCCCAGTCATTGTGGCGGCAGACTTGGGTGAGCAACATGTTGCAGCTCTCATCACTATTCTACAGAAGTATATAAGAGCCTTTGGTTGGACCATCGCTGACATTATTGGTATTCCACCTGGGATTTGTACACACAAGATTCAGCTTGAAGAAAATTGCACACCAACTATTGAGCATCAAAGGCGTCTCAATCCACCTATGCAAGAAATAGTGAAGAAAGAAATTATTAAGTGGTTAGATGCAGGGGTTGTGTATCCTATCTCTGACAGTAAATGGGTAAGCCCGGTACAATGTGTTCCCAAGAAAGGAGGAATGACGGTAGTTGCGAATGAAAAGAATGAACTTATTCCACTCAGACCCATTACAGGATGGAGAGTATGCATGGATTACTAAAAGCTGAATTCGTGGACGCTTAAAGATCACTTTCCAATGCCATTTATGGACCAAATGCTTGATCAATTAGCAGGGAAAGGATGGTTTTACTTCTTAGATGGTTATTATGGCTATAACTAGATTTGTATTTCTCCCGAAGACCAAGAGAAAACAACGTTCACATGCCCATATGGTACATTTGCCTTTAAACGTATGCCATTCGGACTATGTAACGCACCAGCCACCTTTCAGCGTTGTATGATGTCCATTTTTCTGATATGGTTGAAGATACGTTGGAAGTATTCATGGATGATTTTTTAGTTGTGGGTGAGTCGTTTGAGTCTTGCTTGGCAAACCTAAGTATGGCGTTGCAAAGATGTGTTGAATTCAACCTAGTGCTGAATGGGGAGAAGTGCCACTTTATGGTTAAAGAAGGTATTGTTCTTGGGCATAAAATCTCCGAAAGTGGAATTGAGGTTGATCGAGCTAAAATTGAAGTTATCGAGAAGCTACCACCTCTAGTTTTCGTGAAGGGAGTTTGTAGTTTCCTCGGGCACACAGGTTTCTATCGGCAGTTCATCAAAGACTTCTCCAAAATCGTTAGTCCATTATGCAAACTTTTGGAGAAGGATGCAAAGTTTGACTTCAATGAAGATTGTTTGAAGGCATTCGAATGCCTCAAAGGGAAGCTAATTGAAGCTCCTATCATGGTAGAACTAGATTGGTCTCTACCGTTTGAAGTCATGTGTGATGCTAGTGGGGTAGCTTTGGGTGTTGTACTTGGCCAGAGAAGGGAGAAGTTATTCTATCTAACCTACTATGCGAGCAAGGTCCTAAACGAAGCCCAAAAGAATTATACTGTCACAGAATAAGAGCTGCTAGCGGTTGTGTATGCTTTTAAGAAGTTCCGTGCTTATTTGTTGGGAACCAAAGTGGTAGTTCACACAGACCATGCATCCCAAGATATTTAATAACAAAGAAAGATGCAAAACCAAGGTTAATTCGATGGGTATTGTTGCTACAAGAATTTGATTTCAAGGTAAAAGATAGAAGAGGTTGTGAGAACCAAGTGGCTTATCATCTATCTAGACTTGAGAACGAGCATATAGCACAGCCTGATCTCGAGATTGATGATACATTCCCTGACGAAGAGATCTTAGCCACAATAATGGAAGAGTTACCATGGTATGCAGACTTTGCAAATTTTGTGGTGAGTAATGTGATACCTGCAAAACTATCCTTTCATCAAAAGAAGAAGTTCATGAATGGTGTAAAACATTACTTTTGGGATGAGCCATATTTGTTTCGACGATGCGCGTATGGTGTTATCAGGTGATGCATATCCCATGTAGAGGTGCCTAATATATTAAAAGCATGTCACACTTCCCAAGTTGGGGGACATCACGCAGGTAATCGAACATCAAGGAAGGTATTGCAAAGTGGATATTATTGGCCCTCGATATTTAAAGATGCCTACGACTTTGTAAGAAGATGTGACCAATGCCAGAGACAAGGCACAATTTCGAAGCATCATGAAATGCCCATGTCAAAAATTATTGAAATCGAGCTCTTTGATGTATGGGGTATTGATTTCATGGGTCCATTCGTAAATTCGTTTGGAATGAAATACATCGTAGTTGCTGTAGATTATGTTTCAAAATGGGTCGAAGCAGTAGCGTTAGCCGACAATGAGGGAAAGCGTGTCGTAGCATTGTTGAAGAGAAATATCTTTTCTAGCTTTGGAATACCACGTTCTATCATAAGCGATGGAGGATCTCACTTTTGCAACAAGCTGTTCAAATCCATGTTGGCCAAATATGGTGTCAAGCAACATAAGGTAGCCACACCTTATCATCCTCAAACTAGTGGACAGGTAGAGGTTTCCAATCGAGAGATCAGGTAAATCCTTTCTAAGACTGTAAATGCTAATAGGAAAGATTGGTCTCGGAAGCTAGACGATGCGCTATGGACTTATAGGACTGCATTCAAAACTCCAATTGGCATGTCCCCTTACCAACTATTTTATGGGAAGTCTCGTCACTTACCCATCGAACTCGAGTATAAAGCATTGTGGGCGCTGAAGCAACTAAATCTGAATTGGGATGATGCTGTGAATCTGAGATTGGAGCAGCTGAATGAGATGGATGAATTCTGTCTACATGCCTATGAAAGATCAGACCTCTACAAGGAGCGGATGAAAAAGTATCATGATCAGCGGATTTTTCAACGAAACTTCCAAAAAGGTGACATGGTACTTCTTTTCAATTCCCGACTGAAGCTATTCCCAGGTAAGTTAAGGTCCAAATGTTCTGGTCCATACAAGATTATCCAAGTCTACTCGTCTGGAGTAGTTGAGCTAGAAGACAGTAATGGTGTTGTCTTCAAGGTGAATGGCCAATGAGTAAAACCCTATATCGGTCATCTTGACTCGATAAATTATATGTCCACTATTTATCTCGACGAAGTTAAAGTACTCGAGGTAACTATGTCGTGCCGCGACAACAAATCAAGCGCTGGATGGGAGGCAACCCATCGTTTTTCATTTTTATCTTTTTTCCTTTTCTTTCGTTCTACTAAGTGTTTACTTTTTGATATATAAAAATCCAAAAAGAAGAATCAATACACGACCAAAACTAAGGCGCTAGATGGGAGGCAACCCATCGTTCTAATCATTTTTGTTGTTTTTAAGTGAATGTAGGTACAAGAGAAGTAAAAGAGGAGATTGGTTTCAAATTATGATTTGGAAGTTGTGTATGTTAAAGGTGGTAAGTTAAGAATTAAGAAGCAAAAAAGCTATGGGTGAGGCATCGCTTATGAAAATATAGGCAATGGACAAGGCAAGGCCTATGTAAAACTAGGCTACAAACAAGGCAAGGCCTATGCTATGGCATAAGCTCTCGAATTCTAGAGTGCCATAGCATAGGCGCCGCCTATGCCTAAGAGCACCATAGCATAGGCGCCGCCTATGCCTAAGAATGCCATAGCATAGGCGCCGCCTATGCCAAAGCCTTTTGTCTCTGAATCTCATATGCCATGGCATAGGCGCCTCCTATGCCTAACAATGCCATGGCATAGGAGACGCCTATACTTAACTAGGCTTTACAAAAGGCGCTGCCTATGCCAAGCATAGGCAAAGCACTAGGCGCCGCCTATGGTCACTTTTGGTCTCCAAATCCAATTTTAAATGGGTCAAAACCCGACCTAAGCTTGCCCTATAAATAAGAGACTTAGTCTTAGACCAAAAATACATTGCAAACCTAGCATAAGTGCCGCCTACCTCTCCAAATCCTCTCAAAAATTTTCCTTTTGCACTTTTAACTTTACAAGAACATCTTCCAAGGCCATAAACCAAGTAAGTACTTCTTTGTTCTTCTTTTATGTTCCGTACGTACTACACTACTACGCCTATTATGAATTGTTAAATCTTGAAGTAGTATTGGTGAGTTGAATGTGATTAATTTGTTATGCTACAACTAAGTGAGGGAAAGAATACGTAAGAATGATCTTGACTTGTTTCCAACTTGTATTTAATTTTGATGCACTGTCATACTTTTGCGGAATTGACATGGTCAAGAACATTGCATAATCTTGTTAGTAGAACTCTTACATGTTGGAATAACTTGTGTATAAAGGTGAAAACCATGGTTGACTACAAACATACGAGATTGTGACTATTCATAAAACTTGATTCAATCTATATGGAGTAGTCTTGCTCAAAAGATATATCAAACATGAAAGTATTGCCAAGATTTCGTGAAGTATGACTGCCCTGATTATATTGTTTTAATATAGCGCCTGAAACGTATATCGATGAAGTCTGAATAATCGATAACTTTCACTACAATAGTTTGTACCAACAAAATAAGTGTGGGGTGGTGCCACTACTACTTGTTTCTCGATTGTACCCACCGAGATGAAGCTAACATGACTATTGTTTTAATCTCAGGTACAATGGCATCAAAAGTAAGACAAGGAAAAGAAAAAGCAACCACTTCACAAAAAGGCAAGAAAAGAGGACGAAAAGAGCAAGGAGGATCCTCCTCGCTGCAAATACCTCACCGTATGTTCGAAATTAAATGGGTCCTAGAGGAGGAAGGAAAGAAATGATATAAGAACAATAAAGTGAAAAAATATGTTCATATGGAGTTGATAAATAAGGAGAGCCTAGCAAAGAAAGAACCTCGTATGTTGGCCAAGATAATGGAGTTACATCTTGATTTCATTTTCCGAGATATGAGAGTGTGCAATCTCGATTTAACACGAGAATTCTATGCCAACTGGTCACCGAAAACTACAGGGAATGAAGTAAAGATTCGGGGCCAAGTTCTGCAACTAAATGCGGAGTTCTTCAACTTCTTTCTAGGTTTGCAATCTGTTGACCCATCACCATTCAAGTAGCTGTATAATAGACCTCCGTACAGGGCTATTAGACAAAAATTATGTGGACCACGATCCATAGCACGATGGAGTAGACACAAGGACACCGGTCGGCACAACACCTTCCCATATGCTCCTTTGAATAGGGAAGCTAGGATATGGCTGCGAATAGTCAACTCTTGCTTGATTACAGGGACCCAGTACACAAAGATAACATGAGATAGAGTGTGCTTGGTGTACGCATTGATGACGAATGTCCCTATCAACATTGGAGCAATTATTCGATCTACAATACGAAAGGCCAGGCTACACAAGAGGTCCCACTTCAGCTTTGGCAATCTGTTGACCGCAATATTGAGGAAGGAGGACATCAAGGAGGAACCGGCTGATCATAAACTTCCACACAACCCAAAGAAGGTTGACCTCACAAAGGTTAAAGATGCTGAATCCATACATGGCGTCAACCTTACCACTGTAGAAAGGCATGCTCGGGATGAGAGTTTCTTTCGCCATCTTTATGGCATGACTCGGTTTACTATGATGAGCGGAGGTCGTGTTCCAACTGATGCAGAGCTCCAACAACTGGATTATGACTACCCAATGAATGAGCATGCAAGGAAAATGTGTGGAGTAGGTGTGTACTTTGAGGAACCTCTTGATGACGATGTGCCAACCGATGATGATCGTCGAATGCCAGACTCCGACGTGGAGGAGAACTCTGATGGCGACGACTCTGATGATTATTCCGACGAAGGGGTTATGACCCTAGATATAGAGGAGGAGTTCGACTAACCAGGTTCTTCTTATTTTCCACTGAGTGCAGTGTGTCCCATTTAAGTGTGGGGTGCTGGTATTTGCATGGTAACCTTCTTTATCTGCATTTGCATTCATTTATGTTTGTTTGTTTTTTTTTTGTTTGTTTTTTTTAGTAGTTAATTTTTTTAAATTTTTTTTTAACTTTGCATGACATTGTTCTGATAGGCAGCATGGTATTATGACAAGAGGCTGTGATAAAATCATTACTATTAAGACGTTTAGGCTCTAATAGTGACTCATTATGTGATAATTATGTGGTTCAATTCCTTCATCTGTTGGGTCAAGAGTCTATACTGCTTCCAATAAAGTCGACCATGTGCCTTGTGTGTGTGAGATGATAGTATATTCTATGTTTGTGGCTGATGCTAGAACTTGCCTGGTATGTATGTAAAGCGAAATAAAGAGTGTGAGTTTAGGAGATGATTTAGGCATTTCCTTGGCAACCTATGATTGTTTACCTTCATTTTATCTACCCATGGACATCATCCTAGATAACCCCCTTTGAGCCTTAAGCCTATTTTCTTTGACAACCTCATATGTAAGCCTAATCCATTTTTTTCAAGACCATAATTTGATCAAAATTCCTAAGTGTTTTAAATTGTAAAGTCATGTGACAAAATAAGAGGAAATTGGGTGAGAATAGTTCCTTAGAATGTATTGGTGCTTGAATTTGTTATGAAAAATAATTGCTATCATAAGAGGTGTGTTATGAAAAGAAAAAGGAAAAGAAAAATAACAAGTTAATTCTATTCAAAATTGAAAAACAAAAGAGGTGAGAAAGGGTGGTAGATTAAAAGAAAATAGAAAGGTTGTTTGAAAAAAAAAGGGCATAAATGGCATAATGTGATGTATTAAAGCGCTTAGGAACATAGTCACTATTTCTGGCCAAAATAGTCCTACCCGTCCCTTAGCCTACATTACAACCTGTAAAGACCTATTTGATCCTAAGCTTAACATTCTGATATTTAGTGGAGCATTACACTAAGGGCAAGCCTATGGTCATCAGTTGCAACATACGAATTCTTTGTGAGAGTGAGAGTAAGGATAATCTTATACACATATTCAAAATATATACAATACTTGTGAGTGATTATGGGTTATATTTTGTGAGACACACATGGTTGATGATTTTTGGGTGGTTGTGTATGATTCTCTGTGCCTTAACTTTTGAATACGAATTAACCATCATCACGAGTCTATATTAGAGGTTGAACTGTTTCTAGAAGTGATTAGAAAACTACTCTTTGTTAATAATTGTCGTGCGTGTCTTGATGAATATTTTGTGTTGTTACTGTGAAACCCTAAGTAGATGTTTATATGGACATGATATTTTATTCAAGGACGAACAAAGCTTTAAGTGTGGGGTATTGATGTTAGGCGTATTTACACGCCTAAAGTGCTATAATCTACCCATATTTTAGCCAAGTTTTGAGGACAAAATATATAATTCATGCACTTTTAGTCCTTTTTAATGTAAGTGAGCTAACAAACGTGATTAGCAAGTTTTCCTGTATAAATGATGCAGATTTTAGAATTTTATGGATAACTTGATGCCAAAGGAAGCTTCACGAAAGAAGGGAAGGAGATCTTGGATGCCTAGGACCAAAAGTGACGCATGGGAAACCTGTCCCGGGCAAAAACCGCATTTTCCAAGACTTTGGGGATCAGCAGTAACCTATAAGGATTAGGATGATGATGTAGTAATTTATTAGGATTAGGATAAGTACGCAGTATCCTTATAGGAATATGATAAGGGTATTATAAATACCCTATTTTGCTGCAGTTTTTACACACATCATTATTCTCATCATTCACCTTCTAATTCATTCATCTACAACTCTAAACAATTTGCTTTCAATTAATTCTTATTTACTTTCTTTTCATCTATTCGTCTTAAATTTTCACAACAAGAGAAACACTACTTGCAAGGTCTTCACGCCACAAGCCATACCAAACCCCACCACACGTGAGATCTTTATTTTGGTATAATGATAATGACTATTGTGATTTTCCTTGCACTCATGAGTAGCCAAACTTCTCTGTTGGGGTTATGAAAGCCTTATGAGATACTATCTATTGCTATGAGTTTGTGAGTTCTTGACACGTATGCTGCTTATATCATTATTCTCTTTATCTTAATGCAAATTCTTGTGGTTGCAAACACATAGGATACGCCAGTATAGCATTAACTTGTTTGAAAGAAAATTTATATGTTTGGAAAAGAGATAATGTCAAGGTAATAGGGCACCAACCCCTGTTAAAAAGTTAGTGCCGTAACTGGATTAACCTGTTGGAGAATTTGTACCATTAGATACGCTTTAAGCTCGAAAGAGTTAAAGTGAAATGGTCCTTGTTAGGTCGAAAGTCACTTGGATTTACCATAGAATACAATTCTCTATAAGCACATGCATGTCTGAATTCCGCATAACTCATAGCCAATAGAGACGTATAACTCATAAGGTGGACATAATCCCAACTCCCAATTCTCATTGATTAAAATCTTACTAAATATTCTTTCTTTTTACTTGGCTATTTTCCGTTTTTACTTAGTTATTTTATTACACTATTGCACGCTACAAAATCCCCCCTTTTACGAAACTTTCACCAAAAGTCTACTAATCTTTGCTTACTTAGTGACCAACTATTCCCTGTGGGATTCGACACCCAACCCGGTTGGGTTCTATATTTGACAGCGACTGCTTACACTCTTACGGGAGACGTAGTTTGAGCGTTATCAATGATTTATTGATATGGTTATTGATATGAGTTCTAGTTCAAGCATGAAAATTGGTAGTTTATTGATAATATGAGTTTTTCTTTAGGTCCGACAATTGATGGTGATATTGATAATATGAGTTTTGGTTCAATTCCAGCTAATGTTGTTATTATTTTGATACTATTAAGGATGTTATGATAATGGTAATATGAGTTATAGTTCTAGTACGACATTGGAAGTTAGGCATAATATGATATGGTATGAATGGTTTGATGGTTATATCTGGTATTCAATAAAAATATGGATCTTTGGTTATTTTTTTCCTTTAATTGTACCCCCAAGCTTATGGGGGCCAGTGTTGGGTTAGATAATTTTCCATACTTGCTAGCTTGTAAGGGTTAGTTTTGTAGTATTAATAAAGCTTTCATTTATATTATGTTTATTTTGGTTATTTATTTATAGTGTTGGAGCTTATTTATAGGTTCTCCCTTTCACCTTGACTTAGCTTATTTCATCTTGTATTTTATCATATTTAAATCATGATTTAGCTCAGTCGGCCGATAATGCCTACTAAGTACCCATAGTTTAGGTACTCATACTACACATTAGTACCTTTTGGTGCCTATTCGAGTACTAGTAGCTGCCGCTAATATGACATTAATGCTAATAAGTTGATTTAAAAAATAGGGTGTTCTCTTGGAGTCTGGGTTTCCCTTTTTTCCTTCTATTATCTATGTGTAGTCTTTTAGTTTCGAAGACAAATTGTTTTTTTTTAGTACTTATCTTTCCTTTATAGTAGCTCTTGTACCGATACTACTATGTAAATTCGTATTCTTGCTTACTTTCTTCAATAAAGCTTCTCCATAGCCATCCTAAATCATTAATGACTTGGAAGGACCAATAGTTTGGTTACCTGATAGTTAGTTTGGGGGTTTTAAAACCTCTTTCTCAATTTGAAGTGTTTGTTGGTGCTAATTGACCACTAAGCAAAGGCTTTAGTAAAATAGCCTCATATCTGAAATCCAATTTTGCTAATGCATCCAGCACATCAAAAACTATGGGTTACCGTATCTTTTTTGTTTGAAACAGACCTTGAATGTATCTCGAGGCATTAACCAAAGCTCAGAACCATGTTCCAAGCTTCAACCATGCATAACATGCACCGAGGTGCTGAAACAACAGTGAAGAAGGTGTGATCATAGTGTCGCAACCACGGTGAGACAGGGGCCACGACCACGCCATTAGAGGGATTGTTGGTCCATATTTAAATATTGTATTGCATGAATTTTGGCCATGTTGTGCCTTCTTCTTAACCTAAAACCCTAATGAAGCGTGAAATCCTCAAAGTGAGTCTTGTGGGTTGAATTGGAGCTTAAACAAATTATGTGATTGATTCTTCCTACAATCTAAGGTAAGAATTCCTCTAATTTGGTGTCGATTTCATGCTTTCTTGATCCAAAACCCTTAAATCATTACGGGTCAATTATTTCCCCCAAATTGAGTGACTGACTCAAATTACTTGAGGGTTTTAACTCTCTAAATATAGTTTGATTATGGGTTGGTCTTCAAAACTCCTTTCCAAGGGTGAAATCCAATCAGTGTTTTGGTGTCAATTTGAAACCTATGGCACAATGGTGCTAAAATGTGTATTGTTGTTCTGGCTGTAATGCTTGGATTGTATTGTTCATATCATTACTTATGGAATAGGAAAATTCATGAAAGGGAAAGAAAAATCTTGTTGGTTTGTGAGTTGCTTGGACTCAAGGTAGGTTAGTCTTACCCTAGACTAGATTGAGCTTGTTGTAAGATAATTATTGATATCTTGAGAGATTGAGCAGTGATTTTAGATGATAACTAATTATATGGTGAACCTTAAGATTAGTTGGTTGATTAGGCAATTGAACTTGTTTAGTGTAACGTTGGGTCCACTACTAGAAATTACTCCTATTGCGATGAACTTTTTGGCGATGGTTCCAAAAGTGTTGCTATAGAGGATCTATTGCAATGATTCCAACCGTTGCAAAAAAATTGCTTTAGTAGAAGCTATAACCATTTCTATTGATATATAACCATTGTAATAGGGTGTGTTATAGCAACTCTTGCATGAACCATTGCCATAAAGCAACTTATGGCAACACTTAATTGAGAAAAAAAGCTATTACAACGACTTTAATTTTTTCCCTCCCTAATTTTTCACAAAGTGCACCAAAATATCATGATCTATAAAAAAAAATTTAATAAATTAAAGAAATAACTGATCCATTTTGGTTTCTTAAAAAAACCCCCACCAGTGCGCCAAATTAAAGGGTTAACAAATACTAAGTAAATCTTCAAATCAGAAAGTTTCGGTCTTCGATCATCGACTACTCCAGATCGATCGAATGCTCTGAATCGACTGATCTTCAAATCAGTGCTCCAGGCTCCATTATGTATCTCAAAATTTATATAAACTTTGGGTCTCTAACTAATTATTTCTCTGTATCACAAATTGGTGCTTTGATCGACTACTGCTCCGACTATAAGTGATCAGAACATAGGTGCTCCGACCGCTTTCGATTGAACCCTAGCCATCTATTGAAATTGGTATTTCAGTGCCATAGCATTTAAGTGCCCTATTTTCTAGCTTCTAATAGTATTTTGTGCTTCTTGCAGAGTATCGTAGGATTTTAGTGCCCTAATTTATTGCAAAGTGAAGTTTTTGTGCATATTCTCTTAAAGAGAATGGTTCTTACAAATTTTGCTATTCTGGGCCACCGTATCTTTTTCTTTGAGCTGTAGGGTACAATTCTACAGTTTATGGAATTCTTGTATCTTACAGTGCACTCAGTGGAGCCATACTAGATTCTCTTTATTAATTCTGACAAGTACAATAATAACTCCCAAATTCCATTTTTGATCTCACAAATCGTACAATTGTACATTATCAAACATAATAAGTGGCATAAAAACTGGTGGATTAGCTTTATTTACTAATGAAAAAGACAATTAGGTAAGGAGAAAGAACACAAGGTTAGAGTTAAGGATAGGGATGCTAAGCGGAGTCTGGGATTAAATATAGATTTTGGTGGTGGTGCTGGTGGTGAGTACAATGATAATGATAGTGAAGGCGGTGTTGGGATTTTGAACAAGCATTTTA
Source organism: Capsicum baccatum var. pendulum (assembly GCA_030864225.1). NCBI lineage: Eukaryota > Viridiplantae > Streptophyta > Magnoliopsida > Solanales > Solanaceae > Capsicum > Capsicum baccatum. The sequence continues at coordinate 155,798,375 of CM061558.1, forward strand.
CTTCATCTAGTAGTGCAATTTAGGTACTACTTAGGAAATTAGGTGCTGGATTGGATGATTTACTCCCTAGCTCTACAATGGGGTCATCATTATCATCTCTCCAAAGTTGACAACTCAAGAAGTTATTAGCTGGTTTAAGGGTGGATGGCGAGGTAGGGAAATAGGTAGAGGCTTTGATACAGTTTTGTGAGATGCTTTGCATTAGAACAGAAGATTCCCTGCCAAATTTTCTATGGATTCATTTGTATCGGTACTTGTAGTACTGCTCAATCACGAGAATAGTCCTGACATTATGCTTCTTGTTGCCCAGGTTGTTACCTATTTAGTCAATATTTTCCTTCTTCTTGTGTTGTTGTTGACTATTATGGAGCCATTTCATGCTTTGTAGCTCACCTACTTAAATTAAATACATGGACTTGGATGAACAGGTGAGTGAATTAGTTTGAGTGAAACATTTATGTACTTGTTAAATATTTTTTTTCCAGCTAATATGCTACTATTTACCTTTAACAATCTTTGCAAGCTCTAAAGAAGATCTCTCAGGCAAATCCAACTGCTTGTTTGGGGGCTGGCACACTAATGGCCATACTTTCTTATCTCAAATTCCTTTCCACTAGAGTTCAGGTAGAAGAATTTCATTTATGATCTAATGGAATTTAGCTTTAGTGAAATAAGCAACCTTCCAGATCCTTTTAATACTTATACAATCATTACTAAATGTTTACATCTTTCAATAGAGAGTAGCATTATCAACTGCTACTAGTATGTGCAAAAAACTTACTTTAGATGCGTCTGATTTGTTATGGAAGTTGTTCCCCTTTTGACAAATTTCCTTCAGTATCATAATGCAAAGATAAATCTATGCTCCCATTTTAGGAAGATATGTACTCTTCCCAAACGCCTCTTTAGTTTGGTCAAACGTCACTTTGTTTAGTAAATATAATCTATTGGTTCTTGTGTCTATAGGTATTAGACCATACTTCTATCTTATTGACCCATATTTCTAAAGCATTTGCATCTTATCCTGAGAAGTTAGATGAATATTGCAACCATGGACTTGTTACCTAAGATGCCTCCCTCATCTCAACAAATAACTTTAGTAGTAGACAAGCTTCACTCAGCACGTTAACCTACATAGTACATTTAAATCTTCCACATATTGGTTATTTATAACATTTATAGCAGTACACTGACTTTACAAGTCTTGCAGGGTTTAATCAGGATTCTGTCGACATATACTAGTGGCTCCCCACTAGGAGCTAAAACTTTACTACTGCTTGGTATAAGTAGAATACTCAAGGATATTTTACTAGGTTCTGCTCTCATGGGCACTGTCTATATTTCACCGGGCTTGAGCAAACCTCCATACAATGTATGGATAACTAGTTTTATTTTCAATCGATGCTATAATTGTTAGAATTTCTTATAGACAATTGAAATAAGTTATGAGTATATAATATAGAAAATATTTACTGTAGAAAGATAGTTTATATCTTAGCATATTTTCCCAGGGATATAGTGATGTTGGAAAATAATTGAATTCAAAAATGTTTGATTTGTATGCTATACTTTATTGCCTTAAGGTAACCCCTTTCCTTTACTAGTTTGTTTGTCTATAAGTGGGAGGAGATGTCCTATAAGTAGTTTTTTTATATTGGGTTTTTCATGTGTTGCCTTCAAAAACTTTGATAGGCTTTCCTAGAAAAAAACTCTCTACCTGCTAAGGTAGAGATAATGGTACATACTACCCTCCTCAGACCCCACTTACGGGATTGCATAGGGTATGTTGTTGTAATTTATTCTTGATAGTTGAAAGCATGTAAAATCAAATAGACTGTGTTAATCTTCTAAAAATAAATAGTTATAGTGATATCTGTGTAAACTCTAGTGTGTAAGTTCTAGTACATTCGACTAATTTAAACATGATATATCACTTTTTCCTTTTAGCATGGAGTACAAGGTTTATGAGGATGTTCGCTTCAAGGAATATGGCGATAGGGTTTTGTATTGGACTACTGTGAATGAGAAGAATTTGTTTGTTTTGGGTGGTTATGATATGGGATCTACACCCTAGGGCACTGGTCCCCTCCTTTCGGAATCGGACCCTGATCTAGAGGCAACTCTTCAACCAAACCATAAATAGTAGCTTATAATATGCTGCTTATTCATCTATTGTCAGATTGTACAATAGAAAGTATAAGGAATCATTATTGAGTTCATTTCCAAATTTTTTTGTGAGTATTACTATGTTGACAAACAGAAATAAAATGGTACTCACTTATATTGCAATGCAGTTAACTCAACATTGTTTTATGGGATTAAGTGACATTGCATGCTGGTTTATTCCTCTTTCAAACATGATGAAAGATAAAGCTGCAACTCTGCGAGTTTATGATTTCTACCTTGGTTGATAAGATGAGAACCTTGGTGGTATATTAACATAAAAACTCCTTAAATCTAAGATACCCTGTATGAGGAACTATTAACTGTATAGTTGTGCTTATTTGGTTAAAAAATAGCAGCCAATGAAGTGCTGGTTCAAACTATAGGGCATTGATACTTGGTGGCTATGCCATAAGAGTACGCCACCAGAAACTATGCCAAAAATAAGGTTGAATACAACACTATTATTACCTCTCTTAATTCTTAGCAAAGGTACTAATTTGATTAAATTATTATGGTTTGGGGAATCGATCTATCTTATTATTTTTCCTGCCTCCTTGTATATGTGTATGATTATGAATTAAGTTGTACTTGTTGAGGGATATTTATGACTACATAATGCTGGATAGAGTAAAGCCAGGGAGAGGTACATTTCATTCACTTCTTATTGGGACCATAAAAGGTGCTCGCTTATAAGATGCTTTCATTTTCCACAAACAAATAAAAGATATGTGCTTTATCACTGATGTTTGTCTCCTTTTGTATGCTTTATAATCCTTCTCAATTGTAATTACTCAATTTTAATATTTGTATACGCTCATAATTTTGTGATACTTGATTTATAGCTAAGTTATACCCAACTTTGTCATTTATCTACCAATATCATAGGTTTCTTTATACAATTTCTTGATATCTACCTGTGGAAAATGCAAACCCTCTGAACGAGCAGTAAGGGTATGTAGCCTTACTCTTGTGTTAATAAGAAATTATCAATAACAATAGGATCTATTAAAATAATTAATATTTTTCTTCTTATTTGTAAGTAGCGCTTTGAAGAGATGAAGTGATTTGAATTTATTGAAGTAAAGCCTATTGGACAAACATATATCTTTCTCCTTAATGCATGTCCAGCCGTAGGTTGAGTTGACAGAGTGTAGGAAAGTTGCTCAATGGTTACAACTGTATCTATTGCTAATACACAGTTGGTTATGCCAACATGTGAAGGCATGTGTTGATGTCTGTTTAGTTAGTTGCATAATTAGATCCTTCATGTAGTGGATAGTCTAGAACTCAACAAATTCTTAGTAAATAGATAGTCATAACACCATGATATTATTATAGTTAATTTCACTAAAGAACACTGCTTATTTAGTGAAATGATTTTTCATTAATATGCTTTAGGGAGCTACTTGATTTAGAGCTTTAAAGTTTCCCTGCATTCAAAAGTTCTTTGCACTCAATGTTGATGTTTAATCATCATATATCATCCAATCTTTTTATGACATGATGTTGCATGGTTTACTTTCTGGTAGATTCATAATTTTGTGTACTCTAACATCTGATTGACAACCCTTCTAATATTACAGGTATACGATTGTTCGGGACATGACTGTTGCTAGTCTTGGTCTGAATAAATTCTGCTATGCTAGGCTTATAGTGGCTCAAAAAAATAAGGAACCTATCACGAATGGTGTAGATTCCAAGGTGAGCAACTAGTGCGTCCATGTGCTTTTACATGTTTTTCATTTTTAAAATATCTTGACTTATTTGATTTTGTTATTTCCTGGAGTAGATTATTAAGCTAGTTGAGCAATCTTATAAGATCCATGATTGGCATTACTGAAGAAGAACTGCACAATAGGTAAATGATAATTTGGGGTTTCTTTTTTGAAGTCTTTGTGGAGTGAAGAGCTTTGTTTACTTTTTTTTTTCTTTTGTTTCCTTGCACTTTATGGTATTATACATGATTACCCACCCTCTTTAATTTTTTTATAGGTGTCCTTCGTATGTTCTAAATAAAAATTAATTATGTTGTCATTTCAGTGCTAATTAATTGAAAATTATATATTCTCTTTTTATAGGTGTCCAAAATCATGAAGGAGATGAAGAAAGAAGTGATGAGCAAATTGACAAAATTTTTGAATTGTTTATAGTTGCTTTAATGTCGATCTTTTGGATTTTAAATTTCGTGAAACTTATTGCCACTTGAATTTAATACTATATGGGAAAACTAATGATCATTGGACATTAACATTTTGCTTTTGTGTTTAGATTACTAGTATGTTGCATATTTTAATTTGGATTATTATTAATGAAGGATTTTGGTGTGATGTGTATATATATATATTTAAATTGGTATTTGAGCTATTAATGGTACTTGAAGTAGTTTTAATAGGTGAAAAAAATCATTGCAATAGCTAATTATAATAGTTACAATATGTAGCAAAGAAATGTTGCAAAATACCTAAAAAACCATTGCAATATGTGTCAAAAAGAGTTTCAATAGGTAGTTAAAAATTGTTGCTTGCAGTATATATCCAAAAATTATTCCAATATTTTTATTGCAACACTTCTCTATCGTTGCAATATAGTCTATTGCAATGGTTCTTAACCATTGCTATAGATGATACAAAGCATTGCAATAGGAGGTTAGAAAAATCATTGCAATAGGTCTATCTATTGCAACGATTGTCGTAGCCGTCATAATAACCGTTGTGATAGACCTATCCCAATGCTCACATATGCCACGCCTACCTAACTATTGCAGTAGATCTATGAAAATGGTTTTTATCTATCACTATGATTTTTGAACCATTGCTATATGACTAATTTCTAGTAGTGGTCCTTTGCTTGGAATCCTTGGGTAGTTCACTTGTAGTCTTATAGCTAGTATAAGGATGCTATTGTTTCCCTAATGGATGATGATGGTGTTCTCCACAAATGTTAGGGGTAATGTTGATTAATATATATATATATATATATGTATTGTTTAGTTAAGAAGTGACCTTAGAGTTGGGTTGACTTAGAAAGGGTATATGAAGAACTTTTCCCCTTTTAGTTCAATAAGGATTGATAAGCCCTTTTGAGGTGACTTATATAACTTAGTCTAATCCTGGGTACAAACTAGTCTTGTATTAGTAAAGCTTTAGATTTTTTGGGGATTTAGAAATTGGACTTGGCCCACCTTAAGATTGAACAAGGTAAGTGCTTACTGACCTAGATAGGTGGTGATTGTCAAAATTATATATATAGGAGTTAGGATGGTTTACTCAGTTATTAGATTATTTTTTGATCATGATTTGAATATTCTTGTTAAGTGATTATTGTGCATGTATTGTTAGTACTCATGCTCTTGTTTATGCTAATATTACGTGTGAAGCTTGTTAGTAAGGTAAAATGGCATGTGTTATCCTACGCCACTATTTCCTTATATTGTGAACTTTTGTGTATGTTTATTAGCTCGGTTATGCATGGGGATGTATTTTGTTTCATTGGGAGACTCATTGTTATTATGATAATGCACGGTAAATTCATAGAAAATGTTGATATTATGATAATGCCCAGTAAGTACGAAGGAAATATTGATATTATGATGATGCCTAGTATATCCGAAGGAAGTGTTGATAATATGATGATGCCCAATATATCCAGAGGAAATGTTGATGTTATGATGATTATCGATAAATCCAAAAGAGGTAATGATGTTATGATGATACCTAGTGAACCTAGAAGAGGTAATGACATTATGATGCCATGTGGGGCAACATTATATAAATGCATTGATACTCGTGAGGTTAGGTCATGTGGGGCCAAACCTCTTATGTACTTGTGACATTATGTCTTCCTGACAAATGGATATTTTTTCCTTGTCCTTATTCACTAATTGAGGGGTGTGACCATTTTTATTCTATGTAGTACCTAGTGATGAATTATGCTAAATATTAGGTTAAGTTCTCTTGAGAGAATGATCATGTGTAAAGATAAATGCTCACTTAGTAATCTACTTGGCTTTAATGAATGATTATAATATGAAATCTTGCCCAGTTAGGTGTCTTATGTGGGAACTAGTTACTTCTAAAATATATGAATAAAACTTAAAGGCTAGAAGCCTAGTAAGCTAGTTGGTGGACTTTACTTGACTAAAGTATGGAAACTAGCCCTTAAGGTTTTGACATGCTTAGTGATGATGGACCTAGTATTGTATGTTGGTTAATTAGATTATGTTCAAATATGTGTGGTTGAAGATCCTTATGATAGATGGACATACTATAATATGGGTGGGTTGTAGTTTTTCCCAAGTTGATGGCTAGTAATTATAAGACTTGTAATCTATTGATTTATGGAAGATAAGGCTAATTAGTATGTACTTCACACTGTATTTATCAATGGATTATAGAATTAGTTACTATATATCTATGCTGTGAAAATATTGCTCACATCTATGTAAAACTATGGTATGGGTATTTAGATGTGGATTTTAGTAATGAACCATGGTGAGGATGAGCTACCCACGGTTTTAGTTGATCGGTGGAGTAGTTGTGCTTTATTGTACTATTTGTTATTTTTTTTGGTGTACTCTTCGGTGGAATGGGACACCGTGATGGGTTCTTGTTTGATATACTTTTGTGTACTCGCCGGTGGTATGGGATGATGTGATGAGTTCTTTAGTGTGCCCTCTTTCATGTACTTCCCAGTGGTAAGGGACATTGGGGTAAGTTCTTGTGCTTTGTGTTCTAAAGATGGTTTATAATGATTATGGTGAGTAGATGCTTTGCTATTATGTATATGGCTTATTCTTCCGAAATGATGTTTAGATGTTATGGTGATTATAGAGTGTTTGGATATAGTAGGTCGTGTTATTGCTTTTGTAGAATGAATGTTGTTACAGTAGTAACAAAGCAGGTGTAGGTTCGATCTTATCCCTTTAATTTAAGGTTATTATCTTACTTTATATCGTATCTACATTATAATTGAGCTAAGTTGGCCGATGATGCCTATTGATTACCCGTGTTATGGTACTCATACTACACTTCTGTACCTTTTTGGTGAAGACCCAGGTTCTTGTTGCCTTCATTGAGCTAGTTCATGTGGCGGTAATTATTCGGAGACAGGGTGTGCTCTTGGAGATCGAGTTGCCCTCTTTCCCATTGATCTTTATTTATATTTTGTTCTCAAGACAAATGTATGAGATTATTTAAGACCTTTTAGATTTTGAGATTGTACAGTCCTCTTGTCAAGTTTAGAAGCTCATGTATTAATACTATCAGGTTATGGGATTTTTACTATGATATCGGTGGTCTTTAGTTATTAAATGTTATTGTTACATATTGTATTCAGACATAGGGTCCATATTAGACATTCTTACCAAGGTAACCCATTGCATTAGCTTTGAGTTATGATATTGGCTTACCTACTAGTGGGATATGGTATGTGCCATTATGATTCCAAATGGGGTCTTGAAAAATTGGTAACAAAGCCTAGGTTTCACTGATATTATTAATACAAGAGCAAGTGTGTAATAGAGTCCTGTGGATTAGAACGTTAACGTCTGTTTCCTATCTTTAGGAGGCTGTGAGACATTCTTGGGAGTCCTTTAATTGTTTTATTCTTATCTTGATAAGTGTTTGAGTTGTTTTGTAGGATATTCTATTGACTTTACTCATTTGTAGATGCCTAGGACACATGTCTCAGTAATATGTGAGCAGGGTCCCGAGACTAAGAGTCATGATTTATCCCAAGTTAGGGATCAAGGTGTACCTCTTTAGGATTTTATTCCTGCATCCGAGCTAGAGACACCTCCATCTTAGACAGCGGTGGGCCAAGGACCAGCCAAGACTGCACCAAAATTCATTCTCTCTTCTTTGCTTTGAGATGCTTTGCTTCAGCTATTACATTCTATTGATAGTCCGCAGACTAATAGTGCAGGGGTGCAGCCTGATGTTGCATCTCCTGGAGTTAAGGTTCCTCTAATTTTGGATCCGCCTATATTTTTTTGTGCTCTTGGATAGAATGCAGATGAGTTTCTAACTACTTGTGAGGATAGGCTTTGTGGAGACTTGTGGAGTAGTCTATACTACATTTCTGTTAGACTTGTTTTGTAGACACTGGTAGAAGGGTTTTATAAGTTCTAGATCATTTGGATCTTTCTCTGTTTATTAGGCTCAGTTCTTTGAGAAGTTAATGATGTGTAGCCTTAGAGACAATCTAAGAGATCAGTTCTTAAGGTTGGAGAAGGGTTCTATGGCAGTCACTGAGTATAAGGCTCATTTGTATGAGTTGGCCAGGCATGCGAGTTCTATATTGGATAATAGGTATGACAGGGTTCCCTACTTTGTGAGACCATTGAGACTTCCTACTCGGATGGCTACTTAGAGTTTAGTTGCTACAGGTCGGACCTTTGCTGAGGTTACAAATCATGCTAGGGTGATGAATGATATATAGCGTAAGGGCCATGATAAGTGGCGTAATTATCAGGGTAGATTTGGTAGGAGTGGTAGTAGTTCCTAGTTTAGAGGTGGTATTCCTTATATTGGACATCCTCCGCATCCATTTTTCAGCTACAGGGTTAGATTAGTCAACCAGTGCAAAGAGCTCTTCAGGAACCTAATGGGGATCAACTTATTTTTAGTGGGTGCCCTAGTAGAGGAGGTGATCAGTCTATGAGAGGTTCATCTGTCATCTATGCTAGGTGTGGAAGTTTGTTGGATCTACCGGTTATGTGAGTTTTGGTTCTTCTAGTTGTCTTGTTTTACTTGTGGACTTTCTAGTAATTTTTCTAGAGAGTGCCCTAGTCGTAGGACGATGGTTGTTTTAGCCTAAGGAGCTAGCCCAATTAGGGTGGTTCATCCCTTAGGTTGGGGTGGTGCATGAGGTCATAAAGGTTGTTACCAGGGTGCTCAGGATGGTACTCAGGCTGGTAGGGCAGGTGGCCTTTCAGGTGCCCAGCCAGGTAGCGGGCGTGGTCAGTTGTATATAGTACCTGCTAGGCCCAAGGCTGAGACTTTAGATGTAGTAGTCACAGGTGCAATTTTAGTATACCACAAGTTGGCTCTTGCTTTATTTGATCCTTAATCCACCAATTCTTATCTATCTGTTTATTATGCACCACAGCTGGAGTTGACTACTGATTTATTATATGTGCCATTATGTGTATCTACTGTCATAGGTGATTTTTTAGTAGTAGATCAGTTATTTTGATCATGTGTCATGACAGTTAGTGATGTTGATACTTACATTGATCTTATTTTTCTTGATATGTTGGATTTTGATGTGATTCTGGGTATGGACTAATTATCCTACTATCATGTGGTCATGGACTATTTTACCAAGATTGTTACCTTAGTAATGCCCGATGTGCCCCTATTCATGTACCAGGGAGTGATTAGCCGCGAGCCAATGGGGATTATTTCTTATGTTTGTGCTAGATGGCTTATGTCGAAAGGATGCGAGTCTTATCTCACCTATGTAAGTGATACCTGTGTAAAGAGTCTGACACTTGACTCTGTCCCTATTGTGTATCAGTTTCCTGATGTGTTTCTTAATGACCTACCTGGTATTCCCCTTGACTACGAGATTGAGTTTGTTATTGAGCTTGAGCCTAGTACACAACCTATTTTGGTGGTACCTCATCGTATGGCTCCAGCAGAGCTTAAGGAGATGAACTCTCATCTTCAGGATCTTCTTGGCAAGGGGTTCATTAGAGTGATTGTGTCCCCATGTGGAGCCCCCATTTTGTTTGTAAAGAAGAAAGATCAGTCGATGTGAATGTGAATTGATTATAGGCAGTTGAATAAGGTGACGGTGATGAACCCTTATCCTATGCCTTGCATTGATGATTTATCTATCAAGCTTTAGGGTACAACAGTATTTTGTAAGATAGATTTGAGGTCAGGTTATCATCCGTTGAGGATTCCAGCTGAAGATATCCCAACGATAGCCTTCTAGACCTGTTATGGTCACTATAAGTTTTTGGTTATGTATTTTGGGCTGACTAATGATCCAGACAAGTTTATGGACTTGAGGAAACAGGTGTTAAGACCTTATCTAGACTCCTTTGTCATAGTGTTCATTGATGATTTCCTTGTGTATTCGAGGAGTAGTGAGGAGCATGTGCATTATTTAAGGGTTGTGCTCTAGTTTTTTAGAGAGAATGTGCTTTTCAACAAGTTCTCCAAGTGTGAGTTTTGGATGGATTCAGTATCTTTACTTGAGCATGTGCGTTCCAAGGAGGGTATTAAGTTAGACCTGGCTTAAATTTCAGCAATTCATGATTGGGATTGACCCACGTCTCTGACTGAGGTTTGTAATTTTATTGGTTTGACTGGTTATTATAGGCATTTTGTTTAGAGCTTTGCTACCTTATCATCCCCAATAACTATATTGAACTAGAAGGAAATTTCTTTTCAATGAACCTAGGAGTGTGAGTTGATCTTTGAAAGGCTCATGGATTATGTCACTTCAACCTTGGTATTAGCTCTTCCAGTTGAGGGAGAGGGATTTATATATTGTATGATTCTTTCGGTATTGGTATTAGATGTGTTTTGAAGTACAAGGGTCGTGTCATTACCTATGCTTCTAGACAGCTCAAGGTGCATGCTCACTTATGATTTGTATTATCGATGGTAGTTTTCACACTCAAGATGTGGAGGCATTACTTATATGGTGTCCGATGTTAGATTTTCAGTGATCATCATAGTATTTAGCATTTTATGCCTCTGCAATAGCTTAATGCTCACCAACATAGGCGGACGGAGTTACTAAAGGATTATGATATGTCTATCTTGTAACATCCAGGTAAGGCGAATGTGGTAGCGGATCCCTTGTATCAAAACACGACAAGTATGGGCAGTTTATCTTGTATTTATATTTCTCAGAGGCCATTAGCACAGGACATTCAGGTCCTTATCCAATTTGATGGCTCACCTCGATATGTCAGATCCCATGAGAGTTTTGTTTTGTGTAGAGGCGAGGTCCTCCCTTTTTGAGCAGATTCATGATCGTCAGTTTCAGGATGAGAAGTTGTGCCTTCCCCATGATCGAGTAGCGAGTGGTGAGTCTGGGAGACACGCCGTGGATCCCAAGGGTATATTGAGATTTCAGCATCATATTAGTGTTCCCCAACTTAATATCTTGATTCAGCCTCTTCTACATGAGGCTTAGAGTTCTAGGAATTCTATTTATCTGGGTACGACCAAGATGCGTAGATATTTGAGGTAGTTGTATTGGTGGGATAGTATGAAGAGAGATATAGAAGGATTCATAGCTCGTTGCCTGAGTTTTTAGTAGGTTAAGGTAGAGCATCAACGTCCAGGTGGATTGATTCAGAGATTTCCTATTCCCAAGTGGAAATTGGAAAGGATCACCATGGATTTCATTAGTGGGTTACCTCATACTTTACGCGTTCATGATGGTGTTTAGGTTATTGTGGAACGCTTGAACAAGTCGGCACACTTCATTCCTATTCAGATGACCTTCAGTGGTAAGAGATTAACCCATATTTATGTTTAGGAGATAGTAAATTTTCATGGAGTTCCTGTGTCTATTATAAAAAATCATGGTTCTGTGTTTAATTTTATGTTTTGGAGAGAATTTTAGGGGGAGTTTGGTACTCGAGTAAATTTGAGTACTGCTTTTCATCCACAGATGGATTGTTAATCTAAGTAGATTATTCGGGTTCTTGAAGATATGCTCCGAGCATTTGTTGTGGACTCTGGAGGTCAGTGGGATCGACACTTAGCAGTGAAAGAGTTTTCCTACAACAACAATTATAATTCAAGTATTGAGATGGCACCCTATGAGATCCTAGGTTAAACCTTGTGGTACAACTTTTCTCCAGGACACGTTGTATAGGGTCAGGGTGATACAGGATAGGCTGAGAGCATCCCAGAGTAGACAAAAGGCCTATGCCAACCGTAGACTCCGTTCCTTGAGATTCGGAGTGGATGATCATGTGTTCCTTTGAGTTTTGCCTATGAGAGATGTGATGCGGTGTGGATTGAAGGGTATGGTTAGTCCTCGCTGCATTAGTCCTTTTGAGATTCTTCGTGTAGTTGGTGAGGTGTCCTATGAGTTGGATTTACCTCTATACTTTGCCAATATTCATCTATTTTTCCATGTTTCTACGTTGAGGAAGTATATTCCTGATCCTTCTCAAGATCTTTGGGAGTCGGTCTAGTCGGATGATCAGTTGAACTTTGTAGAGGAGCCCACACTTTTTTGGCTAGTGATGTGAGGCAACTGCGCACTATAGAGATTCCGGTACTCTAGGTTAAATGGATTATCCTGATAAAGAAGGCTACTTGGGAGATCGAGAGTGAGATGCAAGCCCAAGTCATTATCTGTATTCTTTCTTACTTTATCCGATAGAGCTTCTCCATAGTCGTCCCAAGTCATTAATGACTAGCGAGGACCAATTGTTTGGTTACCAGATGATTTTTGTTGAGTTTTAGAAACCGTTTCTCATTCTGAAGTCCTTGTTGGTACTAATTAACAACTAAGCGAAGACTTTAGTTAAACAACCTCTAATGTAAAATCCGACTTTACTAATAAGTACGGCAAATAAAAATTGTGGGGTTATATATCGTATTTGTTTGAAATGGAACCCAAATATATCCCAAGGCATTAGCCAAATCTCGGAACAAAGTTCCAAGCTTTATCCATGCATAGCATGCACCAAGGTTCCGCAACCATGGTGAAGAAAGTATGACCGCGGTGCTACGACTGAGGTGAGGCAGGGGTTGTGATTACGACAGAGGGATGTTGGTCTATATTCAAGTGTTGTCTTGCATGAATTTTGGCCATTTTGTGCCTCCGTCTTAACCTAAAACCCTAATGCAGTGTAAAATTATCTTAGTATGTCCTGTGGGTTGAATTGGATCTTAAACAACTTTTGTGATTGATTCTTGCTAAAATCTAAGGTAAGAATTCCTCTAATTGGGTGTTGATTTCATGGTTTCTTGACCCAAAACCCCTAAATCATTGAAGGTTAATTGTAGCCCCAAAATTGAGCGATTGACTCAAATTACTTGAGGTTTTAACTCCCTAAAGATAGTTAGGTTATGGGTTTGTCTCTAGGTGAAACCTAATCGGTGTTTTGTTGTCCATTTGAAACCCTTCGCACAATGGTGCCATAATGGTTATTGTCATTCTTGTTGTAATTCCTAGATTGTATTATTGATTGCATTGCTTGTGGTAGAGGAAGCTTCATCGAAGGGAAAGGAAAAGCTCATTGGTTCGCGAGTTGCTTGGACTCATGGTAGGTTAGGCTTACCCGTAGACTAGAATGTGCTTGTTGTAATGTTATTATTTATATCTTGCGAGATTGGGCAGAAATTTTAGATGATAGTTGATTAAATGGTGTACCTTAAGATTAGTTGGTTGATAAGTCAATTGAACTTGTTTAGTGTAACATTGGGTCCTTGGCTTGAAATCCTTGGGTGGTTCATTTGTAGTCTTATAGCTAGTATAAGGATTCTATAGTTTCCCAAATGGATGAGGATTGTGTTCTCCACTAATCTTACCGTTAATGTTGACATATATATATACATAGATATATTGTTTAGTTAGGAAGTAACCTTGGTGTTGGGTTGATTTATAAAAGACATTTTAAGAAGTTTTCCCCTTTTGGTTTAGTAAGGATTGATAAGTCCTTATGAGGTGACTTAGACGACTTAGTCTAATCTTGGGTAGAAGCTAGTTTTGTATTAGTAAAGCCTTGGCTTTCTTGGGGATTTAGAAATAGGACTTGAACCACCTTAAGCTTTAACAAGTTAAATTCTTAGTGACCTAGATATATAGTGATTGTCTAAATTATATATATTGGAGTTAGGATGGTTGACTCGGTTATTGGAATATTTTGAGATCATGACTTGAATAATATTGTTAAGTGATTATTGTGAATGTCTTGTAAGTACTCATGATCTTGTTTATGTGCATAATACATGTTAAGCTTATTAGCAAGGTAAAATGGCAAGTGTTATCCTACACCTCTATTTCCTTATAATATAAACTTTTGTGTATGTTTATTGGCTCGGCTATGCAAAGGGATGTATGTTGTTATATTGGGAGCGCGTTGATATTATGATGATTCTTGATAAATCTGGAAGAAATGTTGATATTATGATGATGATCGGTAAATCTGGATATTATTATAATGCCCGATATTTCCAAAGGAAATATCGATATTGAGATGATGCTCGATAAATACAAAAGACGTAATAATGTTATGGTGATGCCCAGTTAACCCAAAAGAGGTCATGATATTATGATGCCATATAGGGCAACTTTATATAAATGCATTGATACTCATGAGGTTATGTCAAGTGGGGCCAAAATAAATATGTACTTATGAAATGATGTCATCTTTGACAAATGGATATTTATTCTATGTCCTTATTCACCAATTGAGAGGTGTGACCATTTTTACTCTATGTAGTACCTAGTGATAAATTATGCTGAAGATTGGGTTAATGTCTCTTCATAGGATGATCACGTGTAAAGCTAAAGGCTCACTTAGTAATCTACTTGTCTTTTATGAACGATTATCAGATGATATCTTGACTAGTTAAGTAGCTTATGTGGCGACTAGTTATTTCCAAAATATGTGATTACAACTTGAAGGCTAGAAACCTCGAAAACTAGGTTGTAGACTTTACTTGATTAAAATATGGAAACTAGTCCTTAAAGTTGCAACATGCTTAGTGATGATGGACCTAGTATTGTATGATGGTTAATTAGATTATCTTCCAATATTTGAGGTTGAAGATGCTAGCTAAAGAATGGCCTTATGTTAGATGGATATACTATAATAGGGGTGGCTTGTAGTTTTTCCTAGGTTGATGGCTTATAATTATAAGACTTGTAATCTATTGATTTATGGAAGATAAGGCTAACAAGTATGGACTTCACACAGTGTTTATCAATGAATTATAAAATTAGTTACTTTATATCTATGCAATGATAATGTTTCTCTCATGTATGTTAAAATACTGTATAGGTATTTGGATGTGGATTTTGATAATGAACCATGGAGGGGTTGTGCTACCTGCGGTTCCGGTCAATTAGTGGAGTGGTTGTGCTTTATTGTACTATTGGTTATATTCTTTTGGTGTACTTTACGGTGGTATAGGATACCTTGATGGGTTCTTGTTTGATATTTGTTTGTGTACTCTCCGATGGTATGGGATGCCATGACAAATTCTTTGTTGTGCTCTCTTTTGTGTACTTCCCAGCGATATAGGACGTGCTTTCTATTCTAAAGATGGTTGATAATGATTATGTTGAGTAAATGCTTTTTCTATTTTATATATGGCTTATGCTTCCGAAATGATCCTCAGATGTTACATTGATTATGGAGTATATGGATATAGTATGTTGTCTTATTGCTTTAGTAGTATAGATGTTGTTAAAGTGGTATCAAAGCAAGTTCATGTTCGATCCTATCTCTTCACTTTATGGTTATTGGCTTACTTTATATCGTCCCTATATTATATGTGAACTGAGTCAGCCATTCATGCCTATTTAGCACCCGTGTTTTTGTACTCATACTACACTTTAGTACATTTTTAGTATGAGACCCTGGTTCTAGTTGCCATCGTTCAGCTAGTTTGTGCCATGTTAATTAATCAGAGATATGGTGAGATCTTGGAGATTGAGTTTCCCTATTTTCCCTCTATCTGTATTTTTCTTTGGTTGTCAAGAAAAATGCATGAGATTATTTAAAACATTTTAGATTTTTAGATTATACATTCCTCTTATCAAGTTTAGAAGCTCTTGTATTAATACTATTAGGTCGTGGGCTTTGTACTTTGATATTGGTGGTCTTTGTTTTTAAATGATGTTGTTACATATTATGTTCACACATAGGGTCCATGTTGGACATTCTAACCAAGTTAACCCATTGCATTAGCTCTGAGTTATGTTATCGGCTTACCTACCGATGGGATGTAGTAGGTGTCATCATGATTCCAAATGGGATCGTGACATACTAGGTCGTGTGATGGTTGTTGATATTTTATCTATCTATTTTACTGTTCTAATGGTTTTATTGCCATTATAAGCCTTTAATTGTTGATTTTTGGTTTTTAGACCATTTTCTAAAAAAAATGTTCATTAATTATAGCTCAAGGCTAGTGTTTGGTGTACCTACTAGCAAGATAAAATAGGTCCCATTATGACTCATAAATTGGGTTTTGACATATTTTATTGGACCCTAGGTTCACCAGTATTGTTGGTACAAAAACAGGTATATTGTAGAGTCCCGCAGACTAGAATGGTGATTCTTGTTTCTTATATTTGGGAGGCTATTGGAAATTCTTAGGAGTGCCTTACTTATTTTACTTATTTCGTGTTAAGTGTCTGAGTTGGTTTCTCAAAAAATCATTTGGGTTCACTCTTTTGAAGATGGACAGAATAGGTGTTACTGCTATATGAGATGAGGGTCTTGAGACTAAGCTTAGGGATCCTGTCACTCCATATGATGAACTAGTAGTTATGGACAACCCAGGGATGTGTCCCATCCAGCGGCCAAGATAGGGGGCCTTCACCCGACCCTATTCTTACTCCTAAGCCAGAGATTCTTTTAACCCACTACCGGTGGGCCAAGGACCAGCCCAGGATCTATCAAGGTTTATTTATTCTTTAGTGCTTAAGGATGATTTGGTTTGATTTTATTATTGGTTAGTGGTGTACCATCTGATGGTTCAGAGTCTAAGGATCAGAGTGGTACTAAGGCAGGGGTGCAAGCTATAGATGGAACTCTTGGAGTTCAGGTCGCTCTTGTTCCAGTACTTGCCCAGCTAATAATTGTTCTAATGATGTTTCCCAACCTGCTATGTCAGTTGAGGAGCAGAAGATTATAGGTAGATTCTTGATACTGGCTTTTCCTAGTTTTTCTAGTTCACCAGGCGGGGATGCGTACGAGTTCCTAATTTCTTATGAGGATATGCTCTATAATTTAAGCCTAGTTAAGAGTTTTTGTTTGCATTGCATTAATTTCAGTTGGACTTAGTAACTTCACATTAGTGGAGAGGTCATCTTAATTCCAAATTAGTTAAATCTTCTTTCATTGGCATAGACTTAGTTCTACTAGATCTTCTTCAAGAATTACATTCCTCCCAGCTTTAAGGATCATATGGGGTATTCGTTCTTAAAGTTGGAGTAGGTTTCCATGACTATTGTGAAGTATGAGGCTCGATTTAATGAGTTGTCTATGCATGCTACTTCTATACTAACTATTGAGTAAGAGAGGGTTAATTGCTTTATTTGGGGGTTAAGACTTCTTCTTTGGATGTTTACATAGAGTTTAGCGGTTATAGGTAGGTCCTTATTGAGATTTTTGATCATGATCAAGTTATGGAGGAGATATATTGGGAGGGGCAGCAATAAGAGGAGGTGTTATCGGTGTAGTTTCTGTGGGAGCCGTAGTGGTTTATGATTGAAAGGTAGTGGATCACTGTTCAGGTAACCTCTGCATCAACCATATAAGCATCACGATCATTCTAGTAGGCCCGTTGAGGTCATACTTTAGATTACCAATGGAGGCCAACTAAGTTTTAGTGACCATTTTAGGTTGAGTGGTGGTTACTCTTTGAGGGGTTCATCTTCTCGTTATTCTAGTTATGGTGGTTATTTCGACTTATCCAAATTTGCTGAGACATCAGTTGGATTTACTTTGCTTACTATGCCCTACTGTTAGAGTTATCTTAGGATTTATTATTTTTGTTTTTTTGTGTATCGACTCCCATATGTGATTTTTTAGTAGTGAATTAGGTTTATAGATAATGTGTTATGACTCTTCGAGAGTTTGATACTATGGCTAATCTTCTTATTTTATATATGATAGATTTTAATATGATTCTAGGAATGGACTAGTTATCTCATTTTCATGCGGTGTTGGAATTTTTTTCTAGAACGATATCTTATCGATGCCTGACATACCCCTAATTAGATGGCAGGGAGCTAAGAGCTGCAAGCCGATAAGGATTATTTCTTATATTCAGTCTAGAAGACTTATTTTAAGTGGTTGCAATTCTTATCTCACTTATATTTGTGATATTTGTATAGAGAGTTTGTCGCTTGACTCTATTTCTATAGCTCGTAAGTTTCCTGATGTTTGCCCTACCGATCTACCCAGTCTTCCTCCTGAGCATGATATTGATTTTATAATTGATCTATATGCAATCACCTGACCTATTTCTACGGCACCCTACCATATGGATCCTTCAAAGATTAAGGATCTAAATTGACATCTTTTGAATCTTCTTGTTAAAGGCTTTATTAGAACGAGTGTCTCTCCATGGGAGCACCCATTTTGTTCGTTAATAAGAAGGATGGTTCCATGAATATGTGGATTGATTATCGGCAACTTAATAAGGTGACGATGAAGAACTAGTACCCAATAACTCATATTGATGATTTTTTTAACCAGCTTCAGGGTGATGTGATGTTCTCTAAGATTTAGTTGAGTTTAGGTTACCATTAGTTGAGGATTCAGGTTGCGGATATCCCAAATATAGCCTTTAGGTCTCGATTTAGTCATTATGAGTTGCTAGTGATGTTTTTTGGGTTGACTAACATCCCAGCCACATTTATCGATCTGATGAACTGTATGTTTAGGGCTTATTTGGATTACTTTGTGATTGTGTTCATCGATGACATCCTTGTGTATTCGAGGATTGGTAGGAGCATATGGAACATTTGAGGATTGTGCTCCAGTCTTTCAGAGATAATTGGTTTTATGCCAAATTCTCTAAGTGTTAGTTTTGGATTTAGTTGGTGTACGTCCTTTGCATGTGTTGTCTAAGGACAGGATTATAGTAGACACAAGAAGATTGAGGCTCTTCCTAATTGGGCCTGTCCTATATCTTTGTCTAAAGATTGCATATTTATATCTTTAGCAGGTTACTATAGACGGTTCATTGAGAGTTTTTCTACTATTATAGTGTTGATGACCAGATTTACTAGGAAGGAGGTTCCTTTCCAATCGTCCGAGAAGTGTGTGTCGAGATTTGGAAAGCTCAAGGGATTCCATACTTTAGCTCTTAGCTTGGATTTTTATGTTGAGGGTGAGGGATTCACCAAATATGGTGATGCTTCTAGTGTTTATTTTGCGTTGTGCTTTGTTGCAGCAGGTTTCAGTTAATGACTGTGTCGAGGTAGCTCAAGGTGCAAGAGTGTAACTACCTCACTCATGACTTTGATTTGGAAATGGTAATTTTCTGGCTTAAGATTTGGAGACAATATATTTTTGGCGTGCATTGTGATATTTTCAAATATCATTGTAGTCTTCAGCATCTTATTTCCTTGAAAGAGCTTAATTCTAGGTAGTGCAGATAGATAGCGTTGGTTAAGGCTTATGACATCTCTAATATGTATCATCTGGGCAAAAAGATTGTAGTATCAGATGCCTTAAGTCGAAAGCCGGTGAGCAAGGGTAGCTTGGCTTGTATTTAAGTTTCTCAGAGGCAGTTAGCATGGGATATTCAGTACGTAGAAAAGTTGATATTGCAAATTGATATTTCAGAACTTAGGAAATTCATGCAAGTATTGAGGTGAGGTCTTTATTGTTTGAGCAGATGTGGACTCATCAGTTTGAGGATATGAGACATTCTTTCATCTATCATCAGGTGATGGGTGGTGATTCCAAGAGGGATACCATATATTTTCAAGGTATTTTATGAGTTGATAGTCACATATGTGTTTCGAGGGTTGATGATTTAATTTAGTCAATTGTGAGGCTCACAACTCAAAATATTATCCCTCGAATATAAATAAAATGTATTTCAATTGAGGTATCATAATTGGTGGAGTGGTATGAATAAATATGGGGCGAACAAAGTAGATCGTTGCCTATGTTGTCAACAAGTAAAAGACGAGCATTAGAGGCCTGGTGGGTTAATTCATAGGTTTCCTATTCACAAGCAGAAATGGGAATGGATTACCATGGACTTTGTTTATGGTTTGCCTCACAATTCCTATGACTCCAATGGTATTTGTGTCATTATGTATAGGTTGACCAAATTGGTATATTTAATTCTATTTCGATGTCCTTCAGCACTGAAAGGTTAACCCATATTTATATTTATGAGTTAGTATGTTAGCATAGTGTGCCTACATATATCATATTAGACCGGGGTTTAGTGTTTACTTCCAGCTTTTAGAGAGATTTTAATTAGGAGTTGTGTATGTTAGTGGGTCATAGTACAACCTTTAATCCTCAGAACAATGGGTAGTCAAACCGAATTATTCTGGTTTTTGAGGATACGCATTGGGCCTGTGTTATAGATTTTGGAGGTTAGTGGGAGCCCCACATAGCCATGGCGGAGATTGCATATAATAATAGCTTACATTCAAGTATTGAGATGGCACCTTTTGAGGCTTTATATGGTATGAAATGTCATTCTCAAATTTATTAGTTTTTGAGACCTCTCGAGATTAGACCCCATGATATGACTTGCTTCATGAGTTGCTGGATAGAGATAGGATGATTCAAGTAGGTTGAGGTTAGCTTAGAGTAGGAAAAAGGCTGATTCATATCCTAGAATTTGTTCCTTCAAATTTGGAGTTGTTGTTCGGGAATTCTTCTGAGTATCACCTATAAAGAGTGTGATGAGGTTTGGATGGAAAATGAAGCTCAACACTAGATATATTTGACCCTATGAGATTCTTCGCATGAACTGTGAGGCGTCTTATGTTTTTAGCCTTACCCTTAGATTATGTTGTTGTCCTTATGCTTTTCAATCTTTCTATGTTGCAATGATGCATTCCTAATCCATTTTATGTGATCTAATGGTACTCATTTCAGTTAGATGAGTAGTTGACATTCGTAGAGGAGCCTGTGCTCATATTGGCTAGTGATGATAGGTTTTTCTGAACCATAGAGAATCCAGTAGTTAAGGTTCAGTAGAGGCACGACCCAGTAGAGGAGGCTACTTAAGAGATCGAGAGTGAGATGCGGACCTAGTATCCTCACCTATTGGAGGCTTTAAGTTTATCTGATCCACGCCAAACTACACCTCCAAATTAGGATAAAGTGGTCATAGTGAAGTATAGTAACCCAACTAGGTTGGGGTCGTGCCCACAAGGGCTACAAGTATTATTTCTCTCTTTTGCTGGAATCAATGGACTAGTGCGGAAAGTAAAAAGGGGTCTTTGTAGTAGCAAGTAACTGTATGTAACTGAACGCAAACTTTTGTTGAAATCAATAGGAGACGAACACTAGGATTGTGTTCCCCATGGAATATCAAATCCATAATTTTATCGTGCTCAGATGAACGATCCTAGTACCTTGCATGTAGAATCTGATAAGTTATGTACCATCAACTGTCTCATGGACTCATTGTTGGATTTCACCCTTTACCTTTTGAGTCTCAGGATGTTGCATTACCAAATTTTATCCTAGATCCTAGTTAACTATCACTTTGTGGTCTCAAATTATTATATGAAAGCTAATTGTCCTAAGAATATAATACTTGTAAGTTTATTTCAAAAATTAACTCCAAATTACTATTGTTATTATGTTTTTCTAGTCCCTACTCACCTTTTGGAGGGAATAGGAATATCTAGGCAGGATCCTAAAATTTGCAACCGCTAAGGAAACTATTAAAATGAAGATAATACAATACATGCATGGGTATTGGTTCGGATCAGCTTTGCACTTTACCTACTTCATCAATCTGTAGGGTTTCCTCAACCCTAGCTAAGGGTTTTAGACACTCATGCTTGCGAAACAACCAATGGGTTTCATGACTGAAAGCATTAAAGTAATATGAAAATAATTAATGACCTAAACCCAAAATCGTAAACTGAATTATCAACGAGAATATCCAATACAAGAATTTAAAAGATTACAATATGTCAAAGTGTGTAGAATAATATCAAAGCGTGTATCCTCCAGTGAAAAACATAAAAAATATATTTACTGTGCAGGAATGTAAAAGGAAAAATTGTGTTGGTGGCCACTTACTTGGGTAACATACGGCTAGTATGTACAACATATTGTCTGTAAGTGGACCCAGGTAAGTACCAAAAATTTTCTTTAGCTTTTGCACTCTCTGGATCATGGATTTTGGCACTTACCTTAGCTACATACGATCTGCATGTTCTATAATAGACCATAAGTTGACCTAGGTAAGTGTCAAAAGTTTTTCTTCAGCTTTTCCACTCACTGGATGTTCCACTCTGTGATTTACCTTTCCACATACAGGCCAACAAGGTGGTACATACGGACCATATATGCCCTTATTAATTGACATAGTCTTCAAATTCCTACAACCAGGCCTCTAAACTTCATGTTTTGGTACATTCTTGGGCACATATGCCCGGTATGGGCCACAAATGCCCAAAAATGCTCAAGTGAGTAGCCAAACTTTATTTTTCATCTTTTTCTTTGATTTAGCATCCAAAACCTAATTTTCTTCAAAACATACTCAAAACAAATCAATCTAACAAAACAATCTAAGAAATATGAATATTTTCATAGTTTTAAGCATCAAAGGTGCTATAAATTCATTGCACATCAACACCATCGACATAGAACTTTTGCATGTACTCAAACAACAAAACAAGAAAACACAAAACACGATGCTTAACTAGGAGAATCTATAATATCCAAGGCAATCAATCATCATCATAAGTTGATATTCATTATCCCTTCCTATACCACTAGTGAAAACCAAATGCGTGTGTACATGAAGCACAATGGTATTACACAAAGGAATCAAGTAATGGAAATTTCATAGGTAACAGATAACCATGCATATATATAAGTCATATTTACCAAAGCAATTATGCAACTAGAAATACAACCCATGTGACCTCACATAAAAAAGAATTCCCCTTGACTTATATATAATATCTAGCATGTCAATACATGGAAGGTCAAGAGAAACTCACACTCTGAAAGAAGTTCCAATTAATGCCCATCAAATACCACAGGCTTGCCCTTATTTTATATACCTAAGCTTTCAGATAGTCAAGTCAGGATTACTATAGAACCTATCATAAGGCTTATAATGTAGTCTTGAGGGGCTAGTATGGTACATATAGATATCAAGCGACTAAGCCTCCTTGGAACTATAATAACTATAGGGTCTCACTTATTTCTGCCTTTATTTCTCCTTATTTATTTTAAAGCAAATTCAGATTAGGTGTGGTTTTCTTATTCTTTCTTTTTCAAATTTTTCATATTTTTGTTTTTCTTTCCTTTTTCTTTGCTACCACACCCATCCCTACTTTCTTTTTCTTTTATTTTTTTATTCTCCATACCCACTGTACATTAGTCATACATATGGTAGCCACCCTCAACTTAGGCGATTTGCCTTAGTTGAGGTGAATAATAGCTGTGGAGAAATAGGGAAAAAATAAATTCATTGTACCCAAATAGGAGGATGAGTGTTAAAACAAAGAAATAGGCTATAAGGCTCAAAACAAGGATCAAGGGATACTATTTCAAATTGGGAAGCTCATTTAGGATACAAGTTGACTAGAATAAACAACGGTCTATGATCCTTTCCATACCAACAATCCTACAACCTAGGCAAGACTGATCATGCTTACCTATACCATTGTTTTGGTGTAGGAATATCATTGTTAATATAATAACCCAACTTGAATTGGGGTCTAATCCAAGAGGAGTGTAACTAGTATTTGAATCCTATGTATGTTAAAAGCTAGTAAGTATTTACACGCGATGTATCGATAAAGTAAAATATAAATTAAATCGAGGGTATGAATTGAAATTGTGTTTAAACCAAATTAACGTGTGAAACTAAATGAGAGAAACAATTTTTAATTAAATTCCAATGAGTTAAAAGTCTGGGGGTGCTTTCCTAAGGTAAATTAGTTTATGGGTCCACAAGAGTGTAACTTCAATTCTGCTTAATGAATATATGGTAGGCTAGGTTAGAGGCTACGGTATTAGTCTTTAAAAAATCTCCTCAAATCACCCATAGATTCTTTTCAATACCTCATGGATGTGCCAACACAATCAATCCACTACCTCAATTTGGCATCCCCATTTCAAGGATGATACCCAAGACATAGCAAATTCATAATTCATCCTTATTTCTAAGATAATGTAAAAGAATAAGTTAATATTTAATCTATTGTTTACAAATAATTGCCACCTACATCCCTCTTTAAAGGATGATGTGGGATCTAAGAAAATACCCGTATCTCTCTTTCAAGGATGATGTGGAATTTTGGTATAATGTGGATTTCATCAACAACTTCAAATTAAAGAATCAAGTATTAGTGAAACCCCAAATTATTAACTAAAAATTGAATCTAACAATCAATAACCATAAAAATTAGCACCCAATTTAAACATAACCCCAAGATAAATGTTTAGCTACTCATTAGATTAGAGAAAGAAAATATACCCAAATGAGCATCCAATGCTTAAATTGATAAAAAATAGAAAATTCCAAAGTTTTTATCTCAATTCACAACTATAATCCCTTGGAAAAGTTCAAAACAATTGTCTTCCCGAATTAGTATGATTTTCTCTACACAAAAATTTAATTCTAGTTTTAGAGATGCCTCAAAAGTGAAAAGGTTTTGCCCTTTAGAGTATTGGAACCAGCTATGTGAAATTACGCATCATCCCCTAGGTATTTGGTCTTTCCATCTCGATCGCCATTGCTTGATCACAATCGCAACTTTTGTAATAAAGGTGATCACCTCGCAATGGAATAACTTGACTAGATCATGGCTTGTCGCAATCGAGTCCCTCATATTGCAATTGTGATAATTTAGGGCCCGTCCCTATTCTGAATTTCCAGCTTTTGCACTAACTTCTCTCTTTTTGGTTCTCTTTTCAACTAACCTTATTTGTTTTTTTTTCATTTACCTATAAAATTTCAAACCATGGGAGTTTATGCATTCAAAAGGCAAATTCACATAATTTACACAATTTAATCATAGTAGTGTGCATGAATTTGGACGTCAATTAGTGATAAATTTACCACTCATCAACAACCCCAAGTTAAAGATTAGATTTTCCTCAAGCAACACTACGTCTTGTTCTATGAGACAATGCAATATTAAGTCTATTCATATGACCAAATGAACACAATGATTTCAAACTTTGTTAGAACCCATAAGTATCTTTCAAGCATGAGTAAAGCTATCCACACAACTCCCTTCAACATAAGTCACACTTTCAAGGATGCAAAAGACTTTAAATAACAATAAAGAAACAATCTCTAATTCTCTAAAGGTGACTCTCCATTGATAAAAACTCTAATACACTCATTTTCCTCATGTTTTGAAAGATGGCGATATCACCCACCTTAATTTATCTATATGCCTCATCATGAAAGAAAATCCCACACACCAAAGTATTTATCATTCAACAAGGGATTAAAATTCAAGCGCTCAACCTCACAAAGATTCTTTCAATGCAAACAAGTGTTATACCATATGTCTTTCCTTATTTTCAATCTCCACTACTTTGAATACACTTTGTTAGAGATCTCGAAGGCCCTTTTCAAGCTTGAAATATAGTTTTGGGAAATTGTATGATAAAATTTGGGAATAAAATTACTACACTCTCCATGAACATCTACATCACACTATTCAATCTAACTTCGGACCATGGACCACTTCATTTGTTATCATTTCACACATATACCTATTTTCACTACCTTTATTTACAAATTTCTTTTGAAAGGATTTTCTTATCATTTATTTCTTATGTATAATCCATGTTTTTACTTCTTTTGATGATTCTACTCTTTTTTTCACTTCTTCACTTACACTCTTTGCTTAGGTTTTCGGCATCCACTTACAATACCATGGCCCAAGGTCACCTCATCCAAAACTTACCACCCCCAATTAGGCTTTTGGCCTCATGTTGTATTTTTAAGTTCAAGGAGGGTAGGGGAGAGTGGTGAACTTCAAATGGTTCAAGGCATGTAACGTGGTTGCAAAATAAATGTTCAAAGACTCAAAAATGGATGAATATGGATACTATTCTATGTACAGGTAGGTTCTTTCAGATAAATTAGATTCCTATGTTTAAAATGAAGGCCAAAACTCATTTCACTAACTAAGCATAATCATAATTAGCCTTAAGAGACTAACGAGGCAAGTTCTAGATGATACAAGTAAGGATGAGGGTTAAAAAACTGCGCTCAGTACACTTGACATAGAAACTTTTAAAGGAGGCCCAATTGCATTTCCCACTAGAGACAAAAGGATTTATTTACCATATTTACAAACTAAGAAGTTTAGAGTCACAAAAAGAGGGAAAAGATTGTTACGAAAAAATTCACATCATCCTTGGTTATCAAAAACTTTTTACATAGAGGGGGTGTTTGCTTTGCATTTATACCTCAAAAAATTTTCTTTTGATGGCAACGAACCAAGTTATCATCTCACATTTGGGCTCTCATAAAGGCAAACCATATGGCTACTCACACCTAACCATAGGAATATGGGCAAATTCAAAACACCAATGCTATGGGTACTTAGAGTTACCTTCCATCTATGGATCCAAACCTCAACATAATAATATTTCCTTAAGAATGTAATCATTCAATCCATCATAGGGAAAGGCTCATCTGACATCTTCATGAGCAAAATAAGAACAAAATAAAAATCTTAGAATGAAAATAGATAATTAATCTATGAAATATAGCAACCATCAGGGTGTCAAAATATTACAACCCAAAATAAAAATAAAATCATCCAAAAATAGAATTAAAGCATCCTACAAATAACCAAATAATACTGTCCAATAAAATATCAATGGATACTAAGAAGACGGGCACTCCAAACGCAACGATTTCAGTGACCTCAGTATATCATCAAAAAAATATAATAAAGGTAAAGGGTGATCCATGTAACTACATCAAGGACTGTTATTTCTCTCAATCTCAAACTCATCCCTATCATCATCTGAGTCTAACGATGTAGTTGGGACTTCATTATCTCTCTTAGCCTTAGGAGAAGGAAGTGTCTCCTTAGGTTTCAGGATATTCCTAAGCCCCTTCACTCTCTTCTACATCTTCTTGAAGATTTTACTCTCTTTTTCTCTCTTTTATATTGTATCATGGTACTTTTGTAGTGACTGATGGGTTCTTGTCATTAAGGAGTATGCCTTGTCAATACTAGGAATAGTGTCCCCCTACTTCTTGTATTCTAGGTATCTCTCATAGTCTAACTGAGAAACATAAGAGTGACAGGTGATGGCAAACATACCCGAACCCTAAAATAGCTTGGAAAAAAGATCCCTGAATGTCCTAATCTCAACTAAGGTCTCTTTAAATGGCTCTGTTGTGGATGTATTGCATGAATTTGTATCATCCATCATGACCTCCGAAGTCAACATTCCTTATTTTTCTCTTCTCAAGAACTCCTTCCTCTTCGATCCTCAATGAGTAAATAGGAGTCTTGGGGGAGATCAAACTATCATTTGGGTACTCATCAACCCTCACTCACCTACACTACTTTGTGATCAATGATGAGATCAAAATAATGGGGCCTTCTTTATGTCTGTAGTTCTCGATCTCTATGAGTACAAAATAGTCAATATTAAAAAAATGTTATCCAAAAGGCAGACCACTATCTAAGTATGAATAGTTAGGATATTTGTTAGGTTTGTGGTGGGAGAGAACCTGCTATAAATAATAGTTACCAAAATCCTAGCTTCAGTAGTGAAGTCACTCATTAGTATCCAAATCTTAGTGGTACCCCAAGGGACCTCCCTCCCCGTGAATAATTGACCCACCAACCTGCTCCCTAGATCATAATCATTGGCCTCAAATTCCTTCATATCCATATTGTTTAACCCATAAACTCCATTAATTCACTCATCCCCAAAACAAACTTTTTTCCCCTAATTCTTATCACTGGGTTAGAGAAATCTGCTACGCTTAGATTCACATAGAATTTCCTTACCCAATGCTCATTTTTCTTGCATAGTTTTGGGTAATACATATCCATTTTGTTTCCTCTAGCCTCCCATAGAAATCCATAAGTTTCTCAGACATATTATCTAGTGAAATCCTGCTCTTGGGCAATAGATTATTTCATATGAGGTCCTAATAATATTATGTCTCACATTCTGGGGACATGAAATAGTTTGTGATGTAGTCTTCCATTTAGAACCTATGATTCATACAAAGAGGAAATGACTCAACAAGGTTATGTGAATTAAAACATGATATTCACATTGATTTTGTTAAAGAAAGAAATTATGGGGCATAAGAAGGATTTACAAAAAGAGCTATGAGAATTAGACTATTTCGTCAGACTAGCCTTAGTTACCACGATTGTGACTTGTCTTGATCGCGACTATTAGCACTATGATTGTGGTACCTGAGGCATGTTCAACAATCTACCAAACATAAAAAAAATATCAATTTTCTACCAATTTGTATTCAATACTAGTATACACTAACATGAACATAGATCACAACACTTAAGCATTCAAACCAGCCCTTCAGTCAGTGAAAATGAATAAAATATTTCATTTGGGCATTTCACTGAACACTTGGTATGCACCAGAAATATATTACTATTTCAAATAGTTTTAGGTACTGAAGACTTCCCTAATTATGTACACACCAATAACAACAACCAATCACAATAAAAAATCATAATTAAATAAGGATTTAGCATGCACATCATAAATTCAGGTCATTCCTAAGACATGAGTTTTCAGGCCTACACTTTGAGCATATAAAATAGAATTTGAAGCACATACCTAATTGAGAGATGTTGAGGGGGACGCTTATGCCCTTTTTGATGCCTGACACACAATCACAAACGCGTGTAATTTTATAGAAATTTTAAAGGGAGTGTGAGGGAAAAATTTAGGGTCGACTATTCATTTCACCTAGCCCCAACCGTGATGTTGATAAAAGTTATGCTACCATGATAGCATTCATACCATATCACGATAATTGAAGATGGTTTCTTGTCCTCTGTATTACCCTGCTCAACCCACTAATCAAATTCTCCATATTTCATTTAATTCATAATCATTCGAAACACCTTATAATTCCATAATTTCATGGATTAATCACAAAAAAATAAAATCTACTCTAAAAATAAAAATTCCAAGGCAACGGGCCACTTTCGTGGCATTTATGGATTGCCTCCCACCAAGCACCTAATTTATCATAGTGGCATGACATTATTTAATCTTCAAGTAGGATGCTTTAGAGAGTAATCATTAAACTTCATGTCCTCTTCATCAATGACAAAAACCACTTAAAGTTTAATTTGTTGTTTCTCAGTTTTATACACCGAAAAGGAAACCTCATCATTTTGTACCTGTAACATTATTTCCCTTTGCTCCATATCAACAATTTCT
Source organism: Capsicum baccatum var. pendulum (assembly GCA_030864225.1). Classification (NCBI taxonomy): domain Eukaryota; kingdom Viridiplantae; phylum Streptophyta; class Magnoliopsida; order Solanales; family Solanaceae; genus Capsicum; species Capsicum baccatum. The sequence goes on from CM061558.1 coordinate 155,827,860, forward strand.
CTTGCGGTTTCCATAAAGCGCCTCCTAAGAATAATAGGTATTTCTTGGTCCATTTCATAATCAAGGACAACAAAGTACCCAGACAAAATAAATCAATTGACCTTTACTAAGACATCATACAATACTCCAACTGGTTTCTTAATAGAGTGATATGCCATCAAAAAACTTATTATTGTAGGAGTAGGAGTGCCTAAACCAAGTCATCGATAGATTAAATATGTAATTAGATTGATTCTTCCACTAAAGTCACACAAGGCTTTCTCAAATTTGTGTGTCCCAATGGTGCACGGGATTGTGAAGGCTCCCAAATCTTTTTTCTTTTCCACCATAGCACTAGTCATGATAGAGATGTAACCATGGTTAACTTAAATAATTTCACCATGAAAAAGGCTTTTTTTTGACACCAATTTCTTTATTAACTTAGAATATCTGAAAATTTCTAGAATGGAGTCTAGCAATGGGTTATTGATTTAAATATTGCTAGGCTTGGTGAGAAGCTTCTTGATTTTGGCATTCTCCACCTTTTTCTTGAGTCTTTGAGAAAATGGAGGAGGGATTTTCATTAGATAAAAGGGGTCACATTGCGATTCATCACCCTTTACTACTTTAGAGATCCCTCTTTATCAAGATGCTCTTTAAATATCATTGGTTCTTCATTATCCCTTTCTTGGGACTTTGGAGCCTTATTATTTCACTAACACATATGCCTCTTCTTTGTGTTCATTTATTTATCAATATACTTTTATTTTACCTTAATCTCTTGTGCACTAAGTTCTTTACCACATAGTATGAAAGTTTCTAATACATAAACATCATTTTCAGGTTTTGCCATCGTATCACTAGGGAGGCCACCCTTAAGCCTAACATTAAGTTCGGTAGAGATTTCGCCAATTTGGGTCTCAACTTTTTAATTGAGGTGGAGTGTGATACAAAAATTAATTTATTTGAGAAAAGTCTCCTTTTTATTCTTGGGTCATTTTGTCTATCCATTCGACTTTCATTAAGATTCTAACAAGCATATCCTTGACATTAAAATTTTTAGGAACTACAAGATTTAATTCCTTTCTCTTCACTCAGTCATGGGGTCACATATCTATCATACTCCCTTGCCTTATCCCTTCAATTATAATCATTATCTCTAGCATGCTATTTCTTTTCTCGATCAATATTATCCAAACATTGGTTTCCTCTTGAGGTTGATAGGCTAGAAAGGGTATCCCCCGAGTTGTTTGCCAAGTATCTAATTTATTCATCAAGATATTTTTTGTCATCTTCATCATATCCTTTGGATGCCATAGCATTTACCATTTTTGATGGTGCTCGTATCAAACGCTTTGTAAAGACATCTAATTATGTCATCATTTTTGACATATTTTTCTCCATCTCTTTTTCTTTCTTTCCTTGATATTTATTCATGATTGAGGCAGTGGTAGAACCCGTGACTACCTCAAATTCTCAAGTGTTCCACCCCCTATTTTACTTTTTGATTTGCTCAAGAAAAATAGAAGCCACTCCTTATGACAACCTCACAAGTGATCTATCAGCCGAGTTGTCCTCCACAATCTTCTTGTGTTGGTCCAATTCCCTATATAATATTTGTAGAAGTATCTTATCGGATATTTCAAGGTTAGTTCATTGCACAAGGTTTTCATTAGGTATCCCCCAAACTTCATATAGAGACTTTCCATTGAGTTGACAAAAAATAATGATTTTATCTCACAAGTTCCACAACTTTTGATGGTGGGAAATAATGAACTAAGAAAGCCTAAGTAAGCTTGACCTATGATGTGATCGATCCATCGAGAAGAGATCCAACCATAACACTGCCTTAATCGACAGAGTGGGAAGTGGCATAATCGTATGGACTCTTGTGGGATAAGAGCAATGTCGAAAGAGGAACACACTTTGACAAAATTTTTAAAGTTAAAGTTTGGGTCATCATGAGCTTGATCCCAAAAGATACCTATCATTTGTTTCATGTGTAGCATCATACTTGTGATATAAAATACCGTATGCCCTTTATTTGGTGGGATGCATATGGTACTTTCAGGACCAGCATCATTAAGGTCACCATCAAAGGTCCCAAATTTGGTTGTATGATCACTGATTGTTTCATAGACACTAATGAAATATCCTAAAACGAAATAAAAACAACAAACAAAGGAAATAACACACATTACAGGTGAACACAATGCTACTAACAACACTGCACAAGCAAAAACTAGGTTTCACTCCCCAGCCACGTCGCTATTTTGATCACATAAATCTATACCACTCTTTTGGTGAAGGACAATCATTGTCAATATCATAACCTAACCCGTGTTTGGGTCAAATTCATGAGGCATGTAACTCGTATTTGAATCTATATATGTTGAAACTTACTAAGTATTTACCTGTAATGTCCATATAAAGTAAGAAAAAAATTAAGTTGGGGGTATGATTAAAATTTTGTTTGAACCAATATTGATTATGAAACTAATTGAGAGAAATAAATTTTGATTATAATCCAATGAGAGAAAAGTCTTGGGCTATGCTTTCCTAGGGATAATTAGTGTATGGGTGCATAATAGTGTAACTCCAATTCTAGTTAATGAATATATGGGTAGGTTAGGATAGAGGCTATTGCCCTAGTCTTTCAACAAAACAAAAAAATTTAACCCATAGATTCTATCGAATACCTTATTAGTGTATGAATATAATCAACCCACACCATTAATTTTCAATCCCTATTTCTAGGATGATACCTAAGACAGAGAAAATATACAATCCATCATTATTTCTAAGAGAATGTAAAGAAATAAGCTAACATCTAATCTATTGTTCACAAATACTGGTCTCCCACATCCCTCTTTAAAGGATGATATGGGATCTAAGGAAATACCTATATCCCTCTTTTAAGGATGATGTGGAATTTTGGGAAAATGGGGGTTTTACCCATAACTTAGAATTCAACAATCAAGTATTAGAGAAACCCCCAATCATCAACTAAGAATTGAAACTACAAATCAATACCCATACACATTAAAACCAGATTTTAACATAACCTAAGATAAATGATTAGCTACATATGAGATTAGAGAAATAAAGTATACCCAAGTGAGCATCCAATGCTTTCATTGATAAAAAAACAAGAATAATTACAAAGCGTTAATCCCAATTCTCAACTAAAATCACTTGGAAAATTTATAAAATATTGTATTTTCCAAATTAGTTGGCTTTTTTCATCACAAACATGGAATTCTAGTTTCAAAGATTCTTGAAGAGTGAAGGTTTTTGACCTTTTGAGATTTGGAACTAGTTGTGTGTAATTATGAATTTGCCCCTAGTCATTTGGCTCCGTCATTGTGATCGCCATTGTATGATTGTGATTGTGACTCTCACAATTGCTGTGATCCCTTCTCAACTGAAACCCTTGTATCGGTATTGACATATCAATATTGCTACCCTTAGAACAAAATCACAATAACTGAGGGCTCATCCCTACTCGAGTTTTTTTGGAATTTGCACTGACTTCTCCCTTTTTTGTTATCTTTCTGGCTCACTTCACTTATTTTCTTTCATTTACTTATAAACCAAGAAACCATGGGAATCAGTGCATTTAAATGGAAAATTTGCCTTATTTACACAATTTAATCATTATAGTGTGCACAAATTTGTACATTAGTAAGTGGTAAATTTACCACTCATCAAAGACTAACTTGGCAAGTTTCGAATTTAACACACAAAGGATTCTAGATAGTATCTCACACGCACATGGAACATAACTATATCACAAAGACACTACTTCTTCAATTAATGTGATTGTTAGCAATGACTATCATGTCCCTAATTCTAATGCCATAAAAAGATCCACAAAGGTCACACATTTAGACATCACGCATAGTTCAAGAATAAAAATTTGGAGGGCTAATATTATTCCCAAAAATCATAATCAAAACATAAAAACTTCCCTAATATTTAAAATTCACCTTGTTACACAACAAAACACATCACAACAAAAAATTAAACATATCAAAAAAATTTAAACCTAGACATGCCAATTTTGTAACCATATGCAACCGATATTAAAAGATGCACGAAAACAAAAAGTCGTTGTGACTATGCTTTTCCCCACCCCTATTTAAAAGACTGCATATTGTCCACATTGCACAAAAATAAAATAAAACCGAGTAATGGTAGAACATACTTGGGACGCGCTAAGTGTCCCTGTCATTTTAAACCCCATGTTGGGGTATGTTCACTGGTAGAGGCAGTGGTGGTGGTGCAATACAGGAAGATGCACCCACTACTACCTTGACATGACTCTACCTATAAATAAAATTAGTCTCTCTGAACTTATGTCTTGCACTTTTTTGGTCCTGCACAAATGGTATATTAGGATCTTGAATCTCCCCCTTATGGCCTCTATTTGTCCCAACTATAAGAACCTTCTTATCATTCTCCACAAATAAATCAAAGCATCCATGAATATGTTGAGGTGACATCTTAAAAGATAGTGGTATTACCGAAGGTATGGATATCATATGTCTCTCTGTAAGAGAGCATAACTTAGTTCTCAAAGTGTCTATCTCCTTACTAATTAATCCTAAGTCTGGAACCTCAATCTTTTTGAACCAGTCTACTACACATATATCAAAAGCATCCATACACATATGTAGATCAGCATGTAGCTATGACATAACAACTATATGTACAGTCTCCTATCTATCCTCTACCATCTCTAGTCTATTCTTGACCTATAGCTGGACTGCTCATATAAAGTCACCACCTTTGTCTACCTATTCTCTAATTGGATAGTAGTAGCGCTCTTTCTGTCCACTAAGATCTGCTAGAATACACAAGAAACTAGTCCCTTACCTAATGCAGAAACTAAATTGGGCGGCTAAGTGGGCCTAGAAGACACACCAAAAAGCTCTAAGGTAGAAGCCAGGGATGATAAGGATGTCACTGGGTTTCTTCGCCCTGTATAATGGCCTTCGAAGTATCTCAGTGATTCACTATCTCAAAATCAATATAATCTTCCACTTCATCTCTTTGCATATAACTAGGCTCTATGCAAACTAAAGGGCCCTCAGTTTTGGCCTACGGTATTATGGCAAGCCTACTAGGTCTTCTAGAAATGGTTAAATATTTTGTCATGAGCTATTTTTGTGTCAAGGATGTAACCTATACACCTCATTAACTTTGGCTATATATGTTACACCAACATCATCACACAGTCTCTAAATTTGATAAGGGAATGGAAAAGTCATCATCCCCTCTAGAGGCTTTTTAATGAATCTCGTGTTGAATGATGACTACAAAGTCAATGTCAGATATAATCATCAAGATAGCAATCAGAGCAGCTTCCCACCAAGTTAATATATTATATGAAACAACCAGAGACAATTTTTATACAATGATCAACCACCAAAACTTAGCAGTAAAAGTCAATATTGCCTTGTTTATCGTGATGTTCCCTAAATCTAATGGGTCTCATTACCTAAAAGTGAAATGTAACTGGAAATCTACCTCAATATCTCAACACTCTTATGTTTATGCTTAGTATCCCTGTAATATGTTTGTTTCATGAAAATCTCAATTTGTAGTCACACTCTATGGTGGATATTTGGGCAATATAATATAGACCAAATAAAACTCAATGGATCACCACTGCTAATATATCGACTATAAGCCATCTCACAAAGGTATGCTCAAGTTAGGGTTTCTTTAAATGACTTGAAATAGCCCTCTTGAACATATTCAAAGCTACAGTGGCATGATATTATGCGTAGAATAACAACACAAAATATGGTTTGTAAGAATCTAGTGGTCTAGTCATCCACTCCAACTGATAATGATGTGCTCTGCTCAACCCAGATAGCATAATCCTGCATTCCTTATAAATGACCCTCTTGGGCTGGTCGGTCCCTGGAATATAGATGTTTCTATCAAATATTATTCGTAGTCCCTCCACATACCATTTCAGGTTTTATTCCTCAAGAGATACCTATGAGACATATGTAGGGGCAAAAATATATCCCTGCTTTGCTGTTGCCTCTAAATTTAGAACTGACACCTAAAGAAAAGATTGCCTTGTACCCTCATTAGACTGGGGTACACTCAAAGGCTGCTCATGAATTGTGGTACCCTCTTTAGACTAGGGTACTACTGATGACTCCTCTTGTACTATATCATTAAACTCATCCAATAACCTTACCTCAAACTAGGGGTCCAGAGAAAGAACCCATGGAATTAGCTTCGAATCTGCTTTTTCCTTAGTATCAGCATTACCATATTACCATTCTTATAACATCATCATTATTATGTGTAGAAGAGTGGTGGTGATCTCTAAGACGAATTTATTCTCGATTGAGCTAGAGCTTCTTGGGTAAACTAGATGACCTACATAAACTTTATTCAAGACATAGGATGGGTAAAGGATGGCCTTCTTCCCTACTACGAGTCCTCTAGTAGCTGCATACCTATAGTGCAAAATATAATAGTCTTAGCTACCTCACTCATCAAGCCTCTAGTCACTTGTCATAATGCCCAGATGCAGGTATACTAAGCTATATAATAGGGCATTCCTCCACTGGGACACTTTTCTTTAGGTACTCATTCCATATTTTAAATGTAAAAGCTTTCTTTTTTAAAGATTTGGGATCCATGTGTTCCTAAAAAACAAGCTTTAGTTTTTAACAGAGAATGAGGGACTATAAAATTTAAAAAAAACTCAAAATTTTACAACTTTTAATTTTTCTTAAATGTTAACATCCCTATACTTAATTTCAGTCCTAACAAGCCCATTGTGCATGCATTCATCAAGAACTATGTTTATCAATACAAACTATGAAACACCTTGACTTTGGACCCATACAAAATTTTCATGTTTAAAGTCACTTGACTAGGTACGACTAAGGGTACCAGTCATAACCTTGTGTATGACTTTGGTGACCCATACTATACCCTAGGTAGTATATTAGGGGTTACTCACTGTGCAGGGTATGAGTTAGCCTCTTCTCAATTGTGCATTCGGGCATGAGTCATAAAAAACCTAGTCGTATAGAGTGTTGTCTAGAACTTGAGTGGACTATATTTGGTACTAGTTGGGGGTATGTTTTAGGGTGCAAGTAATACCCATTAGATAAATGTCTAGGTGGTTTAGTCGTACCCTTATAAGTATATCAGTACTAGGAGAAGCCTATGGTACAATTTAAGGTACCTCTCGTACCCTATGGTATGACGGACTCATTGAGTTGTACACACCTGGATGGTCATTTTCTAGCTTTTAGCTGAGGACCCTATGGTCATTTCCTACCATTAAAACCCTAAGTACCCTAAATATATAAGTATGTGTGGCGTCCTAAAACATATTTTGAGTTGATCAAACATCATAAATACTATCTCAAACTTATTTTTGAAGAATTGAAGTCTAGGGTTCAAAGGTTTTATTCTAGAGGCCAAGTGAAATCAAAATCCTTCGGTGAATAAAGTGGTCTAAGGCATGTTACTCTATCAATTGTTTTTAACTCCAATACCATGTATTTTAGACATGGATTATGACATTTAAATGAATGTTTTGAAATTAAATATAAAGGGTTTTAATTCCTAGTGATGACTAAGGTGTGTTCTTTCTTGGACTTGTGTTTATACATGATATTGGTATTTCCTTTAATATGTAGGTGCTTGATTTTGGTGTTTTAATATGTGGTTCTTGAGTAACACTAATAGTGATCATTTCTACTTTGTATATAACCTTGATAAAGGCATACACACAAGTTTTTTGTGAAAATGGCTAAGTTAATTGTCTAGTCATATATTGCTGATTTTTGAAACAAGGGTAAGGGCCCAACATGCATGCGTTTATAGTAAATGATATTGTTATGTTATTATGAGGAATGCATTATGTAATTGATGACCTTGTTGGTTGATGAATAATATCGGGGGTTAAAGTCCCTAAACATGATATAGAACCTAATTGTGTTAGAGTTAAAGTGTGGTATCAGGTTGCAAATGATGAATGAATGGATTATAAGGGTCTTGATGACCACAAAGTAAATTGTGTGATGAATTGAATTAAGGAATTGGTGAAATGAAATATTTGAGTATCGAATGCTCCCATAAAGACCTTGTGGTCATGTTAGTGTTGAATTGGATAATGGGTTAAAGGTCTTAAGTGAGAATTGAATGAATGTTGATGTATGGACAAAGAGTTGAAATCCCAATGTCAAATAATATAGTTATGACAGCTTGTTATTAAAGTCTCTTGCTTTAATGAAATTGTTTGTAGTTAAATTCCCTTACTTAATATAAGACGCCGGCTTGGGTTAGAGTCCCTTATCTAGTATGGATTAAGGTTAGAGTCCCTAGCATAATGGAAGAGCCTGATTTTAGAGTCCCTTGCTTAATGAGTGTGTATATGGTTAGAGTCTCTTATCTAAAAATTGGTGAATATAGTTAAAGTTCTTTACCTTATAAGAATGGTTTGAATCTATAAGTGTGGAAGGTTGGAGTCTTCCACTTCATGTCTAATGCATGAGGACTTCAAGAGTGTTTACAAGACTTGTTCCCTTGTTTGGCAAGTGATATACCTATATGTATAGTTAAGTGTATCACTGTGGTGGAATTTGATATATTAACTTGTTATTGAACGATTATGATATTTTATCCTTATCCTTAAGTTACATGTCAGTTCTCCAACCACTAACTGTCTTTGGATGTCATGTCCCCAACGACATGGGGACTAAAACATCTTTTCTCTTCCTGTGCAGTGATAGGTATTCGAGTAGATTGGGTGATTAACATTGAAGTGGTAACCATCCACTAACAATAATTATTGCTAAATAGTTGCATAAACTAAATGAGTAGTCGCTTGTGATATACTTGTATGCCAAGTGCATGTGAGATCTTCTCAGTTTCCATTGTATGTTGAAATCCAGAACTTGCTCGATTAGTCTTACCTTGGTTGAAGGATAGAGCTTAGGAAAGGATCATAGACGGTTTTGATATTAGCCCAGTTTTAGCCGAAATGACCTTCCTTGTATGTAGAATAACTCTTGATCCCTGCTTTGAGCCTGCTTAGCCTATTTCTTTTTATGACACCTGTCACCTTCCTGTTTATATCACAATGAACCTGTTTTGGCCCTGGTCCTCCTGGGACACTGTGCACCTTGACTTAGGCAAATGACCTAAGTTGAGGGTGGCTATCATAAAGGTGTACGATACAGAATGAGTATGAAGAAAGGTAGAATAAAAGGAAATAATAAAAAGTGAGTTGTGATGGAATTGATCAAGAAATGGAAAAGTTGTGAAAAAGAATAAGTAATTGTGGAAATGACCGCACCCATCCTGAATAAGTGTGATCAAGAAAAGAGAAGAATAAAAAAAGGCTAATGAGTGAAATCCCAAAAAGCTAGTGCAGTGTCAAGGAGGCTTAGTTACTTTAAATATCATCGAGTATTATACCAGTTCCTAGCCTACATTACAAGCTAAAGAGAAGACCTATAGTTATCCTAGATGACCTGTCTAATGATCTAGGTAACGAAAATAAGGGCAAACCTATGATATTCTACATACACTAATTGGAACTTCATTCTGAGAGTGAGTGTCTTGTGATTTTCCCAATGGTTATATATGTGATGTCTGATATGAGAAAAGGGGGATTTTTTTAGTGAGGGCACACTGGTTACATCGCTAGTTACTAACTTATTTGGATAGTGTAAACTGGATACATGTATGGTTGTGCTGCTGAGTTGGTACCATATATTTATTCCTATGTGTTGCATTGGTGTTCTTCTATAATATACATAGTTGTTCTTGAATTTACTGACCTTGGATATGGTGAAGATGTTTGAGATGATCTAGATGATTGACTGGCAAATGTACTTTGTATTCTCTTAGTTATGTTTGAGTTGCTTGAGGAAAAACAATTGTTTTAAGTTGAGGGAGTTGATGTGTGCGCTTATGCTAATATATTTGAGGCTTTTAGCTCTAAAAAATTGTAAGGTCTTGAGCAACGTTTGTCATTTTTGATTGTTTAATGTTTAATTTTGTAGTAGAAGCTGATATGATAGAGAAACAACAATAATGAAAGCAAAATGGATGAAATCTGAAGTAATTAAAAGACAAGAACAACTGACGACATGCATGATAGGTCGTTAGGCCGGTGATAGGCAATCAAGGCCATCGTCAGCCTTAAACAGGGAATCAGTTCCAGCTGGTAGAATATACGATATTTTGTGATAGGCCGTCATAATAGTGATAAGTCATCAAGAATGCCGTCAAACTTAGGCAGGATATGAGAATTAGAGCAAAAGTATGATGACATTTCTGATAAGTTGTCACAGTACTGATAAGCCGTCAGAATTTGCCGTCAACCTAAGATAGGACTAGTGCAAATTTGAAGAAGACAAACGACATTCTTGATAAGTCATCAGGATCCTGATAAGGCATCACTAATAGTCATTGTCTATTCTGAGAAAAAGATGTAACCTTAATTTTATTTTCTTTTTTAGGGTAAACTATTTAAAGTATTGTTTTAGGGTTTTTTACACAATTATTATTATTATTATTATTATTATTATTCCGTAAAAGGGGTTGGAACTTGTGTTTTAAGAGACATACTTTGATATTTTCTCTCTCGAGTTTCTTAGCTTGAAAAAGCAAATACTTTGAAGATATTATTATCAGTATTTTGGGATTTTTCCTTTGTGATCTAATCTGCAATTCACTAGTTATTATTCATCTTTGTAAGTTTATCTTTCAAATTATGAATTCAATTATGTGTTTTGTTCATTACATCATGAGTGGCTAAACTTGATTAACCCGAGTTATGGGATCTAGGGCTAGGTTTTGATAAGGTGCTAAGTGTTCACAATTCAAAAGTTGGTAGGATTTCTTAATAATTTTGATTCTTTAATTAACATCTGTTGGTTGCAACTAGTAGACACACTTACTTTGATTTGCTTGAGAAAGAAATAAAATATAGTAGGAAGTGAATTATCAATAGGGACTCGGAAATACTTTGTTTAATAATCAGCGTTGTAATAAGGTTGGTTAACCTGAGGTAAAATCTGGGCTGTAAATTAAAATTCCCTAAGTCCGAGAGTATTGGGGAATTAAATTCTTAAGTAGGTCGAGAGACATTTAAGAATAACATCAATAAAGATAGCGTGTTATCCTACCCACCGTGAGAATCTTCAACCACTTTTAGCATCTGTCATGTACTATAAGCCCTAGTTAACATAATTCTGGTTATTTCATAAACTCTTGATTTACAAACAGTGAAACTACAATGTCTAACAATTATTTCTAATCATTGAAAACCCCCACTTTATCTTTTTGCATCATTCATTTGAATTCAACTTGTAGCTATAATTTCAAATTGATTTAATCACCACTCACATTATTCCCTGTGGATTCGACCCCGACTCCAAAGTTGGGTAAATATATTAAAGACGATCGCCTTGCTCTAAATTGATGTGTAAGTTGAGCGTTATCAATGATCATCTAAGAGTATTCCTTAAGTTCCACTATTTTTGAAGGTATGCCCCTGATATGGTTTCTACCATGATGGCTAGAATGCTTAAGTTTGTTTCAAGATTGTCCCGTGAGTTTGTGCTTGAGAGCAAGGCAACCTTGTTGATTGAAAATTTGGACATATCTAGGTTAACCATATATATGCAATAAGTGAAAGAATATAAAAAGAGGAAAGTTGAGTTTAGTGATAAGCAACAAAAGAAATTTAGACCTTTCTAGCAAAATGAGAGAGATAATGACAAATAGCCACTAAAAAAATAGGGGTGTTTGGGTTCTTTATTCTTGACTAGTGTTTACTCTACTTACCTAAAGTTTTTAGGTGATTGACAGTCTCAGTTTAGTGGTGATTCCAGGCATAGGGTGCCCAATTCTAGGCATGTGGTGCTCAGTTGACTCCACCCTACCCTTCTTAAGGATTCAGTGGTTAGAGTCATCATAGTCAGCGTGATATGGGGAGAAATAGATCTTTTAAATATGGTCAAATTGGGCACATGCAGCGTTAGTGCCCCACTAGCAGTTTCTTGGGCCAACAAGGCTCTTATTTCTACTTTATCTGCTCCCACATTAAAGGGTTTTGTTTTTGTTTCTTCTTCTATTTATGGCACTATCATTGGCTAAACCATTTGTATGAACTTTCTACTTTCCAGGATTCTAAGGCATCTCCTGATGTTGTCATAGGTATACTGAAACTCTTCTCTCGTGATGCATATTATTTGCTCACTCCAGGGTCAACTCTTTCGTATGTGAACACATTTATGATTGTGCATCTTGATTTTAGTCATGAGCGTCCTTCGGTTCCTTTTTCTATTTCTACATTGATAGGAGACTAATAGTTGTTAGGTGGTTCTATAAGGGTGCGTGGTATTTGTTAGTGGTAGACCAACTATTATAGACTTGATAGAGTTGGGAATGGTCAATTTTGATGTCATTCTGGGGATGGATTTTTTACATGCACTATGCCTTCCTAGATTATCGGACACGTAGGGTCATGTTTAAATTCCTTAATAAAATGGTCATTGTATGGTAAGGTTGTTCTTTAGTGCCTAATGGGAGGTTCATTTCTTATTTTAAATTCCAAAGGTTGATCTCAAAGGGGTGTTTTTATCATTTGGTCCTAGTTAAAGATTATAACTCAGAAAAGACTTCTCTAGAATCCGTTTCCATGGTTAATGAGTTTCCCGAAGTATTTCCCGATGACCTTTTTGGTATACCTCCCAATAGGGAAATTGATTTTGAGATTGACCTTATTCTAAACACTCATTCGATTTCTATCCCTCCTTATAGAATGGCTAATGTAGAGCTAAAAGAGCTTAAGCAATAATTAAAAGACCTATTAGATAAAGGTTGTATCCGTCCTAGTCTGTCTTCTTGGTGTTCTCTCTTGTTGTTTATGTGCAAGAATGATTTTTCCCTTTGTATGTGCATTAATTATCGCCAGTTGAACATGGTGACCATAAATAATAAATATCCTCTTCCTCGGATCGATGATTTGTTTGATCAACTTCAAGGTGCGAAGTATTTCTCTAAGACTGATCTTAGATTAGGTTATCATCAACATAAAATTAGGGAAATAGATATCCCAAAAACCGCCTATCAAACCCGATATGGTCACTATGAGTTTCTAGTCATGTCCTTTGGGTAAACTAATACCCTGACGACATTCATGGATTTGATGAATAGGGTCTTTTACCCATTCTTGAAATTGTTTGTCGTTATCTTTATCAATGATATCTAGGTTTAATCTAAGAGTGAGGCAAATTATGTTCATTATTTTCGTGCTATATTACACATCTTAAAGGATCATAGTTGGTATGCAAAGTTCTCTAAGTTTTAGTTGTTTTTGAAAGTTGTGACCTTTCATGGGCATTTAATTTCTAGTGAAGGGAATATGGTAAATCCCCAAAAGGTGTCAGCTATAAAGAAGTGGCCTAGACCTGCGACTCCAACTGATATTCGGTGCTTCTTGGGTCTAGCCAGTTACGATAGAAGATTTGTGGAGAGTTTTTCAACCATAGCTGCCCCGTTGACCAAGTTCACCTTAAAGAAGGTCAAGTTCTTGTAGTAGGATATATTTGTGGGTAGTTTATAGAAGTTGAAAGATAAATTGATCTCTGTCCCAATTTCAATCTTGCCCAAGGGGAATGATAGTTTTGCGGTAGATTGTGATGCTTCATGTTTAGGCTTGGTTATGTGTTGATGCAATATGGTAGCGTGGTGGCCTATGTATGTAGGTAATTTAAAGTTTGTGAGCAAAACTACCCTTCTTATGACTTTGAATTATTATCTTTGGTTTTTGCATTAAAGATTTGGCGGCATTACTATTATGGAGTTCATGTTGACATCTTTTCAATCATAAGAGTATTCAATATGTGTTACTTAAAAAGAGTTGATTATCCCAGTAAGGAGGTGCCTTGACTTGCTAAAATACAAAAATATGATCTTCATTACAATCTAGGTAAAGCTAATATAGTTGTCGATGCTTTTAGTAGACTATCCAAAGGAAGTTTAGATAATGTTAATGAGGATAAGCAGGAATTTTTGGAAGACATTCGTTGTTTAACTAGTCTTGGAATTTATCTCATGGACTTTGAGGAAGGGTTTGTGTTTCTGTATCCATTATCTCAATCATCTCTTGTTGTTGCAATAATGTAAAAGTAAGTATTGGATACATACTTGATAAGGATCAAGGGTAATGTGGGTCAACACAAGGTTGATGACTTTGTGATTAGTGGTGATGGTATCTTAAGGTACCAAGGTAGGTTATGAGTCCCAAACAGTGATGGATTGAGGGAAAAAATCATGGATGAGGCTCATGATTCTTAGTATGTTATACATCTCGGTTCCACAAAGGTGTATCATGATCTTAGAGTGTTCGATTGGTTGAATAATATGAGCGAGAAGTTTCTAGTTATGTGGCTAAGTGTGTGGTGTATCAACAAGTGAATGTTTAGAACATGAAGCCTTAAGGCTTGTACTAAGAGATTGCTTTGCCCGATTGGAAGTGGGAGGCGATTAATATGGATTTCATTACCAACCTTCCCCGATCTGTGAATCAATGTGATTCCATTTAGCTTATTGTTGATAGGCTGACCAAGTGCACTAACCTTTTGCTCGTGAGGACTAATTATTTGGCGGAGGATTATGATAAGTTATATCTTTTGTATATTGCAAAATTGCATTGTGCTCCATTTTTACTATCTCAGACTGTGGTACTCTATTTTCGTCCTACTTTTGGAAGTTTTTCCAAAGAGGTTTAAGGACTAAGGTGTGTCTTAGTACCCCTTTCCAACAAAAAATGAATGGAAAAGTGGAGAGAACTATCCAAATATTTGAGGATATATTATGGGCCTGCGTGATTGATTATGGTGGTAGTCGGTCTGACCACTTGCCTTTGATTGAGTTTGGCTATGATAATAGTTACCACTCTAGCATTGGCATAGCACTTATCAAGGCTTTGTATTTTAGGAGATGTCGATTTCCTATTAGGTGGTACGAAGTTGGTCAGGGTTTATTTAGTTCACCAAGCCATAGAGAAGGTAAAGGTGATTTGTGATAGGTTGAAAACTGCTCAAAGTCACAAAAGTCCTAAGTGGATATGAGGTGAATGGACTTAAAGTTTATTATGGGCAATTGGGTATTCTTAAAGGTATAACCCATAAAGGGAGTGATGTAATTCGGTAAGAAAGGGAAGCTTAGTCCTCGATATCTTAGTCCCTACTTAATTTTTTAAAGGGTTGGCAATGTTGCGTATGAGTTGTAGTTTCCCTCTAGATAGAACTCCATCTACCCAGTTTTCTATATCTCTATGTTGCGAAAATATGTTGGTAACCCTTCAATGGTTGTTCTATTAGAGGATGTTTTATTTCATAGTCTTTGCACATGAGGAGGTCCCGATAGGGATCAATATAAGCAAGTTCGCTGGTTCCAAACAAAAGAGTTGGCTTCGGTAAAGGTTCTATAGAGGAACCAAAAGTCTGAGAAAGCTACATGGAAGGAAGAAGAGTACATGAAGTTAGAGTATACGCATTTGTTTTCCATTCTGTAAAGTGGTTATTAAGGTATGTGTTAATCTTCTTACATTGAGTTATGTCTTTGTTAGACAATGGGTTTAAGTCACTAATGCTTTGAGTTGTTTTATTTCTTTCATATGTGATAGTTTCAAGTACCTAATCTTTGAATTGAGCAAGTATCTTCAATAGGCATTTAGTTTAAGTCCCTAAGATTTTAAATGATTATGTGTCTTCGATAAATGATGGGTTTGAGTCCCACGGTAAATGAAATTGATGGACAATTAATGATGAGCATTATATGTATTGTATCCTTTTTGTGAACTTGGTTTTGACTTGTTTAAAGTATGGGTTGATGTATGATAATGCGTTAAGTTGTGTTTATACTTTCCTTACCTATCACTTGAGGATGAATGATCCAGGTGGGGGAGAATTGAAACACCTAATCTTTAAACCTATTCAAAATTTTCATGTTTGAAGTCGTTGGACTAGGTACGACTAAGGGTACTAGTCGTACCCTTGTAAAAGACTTTGGTGACCCCTCTCGTACCCTAGGCAGTGTGGTGAGGGTTACTTATTATCCTAGGTATGAGTAAGACTCCCCTCAATTGTACATTAGGGTACGAGTTGTACCAAACCTAATCGTATATAGTGTTCTCGTTAATTTGAGTGGAATGGTTTTGGTTCTAGTTGGGGGTACGGTTTATAGTGCGAGTTATACCCTTTGGATACAAATCTAGGTGGTGTAGTCATACCATAACTAGTGTATGAGTCCTAGTTGAAGCATAGGGTATGATTTAGGGTACCACTCATACCCTAGGGTCTGATTGACTCGAGTGAGTCATGCCCACCTAGATCATCATTCTCTATCTTTTAGTTGAGGACCTTGTTGTCATTTTCTACCCTCAAATACCTAGGTCCCATCACTATATATGTATGTGTGGGCTTCCTAAAGAATATTTTCAGTGGATCAAACATCCTAAATACTTTCTCATATAGATTTTTAAAGAATTGTGGCTAGGGTTCCAAGGGTGTTATCCTATCATAAGTGAAATCAAACACCTTTGGTGAATTAAGTGGTCGAAGGCATGTGACTCTATCCCTTGTTTTTAACTCAAATAGCAAGTGTTTTAGACATGTAGAATGACTTAAAAAGGAATGTTTTCAAATTAAATGTAAAGGTGTTTAATGCCTAGTGATGACTAAGGTGTGTTCTTGTTTGGGCTTGTGTTTGAACATGATATTGTGGTTCTTGTTGTAGTTGGTTTAACATGTGTGGCTTGATTAACCCTAATATTGATTATTTATACTTTGAATTTGACCTTGATAAAGACATGCACATAAGGTATTTGTGAAAATGTCTTTGTGAATTGTCAAGTCATATGTTGATGATGATTCGAACTGAGGAAAGGGACCAATAAACACGAGGGGAGAGTAAATGACTTTGTAAAGTTATTGTGAGACATGTATTGTGTAATTGATGACCTTGTTGGTTGATGACTAATATAGGGGGTCAAAGTCCCTAAATATGATATTGAACTTGAATTATGTTAGAGTTAAAGAGTTGTATAAGATTGCAAATGAAGAATGAATGGCTTTTAGGGGTCTTGATGAACCCAAATTGAATCGTGTGATGAATTAAATTAAGGCATTTGCCTATTGAAATGTTTGAGTAATGAATGCTCCCATGAAGACCTTGTAGTCATGTGTAGTGTTGAATTGACTAATGGATTAAAGTCCTTGAGTGTGAATTGAATGAATGTCGATGTATGGACAAAGGGTTAAAGTACCAATGTCGACTATGATAGTCGTGATAGGTTGTCGTTAAAGTCCATTGCAAAAATGAAATTTCTTGTGGTTAGAGTTCCTGTCTTAATATATTATGCTTGATTGCCTTACAGTCCCTTATTTAATATAGCTATATGTTAGTGTCCGTAGCCTAATAGAAGAGCATGAGGTTAGAGTCCCTTGCTTAATGATTGTGTATATGGTTAGAGTCTCTTGTTTGAAATTCAATGAATAAGGTTAAATTCCTTTTCCTAATAAGAATCGTTTGAATCTATAAGTGTGGAAGGTTGGAGTCCTCCACTTCATTTCTAATGAATGAGTGCTTCAAGAGTTTTGACAAGACTTTTTCCCTTGTTTGGCATGTCATAAACCAATATATATGGGTAAGTGTATGAATGTGGTAGAATGTATATATTGACTTGTTATTGAACAATAATGATATTTTATCCTTATCTTTGAGTTACATACTAAAGCTCCAACCTCTAACCGTCTCCGGATGTTATGTCCCCATGTGACATAAGGGTCAAAGCATATTCTTCTCTTCCTGCGCAGTGATAGGTGTTCAAGAAGACCGGGTGGTTGACATTGAAGTAGTGAGCTTCCATATTTCGGGTGTCGGACATTCATAGTCTTTAGCTTATGATTATATACTTGTCTTGGATTCAATTTTTCCTATTGTTTGGGGAATGTCGCGAAATATACTTTTTCAAACTTTAGATTTATGTAGAGGCATTGTGAATGACTATGGACTTAGGTGTGTTGGTTACAATGCTGATATTAATGAAATGTATAGATATTGTTCAAGTTATGACCATGTCTTACTTTCCGCTACTTTGATTTATGGTGAAAATTCATCCGAACCTTGTGGTTTGATAAGAATGTTAGATTGGATGATGGGGCGATCTTTGGTCCAAGTTGGGCTTCTGATACCCATACGACATAGCCCGGTTTCTCATCGTGTCAAACTATCATGCCAACCTCTTAGTATTCCTCTACCTCTTCAAGAACCACTTCTATTTAGGACATAATTTTAGGTTTATATCTAAGAACCACACCCTACACTAATATTTTAGTATAGTTCAAGGCTCCTAACTAACAACTTTGTTGGTAACAACATATGTTACATAAAAATATACACATCAACTACTTGTTTTCATTTTGTACTACAATTAGTAGCCAAGAGCATTAACTTTTAGATGAAAAATAAAAAATGTTCTTCAAAGGAGTGAAGTAAAATCAATGTTGAAACATGGGCATAACACTTTTAGAAATGTTGGTACCACAAACAAGTGCCAATTTTACATTTTTCAAAGTTTTGGAAAAGTTTACACTTGAAGAGAGAAATTGATATTTTAATATAAAGAATGAATTTTGGAGGATTTGGTGAGTTAAAAATGAGTCAAACATAGGTTATATATTAGGGGTGTTACTTTAGGTTCATTTAAGAATGGGTGGGCAAATAAAACTTGTGCCCATAATCTACCCACTTACGTCTGCCTCATGCTGGCCATATGTGGTAATACGGTTCATATGTGTTGATTGTATGTGGGACAAAATTTTTACCCCCCTTTCATACTCTTTGGAATTTAAATTTTGATACTTACCCCTCTATTTTTGGGTTCGTAATGTTATTTATATCTTTATAAGTAGGATTATGCGTGAATGTCCAGAATTTCCCATTAACATCCTTAAAATTTCATATTCTTCATTAGTGCACAAATTTATCTTGCCCAATTTAGCCTTGTAACCTCATGGGTTTTTCACGCAGTCCCCTTACCTTGAAGATTATGAATGTAGGAACCTTACCACATTCCAGGTCAGTCCCTAAGCTATAAACCTACAAAAATAAAACAAATGAAGTTAACACTAAAATAGTGGGTTACCTCCCATTCAACCCTTGATCTAATATCGCGGCAAGGCGTGGTTATCTTGACTACTTAGAATTCATTAAGATACCTTGGTGAGTAACCTCCTGGGTCATCAATACTATCAATGATTGACACCACTCTCATGTTGGTTAGCTACTTCATTGTTCTTTGGACATTGAATGTGACTTCTTTCTTGTTGACTCTGGTCTTGAGTTCCCTCTTATCCATGTCAACCATTTCTTTACCCGTAGCCATAAATGTTCTTCATAAAATTATGGGCATCTCAAAATCGACCTCACAATCCATAATCACAAAGTCATTAGAAATACGAGGTGATCTACTTTTACCATCTCATCATAGGAAATGCTAAAAGTCTTTTTGAAAGTTCGATCACCCATCAATAGCTGGATAGTAGTTGGCTCAGGGGGCTCAATCCCAATAGTCTAAATACAACAAATGACATAAGATTTATGTTTTACCTTATGTCACAGAGAGCTATGGAAAATCAGAGGTCCCAATTGTACATTGGATAGTGAATGCACCATGATTATCCCTTTTCTTAGCTAGAGATCTAGAAGTAATTGTACTACCATGGTGCATTCTACCCACGTACTCAAAACATGTAGTCCGTTTCTTGGTCACTAACTCTTTTATAAACCTAGCATACCTAGAGACCTATTTCAATGCTTTATGGAGAGGGATGCTCAAGCTCAAGTATTTAAGCATATCAATAAACTTCATGAACTTTCCTTTCTCCTTCTTCTGTTTCAGTCTTTGAGGAAAATGTGGGGGTGGTATATGGATCAACTTTATCACTGGCTCACTTAAATAACCCATACCTTTATACTAATCAACTTTAACATCACAACTTGTTGCCTTTTCTGATTCTATAATAGGTGTCTCAACAATAGTAGCATTATTATTTTTTTGCACTTCCTTAGTAGGAAAAGGAGGATGCATAGTATTTATACCACTTAATATAGTAATATCAATAACATGTCCATCATTTTTTGGATTTTGAATAGTGTTGCTCGAAAGGGTACCCGACTGTCTCTAGTTCAATATTGCAAACATTTCCCCGAACTTGTGCTCCAACTGCTTGATAGCAGTTGAATGAGATTCAACCATCTGTTTCAACCCTGAAATGTCAGCATTAATCTCCTTAACTCCATTCTCCTAATTTTCTTGACCCTAGACAAGGTTGGTCTACATCTCCTCCATTCTTTATTCTGTATTCTGCTGCCTAGTGGAATGTTATTGTTATTTTTCTCTCCATCGGCATACCTTTTAATCTAGTCACCAACTCGATCCCTACTACGGTCTCTGTATCTATCACCATAATATTTACGACCTTGATTTCCTTTTCGTTAGGCTCTGAAACTCGCCAACTCACAATCAAGATACTTGGCTTCCTCTTCCAAGTCAGACCCAAACTCTTGAAGTAAAACCCTATGCTCCTACTCCATTCACCTTTTTCAAATTCATAGTTGCAAACGACTTAGTAAGCAACCCATTCTCGATTCTGAGTTGTCCAACTTCCTATGCTACAGTATCATTAATTGGTCTATGATCACTAGACTCTCTAATGGCATAAGTCTCAGCATCTCTTTCAGCATCTCGAGTATGCTGTCCTCAATTTTTAATGGAAATGTAGTTTAGAATATCAGAAGCAACCTACTAGTGTTGTGTCATAAATATACCTCCGTTGATGATAACTGCTATCATTCCAGAACTGATAGTTAGGGGTCTATAAAATATCTCCAGCAAGTTTGTCCCTGGAATCTGAAGACGGGGCACAATACTCATCTTCTTTTTGAATCAAAACCATGCTTCATATATTGACTTTTAAGACAACTACCTAACATTATTAATGTCATCCTTCTACTTTAAAATTCTGGTCAGTGGAAATATTCAATCCAAGAACTATCTGTCTAACTCATTCCAAGTGGTTATTGAGCCTCAAAGACGTTCCCACAACCATAGTAAAGCTTCTCCAGATAATGAGAAGGGTAACAACCTCAACCTCAATGACTTCTAATCTACCATGGAATCATACATAAAGTGTAGATCCCTATGAAATTATAGATATGGAAAGTAGCATTATATGTTGGTAAGCCCGCAACACACCTCTTAGGTTAAACAATTGGATCATTCTACTATTGATATAAAACATCATATTCGGAGGTAGTGTAGGTTGATTAATGGCCTCTGTTTCTATAGGCTCAACATAGCCTATATATTCCTTATACTCTTAGGGAGGTAAATACTAATATGATCGTAATGCCTGATCAGTGCCATATTTTCTCTTTTCTCTGTCGATGTCTGCTAGGTGATCTCCATCTTGTTTCTGCCTAGTAAGCCTGCCTGCTAAGCTCGCTGTTGTGCTTTTTCGTCACTCCTCAAGTTTTTAGCATCTATAAACAAATATTAAATCTGTATATTGGTAAAATTTTGTGGATCATCAAGAGGAAGACGAGGTAAATTATGAGGGTTTCAAACCCCTTTCGAAACATAATAACGCACAACTTCAGTCATCCTGTGTAGTGTGTGTAATATTCTCTCAGGCTCTGGATAAATTGGGTTTAAGGATTACCTTGACTCCTGAGGTTAGGTATACACCAATGTACACCTAACTAAGGACAAAAATTAAATCCTCAAACTTCAGAAGCTTAAATTTACTCAACACCGTAGTCCCCGTCAAAGGGGCCAAATTTTGTTTCATGCCTAAAGTATGCCTCCAATTTGAGGATAATGCAATCATAGTCAAGTATAGTAACCCAACCAGGCTTGGTACATCCCCACAAGTACTATATGTATTGTATTGATTTTTTTATAGGAATCAATGAGCAAGTGAAGAAAGTAAATGGGGTTTTTTTAGTATCAAGTAACTATAAGTAACTGAATGCAGACTTTGGTTGAAGTCAATAAGAGACGAACACTACGATTGTGTTCCCCCAACATCTCAAATTCGTAAGTATATCGTGCTTAGATAAAACAACCTAATATCTTGCAGGCGGAATTGGGTAAGTTGTGTACCATCAACTGTCCTATTGACTCATTGATCAATTTCACCCTTTACCTTTTGAGTCTTAGGCTGTCTTATTTCTAACCCTTATCCTAGATACTAGTTAACTATCACCTTGTAGGTCTTATGTTATTAGATGAAAGCTAATCGTCTTAAGAAGATAATACTTGGAAGTTTATTTTGGCAATTAACTCCAAATTACCATTGTTATTATCTTTTCCTAGTCACAACTCCCCTTTTAGAGTGAATATGAATAACTAGTTAGGATCCTAAAATTTGTAACCGCTAAGACAACTACTAAACTTAAGATAATACAATACATACATGGGAACTAGTTCAGATCTGCTTTGCACTTAACCTACTTCATCAATTTGCCAGGCTTTCTACAAATCTAGCTAAAGTTTTTAGCCATTCATGCTTGTGAAACAAACAATGCATTTCATGAAAGAATGAATTAAAGTAATATTAGAATAATAAATAATCAAAAACAAAAGTCTGAAACTGAATTATCAACCAGAATCTCCAATATAAGAATTCAACAGATCATAATATATCAAAGTATGTAAGATAACATCAAAATTTGTATCCTCTACCAAAAAACACAAAAAAGGGTATTTACAATACGCGAGGAAACCGTAAAAATCAAAGAACAAATGAAAAGGAAAAATGGAGAATGTGGCTACTTACTTGGGCTACATAGGCCGGGTATGTACTACATACACTCCGCAAGTAGACACATGTAAGTGCTAAAAGATTTTCATTAGCTTTTGCACTAACTAGATCTTGGATTCTAGGACTTTATTTAGCCACATATGGTCTCCAAGTAGTACATAAGGATCATAAGTAGACCTAGGCCAGAAATTTTCCTTTAGCTTTTTCATTCCTTAGATCTTCAACTTTGTCACTTACCTTAGCCTCGTACATCCGACAAGTGCTACACACAGACCATATGTGCCCTGAGAAAGTGACAGTGTCTTCAAATTCCTGTAACCAAGCCTCTGTACTTTAGTTTCTTTTACATTCTTTGGTCACATATGCCCGATAAGTGACACATACCCCCGAAATCCTTAAGTAAGTTACAAAAAACTTCATCTTTTTCGTTGAATTTAGCATCGAAAACCTAATTTCCTCCAAAATATTCCAAAAATACATTATATCTATCAAAACACCTAAGAAACATGCATATTTTCATAGTTTTAAGCGGAAAAGTGCTATAAATTCATAGAACATCAATATCCTAATCCTTTACTTTCACAAATGAAAATTCTTTTAATAGTGGATATTTTAATGAATCTTTATGTAATTATTTTTTTATTTTCACTAATTTTTGCAATTTAGAGCTTTTCTATAGAGTCCCCAACTCATTTATAACTTACTAGAGCAAACATCTCGGTTACCTAGCAGTTCATCCATTTTTAAGAGACCATTCTGTAACTTGATGTCTTCACTAGTTCAAAATGACTAGTGGGTGACAACTTTAGTTAAGCAATCCTTTATGCTAATTTATAGTTCGAACAAATCTGGAACATCGATTTTATGCTAGGTTGACCCGATAAGTGACAATAGAAAATACCATCCCACATCATGTTAGAGCAAGTATAAGAGCATCAAATAATAATATAACTCAAGACATAGAATAGTCAACAATATTTTTCTCGATAACTAAAGACTAAACATCAAAAAATGGAAGGAAATAGGTGACTCTGACTTTAAAAGATCACCCTATCTCAGGATATCAACACAACATGGTCAATGATCAATGATGATAGCTAATACTTGGATCTATACCAAAATGGTATAGAAGTATAGTATGAGTACCAAATCAATAGGTACTCAGTAGTCATCATCGGTTGATAGGGCTAAATTATAAAATAAGTGTGATAAAATACAAGATAACATAAATAAGTCAAGGTACAGAACAAACCTAAATCGACTCCAATCTCATTACTCATAATGTATAATTTAATTGGAATAACAGCATAACACAAGGCATCAACATATGCCAACTTCGCCATGCTAGATAAGTAAATATAATAAAGTAGTAACGCATCACAAGGGATCACACAAACAATCGTAAACTATAAAATTGGCTCCCATATTCTAATTGATAAGGGGAAAGTACATAACTCATCATAGACTCCCATACGCCTGGAGAGTAAACTTAAGGATATAATAAACAACCATTCATCACTTACAAATCAAAAACACATTATATAACTATCATTCTATAATTTACCAACATTTGACAATGTACCCACATTCCATAATATTGCCATTATTTAATAACTTTATCATAGAGACTCAGTAGTCACCATTTATTAGCTAACCATCCCTTATTAACTAATTTATTTTATTACTAGTAATCATATAACCACTAGTCGTCATTTAACACTATAACAACATTTATTATCATTATTCATCCTTTGACTAATCCTCATTTATAAAATAGTCACGATTAGTCACTTAAGTAATATCCACCAATAATCCTTATTTATCACTAATCATCAACTATACCACCTTATAATCATTTATCACTTTTGGGCTATAACTAACATCCCAAATATCAACATTATACCCAACTTGTACATGAATATAATATATATATGTATAATAATAGCCGAACTCAAAGCGATAGATGTACGCATCGGTATATTGATATAATTATTCCCCAGCCTAGTCGGGTGTCAATGTATAAATATAATCATCTTTTGTCCTTGTCAGGTATGAATGTACCCTCATAACCATCCTCTAAAACTGAGAAAGGTACAATAAGCACCATCATCATCTTTCAAAATTAAATCTGGTTTAATCAATATAAACATCATCTTGAAGAATTGAACTAGGTATAATCAATAGCAACATTATCTTCCAGAATTGAATCGAGTATAATCAATATCAACATAATCATTCAAAATTAAATTGGGTATAATCAATATCAATATCATCTTTAGGAATTGAATGGGGTATATATATAGTAAATATTCAAACCTGTACTGATATTCACATCATCATAGTGGGTTAAATAATCAACATCATAAGTTCTTATATAGTTAAGTATCATGAATTCTAGCATAATTATAGTATAACTCACATAAATCAATAAGTACGACTTCTACCAAAATTAATATCACAATTGCAAATATCATCAATAATAATGATTTCTAGCATGATTACTCGCATAAGTGTTTAGCATGATCATAGTCATAAGTAATAGGATAGGCAATACTTATCAATAGAATGGTCAAAGGATTATCATTAGCATATTAGATAGCTTATACATGGCATAACTACTATATTTTTGCAACATGATCCATATCTCATCATAACATAAGTGACTATCTAATCCATTCGTCAATGAACATTACTTCTAATGTCATCATTACAATAACCATAAAGTGCCAAGATTCCTTAATATTTCCTCAAAATGGCATTATTTAGGCATTTAATAAGCTTAGAATTGTCTCAAGAGAACTAATCATCAATCTTGACTTAAGTTGGGTCAAAGAGCTCACATCGAAATCCCCAAAATATACTCTAAGGAAAATTATACCATGGACTAGGCTAATGTATCTTGATGTACTCTTATATGTATAGCAAGCCACAATCATCCCTAAAGTAATGACTTTTCACAAACACAATAGTTTTGCCAAAATAGTAACTAAGGCGACCTCCTTTAAAGTAAGAAACTAAATCTAGTCTTACCCTAAGCATTGATGTCTAAAGAATTCTTATTTAACTTGAGTGATCTAAGGTAATCTCATTCTAAAAATGATAAATAAATCCTAATTCACCTATGGCATAAGGAAACAAGTCAAGTATTTTAACTCTTCAGTTTCAAAAAAGCCTAAATTGTCCCACTAACCCAATTCTTGAATTTCCTAAATCCAACACCTAAAACCCATTCCAAATATAACACAATATCATAAGAATACTATGAAATTGCTCAATCTAACAACAGATAAACCTAGCATACCTTAATGAAAAAGAAAACTCAACGATCTACTAAACCATGACTTTTTCCTTTTGAAAAGCCTCCCTAAGATGTAAAGCTATCATAAACACATTCTAATCATCAATACGAGAACAATGATACCGGTATTTTACCATTATCCTTTGGATCGAAAAATCACACAAAACCCTCATGTGTGTCCCACTCATAAAAATAACATTTTTGAAATCAAACTAATATTCTTACTTGCTCAAGGAATCATTACCCTTAAAATAGGTGAAAACCAAGCTTAATTGGGGATAAAATCAAGGCCTCACATTTTTAGGGTCTTGAGAAAGAAAATGGAAATATCTACCATGATTTAGAGGAATCTTAGAGAAAATTGCAATAAACAAATATTAATTAAGATTCCCAATCACCCACAAGCTTCAATCCCACTTAATCTCATGATTTAGGTTTTATTATATCAAGAAATAGATGAGAAATGGAAAAATTCATCACATAGGGTCATTTTATACACATAACAGGTACTCTAGTCCAGTTATCGCAGACCCAAACTTTTGATCGCAGCATTTAGCGGTTTCACACGCGAGTTGAGGTCATATCTCATGTTGTGTGATTGCACTTCTTTTTAATCCAAGGTTATTGTAATTGTGACCCTTGTCTTGTGATAGCAGCTGCACCATATGGCAGCTAAACTTGAAAAATGTTTGAAGTTTCCTCCAAGCCCTCTGGATTCATTCGAAATCCCATATATGCAAATGAACTATCTAACCATACAAAATTTGATGTCTCAGAATTATTGGGGTAATCAAATTTTCCATTCAAGGTAGTTTCAATCAAATGTTTTTCCCATACTCATATTTCATTTTCATAACTTTCTGACCGATAAGTCAAAATGAGTTTAGATGCCTCGAGACCTGAACCAAAGATTCACCTAGCCTAAAATCAACATTTTAGATCTACTAGCACAATAAAAATTCTATCTACTAGTGCAATAAAAATTTTCATACAAGAATATTTTATTAAATATTTTGCCCACTGTCTATTTGGAAGCAACGAAGACTTAAAAACAGAGATTTGACTCTAAAAACCAAATGAACTACAAACCAAATAAATTGCTCAATAAGCGTATTATCAGGATCAAAATAACTAATACTCCATATTAGTATTAGCTATGTTCACCCATAGTACATGCATAAGAGGCTTAAAATATAAAAATTTAGCTAAGTCTTGGGTACTTGACTTATTTTTAGCCTCTAAACTTTGATGATTTTTAAAGTGAACTTACCGACCCCGAGACCCATGTTTTAGAGTTAATTCATGCTCAAGGGTGAAAGTTTCATGTCTCGTTAAATTTATGGATTTTTCGGATAAGAATTGAGGAACGTTTGGAATTTAATTATAGAAATCACCACGATTGCACCGTGTCACTATAGGTATAGTGATGAAGGGTTCATCACATTGTGGTGGAATCCTATTACACATTTCAATTATGAATTTAATTTCCAGAGGGGCATTCTTTTCTTTTCCAATTGCCCTAATCGGTTATAAGATGAGATTTAACTTCAGTTAGGGCATTATATGCCGAAATTTCCAAATTTTCCCTCTTAAATAAATCCAAAATTTTCTCTAAATTCATCAAGTTAAATTATCTTCCTTTCAAGAAAACCAACAACTCAAGTGACCCAATCCAAGAAAGCTTTCAAGAAAGTTGTTCTCTCTCAAGATTTAATTATTAAAGGCATGTGTGATGCTCTTTTATGGGCCCTTTCCACTCATGGAGTTTAACAAATCTTCTTTTATATCAAATTGTGAGGTTTGATATGTTTCATGATAAATTATCCCCGTGAATTGTTATGAATTTTTATTAGACATCATGTTTATATCTCTTTTCGATGGAAGTAAACCTTACATGCTAGAATGATGATGTTTTTATGTTAAATCCCCAAATTATAGTTTTTGTGTTATAGGCATATGATTATTACATGTTTTAAAATATTCACATATATTAATTCATGATCCTCATGTGTTTGATGAAATGCCTATGAGTCAAATTTTGAACAATGATCCCTTTTATTGTTTTTAGGATTTATATGTCATTATTGCTATTTCCAATCAGTTTTGGAGGTTATGAATATCAAAAAAATTTCTGTTTACATAGTTTCTAGTAATTATAGAATTTTTTCAGATAAATCATGAACATTGTTACTCAGTTAGTAGTCATGTTAAGTCATAGCTCAGTTTAACTTAGGATAGTTCAGTAATAAATGTCTTTTAGTTGGGAGTAAAACTTAGCACCGAATGAATGTTGTGAAGGAATCTCCCTCATCAGTAGGCTTCAGGCACCTGTCTTTCTATTTAATAGGCATAAGGAACTTGTCTCCCTCGTCAGTAGGTAAGAGACTTTAGTACCATTCACTAGTTTCCAGACCTATAGTGCCACTATAGACTTTTAGGATTCCCCGGTAAGTTAGACATGACACCCTCACCCTTGTGGATATTAGATTAGTTCATCCACATAGCCAAGGTTAGTACCCATGGCACAGTACTAACACCCTTCCAACTGGGGTTAAAAGTTTGACCCTAATAGTACATTGGCATATGTCAATTATAGATAGCTCCTTAGTTCAGTATTTAGTAAAGAGTTCATCTTTAGGTTCACTTGACCATAACATACAATTATCAGTTATTCAGTTATCAGTGTTTTAGTATTTCATTTTATAGACTATAACAAAACATTTTTAATGCTCGGTCATGCAATCTCAGATTTTACAATATTCATGCATTTATACCCAGCTATCTCATACTATTTAGTCAGTCATTATCTCATGCATATAACCCATGTATTTCAGCCTAACCTCATCGCATATTCTAATACATTAAAAGTACTGAATACATACTCATTTTCTTATGCTATGATATTTAATATCATAAGGTCGAACTCTCAGTTTCCTAACCGTGCTTGGGCAAATTAGCTTATTAATAGTAGCAATAGTGGTGAGTCCTCATCCTTTGTGGATAGGTTTATCTTATACTCAGTTGTGTCAGAGATTTATGTATTTAGTCAGTCAAAGTTAGTTAGGGGTTTGTCTTATCAACTTCGTAGTCCGTTAGTTTTAGAGGATTTCAGACATTCAGACAAATAGTCAGTTTATCAGTTGTTTTATCAGTTTATTTAGTATGTTTCTTGACGTTCAAAAACATTATTCAGTATTGTTTTTAGTTTCTAAAACCTTATGACATTATGTGATGATTTTCTACATATGTCTTCATTATTCATAAATTATTCAGTACTTAGAGCAGGTACAACTTTATGGGTTAGATTATGGTCTTTTAGGACTGCAAGCACCATTGTCGAGACTAAGGTGTATCCTCGGGCATGGAAAAACTTTGTATCAGAGCTAATGTTTTAAAGTGCCCTAGAGAGTTTTAAATCCACTTTGAATAGATTCTTCTACATGGGAATGAAGCACGCCTCACTTAGTGACATGAGATATAAGACATTTTAGGAAAAGTTTCCCTTATTTCAGTATTCATGTCGTGCGAATGATCATGAGATAATTTTTTTTAATTTAATCCTCCTTTCATTTACATAACATGACTCCTAAAAAAGAATAACAAAAAATAAAATTAAAATTATCCTTAACCTCAGCCTGTTTTGAAAGATCCCCTAAATAAGAATAATTCTCATGCCGAGTTTCAATCTGGATTCAATACTTTAGCTCACTCAGGATTACTAAGAATAATCAACAAGCTCCTATCCCATCCAATCAAGTGGATAATACTGCCGCAGTTAGGATTCGGGACTTAAGCCAAATGAACCTTGTTTACAGGATCTAAGTCTAATGAGGATCCGCAGGAGTTTTTTGACATGGTTCAAAAGGTGACTAACATTATATGTGTTACGTCTAGTGAAATTGTAGAGTTGTATACTTAACAGTTATTCGATGTACTTCACACTAGGTATATGCAGTGAAAGATGATAGAGGCGTAGATACAGGGCCTATAGAGTGTGAAGAATTTTCCACAGCCTATTTAGATTGATTCTTCCCTTTACAGTCGAGGGAAGCTAAGATGCAGGTATTCATAAATATGAAACAAGTTAACATAAGTGTGAGTGAGCATTTGCTTAAGTTTATCTAGTTGGCGAGGTATACTCCTTCAATAGTGGCTAATAACAGGTCTAAGATAAGTAAGTTTGTCTCTTGTGTAGTTGATAGTGTGGTCAAGGAGTATAAGACTTGAATGCTGATTAAGGAGATGGACTAGTCTAGGCTTATAGTCCATGCTCAACAAATTAAGAAAACATTAAAGAGAAGGAAAAAGAGAATTAGAGGGCCAGGACAGGTAGCTTTAATTTTTTTTAGCCGTGGTCGAAGAGTGGTAACTGTCTTTAGTTCTATTAAAAATCATAAGACCCATATCTATATTTATCTATTGCTCTAGTGCAAAAGTTTAGAAATGATAATCAGGATCGGGCACTAAGCTCTCAGACTTAAGGTAGTGTGAACAGTGATTGGACTACTCCCCTTTGCCATATGTGTGTAGTAGGAATCATTATGGTGTATACACGGCTGACAGAAATGTGTGTTTTAGATATGGCAAGCCAAGCTACATGTTCAGAAAATATTTGACAGGTATGTGGGAAGGTAGAAATGATCGCCAGTAAGGTAAGAATAACTTTTCAGTAGCACCAGCAGGTCGCCCAAGTCAGCAGGGTGCCACTTCAAGTGCCACCGACGGTTAGTGCCTGAACAGAATGTATGCACTCCAGTTCTAATAGGATCAGGAAAGTTCTTCGGATATGGTTATGGGTACGTTTCATGTCATTAATTTTCATGTTTATGCTTTGTTAGATCTCGGAGCTTCACTTTTTTTTGTAACCTTTCACATAACTTTTAATTTTTATGTTAGTTATAGCCAGTTCCCACAGTCTCAGTTCAATATTTAGTATAGAATTCAATTTTTGGTTTGTAAGACCCATATCATACAGTTATCAGTTACACAATTATAAGTGTTTCCTTATTTCAATATACAGGCTATATTAGAACATGTTTTATGCTTGGTCATGCATTCTCAGATTTTATAGTTTCATCCATTTATACTCGACTATATTATTCTATTCATTTAGTCATTATCTCAGGCATATAACCCATGAATTCTAGCCTAACCTTATTTCATATACCAGTACATTCAATGTACTGACTATATGCTTGTTTTCTTATGCTATGATATTTCATATCATAGGTTTGGATGCTCATTTTCCTGACCTTGATTAGGCAGATCAGTTTATCAACAGTAGTAGCAGTGGTGAATACGCATCCTTTGAGGATAGGTTTATCTTATATTCCATTATATTAGCAGTTTAGTAATTTAGTCAGTCAGAGTTAGTTGGTGATTTGTCCTATCAACATCATTGTCAATAAGTTTTAAAGGCTTTTAGATATTTAGATAGATAATCAGTTTATTAATTTTTTTTATTAGTATTTTTAGTATGTTTTAGATGTTTAAAACTATGATTCAGTATTGTTTTTAAGTTTGTAAAACGTTATGGTATTTTAGCTGATTTTCCACATCTGTATTCATTATCAGTATATTGTTTAGTACATATAGAAGGTACCAGTTTATGGATTAAATTATAGTCTTTAGGAATTATAAGCACCGTTGTTGCGACTAGGGGGTAGCTTCAGATCATGATAGCTACTCACTTGATAAGGTTTGCGCAAAAGAAGGTACCATTTATGTGGATGAATAAATATGAGGAGAGCTTCCAAAAGCTCAAGACACTTTTGACTACAACTCTTATTCTTTCATTATTGATTATAAGTAATGATTATGTTGTATTTTATAATTCTTCACTCTTGGATGTAGGTATTATTTTGATGTCGGATAAAATTTTCATTACTTATGCTTCGTCATAGTTAAAGCCTCATGAAAAAAATTACCCAACTCATGACTTTAAGTTGGCAGTAGTGATTGTTCCACTTATGATTTGGTTATATTACCTTTATGGTGCCAGTATGAGGTATTTGCAGACCACCACAACCTAAAACCTATGTCCATACAAAGAGATTTGAATTTAAGATAAAAGTGATGGATGGAATTGTTGAAAGATTATGATGTGACCATCAAATATCATTTGGGTAAGGTCAATATGGTGGAAAATACTTCGATCGAGAAAGATGTAAGTATGGGAAGTTTTTCCTATTTAAGGTTGTCAAGGGAACCCTTCTCTAGGGATTTTCATGACCTAACATCTAGGTTCATGGAGTTGGTTATCAAAGAAAGATAAAAAGTATTGTCTAGTGTTGAGATAATTCAATATTCCTTCATTAAATAAAGGCCATGTATTTTAAGGATGTTAAATTGAACAAACTCCAAAACAAGGTAATATGTCATAAGGCGTGAGACATCATACTTGTCAAGTGTGAAGTATTGTGGTTTAGAGGGCATATATGTGTTTCTTGGTACGTGATTTAATTTAGAATGTCCTTCTACATGCTCATAGTTCATTGAATTTGATTCATCCTGGTTTAACTATGATGTAACATGACTTAAGGGTGTTTTATTAGAGGTATAGGATGAAAAGGGACATAGTGGAGCATGTATCCAAATACAACAAATCTCAGTAGTTAACGGACAAGCATTAAAGGCATTTAGGTTTACTTCAGATAATGCGCATTTCTGAGTGGAAGCGTATATGAATAGCTATGGACTTCCTGGTAGGCCTTCCTAAGACCATGGGAAGCATGACTCAATTTGAATCATAGTGGACTGGCGAAAAAAGTAAGTTCACTTCATTTCTATTAAACTGGGCTATAACTCTAAGTAGTTATCCAAGATATATGTTAAGGAGATAGTGAAATTTTCTGGGGAGCTGCATTCTACTACTTTTGATAGAGATATGATATATACTTTTAAATTTTTTGACAGGTTACTCGAAGAGTTAGGCACCCTACTCACTTGTAGCATTTCTTTTCATCTTTAGGTAGACGGTAATCAGAGAGGATGATTCAGATTCTTGAGGGTATATTAGGAGAAGTATGATCAATTTAGGGACATTGTGACAAGTTATTGCGATTGTGTGAATTCTCATACAATAATAGTTATCATTAGACTTTTTATTTGGCACCATTTGAGGCACCATATGAGAGGCGGTGTAGATCATCCATATGGTGGTTTGAGACTGGTGATGTTAAGACTTTGGGCTCGAACTTTGTTAAATAAACAGAGGAAAATATGAGGTTTCTCTACGTCAATTTTTTGGCAACCTAAAGCATGCAAAAGGACTATGTAAATTGTAATGTAAGTGATATATTATTCAAGGTTGGTGAATGAGTTTTGTTGAAGGTGTCTCATATTAAAGGAATCATAATATTTGGAAGGAAGAAAAAGCTTAACCCTTATTACATCGATCTATTCAAGGTTCTTGAGGATGTGGGTCTAGTGGCATACAAATGGCATTTTCACCAAGCTTTTTGGGGGTCCATTCGGTGCTCTATGTATCTATGGTATGAGGTATTTGGGTATAGGGATTACATTATTAAGTTATATCTAATTTTTTAAATAACGACCTTACTTAGGAGGAAGAACTAATTATTATTCTTGATCGGGGCGTTCAAAAATTAAGGATAATGGAAATTTGATTTTTGAATCTATTATTGAATTATCATTCAATTGAGTAAGCTACTTGTGAAATTGAGAAGGAAAAGTGATCAAGTACCCTCACTTGTTTGAGTGCATGGTTATTTCTTTTTCTAATTTTGATATCGCTCACTTTGTTTAGTTGATCATTCAGGGATGAACGATTGAAAATTTGCATCCGTTGTAATGAATTTTTTCATCATTATGGGTGAGGTAATCATGTAAAATTTTGTGTCAATATTTCCTCTAAGGAGAAACTTATAAATTTTAAGCTAGGATAGTTTTGAAAAAAATTAGAGTGAGGTATGATTCCAGCAATCTAGAAGGGATGGATAATTTTAATAAAATTTAGCTTGATTTTATGTTAGCTAACTCTATATGAAATTTGTACAACTTTTCAAAAGTAAATTCAGTTGAAAATACCTCCCAATATCAAAATTGATGCGTAGAGGTTAGTCCGAGATATCATGGTTTAAGGGTGTGTTGTGAAAAACAAAAAATAAGGAGGATAGAGTTTCTACTTTGCCACTCCTACTATAGTGAGTAACACTTTGCTATAGTGACATCCACTGTAGTGGAAAAATTTTCACAATAGAAAAAGTCAATGTCAATCAATCCCGCTATAGTTTGTGATATCTCTATAGCAATGTTGCTATAGCGAGATCGGACTTGTAAGACCACGTAAAATTCCTAGTCTAACTCAGTCCTATATAGAATGAAAAAAGGGGTCCCAGATTTAAAAATTTCAGGTAAGTGTTTGTACTTAGAATTATTTACTATCCTTCATTATTCGATGGTCTTATTTTAGATCTTGACGACCTTAGAATGTCAATTATTAAGTTGATTCATGATCAAGGATGTCAATAGTTGTTCTCAAGTGAGTTTTGGATTTTTCAAACGTCATTAAGGCATGTTTAGATGACCAAAAAAGTAAGTCAATGTGATCTCGCTGTGACGCATCGATGATCGCATTGCTAAAGTAGTGAACGGATGCAAACTCGACACGGTGTGGAACCTATCACGTTGACACCAATGATGTAGTGCATCGGTTTGCATGTCGCTGGGTACATTTTTCTATGATTGGGTCCGCATCTGGAGAGGTATTTAAGTCAATTTCCCACCTATTATTGATCCCTAAAATATGAAAGTAAGTTATCTTAAGGGAAAAATCACTCACTCTCTCTCAAATCCTCTAAAAAATAAAACCCTAGGTCATTCAATTTAAAGCCCAAGCTTTTACTACACACAAATTATTTTCATGAATTTAATTACCAAGCTATGTTAGGTGTTCATCCTTGGGTTTCCTTCCACCCTTGGAGTTCAATAACCCTTTTCAAACTATAAGTTTATTTATATCATGATTTATATGTTTGAATTAGATTACGTTCATGTATTTATTGATGTGTGGTTTTCAAATCAAGATTTACTACAAGTTTCATGTGAATTAATTAGCATGTATGTAGAATTATGTGATTCTCATGCTAAACCTTTGTATTTGCAAGTTTAATATTGCAGCCATGATGTTTATGTCTTGATGAATTCCATATGAATTGATTATGCTCGCCAAGTGTTTGATAGAATGCCTATGTAAATTGAAGAGTAAATTTATGACATGTTATCATGTGGTCCCATTCATGTACAAGTTCATGGATCTCAAGTGTTTGTCAAAATGTCTAAATGAATGTATGATGAATAACTAAATAATGTAATTCTTTCAAGATTTTTCCATGTTTTGCTATTGATGTTATCGAGTCCTGGGTATTTAATACTTGAAAACCTAGCAGTTTACCTAGAATTAATAGTAGCTATAGAATAATCTTAGTAATGTCTTGAATAGTAGTACCCAGTCAGTTACAAAACTCAATGAACTCAGTTCAGTTAGTCAACACGATTAGTAATAGTTCAGTCAATCCTAGTATAATCTAGTGATCAGTTCAGTGTCTATTTAGTTAGGAGTAGGATTCAACACCGAGCGAACCTAGGGATAGGTGTTCACCTGCTAATTGAGGGTGTGCTCTTTAGTAGTAGTCCGTTAGAACCAAAACTATATAGCCAGCGTAGGTTAAATATGTCAACCTTCCAGTTGAGGGTTGATAAAATGTTTACTTGCTAATTTAGGGTAACACATCTCACATCTGTCAGTTGAGGGTGATTATTTAGTAGGTCCACATAGCCATTGTTAGTACTCGTGGCATAGTGCTGATACCCTTCCAACTGGGGTCATATGATGGACGCCAACTCAGTTTATAATTGGGGTATATCAGTTAGATAAACACTCCCACAGTCATAGTTTTAGTATTCAGTACTTAGTACTCATTATTCAGTCTCAGAATTCAGTAAGGAACTCAGGTAGTTCTTTAGAACCATGGCTATCCGTTATTAGTAACTTATCCATTAGAACTTAGTACTTTCGTATCAATCTAAACCTAAGTTATCAGTATTCACTTACCAAAACTCAGTATTTTAATTTCCATCTAATTCAGACAGACATTATATGATTAGTATTGAAACTTCAGCAAGATTAGTAGTTGCAGTTTTATATGTACACTTATTCTGTTATTTCATGACATTTATTTTGTCAGTTATCATCTCATGCATATGAACTCATGTATATTAGCCTACCTCACTTAGCATACCAGTATATTGAAATAACTAACACATACTCTTTCTTTTGCACTATAATGTCTTATATCATAGGTTATACCACATAGGATCCTAACCGTACTTAGCAACTCAGGTAATCAGTAGCAGTTATAGTGGTGAGTCCTCATATTTTGAGGATAAAGTTATTATTTCAACATTTTAGAAGTTCTATATGTTCAATAGTCGGAGTTAGTTTGGGACTTGTCCTATCAACTCTATATTCAGACAGTTAGAGGCTTTTAGACTAGACTATTTCAGACTGATGTTTATTTTTTTAGTATTACTATCAGTATTCAATATTTTAATAACATTATTGCATTTTAGTTCTATTTTCGACCATGTTATTAGTATTATTATTTAGTACTCACAGTAGGTACCAGTCATGGGTTAGCTTGTGGTCCTTCGGGATTGTAAGCATCGTGTGATGTCCAGGGTGTGGACTTGGGGCATTACAAACTTGGTATCAGAGACTAAGATTCAAAAAAGTCCTAGGAAGTATGAAAGATGCATTAAATAAAGTCTTGCGCATGGGTGTATAGCATGTCATACTTATGGACAAGGGTTATGAGACATTTTTAGGAAAAGTTTCCCTTCTTTCAGTATTTATGTTGTGCGAGTGAGGATGAGATTAAGTTAAACTTTCTATCTAATCCAAGTTTCCCTTCTGTTTATAGAATATTCCACCTAAAAAGACTAACGAAAAAAGAACTAGAAACTAGCCAGCATCTCCGTCCGTTCACGCAGATCCCCTAGGTGAGCATGTTTTCAATGTAGAATTTAGAGTAGTTTTCACCACACTAACCCATTCTGTGGCAGCCCAGAATGAATGCCCAACTATTTTTAAGGCCAACCCATTGACCAATACTGTTGTAGCTAGAATTCAGGAATTCATCCAAATGAACCCTCCATCATTTTTAATGTTTATGTCTGAAGAGGAATCAAAAGAATTCCTTAACATAGTGTAGAAGGTCATATATATTATGGTGGTAACTGTTAGTGAGAGTGATAAGTTAGCTGCATAGCAGTTGTAGGATGTGGCTCATACATTGTTTAAGTAGTGAAGGGCAGATTAGATCGCTGATTTTGGGCCTACAGAATGGGAAAAGTTTTCTTTTACCTTTCTAGATAGGTTCTTTTCATTTAAGTTAAGGGAAGATAAGGTTCTAGAATTCATTAACTTGAAGTAGGGTAACATGATAGTGAAGGAGTACTCTCTTATGTTTCTCAGTTAGCCAAATATGCTCCTCATATGGTAGATGATAGCAGATCTAAGATGAGTTAGTTCATGTTTGTTGTGTCTAACAGTGTGGTAAAGAAGTGTTGTACTGAAATGCTTATCAAGGAGATACGCATGGCTCTATTAATGGTCCATACTCAATAGATAGAGGAGTAAAAGACTAGAAGAAGGAGAGGGAGAGAAAGAAGGCTAGAATAGATAGATTAAACTTTACTCAGCCTTAGTTAGGGGGTGGTAATCGTCCTCAGTTTTTCCTAAAATCTTCTATTCATCCCCATCCTCAGCGAGTACCATAGTTCGTAAGTTCAGAAATGGTAATAAGGATAGGCCACCAGGCTCTACGTCTAAGGGTAGTATTAGTAATGTTCGAACAAATCCTCTGTGCCAGAAGTGTGGCAAAAATGATCATATGTTTATAGAGGTGACAGTGATGTGTGTTTCTGGTGTGGCAGTCCAAGTCATAGAATCATAGATTGTCCCTAGTCAGGTTCATAGGTCAGCACAATTATTCCCCAGCTCAGTCCGATCGTCTATCTCAGTACGGTGCCTCTTCTAGTGCCACCAGTGAGCAATGAACAAAGAGACTCTATGAACTACAGTCCTGATAGGATCAGGAAAGTTCTACTGATATGGTCACTGGTACGTTACATGTTTATTATTTACTTGTTTATGCTTTGCTAGATCTAGGAGCTTCTTTGTCCTATGTAAGTCCTTATATAACTATTGATTCAAAGTCAGTCCTAAAATCCTAGTAGAGCCCTTCTCATTCTCTACCTCTATGGGTAAGTCTATCATAGCCTGTCGGGTATACAGGAACTATTCAAGTGTGGTGTCACAGAAAGTTACTTCAGTAGACTTAGTAGAGTTTGAGATAACAGATTTTGATGTCATTCTCAGCATGGATTTTCTTCATTCATGTTATAATTTAGTTGGCTGAAGAAAAAGAGTTTTCCATTTTTAGTACTCGAATGAACCTGTCCTAAAATAGAGGGGTAGTACTTCAACACTGAAGGGTCATCTTGTTTCCTATCTTATAGCGAGAAAAATGATATCTAAGGGGTGTGTTTATCATCTTATTTGAGTTAATGACTTTAGTTTTGAGACCCCTGATCTCAATTCAGTCTTAGTAACATATGAATTTCTTGATGTGTTTCCCGAAGATCTTCCTAGAGTTCCTCTTGAAAGGGAAATTAACTTTGAAATAGACTTTCTTTCAAAAACTCAACCTATCTGTATTCTTCCATATAGAATGATTCCAGCAGAACTCAAAGAACTAAAAAATCAGTTGAAATACCTTCTAGATAAAGGATTCATTAGACCTAGTGTTTCCTCTATTAGGCGCACCATTTCTATTCATGCATAAGAAAGATGATTCTCTCAAAATGTATAATGATTATTATCAGTTGAACAAATTCAAAGTCAAGAACAAGTATCCACTTTCTAGAATCAATGACTTGTTTGACCAACTTCAGGGTGCTATTTAATTTTATAAGATAGACCTCAGATCAGGCTATCATCAGCTCACTTAAAATTTCTAGTCATGTCATTTGGTCTTACTAATTCCCTTGAAGCTTTCACAAACTTGATTAATACAGTTGTCAAGAAGTACTTGGACATGTTTGTTATAGTCTTCATAGATGACATTCTTGACTACTCCTGCAGCGAACCTGATCATGCAAACTATCTCAGAATAGTATTACATCCCCTATGTTTAGATTAACTCAGAAGAAAGTCAAGTTCTAGTGGTCAGATTCTTGTGAGAAGAGTTTTTAGAAGTTGAAAACTTTACTCACTACAGGCACAGTTTTGACTTTACTAGGTGGTTCAGACGGGTTTTTTGTGTATTATGATTCGTCAATAGTTGGATTGGGTGTGTTTTGAGGTAGAGGGGTAAGGTCACAACCTATGCCTCTAGATAGCTTAATCCCCATGAAAAGAATTACCCCATCTATGATCTTGAGTTAGTATTTGTAGTGTTTGCTTGAAATATTTGAAGGCAATATTTGTATGGGGTACATGTTGATGTGTTCACTGACCATAAAACCTTGAAGTAAGGAAAAATGTTTTTGCAAAAGCGCATGATGTGTGTTACTCAATTCATCTGTGAGCCACTAAGATGTACCGTGATTTACGGGAGATCTAATGGTGGATTGGGATGAAGAGAGACATCGAGAGTTTGTAACTAAGTTCTCTACTTGTCAGCAAGTTAAGATTGAGTACCAAAAGCCTAGTGGGTCATTCAGGAGTTCAATAATCCCACTTGGAAGTGGGATGAAGTGAACATGGAATTTGTGATGGGTTTGCCATGTACTCTTCGTCAGCATGATTCTATTTGGTCCATTGTAGATAGGATGACCAAATCAGCCCATTTCTTAGTGGTCCATACATTTTACTCGGCCGAGGATTATGCCAATCTCTATGATAGAGAGTTGGTAAGATTGTATGGAGTTCCATTGTCCATCATTTCAGATAGAGATACGCAGTTCATCTCTCACTTTTGGAAAGCATTCTAAAAGTGTCTTGGTACCCAAGTTCACCTCAGTACAACTTTCACCCTCAGACAAATTGTCAAGCAGAAAGGACCATTCAGACTCTAGAAGATATTTTAAGAGCATGTGTCATTAAATTTAAGGGTAGTTGGGATGACGACTTGACTTTGATTGAGTTTAAGTATAATAATAGTTATTATTCCATTATTCAGATAGCTTCATTTGAGGCTCTTTATGGGAGGAGATTTAGGTCTCCCATTGGTTGGTTTGACGTAGGAGAGACTATGTTGGCAGGGCCTGACTTTGTGTTTGACTTCTTATAGAAAGTCCAGGTTATCAGGGAGAGGCTTAAGACTGCTCAACGCCGACAGAAATAGTTTGTCGGTATAAGAAGAAAAAATCTCAAATTTGCTATTGGAAATTTTATGTACTTGAAAATATCTCCCATGAAGGGAGTGAAGAGGTTTGGAAAAATGGGGAATCTCATTCCCTGATATATTAGTCTATATTGAATTCTCATCTATTTTGAAAAGGTAGCTTACGAACTTGAGTTGCCTTCACATTTAGGTTCAGTTTACCCAGTGTTTCATATCTCCCCTCTAAAGAAATGCATTGGTGAGCCAGCAGTTGTAGTCCCTATAGAGTGTATAGATGTTCAGAACAATCTCTCTTATGAGGAAGTCCCAATTGAAATCCTTGATTATCATATTCGCAGACTGAGGAACAAAAAAGTTCCTTTAGTCAAAGTTCATTGGCAGAATCGATCTGTTAAAGGAGTTACTTGGGAAGCAACAACAAATATGCGAACCAAGTATCACCTCTTCTCTAAAAAGTCAGACTTAGCTCAAGGTAGGAGTCTTTCTTAGATTTACTAAGTTTCATGTTCACATTTACTCTACAAAAATGGTAACAATTACCGTTGTATATCATCCTCATGACAATCATGCATTCATAAATCAGTTTAGTCATATAATAATGCTTTTATTATACATATTCATTATGAAAACTCAGTTAATCAGTAGTTTCAGTCAGGTAATCATGCTTCAGTTGTGTCTGTTCAGTATGTAAACTCAGTCTATCAATATTCTTAGCTTAATCAGTCTCATTTGGGGATGAAAGTTTCTAAGAGGGAGATATTGCAAGACCCCGTAAAAGTCCTAGTTGAATTATGTCCTATATAGCATGAAAAAAGGACTTAGAAATTTCCGCGAAGTGTTGATACTTAGAATCATTTTTAGCCTTCATAATTAGATGATTTTAGTTTAGATCTTGACAACCTTAGAATGTTGATTTTTAAGTTGATTCATGATCAGGGGTGTGAATAGGTTTTGTCGGATGAGTTTTCAATTTTTTTGACGTAGATTGAGGAATTTTTGGATGACTAAAATACAGAGTCAACGTGATCTCACTACGATGCATTGGTGATTGCATCTCTAAAATAGTAAATCTATGCAAACTCGACGAAGTGCGCTGCCTATCGCATCGACAAAAATAATGTAGTGCATCGGTATGCGTGTCGCTGGGTGCATTTAATAGTAATTAAGTCCACGTTGGAGAGGTATTCAATTCAATTTCCACACTATTATTCATCCCTAAAACTAAAATTAAGCTATCCTAAGGGCAAAATCACTCTCTCTCTCTCAAATCTTCTCAAGAACAAAACCTAGGTCATTCAATTTCAAGTTCAAGCTTCAAGAAAATGCCAATGATTTTTACGAATTTAGTTACCAAGGTATGTTAGGTGATTATCCTTGGATTTCCTTCAACCATTGGAGTTCAAGAACCCTTTTTAAACTATATGTTTATTGATTTGATGATATATATATTTGAATTGGATTGTGTTCTTGTATGTATTGATGTTCGATTTTCAAATAAAGATTTATTACAAGTTTTAAGTGAATTTATTAGCATGTATGTAGAATTATGTGATTATCAAGTTAAACCCTAGAATTTGCAAGTTGTGTTCTGTAGCCATGATGTTTATGTTT
Organism: Capsicum baccatum var. pendulum; assembly: GCA_030864225.1. NCBI lineage: Eukaryota > Viridiplantae > Streptophyta > Magnoliopsida > Solanales > Solanaceae > Capsicum > Capsicum baccatum. Next base: position 155,870,021 of record CM061558.1, read on the forward strand.
CATGAATTCTATGTGCATTAATTATGCTCCACCAGTGTTTGATAGAATGTCTATATAAATTGAAGAGTGAATTCTTGACATGTTATCATGTGGTCCCATTCATGTACAAGTTCATGCATCTCAGGTGTTTGAAAAAATGTCTAATGAATGTATGATAAATAAGTAAATAATGTAATGCTTTCAAGATTTTGCCGTGTTTTGCTATTTATGTTGTTGAGTCCCGGGAGTTTTTTTATACCCGAAAACCTATTAGTTTACCTAGAATTTATAGTAGCTACAGAATAATCTCAGTAATGTCACGGATAATTGTACCTAGTTAGTTACAAAACTCAATGAACTCATTCCAGTTCAGTTAATCAACACGATCAGTAATAGTTCAGTCAAGCCTAGCATAGTCTAGTGATAAGTTCAGTGTCTATTTAGTTGAGAGTAGGATTCAATACTAAACGAACCTAGGGATAGGGGCTCATCTGCTATTTGAGGGTGTGATCTTTAGTAGTAGTGCCTTAGTTCTAAAACTACATAGCTAGCGTAGGATATATATGTTAACCTACCTATTGAGGATGATAAAGTGTTTATCTACCAGTTGAGGGTACCACATATCTCACCTGCCAAATAAGAGTAATTCTTTAGAGGATCCACATATCCATTGTTAGTACCTATGGCAAGGTGCTAACACCCTTCCAACTGGGGTCATAGGTTGGATGCTAACTCAATTTATAATTGGGGTATATTAGTTAAATGAACACATAGTAATAGATTTAGTATTCAGTAGTCAGTAATCAGTATTCAGTCTCAAAATTCATTAAAGAACTCAGATAGTTCTACAGAACCATGAATATCAGTTATTAATTATTTTGCCATCAAAATTTAGTACTTTCATATCAGTATATACCTCAGTTATCAGTATTCAGTTACCAGAACTCAATACTCCAGTTTCAGTTTAATTCAGACCAATAATATGTGCACAATATTGCATATTCAGCATGATCAGTAGTTATAGGTTCGCATGTACTCTTATTAAGTTATTTCATAATGTTCATTCTGTCAATTATCATCTAATGCATATGAATTCATGTGTATCAGCCTACCTCACTTAGCATACTAGTACATTCAAAGTACTAACACATATTTTTTTATGCATTGATGTCTCATATCATAGGTTCAGATGCATAGGCTTCTGACCATACTAGCAGCTCAGGTTATCAGCAATATTTTACTTATATTTTCATACATATAATTAGTATTATTATTTAGTGCTAACAGCAAGTACCAGTCGTGGGTTGGCTTGTGGTCCTTCGTGATTGTAAGCACCGTATGATATCCAGAGTGTAAACTCGGGGTGTTACAGGAGAACTATAGTAGGGTAAATTGTTGCCAATGCAGAAATTTTCCCAAAAATAGTTTATTACTCTAAACTTATCTTTTGGAAAGAATATAGGTAATTTGGAAAATTTTCCTCTATTTTCTATTGATTTTCTTGTTAAAGGAAAGCATTTTATCTTTATTAATTATATATTTTTCAATTAACCTTAGAATGACTAATTTACAATTTTTGGGAAATGTTAAGCTTAACTTAGTGCAAGAGGGTAATTTGTGAAAAATTCTTGGGTTTTAGTTATTAATAATTAATTTACACTTGCGTGACATTAATTCACTTATATAATTATGAGATTGGTAATTTAAAGGTGAATTCATGGTAAAAAATCATAGAATAGGGTGAATTATCATGAATTGGCCTTGTGTGTTAGGGATTGGGTTATAATTGACGACATGATAGGTCATTTGGTTTATTATTTGATATGTTCATATTTTTAGTCCACGGTTCAGTCTTACTTAAGTGGTGCAACCTTTGATTGAAGTAGGTGATCAGTCTATGTAGCTATAATTAAATTTGTGTTATGTTTACATGATAACTAATACGTAGTATTTCTTGTACAATGTATGTTCAAGGAAAGTGAATGGTTGTTTGATCTCCTGAGTGTTAATCGCATACTATAACCTTATATGAATACTTGTTGGAGTTTACAAGTGTTTCTATGTTATCATTGTGGTTGTTATTATTATGATATTTGTCATTGTTGTGGAATATATTGGTGTTTGGACATCTCCGTGCAATTTGTTATACAAGATTAGTAGACACTTAATGTCTGGGATTCGGTACATAGACAAGGACTCATCCCTTGCATGTAATGACTAATGGGCATACACATATGACCCTTAGTATGTATGTACAACGTATAAGTTACTTTGTCAGTTTGGGGATTATATGCTTTGATTTCATTGGTTTCTTGTGTATATCAAATTTATGTTATTGTTAAAAAGAATCCTTGTATGGTTCAAGTTGTTTGCATGATATGACATGCCTCTATGTTGTTTATAACTTTTATGAATTATACACAGATTACATGATTGTTGCATCATGGTTGTTGTCTTGGAGTATAAATGTTGGTCCTAGTTGGCTTAACTGGTTATCCTTGTCGTATCTTTTTGACTAAATATCATTTTGTATTTATTACATGGTTAAGTATTATGAACTTGAAATATAGTTGCATGACAGGGTTCATGGTTGATTTATTGTACTATGCTTTGATTACACGTCCATATTTCTCATTTTGGGTTGGCCGATAACCTTAACCACTCACCATTGTTTCTTGTGTACAGATACTATATGTGATTTTCTTTTGGTAGAGTTTACAACATATTTCAGTAACTATTTTGAGACCTCAGCTGTGATTTAGATCATATTCATACTCAAAGGTGAGCTACATGCTTTGGCCTACCAGGGGTTCTTCTATTATTTTTCTAGTAGCTTTATTTGGCACTCATATACTTCATTATTTTTTAGGATTTCATCCCTATTTTTGCATTTGATAGAGTTTTGGAATGATGACTTTCTGTTCCTAGGGGATTATTTTCTTCATTAATTTTTTATGTTATTGGATATTGTTCTTATTCAATGGAAATGGGATTAGTTTCCTATTTTGGGGGCTAATTGTTGATTTACATATGCTTTGGTTGGTTCTCCCATTGAGGATGTATTGTAGGTGTATATCAAGATACGTTCCTTGAATCAAACAACTGATATATTTAAAAGGTACCATTTCTTTGGCTAACTCAATTGTGGCAAAATAACTTTGTTTAGCAATTATTTTGTTAAGCTGCTCATAGTTAGAATCACATGTTGCATTTTATCTGAAGAAAAAATATTGTATTCTTATATGTCACTAATTATTTTTATTAATAAAAGATTAAAAAAATTTGGTGGTGACAAAGCTGGATTTAAAAACAACAGATTAAGTTAAAAATGGACCTATTCATAGCTTAGTTTGATACCAACAACAGTTGTTATGTATGGAAAATTTATTATAGAATATTAAATAACCTATTTACAGAATCAATATGATTTATATTATTGTTTTAATTAGTTATACCTCTAAATATATGAGCTTTCCTAAGTGAAAGAACCACAATCAAAAGGTTCATCTATAGATGAACTCAGATGAGGTTGAATTTGATCCACAAGTTCACATCATGCAGTTATTGAATGTCTATTCCTCATGTTTTATAATATAAGTATATTTTAATGTTAGTATTACTTAATATGTTATTATTTCCTATTTGAGAGACTTGATTTTATGGTTTACACTATTATTTTCATTTTACATCATTGTGTAATATGAAAGAAAAATTTGCAGCTTTAATAAAAATTAGTAGAAGTAAGGAGTTATTGTACAGTACTTAATACAATAACTAAGTATTGATTTTTTTTCTTTTCTGAGCTGTGTTATGTTAGGACTTTTCAACTTGTAATGTGAAATAACTTACTTATCTACTTCTAAGACAACATTTTAAAAAACACTAATATTGTCTCCCTGCATGCATGTTTGAACTGCTTAAAATGTCATAACCTAACCAACGACATCTATAAATATAAAAGTTAGAGCGAATGTTAACACATATTATTTATCATCATTAATTGAATTTGAAGAGAGTCATTACCAAATGATCTATCTCGTTAACATTATGTTGAATTGACAGTTGGACAAATTGATGCTAATTGTATATGTCCATATCGAATGAAGAATCATTAATTTTCTCAATAAATTTTGTTTTATGATATTCAACATGTATTTGCATGTCTTAGTCTTAAATTTCTTGGAATTTCATGAAACAAAAAATTAGGTCAGGCAATATAACCCAACATCCTCTAACTTAATTTAGAAAATAAAAGTATCAAACTTCACAATTGAGGCATATATACGATCTCCTTAAATTGACAAGAAAATTTGTATTGTTTAATGAATTTACCCAATGAAGATTAATAATGTAAACAAAGTTAAAGGCATAAACTTAGAAGGAAGCAATAAGTACCTTTCCATCCTATAAATTCATCCTTATTGAATAGGGTATCTTATGTTTGAATTTATCCAGCATTTGTGACCATCGAACAACTTTTTCTCTCAAATTATATTGAATAGAATTACTTGAGTTTGTGAGATGCTATGAAATTATAAATCCATTTGTATTTATGGTTGTATTCAGTAGATTATTTTGGTTATTGAGATAGAAATATTAGGGTTCTTAAAATAAAGAAAATAAAAGAGGAATTTATCTAATAATAGAAAGTTATAATTATATAAAGGAGACATAAAGTAAATATAGATTTTCAGTGAAGTATGATCGTACAAAAATGGGAGCTTAGTGAGGAGTTTTAAAATAGCTTATCCAAACTGCCCATATGAAAAAGAAATATCCATCTTTTAATTTAAATGAATTTATAAATTTTAATAATTTTCTTTAATAATTTTTTTCACTAATCAAGTTTTATTTGATGTTTATACATGTCAATATTTTGTTCTTACAAATGTCATTATCTAAGATATTTGCTTTTCTTATTAGATATACATAGATAATTGAGTTGTAGGGTGTTGCTTACCTATGGTGGTTGGATGGGGAAGGTGTCATCACAATTCCGACTTTTGGATTATGACAATTTAGTACCTGATCTAGGTTCAGTAGATTCATGAATACAAGAGAAAGTTTCTATGTGAGTCATGGGGATCTATACAATTATGTCTGTATCTATCTTCAGAAGGCTATACGACATTCTTTGGAAAATCCTATTATGTGTTACCTTATCGTGTGAATTAATTTATTTTTTAAATACTAAATTTTGTGTTTCTATCATTGCGATGCTGAGCCATTCTTTGGAAAATTATATAGTTTGATTCCTTATTGTGCATATATAATTATTTCTTGAATTTTAAACTTTCTGTTAAATTCTACTATAGATGATGAGGATGAGATCAACTTCTATTAGGGACAATATCTTGCATTTGATGCTTGTTCTCTAGCTATAGAATGAATTAGGGGTTGAGGATGTACTAGAGGTACAACGTGGGATGCAATATTAGCTAGGGATTACTCTAGAGTGACATTTCTTTGACTTGAGGTTGAGATGTAGTATGTGGCTTATTATCACGATTTAATAATGCCAACCCTAATTCTATTTTGGTTTTAGACACTCTAGTTCTATACGATACCATCATTCATATGTTTAGTTTATTAGAGCATATGGATAATATAAGATCTTTACCAGTCACTCTGTATGGATCACAAACGAGAGTAAGGGTTAAACAGCCAGAGCAAGTACTGATTTAGGGTTTTCATACTCAAAAAACAAAACCAATAACTATTGTGGCTCTATGCATTAATGTTTTGATAATAAAAATTATTGCTCCACAATATGTTCTAGGCCAGAGATGTCAATTAAGGAGCAAAAGTTGTTTAATAAATATGTTTGAATGGATCCTCGTAGATTCACTAATACACCTAAGAATGATGCTTGCGAGCTTTTAGTGATTTGTCATAAGAGGCTGCATAACCTTAAGTCACATAGTGTGGACTGTAATATGTTAAAGATGGTATAGTTGGAAAATTAATGGTGATAGTCGTATGATAATTGTACGATAGATGGATCACCTCCTATGACATGAACACCATTTTTAAAGGTCTTCTTGGGAAAGTATGTGCCTTATAGCATGAGAAAGAGTTTTCGGGGACCAGTTTTATGATATTGAGAATGGTACTATGATTTCACTAAGTATGAGACTAGGTTTTATGCCTATCTAGGCATTTATTAATAAGCATACTCATAGAGGAGGAGAAAGTTAGGAATTTTATGAATAAATTAATTACTTCTCTCCATATAGTTATTGAGAATATAATTACTAGTAGGGGTATTTTCCTAGAGGTGGTTACTTATGCTAATTGCACTTGGGAGATATATCGTTATTCCTATTGAGACAATAATAAGAGGGTGATATAAATAAGATGTTTTAAACAGTTTATCCTCTTAATGAAGAAGCTACTTAGGTAATGTTTTTCATTATTAGTGTAACTGGATAGTTCATACAACATTACGCACATCAAGTTGTATTATTTATGAATAACTATTAGGGAAGACAGAGTTTAGGATACGTGTCAAAGGGTACTTATTCTGGGTTCTCAGACTGTGGTGAATGCATGGGTTCGATTAGATCATGTTATTATTGTATGTTAGGCAAGGCATGTTATGAGTACGAGTAGTTGGATCAGTTTTATAAGGAATGAACTAGGCACAGGCTTGATTAGGACATGTACGGTTTACAAGTTTAGACCTATCGATTACCACAATCACCAACTAGAGAAGAGTCATATAGCGGTAGATGTTTCTAGGGATAAATATAATATAAATAATGGTGCTGATCATGGAAATACATAGTTGCAGGGCATAGGGGTCAAGTTATAATATTCTAGGTATACCAGATGTTGAGGATTCAGATGTGGTGACTACATGTACTATTTCAGTATGCATTAGCTAACTTAAGTATTATTCAATCTCAAATCTAATTATTCATGTGTTTGGCTATTTTTATATGAACATATAAGATGTGTGATTTCCTAGTCGTCCCTGTTCATGTTTCTACTACTATACCTGATTCGTTAGTAGTTGATTGAGTATATCAATTTACTATTGTAACTTTATCAGGGTATGATACTTTGGTGGATCTTAATATTTTTTATATATTGAATTTTGATGTGATTTTGGGTATGGATTATTTTTTTATTATCATGTTGTGTTGCATAGTCATGACAAGATCATTGCTTTATTTATACCTTTATTCCTTATTTTGTGTAGAGGTGCGGATTGTTATGCACCAAAGAAGGTAATTTCATTCTTGAAAGCAAAAAAGATGGTGTGGAATAGGTGTTAGGCTTATATACGTATATACTCCTATTGAGTTAGTTTCAATGGAAAAGGAGTTCATTGATGTCTTTCTAATAGACTTACCAGGTATTCCACTAGACTGTGACATCTATTTTATCATTAATCTAGAGTCTATCGCTCATACTATTTCCATTCGTTCCTATAGGATAGCACCAATAGATTTGAAGAAATAAAATGAGAAATTAAATTATCGTTGAGAAAGGGTTTATTAAATATAATATCTCCCCTTTGGGTATTCCTATCTTATTTATGAAGAATAAGGACAACTTTATACATTAATGTATTAATAATTAGTTGCTGAAGAGGTTGACTATCACGAACGAGTATCCAATATCATGGATCCATGATTTGATTGTTACGCATTAAGGTACTTCTGTGTTCTCAAATATTGACTTGATATCAGATTAATATCTATTAAGGATAAAGGCTTCTTATATTTCAAAAATCATTTTTAACAATGTGTGGAACTCCGAGTTCTTTGTCATAATTTTTTGGGTTGACCAATGACTTGACAACATTTACGTAGAATAGGGTATTTTTCTCTTATTTGGAATTATTTATTATTTTATTCATTGATATCAACTTGGTCTACTCTAGAAGTATAGAAAAACATATGCATAATTTGAGGATTGTACTTTATACTTTTAAGGATAAATAGTTATATGCAAAGTTCTCTAACTATGCATTTTATCTTGGGTCATTGGCATTATTGGGAATATGGTGTATAGGGAATGGATTCAAGTGAATTCAAAAAATTATTAAGGCAGTGTGAGATTGAGCTAAACCTACTTCACCTACTTATATTCAAAGAATTGTTTTTTTAGCTAACTACTGCAAATAATTTGTGGAGTAGTTTTCTTTGATTGCACCTCTTTTAACCAAGTTAACTTAGAAGAACATAATTTTTTGATGGTATGATGAGTGTAAGGTGAGATCCTAAAATCTTAAATCCTTATTTACTTTACTCCAAAATTTATCTTACTAGTAAGAGGTGAGGGCTTTACTATATATGCTAATGGTTATGGGATTGGTCTTATTTGTACATTGATGTACGAAGATAAGGCTATTGCAAATGCTTTTAGAAAGTTGAAGGTTTATGGGAAAAACTACAATACTCAGGATTTCGAGTCAACAACAGTGATTTTTGCTTAGATATTGGAGGCGTAACCATTATGTTTTCATTAGGGGATTATTACCCATCATCATGGTCTTCAATAAATCTTTAAGTAAAAAGATATTAACTTGAGGTAGTATCATATTTTTGAGTAGCTAAAGAATCATGATATAATGATTCTTTCTTATCAGGGTAAAATGTATGCGAAAATAAATGCCTTAAGTAAGAAAATTATAAGTATGGGAAGCCTTGCATTCTTAATAATATAGGAGAGTCCTTACCCTTTAAACATTCAATATGTGGACAAATATTTGGTGATCCTTGATCTTTAAGGAACCTAATCTATACTTTTGGAGCTGATAAAGTCTAAAAAATTTGAACATGTACAATTAAGGCTAATTCAAAAGAAAATGTTGACGAATGATGTCGGATAGGAAATATTAGATTTGGAAGGGGTTTTTAGGATTATGTGTCCTGTTTATGATCCTAGAGTTAGTGACTTGACAAGATTGATCTAGGAGGAATCTTTTAATTCAAAGTATTCCATTCATTCAGGGGCAGTGAAGATATACCATCCATAGGTGGGTGGTATAATTCATAGGATGCCTATTCCCAAGTGGAAATGGGATTGGATAGCTATGAATTTTGTGGTAGGCTTACCATGAACTTTGAGAAAATTGATGCTATATATGTCATTGTGGATAAATTGACTAAGTCTGTTCCATTCAGACCTATTTAGACTAATGATAATTTAGATAGTGAGCTAAGATATATGTGGGCGATGTATTTTCCATAGGGTGCCTATTACAATAATTTTTGATAGAGGCATACAATTTACATCTTCTCATTTTAGAGTTTGATGCAAAAGGAGTTGGAAAACTGATTTATTGTTAGTATGAAATTGCACATATAGCGTGATGATGTCAGATGGGATAATTTGTTTCCATGATTATATGTTACTATATTGTATAATTTATTTCAGATGTCACTGGGATAAGTTTTTGCCTTTATCCATGTTCTCCAACAATAATAATTTGTATTCCAATATTTAAATGGCACCATCAAAGCTTTACATAGTAGAAGTTGTAGATCTTCAGTAGGTTTACTTTAGGTTCTTGAAGTTAGGACTTTGGGCATTGAGTTGCTGAGGGTTTCCATGGAAAACATGAAGTTTGTTCATGAGACACTTTTAACATTATTGAGCAGGCCAAAGTATTATGCGGATCAAAAGATTTGATACTTAGAGCTTATAAAGAATAAGAAGGTTATGATCAATGTATCACTTATGGATTCTTAATTGAGGTTTGAAATCAATGGAAATCTTATCTCGAGTGTCATTGCCCCATTTTAGATCCTATGCCGTATTGGGGATAGGGGCACATCTATATTGACTTTTGCGGGTGCCATGAGTCCTGTGGCTTCAAGAAAAATTATTTTTATATATATGTGTATATCTATTAGAAATAAATATATATTACTCTTCACACCCTTACTAATAAATAGTAAATGGTACCACTGGCAAAAGGCACAATATTTCGTCCAAGAGGCTGCGGTTCGAAACCCACTAGCATCGTGTTTTTTGATTTTCTCAGATGCTCTTAGATCTACTATCCTTTTTCCTTTTTAGTTTATTTTTTACTTTTGGTCTATCTATTTTATTTTGCATTTACTTGCTATTCTTTATTACTCTCAGATTATCTCTTTTTAGTTTTAATTCATTTTTACTTCTTTTACTTCCTCCTTTTTACTAAAAAAAAAACTTTCTCTTCTTTTTTAGTATTAATCTCTATGTATTTCATACCAATGTTTAATGCTACAGGAGTATTTATTCATCAAAATATGTTTAAATATTAAATTATATCCTATTTAAAAAAACTGAACTTTTTTAAAAATAATGAATATTAGTATGTTAGAATTTTAAAACATTTAAAGTTAGTTATGTTTTTCATCGACATTTGCAATAAATGAATATGACTGAGCAGAAACTACAATTCCTGATTCTTTCTCTACTAAATCTATGTAATAACTGAGATGAAACTATAATTCTTTATTTTTTCTCAACTATATATCTGTAACAATATGTAGAAACAATGGATTATAGATATTTTAGGGCAAATGTATTATGTGGATTATAAAGGTTAAGAGTTTTAATTAATGTGAAAAATATTTATCTTTATCAATGTTTCAGAGAATGAAACCTCTTCGTAAAAAATAAATAACTTTATAGGAATTGTTGTTATCGAAATATCTAAAAGACGACATCACTAAAAAAAAGTTATATATTGGATTGACGTCTATATAAATAAAAAATATAAACAATACAAACCATAACCCAATAGTAAAAAAATCAATCATTTATCATACTTAAGCGGTGTGTCACTAGGACCTTCAAATCCTTGTTTTGGCTCTAATTAGGGAGATGGATTCGAGGAAATATTCAGCCAAAATTTTTACTATGTACAAAAGTTGAGTTGGGAAAAGGATTGAGGGTCATTTCCTACTACTATAAATAAAAACCTTGGATTATTTTTTAAGGGTATTACTTTATTGGTGAGCGACGCAAGGGAGAAGAGAAAAAACTTTAGGTTTCTTTTGTTTACACCTTTCTTTATGATTATTTTGCATGAATAACATGAGTGATTGTAAACTTGATTAACGAATGAGTGACTTAGGGTAACAACCTTAGCATTATTGTTGTAATAGATTCATCATTTAATTTGAGAAGGGTATGATAATAGTCATTCTGTTATTCTTGATTTTACTATCGTACTAATTTGTAGACAGTAAGAAAGATTTTTTCGAATGTTGCTTCTTAATAGATGATACAATTGTTGGACTTGTGAGTCTATATATCTAAAGGTATAATTTAAGGTCATTGATAGATATCTTGGGCCCCCTCCCAAGTCATCAATTGAGGAAGCTCCCAAGATAGAATTTAAAGCTTTTCTACCTCACATGAAGTATCCATAGTAGTAAAGAATGACAAGTACCAGTTATTATTCTTATAGGGTTATCTAAATATGAAGTAAAAGAGGTCTTTAGAAGACACAAGAGGACATTAGTGTGGCAGGTATCTAAAATTTAAATTAATAGTGTAGAGTTATATATGCATACAAATTTTATGAGGAAGGGTAAAATCGAAAGGCTAAATTTGTGATGTAGGATGTCGTTCGAATTAAAGTAAGAAAGTGGCTAGATTAAGATATTATCTATTTGATTTCTATTAGTAAGTGGGTAAGTCATGTTTACTGTGTTCCTAAGAAAGGAGGGATGGCAGTGATACAAATAATAAGAATGACCTTACCTAAATAGAATTGGGACTAGGTGATGAATTTGCATTGATTATATGAAGAGAAATGAGGCCACCAGAAAACGCCACTATAACATTAAATTCATTGGTCATGTGTTGGACAGATTGGAAGTTAGGAGTATTATTTTTTATTGGATGCCCATTCAGTCTATAATAAGATAACCACTGCAATGGAAGACCAAAAGAAGATGACTTTCACATATCCATATAACACTTAAACTTCCAAGTAGATGCCTTTTGAAATGTTAAGGGCACTATACACATTTTAGAGATTTATAGTATCCTTATTCTTAGAGATAGTGGAGTATGTTATTGAGGTATTTATGAATGCATTTTAGTATTTGGTAATTCATTTAAGGCTTGCATTCAAAATTTTGATAGGGTATTTTCAATGTGTAAAAAGATAAATCTAGTTTACAATTAGGAGAAGTATCACTTCCTGGTCATGAAGAATATAGTCCTTGGTGACAAGGTATCATGAAAAGGTTCAGAGGTAGAATATGCTGAAATGGAGGTTATTGAGAATCTACCACCCCTAGTATCCATGAGAGGTATGTGTAGATTTTTTAGGAAAGATTGATTCTAAAAAGATTCATTAAATACTTCTCCAAAATCTCCAAAACCATGTGCAGACAATTGAAAAAGAGGTAAACTTTGACTTGAGTATTGATTGTGTAAACAATTTTGAAAAGAAAAAAAAAAGTTGGTAACCTCCCCTATTTTTATCTCACCTAACTTGGCATTACAATTTAAATTGATGTGTGATGCAAGTGATATTTCAGTGACAGTGTGTTGGGATAAAGAAAGATAAGATATTTTATTCTATCTACTATGCTAATAAAACTCTTGATATTTCTCAAAAAAAATTTATTCTTATAAAGAAAGATATTCTTACAATGGCTTATGCCTTTGACAAGTTTTAGTCTTATCTTGTGGTGACAAAAGTGGGTGTTCATATAGATAATGTTTCTATAAGTTTTATTTTTAATAAGGACATAAATCGAAGGCTCATTAGGTTGATTCTCTTGTTGTCGGAATTTGATCTTTCGAATAATGAGAGAAAGGTGACCAAAATTTAGGTAGTTGACTAGTTATCCAGGCTTAATGATTGGTCTTATAAAATTAACAATAGGCCAATTCGTGAGGAGTTCTTTGATGAGCAACTCCATTCATTGATTGTTTCAAAGATATTGTGGTATGTTGGTCTTCGAAATTATTGATAAGTGAGGTATAATTTCAAGAGAAAAACACCTCGCAGTAAACAAAGATCCATCTTTATTAATATTTTTATATTTGGCATGAGCCCTTTTATCAATCAAGAACCTGATCAAGTCATTTTGAGGTGCCTTTTGCAAATTGAAGTGATCCAAATTCTTTAGATTTTTCATTTCTCTCCATGTTGTAGACATCATTGGTGGTGAATGGATGATACAAAAATTATTGCAATCTTGATTATTTTGACCTACTTTATTTATGGTTGCACAGGCTTATGTAAAGAAGTGTGATCAACTCAATGAACATGAGCAATTTTGAGAAGGCATAAGATGCCTTCGAACAATATACTTGATGTGGAGTTCTTTAATATACGGGCATAGATTTTATAAGCCATTTTTATCATCCTTCATCCAGCATGTATATCTTACATTCAATGCATCATATTTCAAAATAGATGGAGGTTATTCCACTATCTACCAATGATGTAGAGGAAATGATGAAATTTGTGAGGAATTTCATCTTCACAAAATTTGGGACCTCATGGGTGATCATTAGTGATGGAGTGAGTCACCTCACCAACAATTTATTTCAAAATTTATTGGAAAATTATGGGTAGAAACACAATGTGGCAACTGATTACCACTTTAGAATTAGTTGTCAAGGGAAGGTGTATTATACCTAAGTGGATTAGATTTCAGAGACGATAGTGAATGTACAAAGTAAATATTAGGTAATCAAGAAGAATTATACTTTGTAAGCTTATCATACTGCGCACAAGACCACATTAGGAATTTACCATATCTGTTCATCTATGACAAAGCTATCAAAAATCCCAATCTTCTCATGAAACTACAAGGGAAGAAGTGAATGATGTTACTTCAAGAGCTTGACAAGTTTCAGCTACAAACATATAACATATCAAGCTTTAAAAATAGAAAACACAGAAGTGGCATGAAATTCTTCTTATCACTCATTTCTTTGAATTAAACCAATTTTTTTTTAAATTCACAATTGAAGCTTTTTTCTGAAAATCATAAATGCAAATGGTTTTATCCATTCATGATAGAGCATATGACCCAACATACTATGGTTAAACTTGGGATGAAGGAAAGGACATGATATTTATGGCCAATGGCCAATGAGTGAGGTATTTTTGGGTTAATGATGTAGGCAGGTGTAAGATCTCAATTGACTTGCCTAATAATTGACTAGAGATACGTCATACTATCACATTAAATAAGCCCTACTCAAGATACAACCATAGAATGTATTGTAATAGTTTTGGATTTTAAGAAATTAGAAAACAAAAAATATAACATGATAAATTATACTACGACAAAATTAAGGTGCTTTGTGGAAGGAAACACATATGTGTAACATGTTTACTTGTACGTTTTGGGTGCAAAAGAGCCGAAGATATGAAGGGTAATAAAAAATTGGAAACAATGCACAAGAAAAAAGTTTTCAAGCCTTAGGAGCTTGCCTTTATGACACCTTATGACTTGAACTTTACGGGACAAATATCTTTACGGCTATGGCGATGTGAGGCTCATCTATCTTAATTCATAATTTATGGCCTTCACGCTGCCTAGCTGGCCAAACTATAGGGAATAAATTTTTGGCAGGCTTGAGGCAACTCCTCTTACACCCATGGCGATGAATGGGAGTTTTCATGCCTTACCAACCAAAGTTGATAGTTCAAAAGGACTATGGGTATACATGAACCTAGATCTCTTCTAAAGTATCTCCAATGTATTTTTTCTCTCATCCACTCCTTATTTGATGTTTCTCTATCTTTAACTCTAAAAATTCTCTCAAATTCTATAATTTTCAAAATTCTTTCTCCATATTCATCTTCCATCAAAAGTAAGTTCTTCTTCTATTTCCATTTTATGTTTTTTTTCATGCTCCTCACCTTACCCTCTTTCTCCATCACCTAAGGTTTACCATGTGTTATCTTGTTCATATAGAATGATGAAATTATTAATGGATAGGTGATTAATTGTGCATAATGTAGGAGAAAGTTATATAATTCTTGATATGCTAATAATTTCTATTTACCATTTCACTTAAGATATGAATAATCATAGAGCCTTTTCACCAGCTTTTTTAATTACTCAATTAATCAGCCTTTCCCCTTTTAATAACATTGGAGCTACAATTCTCAATTGAATACCTTTCTTCAGAAAATTTCATGATATATATAAGGTAAATCTTACATTAAATCGGTATATATTCAATTTTCAATACCCTAAGAAATGAAAAAAAGGTAAACGGTAAGGGAGTGGAAGAATCTTTATGGAGCCTCTGGTTTGATTCCTCACGCCTGTATTTTTAAAAACTTTTGTACCTATCTTATAAATTTTATAATAAATTTAAACGTGGATCACTCCATCACATTCAAGAGAAACAACTTAGTATCAAGCCTATGATAGTATTGCAAGACACCGAAATTCAATCCCCAATGCCAATTTCATGTTGCTATAATTTTGTAATTTGCCAATTTACATTAAAACTGAGCATAAGTTTTAATTTTATATATATAAAAAAATTATTTTAATTAAAATTATAATAGACTATATATTTGTGATGTTAATTTATTTTATGGATTGATTTAGCAAAAAATATATTTTTTCAAATGGAACGAGACTAAATTCTTTTCTTAAATTTTAATTCATTTTTCTTATGGAATAAGGTTTTCTTACACTATAAATAGAAGTCTTCCACAAAACATTTCAAGATTCAAGAACAATTGTGTCATTATTTGTAATTTTTTCTTTCAATAGTAGTTTTTATCATCTTTATGTTAGTTTGAATAATACAATTGCAAATTCTATTAAAAAGGTTTTTATAATTTAGTTAAATACTACTTAGCTAAATTTAATTTTTCTAGTATACCAATCATCGAGAAAAAATTATTTACTATTAGATGATTGAACAGCCTTCATGAAATTTATGGTTACGCCATTGCTTTTACTGATTTACCTCATATTAGTTTTATCCAAAGCCCCTTTTGCACTTCATAATTAGAAGGCATAGAGAGCAAAAGGAAAGAAGAGAAAGGTAATATAAAGGCATATTGGTGCAGTAGAAATAATAAAATAGAGTTGATTCTTGTCTTTGTGTAAAATAGAATTGGTGTATTGTTAGTGCAAAGGAGAAAACCAAAAAATATCATTTAGAAAACAAAGAAAAAAATTAAAAATGTTCCTAGCTAGTAGACAAACAAACAATATCGCGAGTGCCTAATAAAAAGGGGAATATAAGGAGAGGCATGAAAGAAAGTTAAATTTAAGGGACACAAGAAAAACAAAGAAAAGAACTGTAAGTAAGAGCCTTAAAGTGCACAGAAAGAGTAGTCACTATTTTGCCATATAGTTTTTGGCATCCGTAGCCGACATTACAAACCATAAAAGTCCATGTGATCCTTTGATCCTCTGAAAATGAAGTAGTACACTAAGGACAACCTTATGGTATATCTTGCATGCATGAAATTTTCTTTGAAAAAGTAAGAAATTTTTCTTATAAATATGCCCAAATTAGATGTGTATGCATGATGTTCATCTCTGTAAAATTGTATGAACATGCAAATGATGAGGATTTGGTTTTATAAACGATTGAATTACCACATCATCATATTGACTTATTACTTTTCATGAAGAGTTAGGTTTGGAGGTTATGTAGTTTCAAATGAAGTGTCTGTAACACCCCGAATCTGGTACCCAGAATGCTACCGGTGCATATGACCCCAAAGGACCACAAGCTAATTCATGACTAATATTTGTACCTGTATAAAACATAAAATATTGAATAATGTGCAAACATACACTGAAAGGATATAAGGTTCAATACTGAACATAACATGGATGAGATAACATATGTGGGGTAATACAATACCCAAAACAAAACAATAAACAATGAATTCTGAAACATGAAAGTCTACATCTAGTCTGAAAGCCTTTGCTGTCTGAATAATCTAAATAAGGAGTTGATGGGACATGTCCCCAACTAACTCCAACTAATAAACTAGTTAATGAGATAATAGGTAATAATCAGGTCCTTGAATGAAGAGGACTTCTAACTCTGACTGTTGAAACTGGAATCTACTACTAATCTGGAGCTCATGTCTCTAAACCTATGGTATAAGACACCATAGTGCGAATGCATCAGTACTTTGAATGTCCTAGTATGCATGTGAAGTAGGATGAATGCATGGGATTCATATGCATGAACAATAATAATAACTGACTAACTATCATAAGCGTGATAATACATGCACGGGACATAACAACCGACACTAATACTGTGATAACATGATTACAGGATCTGAATATAACAGATAACATGAGTGGTTGTATCTGATGGTCCTAAATCTGATGGAACTATCTGAGTTCCATTTTGTGTCTGAGTTGACTGCATTTGACAGCCCTGAATTCTGAAGAACTATCTGAGTTCTTTTACTGAGACTGATATTGAGACTATGGGCGGTAGTTATCTAACCAACATGCACCAAATGATGCATTATAGCCAAATTGAGGTCCAATCTATACCCTGATTGGAAAGGTGTCAATATCGCGCCACTATTAAAGACAACATGTGAGTGACCCTAATATAATAGGTAACTCTAGTGAGAATAGTGGGAACCGTTATAGCAGGCTAATCTACCTCACCTACCCTCATATAGCAGTCTATGATGTCTCAACCTACGCTGGCTACAGAACTCTAGAATGCAAGGATTGCTTCTAAGAATCAAACCCTCATATAACAGGTGAGTTCCCATCCTTGGGTTTACTCGGTGCTATTTTCTACTCCCATCTGAATAAATACTGAACATAATTTATCGAGCTCAACATGGACTGAGTTATTAAATTCCGTAGACTGATGGAATATTACTGATATCTGATAACTGACTTGGTTCATAAGATCATGGAAATTTCCTAAGTCATAAGACTGTCTGAAGTCTAAGGATTCATATCTTGACTAAGTATATCATGTAAATATGACATGGCTCTAAGCACACAACTAATGTTTCGGGTACAAGTACCCCTAGGACTCGATGGGAAGAAAATGACCAAGCATAACTTACTTGAACATATAAATAACATCATAATCCATAACACATTTATAGAAGCATTCCATCAAAACATGTGATAGGCATAACTTGTACATACATGGGGATTTCATGATATCATACTAGTTGGGCATTGTCCCTTCATCTACGCATTTAATCAAACACATGGTAGGCATAACATATGTAGAGAACATTACACAACAATTAATCATCATGATTCATCTCTAATTTCATCATCTAGGATTTATTGATAGGTTCACATGAATATACATCTATAAATCAATTCCACATAAAATTAATCGGCCAACATTTATTTGAATTCAACTGATCATTCTCAACATAAACGAAACAAGCCCAACATGAAATTCATAAAGAAATCCATAAACTTAAACTTAGAAACAGATTCTTAAGCTTCATGGATGAAAGGAGTCCATAACACACACCTTGGTTCGTAAGATTTACGATGAAACCTTCTTGAATTTTAATCCCTAATAGAAACCCTAGCTTGTTTTTGAGAGAAAATAGTATATTTTGGGTGAAGAAAGACTAAATCACGTATTATTGGGTTTAAATAGTGATAGGAAATTGAAGCTTTTAACCCTAGATGTGTCATTTAATTTCAGTAAAATTTTCCCGAACTAGGCCCCAAGCATGATGTGGCGTTATCACACCGTGTCATTGGAATTTAACAATAGGGAAATTGAGGGATGGCACAACATGGATCCATCGCATTGCCCCTTCTTTTGTGACTTGGAACTTTGGCACGACGCAGAGGAAATCGTGGTAAGACACTGGAGAAAGACAATTCTGAATTTGGGCCCTGGTGTAATGCGCCATAATCGTGGACCCTTACTGGAATTTACCAAATTCTATTTCCTCTTGTGGCGCGGTGCACCATTGTCTAATATGGAATTGTTTTATGATGGGAACATAAAATAGTCGTAACTTCTGACTCGGTTATCGGATTTGGTCCAATCTTATATTGATGGAAAGCTTATTGAATTTTCCACATGACATAAAGATAAAATCTTAGAAAGTTCTCATGGAATAACCATCATTCAATTTAGAAGCTAATACTAGAAATTTATAGATGAAATAAGCTAGGAAAAAGTATAGAGTATTACAATATCTCCCCCTCGAGAACATTCGTCCTCGGATAAGACTAACTGAGAGGAAAGAGAAGATAACTGATGTACATACTAAACATGAATAAGTGGAACATGATATAATCATTGACATGTCTGATAAGATGAACGTATAATACTGAACATGCTTATCTGATGCATGTGTAACTAATTCATGAATGCATGACTGAATGTTTCTAGGAACTAAGCTTCTCATAACGAGAATGCATTTCTGATGCATAATTATATAAATGAGCTGATATATTAATGCACGACTGAATATGCTATGGTACTTGATACCAAGTTTATACTGGGAACATCAATATGAAAATGAATACCAAGTTTGTGATAAACACTGTTCATAAAACTGAGTAAGCTTAAAGAGAACTATTACCTTGAGCTTGATCTGAGTTGGCAGCGAAGAGGTGAGGATACTTAGTACGTATTTATACTTCTTATTCTAAAGTATCTCTCTCAACGAACTGATTTCGTCAAAGAACTTTAACTAGAGGGACTTCTTTATTCCTCAATCTATGAGCCTGATAGTCTAAGATTTTGACTGGAATCTCTTCATAATAAAGACTGTTCTGAACATCAATGCTTTGAATAGGGACTATAACTGATGGTTCACCTATGTACTTCTTGATCTGAGAGAAATGAATGACTGGATAAATTGAGGCTAGATCTGAAGGTAATTTGCGCTCATAAGCTACTTTGCCAAAACGATTGAGAATCTTTGAGGGACAGACGTATTGGGGAATGAGTTTTGTTTTCTTGCTGAACTACTTCACTCCCTTCATGGGAGAGATCTTTATATAGACATAGTCACCAATCTCAAACTTGAGATCTTTTCTACGAACAACTGCGTAAGACTTCTGTGGCTCTGAGCAGCCCGAAGTCTTTCTAGAATCAACCGGAGTTTTTCTAAGGCATCGAATACTAAGTCAGGCCCTATGACTGAGGCCTCACTAACTTTAAACCAATGAATTATAGATCTACATCACCTATCATAGAGAGCTTCAAATGGATCCATCTGAATACTAGAGGTGGTCATTATATGCAAATTTAATCAAAAGTAAGTGGTCATCCCAAATTTCCTTGAAATCAATTACACACGCTCTTAGTATATATTTTAAGGTATGAATGACCATCTGTCTAAGGATGAAAGGCTGTACTAAGATGGACTAGGTTACTAAGACCCTATTAGAATGCTTTCCAAAAGTAAGAGTTGAACTGGGTACCTCTATTTGAGATAATAGAAAATAAAATATCGTGTAATCTCTCCAAATCCTTGAGGTAGATCTTGGTATAATTCTCATCCGAATAAGTGGTATGAACTGGAAGGAAATGAGCTAATTTGTTCATGTTATCTACAATGACCCCAACTGAATCGTGCTCAATACGAGTTCGAGGTAAACCCAGCATGAAGTCTATGTTCCCAACTTGCCACATCCAAGTAGGAATAGTGAACTCCTGCATGAACCCACTAGGCTTCTGATGCTCTATCTTAACTTGCATACATGTAGGGCACTTAGCAACAAACTGTGTAACATATCTCTTCTTCCCAATCTACCAATAGATCTCCTACAAGTTGTGTTTCATCTTTATGGCCCCTGGATGAATAAAGTAGCGTGCACCATGTGCTTCTATAAGAATTTACTTCCTTAAGACGTGTACACCTGGAACATCGAGATGACTCTGATAGCACAAAACACCATCTCTCCCTTGGGAGAAAACCTCTACTCTCTGATCTTGAGCTGGCTCTTTTAACTTGAGAAGGCTGGGATCTCTATCTTGCTTTTCTTTTACCTCAGAAAATAGAGATAATTCTAAACTACTCTCAACACATACACAACCCTCTGAAGAATCGACTATGCAAACGTATAATCTAGTAAGCTGATGGACTTGTTGAGCTAACTTCTTCTTACCATCCTCCTCACGAGAAACACTACCCATGGATAGCCTATTGAGAGTGTAGGCCACTAAGTTGGCCTTTCCTAGATATCATATTCTTTCAAGAGCTCTAACCACCTTTTCTAACAGAGATTAAGATCTTTTTGAGAAAGTATAAATGGAAGACTCTTATGATCTGTGAAGACATCTATATGAACTCCGTAGAGATAATGCCTACAAATCTTCAAGGAAAAGACTACGGCTCTAGCTTAAGATCATGAGTAGGATAATTCCTCTCATGGGGTTTAAGCTGTTTGGAGGCTTAGGCTATGACCTTACCATACTACATGAGGACAAAACCCAACCCTACTCTAGATGTATCACAATACACCACGAACCTATCTGAACTAACTTGAGGAGTAAGACTAAGGCTGAGGTAAGTCTAGTCTTCAACTCCTAAAAACTCTTCTCACAAGGGTCTTCCCACTGAATCTTGACTTTTTTCTGAGTCAATCTGGAAATAGGGGATGCAATAGATGAAAATCCTTTAACAAACCATCTATAATAGCCAGCCAAATATCCTGATATTTGATTAACAGATAGGTCTTGGCCAGTTTCTTACTGCTTCAGTCTTTTAGGGATCAACTCTAAATCCATCACCGAAAATGATGTGACCAAGGAATGCTACTGACCTTATCCAAAATTCACACATACTAAATTTGGAGAATATCTAATGATCTCTTAGAGTCCGAAGCACTGTTTTGAGATGGTATGCATGATCACGCTCATTGAGGGAATAGACCAGAATATCATCTACGAAGACTATGATGAACATGTCCAAGTACTTCTTGAACACATGGTTTATCAAGTTCATGAAAGCGGCTGGGGCGCTGGTAAGACCAAAGGACATGACTAGAAATTCAAAGTGACCATAGCAATTTCAGAAAGCTATTTTTGGAATGTCATATTCCCTAACTCTGAGCTAACGATAGCCAGATTTGAGATTTATCTTAGATAAATAATTAGCACCCTAAAGTTGGTAAACAAGTCATCAATTCTGGGAAAGGATACTTTTTCTTAACTATGACTTTATTGAGTTGGCGGTACTCTATACACATTTTGAGATAACTGTCTTTCTTGCGCACGAATAATATTGTAGCGCCCTACGGGGAAATGTTGGGCTTGATGAATCCCTTATCTAAGAGATCCTTTAATTGTTCTTTCAATTCTCTAAGTTCTTCTGGTGTTATTTTGTATGGAGAAATAGATATAGGCTGAGTATTTGGAAAAAGATCGATGCCAAAGTCGATTTCCCTTTTGAGAGGAATTCTTAGAAGATCTTTGGGAAAGACATCTGAATATTCATTCACTACTGGAACTGATTCAAGCCTGGGAGTTTCGAAATTAGTGTCCTTAACTCAAACGAGATGACTAACATATCCTTTAGATATCATTTTCCTTGCCTGATGGTAGGAAACAATCTGAACCCTAAAAGTGGATACACTACCCTTCCTCTCAAGGACATATTTATTTGGGAACTAAATCTAGACTATTCTATTTTTGCAGTCGCTTGTGGCATAGCAGGATTGAATCCAATCCATGCTGAGAATGACGTCAAAATCAGTTATCTGTAATTCAACTAAGTCTGCTGAAATGACTTTCCAAAATATCATAATCGGCAGTTCCTATATACCCACTGGGCTATAATAGTTTTACCCACTAGGGTTGGGACCAAAAAGAACTCTGCTAGGATCTCTGGACTGATTCTTAAATCACCTGCTATATAGGGAGTAATAGAAGACAAATAAGTTCCTGGATCTAGCAAAGCAAAAACATGCACATGCAAGATCTGCAATGTACCCGTAACAACATTAGGAGAATTTTCCTAATCTTGTCAAGACTGAAGAGCATAGAGACGATTTAGGCATTGCCCACTAGTAGCATTGGAGGTGGTACCCTTCTTGTTTGGGTGACTGGACTGAGTTGAGGAGTGATTCTCATAACCATGAGGACCTAGATGAGGACAGTCTCTGACTTTATGGCCTAGCTTTCCATATCTGAAACAAATACCACAGCTAGCTTTGCAAATATCCTAATGGTGCTGGCCATAATTCTGGCAAAGAGAATAGGTTCGGGCACTGCTAACACTACCCTAGGTCTTAGATCCTGTAGCTCTTTCTTTGTTACCCTCTCTGAACTTAGGATTTGTAGCACTGTCCAAAAAAAGATCTAGAACAGATAATTTAGGATAAAACTGAGAATGGTTTCCTTCTTCTGGTTTAGGCTAACTAAAATTAAAGCTACCTATCCTAGCTTTCTTTTTCTACTTCTCCCTCATCTTAGTATTTTGCTCCTCAATCTGCTGAGCATGAGTGATAAGCTTGGCTAAAGTTATGTCACTATTTAGCATGGAAGATCTGCACATATTAACTATGTTATCATTCACCGCTGAAATGAACTTATTCATCTTTGTCCTGCTATTTGCAACCACATAATGGAAATATCTGGATAATTAAGTAAACTTAAGAGAATACTCTTTTACTATCATATTGTTCTGCCTAAGGTTAATGAATTCTAAAACCTTAGCTTCCCATGCTCTAGGTGAAAGAGTCTATCGAGGAAAGCAGATGTAAACTCCTCCCACTCAACTGGCCCTGCATCATCTGCCCTCTCTGACTTTCACTGCTTGAACCATGTGTGAGCAACATCCTACCACTATATGCAGCTAGCTTAGCACTCGCAATAATAGTCACCCCTATGATGTCTATCACCTTCTACACCTGATCTAGGAATTCCTGAGGGTCTTCATTGTGTTAAACACGAGAAAGGATGGAGGATTCATTCGGGTGAAATCCTGAATTCTGGATGTCATTGAAATGGCAACTGGGTTGGACAGAACGATAGCTGGTAGCTTATTATGGGCAACTACTGACTGAGCAAGAGTGGTAAATGAGGTCCTGAACTTCGCATGAGAAACATGATTGCCCAAAGGTTATTCGGGTTGAAGGGCTGACTGATTTCTTCTCTTAGGAGGGATATTCTAAAATAAAGAGAAGAAATGGATTAGAGTGAGAGATTGACTTGTGATTATGCTCACTGACACGACATAAATACTGAACAAGGGGAAATTGTTCCTAAAACATCTTATATCCTCTTGTACATAAATGTGGCATGCAACACACCCTACACAAGACTCTACTAGACGCGACTTTCAGACTTCCTAGGACTTTATTGAACCTTAGGTTCTGATACCCAGTTTGTAACACCTCGATTTGTTGAACCAAAATACTACATAAAATATTAAATAATACAGAAACATGCACTGAAAGGCCATAAGGTTCAATACTGAACATAACATGGATGAGATAATATCTGTGAGGTGATACAATACACAAAACAAAAATATAAACACTTAATTCTAAAACATGATAATCTATATTTAGTTTGAAAGCCCCTACTGTCTGAATAATCTGTATAATGAGTTGATGGGATATGTCCCCAACTAACTCCAACGAATAACCTAGTTAATAAGATAATAAGAAATAATCATGTCCTCGAATAATGAGGACTCACTTCTAACTTTAAATGCTGAAACTGGAATCTACTACAGATCTAGAGCTCGTGTCTCTGAACCTATGGTATAAGAGACCATAGCGCAAATGCGTCAGTACTTTGAATATAATGGTATGTATCTGAGGTAGGTGAATGAATGGGGTTAATATGCATGAACTATAATATTAATTGACTAACTATTTATGAGTGTGAGAATACACGCATGGGACATAAAAACTGACACTAATACTTTGATAACATGATTACTAAATCTGAATATAACTAATAACATGAGTGACTGTATCTGACAGTCCTGAATTTGATAGAATATCTGAGTTCCATACTATGTTTGAGTTGATTGTATCTGACAGCCCTAAATTCTTAATAATGAGTTCTTTTACTGAGACTGATACTGAGACTGTATGAGGTAGTAATCTAACCGACATGCCCCAAATGAAGTATTATAGCTGAATTGGGGTCCAACCTATGCCCCGATTGGAAAAATGTCAATACCGCTTCTCTGGTAAGGACAACATGTGAGTAACCCTAATATAATAGGTAACTCTAGTAAGAATGGTGGGAAACCTCATGTAGCAGGCTAAGCCACCTCATCTACCCTCATATAGCAGGCTATGATTTCTCAACCTATGCTGGTTAAGTAGTTATGGAATACAAGGATTGCTTCTAAGAATTACACCCTCATATAACAGGTGAGTTCCCATCCTTGGGTTTACTCAATACTAATTTCTACTCCTATCTAAATAGACACTGAACATAATTTACTGAACTGAACATGGACTGAGTTACTAAATTCCGTTGACTGATGAAATATTACTGATATCTGAAAACAGACTAAGTTTAAGAGATCATGCAGATTTCCTAAGTCATAAGACAGTCTAAATTCTAAGGTTTCATTTCTTGACTGAGAGTATCATGGAAACATGACATGGATCTAAGCACACAACTAATGTTTTAGGTAAAAATACCCCCAGGACACAATGGAAGGAAACTAACCAAACATAACTTACTTGAACATATAACTAAAATCCTAATCCATAATACATTTATAGAATCATTCCATCAAAACATGTGATAGGCATAACTTGTACATACATGGGGATTTCATGATATCATACTAGTTGGGTATTGTCCCTTAATCTAGGCATTTAATCAAACACATGGTAGGCATAGCACATGTAGACAACATTATACAATATTTAATCATCATGATTCATCTCTAATTTTATCGTCTAGGGTTTATTCATAAGTTCACATGAATATACATCTATAGAAATCAATTCCACATAAAATTGTTCACCCAATATTGAATTGAATTCAACTAATTATTCTCAACATAAATAAAACAAACCCAACATGAAATTCATAAAGAAATCCATAAACTTAAACTTAAAAAACATAATCTTGGGTTTCATGGATGAAATGAGTCCATGAATGAAAACTAAGCATACCTTGGTTCACGATTTCGTGATGATTGATGGTGAAACCTTCTTGAATTTGAATCTACAATAGAAACCCTAGCTTGTTCTTGAGAGAAAATAGTATATTATTGATGAAGAATGACTAAATCATATGTTATTAGATTTAAATAGGCATAGGAAATTGACCCTTTTAACCTTGGATGTGTCATTTAATTTTAATAAATTTTTTCCAAACTGGGCTCCTAGCACTTCTTGGCGTTATCATGTCGTGTCACTGGAAATTGATAATTGGGATATTGAGGGATGGTGCTATGTGGAGCCATCGCGTTGCCCCATATTTTGTGACCTGGAACTTTGGCATGACGCAGAAGAAATCACGCTAAGACACTGGAAAAGGACAATTCCGAATTTGGGCCTTGGCGCAATGCGCCATAATCACAGACCCATACTGAAATTTAAAAAATTCCATTTCCTCTTGTAGCACGGCATGCCACTGACTAATATGGAATTATTTTACGATGAGAACTTGAAATAGTCGTAACTTCTGAAACGATTATTGGATTTGGGCGAATCTTATATTGATGGAAATCTTATTGAATTTCCCATATGAAAAAAAATTAAAATCTTGGAAATTATTCATGGAATAACCTTTATGCAATTTAGAAAATAATACTAGACATTCTTGAGATGAAATTATCTAGAAAAAAGTATGGCGTATTACAGTGTCCTTAAAATTTTTATAGATGAATAAAGAAATAAGTGAGTTATGGATCATGATTAAAATTGTCTTAATTAGACTTGTTCACTTGGCATTTTAAGTTGTGAATTTTTTGTTGCATGTAAAGTGATTGTAGTTACAAGGTTTTGAGTGATTTTGTGAATTATTTATTTTAATATCATTTGACCAATTTATCCCTCCTTATGGTTGTATTGTAGTATTTGTTTGGTGTAAGATTATTGGCATTATTTTCAATGCATTTTTGTGTGATTTATGTAAAATTATGATTTTTGGTGGTTATAAAGGCTTTATAGTTGACTTTAGTAAACAATTATTGTTCTATGTGTTAGATGGTAAAAGAGACTAGCTAGTAGATCTAAAATATCAATTTAAAGTTGATAACATGGTCTGATTTTACGGCATCTATATTGCATTTTGACCCACGATTCACAAAAGTAGTAAAATTACATTTCAGTGATCAACTTTGTGAAAAAAATATTTTTTAAAAAAAAATTGATATCTCCAGTGAGTCTAGGGCATCAAATTTAATCTAGTAGCATAGTTCATTTGTAATCTTGGGATTCTAAATGAATGTCAAGGTTTCGCAGAGACTTGGAGAATCCAGCTGGTGTACCATTAAACTGGTGCACTCTCTAAGAGACACTTTACTCATATAAGTGACTTGGCTTGACAACTAAAGTATCTCCTAAGCAACATTAGGCTCATCTAAGCGATAGCTTGGTCACTTACGTGACCAGGCAGGTGTCGCCCAAGTGATTCCTGATTAATTAAGCGGTGTTTGCTTAAGCAATCTGGTGATTGCTTAAGCAATAACTGAGTGGATTTTTCATTTATCATGATTTTCACTATTTTTTATACTTTTGGGTAAGAACCAAACTTCTGTTTTAATTACTTTTCTTTTGTTATTATCATTTTAATATTTTTAAATTGTATTCAAAACTGAAATTTGAGGATTTTTGCCTAGAAAGACTAAAATTAGGAATTCTATAATTTATAACCTAAGTTCAACTTATTTTGACATGGGTTTTCTTCTATAAGTCCTTTAATCATATAAAATGTAATTTTGGATAAAAAATTTGATTTTACCCTACTTTTAAAAAAACCCATTTAAGGGGTCCATTTTGACCCTGACCTAGAAACGGGCAATATGGGTATCATTGTTCTATTTTAATTCGTATATTTTATATTTGTATATTTTAGCTAATTTAATATCTGCGTGTGAGGTGAAAGATCAATGTTAAAGGATTATTTTGTATCAGTTTTGGCATTAAGTTACGTTATAAATTTAGTTTATTTAGCCTTGCATGGATAGTTATAATGGTATAAAATCATCTTATGCATGTGAGAATTAATCATTAAAATGACTTTATAATTATTTTATGCCCCTGTTGGGGCCTATGTGTTGTTGATTGGTGGTTTTTTGATAAATTTTTCTTATGTGTGACCATGTGGGTCTTATATGATGTTGTTTTCCTTGAGTATGTATATTTTATTGTATCTTTTCTAGTGAAAAGGCCTATTTTCGGATTTATGTGGTATCAATGACATATGGTTGAGTTTTTTACTCTATTGGTGTATGGTTTACATTGGATTCATGGGTTGTTGGCATAATTAATGATCATGGCTCCCATGATTGATGTATTGGTTTGATATGTAAACTCTCATTGTAGTTGGTTATGAGAAGTACATCCTCATATCATCTATATTCATTAAACATTGGTACCTCTATAAAAATATTGGAAACACTGGTATATTTATACTTCTTTCTTATAATTTTATTTGGTATATTTCTATTTTATAGCTTCTTTATGGTATTTGTGTATGGTGTATATGTTTATTGTAAAAATATTAATGAAAAGGTTGTGGGCTACTATTTGGGACATTTTCTAAGTGTTGGTGATGTTCCCATAATGTGTATTTTATATTTTTTATTTTCTTCTTTATTAGTTGACCTATGATACCTACTAATTACAAATAAAACATACTCTTCTTTAGTGTACCTTTTTGGTGTAGATCCAGGTATGAGTAGCCACATTATAGCTTATTCAGGTAGTATCAGGAGTAATTCTAGGTAGGAGTTGATTTATGATTCTGGAGTTAACCTACAATCTATTCTAATCTAGCTCATGTCTTATTTTGTATTCTAAGAAATATTTTGATCCTTTTTGGATGATCATTATATCTTTAACAGTCCAGACATATTTCGTAGTTCTCATACAATGTTGTATGGTATTTTTGGTTATGTACTTCTACTATTATCATACTTGTATGGTTTGGTTACATTCTAAAAATCGTACCTTGGGTTTGGTATTATTTTCTTATTTCATATCAGTCTGGGTGATTGGCTTACTTTTCAAGGCTTATTGTGACAAGTTCCATCATGATTCTTGGTTTTTGGGTTATGAAAATTTGGTATTAGAGCAGCCAGGTTTTCATTAGTTTCATTAGTGTGAGAATATAGCGTCCGTAGAGTCCCACATATCGGTACGTACACGTTTGTATATATCTTTAAGAGGCTATATGATATCCTTAGGAAATTTCTTTATTGTATTCTTTGTCATGTGGATCTTTTCACTCTTTTCTGTGCCTATATCTGAGTATGGTATTTCAAGGTCAGGAGTTCAACTTTATATATGTTACCTCTTTAGGTGGGGCTCAGGAAAAAAGGTTTATGATGCCTCATATTGTTGTGAGTATAGTTGTATCCTAAAAATTAGAAGAGGTTTGGGAGATTCATATGTTTGGGTCCTTCGAGGTTTAGTTGTGTTGTAATTAAAGATTCTTATAAGTTTTTAATTAATTCTTCTGAGAAGTTTAATAAACTTGGTTTGTGAGTTGCGTGGGGTTGCTTATACTACTTAACAGTAGATACATACAACCAAAGATTAGTGGAGGTCTAAATATGACTTGGGATGAATTCGCTGATACTTTGTTAGACAGATTTGTGCCATAGAGTCTAAAAGATTTAATGAGAGATAAGATTAATTACTTGGAACAGGGATCTATGACTGTTGCAGAGTATTAGGCACATTTCTATGCCTTGTCAAGATATTTTTATGCTAGAAGGGGTTAGATGTTCCTCTTCAACTAGCTATGACACCTATGGTAGTGTATGGGGCATCATTTTAAAGTATAGTGGATAATGCTAAGATTAATGAGTCTACTATTCGAGCTTCTCAGGAAGGCGCTAAGAGGGTGCACCGTCAGGGTAAGTTTAGGAATGATACTTCTTAAGGTAGATACTAGAGGCTTCTGTGTGTATCATAATAGAACAGTACTGGCAAACTAGTATGGTTTAGGTAGTGTTTCATTTTTTCCAACTACTTTAGGTGGTCGTTCCTAATCCTATTTGCCAGGGACTATTCCTACAATATATTTAGGGCTACCTATATTGACTATTAGGGGTGAGGTTTTAGTAGAGGCGTGTATGGCAGAGGTAGCGGTCACGGAGATACTCTGCCAGGCGGTGGCCATGGACAGTTCTATGATATACCTGCTAGATTAGAGGTAGAAGTTTCCAATGCCATTATTACACATTTTATCCCTTTTTGTTTTAGATATGCATTTGTGTTCTTTGATCAAAGGTTGACTTTATTCTATCTGTTTGTATATATTGACTTGGGATTTGATTCTTCTAATGAGTCTCTTTCCATGCTTATCTATGTATTTACCCTTGAAAAAAGAACCTTTAATGAAGGATCGGGCGCATTAATCTTTTGTTGGGCATAAGACTTGGGTAGATCTAATTATCCTAGATAAGGTATATTTTGAAGTTATCTTGTGTATGGTTTGGTTAGCACCTTATTATGATATCATAGATTGTTATGCTAAGACCTTTATCTTAGCTTCATCGAGTAAGCCAAGGAAAGCTTGGAATTGTGTGCTTCATTAGGCTCCAAAGAGAGTTATGTCTTTTCTTCAGGCTCGTGATTTGCTGAGAGGGGATTTTTGTCCTATTTGCCTTATATTCGTGATACTAGTGCTGCTTTACCTCATTCTTTTGATTTTGTTCATATTGTCTATAAGTTCATGGATGTTTTACCTACGGATTAACTGGATATGCCACTGGATCAGGATTATGACTTTGTTGTTAATGTTGAGTTAGTCCATTTCTATTCCTCCTTATAGGATAGCCCCAACAGAGTTCAAGGAATTGAAGGATCACTTGTAAGAGTTGTTAGATAAGGGATTTGTCCGACATAGTGTACCACATTAGACTATACATGTCCATTTGTGTTAAGAAAAATGATGGGTCTATGCGTATCTTTATTAATTATGGGTAGTTAAATGTAGTGATGGTTAAGAATACGTATCCTTTTCCTCGTATTGATCATTTTTTCAATTACCTTCAACATGCCTCTATGTTTTCAATGATTATTAGAGCATTGAATATTCCAAAGATTACTTTTTGGACTCCGTAGGGTCATTATAAGTTCTTTGTCATGTCTTTTGGGTTGACCAAGGCCATAGACGTTTTTTAAGAGTTGATGAACTAGGTACCATATCTTGACTCTTTTTTGATTATATTTATTGATAATAATCTTTTTTTATTCCAAGAGTGATGCTGACCATGAGGAAAATTTATGGATTGTTCTTCAAAGATTTAAGGGTGATAGGTTGTTTTCTAACTTCTCTAAGTTTCTGTTTTAGTTGGAGTCTATCTCTTCCTTGGGTTATGTATTGACCAAGGATGGTATTATGGTTGGTCTTTCCAATATTGTACTGGTTTGTTATTAGTCTAAGTCAACTTTGCCAACCTAGATTTAAAGTTTTTTTGGTCTAGCATGTTATTATTGGCATTTTATTGAGGGTCTCTCATTTCTTATAGCTCCATTGACCAAGTTTATTAAGAAGAAGATTTTGTTTAAATTGTCTGATGTTTGTGAGGCAAGCTTTCTGTAAGACCCCTTAAGAGTCGAATTCAGATTAAGCTCCTTAAAACTCAATAAAAGATCCAAAACTTAGAAAATTTTGGCCAAGTGTTAAGGACTTAGTCTCATTTTAAGACTTCAAACTTCGAGGAACCTTCCCGCCCTCCTTTTGTTGATTTTCAAGTAGATCCATGATGGCGCAAGTCAATAGTACATCTCGGTTGAGTTTCGGGATTTTTTAGATTGTGTAAGGGAAAGTTTTGTTTCCCAAAATAGTAAAGTCTCGCGATAGCCCCTTGTTTCAAGGTCCAGTCCCATTTCTAGATGTCACATTACGAGGGCCAGTTCATGTTTCTATGGTCGCGTCACGAGGGAAATCCCGTTTTGCATAAATTTTATTATGGGTTTTAGGGGTATAGGGGTCATTTTCTCCCACCCTATTTAGCCTTAAAACATGAAATAAATCCCTAAATAAACTAAATTTTTCTTTATTCACTCAAGTTTCCCCAAAGTTCATCATTCTCTAACAAAAGCAAGAAACTCTAGTTTTAAAATTTTAGAACAAGGCTCAAGGATTCCTTCAAGAACTTATAAGGATTTATCTTCTAAGGTATGTAAAGTGTTGATTCATGGTTTCCTTTCACCCATGAAGGTCAAGAAGCCCTTTCAAAAATATAAATTTTGAATTCCATGTTATGAATGAATCATATCCATTTTTATGTTGTTGTATGATTACCAAGTTGAAATGTTTAATATATTAAATGAAATTATGTTAGCTTGTGGTAGGAATTCTTGTATTTGAAGTGAAAAATATTGCCATGATGTATTATTTTACTGTTTATGCCTAAGCCTCAAGTTATGCATGCTAGGCGTTTGCTAAAATGCCTAAAAGAATAAGAATTATGTTGTATGACTCAATTGTGACAAAACTGAAGAATCCATGCTTTACCCCTAAGTTCATGATGACCTCCATGTTATTGTTATGCTTTGTAATCGATTGGTCGAATGCTCATGAGATTAGACTTACGAAATTATGACATGTTTATATGTATTCCTATTCATGTGTAAGCTTATGACATGCAAATACTTCATGAAAATCCCCAACGGTTGTACTATGAATTATTGACTATGGTCATGTGTTTATGAAGTGTCATATCTTGTCAATTTCATTCTATCGAGTCCAAGGGGTACTTATACTTGACAATTTAGATGTGTGCCTTGAGCCAGTGTTAGTTTTCAAAATCTCTGTACCAAGCCATGATCAGTAGAATTCAGTCAGTCACATGACTCAAGAAAACTCAGTAAATTCATTACCTGTCTAGTCCTACTTAGAAATCTCAGTAAACTCAGATAGTGAATGGAACTCAGTAGTATTTCGTCAGTCAATGAAATTTAGTAAACTCAGTCTAGTTTAGCTCAGTATAATCAATTCGGTGTCTATTTAGTTGGGAGTAGGATTCAGCATCTAGTGAACCCAAGGATTGGAACTCACCTGCCATCAGAGGGTGTAAGTATTAGTAGTCGTCCTTGCATTCTAGAACTACATAGTCAATGTAGGTTGAGATATTACAAACCTGTCAGATGAGGGTTGATGATGTAGCTTAACCTGTCATATAAGGGTCCCACCATTCTCCTTATAGTAACTGCCAGACGAGGGTCACTCACTGTTTGTACTTACCAGTGGCGCAGTATTGACACCCTTATAATTGGGGTTACAAATTGGAACCCAACTCAGCTATATTGCTTTATTCGGGGCATGTCGATTAGATGACTACCTTTCACAGTCTCAACCCCAGTGTTTAGAATAGATCTAATATTGTTCTAAAGATTTCAGGACTGTCAGATATAGCCACTTAGAAAATAGCACATTAGTTATTAGTATGCATGTTGTTAGTATATTCATTATTCAAAATCCTCATGTTCTCAGTTACAATTATGTATTCATGAATGTATTCTCACGCAGTGATATTCATGTTATTAGATAGTCATAGTTCATGCATATGAACCCCATGAATTTAGCCTTAACTTAATTTGCATACCAGTACATTCATACGTACTGACTCATACTTTTCTTTTGTGCTATGGTGTTTTATACCATAGGTTTGGATACTCAGGTTCCTGATCGTTCATAGGAAGCTTCAAATTTCAGTCAGGAGCACTAGACT
Source organism: Capsicum baccatum var. pendulum (assembly GCA_030864225.1). Lineage (NCBI taxonomy): Eukaryota > Viridiplantae > Streptophyta > Magnoliopsida > Solanales > Solanaceae > Capsicum > Capsicum baccatum. Next base: position 155,903,787 of record CM061558.1, read on the forward strand.
AGCATTGAGTCCTCACTATGCAAGGATACTTTATCATTTCAGTATTTCAGTAGTTAGTATATTTTAGTAGTTCGAGTTAGTTGGGGACATGTCCCATCAACTGTTTATTCAGATAGATTAGAGGCTTTTAGACTAGATATTTAGACTTCAGTATGTTGAGTACTTATATTTTAGTTGTTTTGGTACTGTTATACCACATGGTTCAGTATTATTTCAGGTATTTTAACCTTATGGCCGTTCAACCCATAATTCTGCATATAATTACAGAGTTAATGTACAGATATTATAGCAAGTAACATCATGGGTTAGATTATGGTCGTTCGATATTATGAGCACATTGTAGCATCCATAGAATAGAATTCGGGGAGTTAAAATCTTGGTGTCAGAGCTAGGTTCAATAGAGTCCTAGGAAGTTTGAAAGTCGTATCTAGTAGAGTATAATGCATGGGTGTGTTGCATGCGACATTTTTGTACAGGAGGCTATACAATGTCTTAGGAACAGTTTCCTTTCTTTCAGTATTCATTTCGTGCCAGTGAGCATGAGCTCAAACTTACCTCTTAGTCAAATCTGTTTCGCTCTTTTAATTTACTTAAAATGCCTCCCTAAAGAAGAAACAGAAATCAGTCAACCCCTCAGCCCGTCCAAGTAGATCCCCTGGACAAGCATGTTTCTCAAGCAGAGTTCAGAGCTGCATTCAGCACTCTTACTGATTCAGTTGCTGCTCTGAATGAATGCACAACTGCTGTTATAGCTAACCCAGTGGACAACACTGCTGCATCTAGGACTTAGGACTTCACCCGGATGAATCCTCCATCAATTTTTGGGTCTAAGTTAGTTGAGGACCCTCAGGATTTCGTTGATTAAGTCCAAAAAATTACAGATATCATGGTTGTTACCGCTAGAGAGAGTGCTAAGCTAGATGTGTATCAGTTGCATGATGTGGCTCACACATGGTTCAAGAAGTGGAAAAGAGAGAGGGCTATAGTTGCAGGGCCTATTGAGTTGGAGGAGTTTGCCACTGCCTTCTTAGATAGATTTATTCACCTAGAGCTGCGAGAAGCTAAGGTGTTAGATTTTATCAACCTCAAGCAGGGAAACATGATAGTGAAATTCTCTTAAGTTTATGCAATTATCAAGATATGCTCCTGATGTGGTGGCAGATAACAGGGCTAAGATGAGTAAGTTTGTTTCTGGGTGAATGATTGTATGGTCAAGGAGTGCAGGATAACAATGTTTTTTTGTGAGATGGACATAGCCAGGATTACAATCCATGCTCATCAAATAGAGAAGCAGAAGATTAAGGAGTAGTAAAAGTAGAATATGAGAGCTAGAACAAGTAGCTTCAATTTTAGTCAGCCTAAGTCAGAGGGTGGTAGCCATTCTCAGTTCTGCCCAAAGTTACTTGTTATAGCTCCTTCTTCAACCAGTGCTCTAGTTCCTAAGTTCAGGAATGGTAACCAAGATGGGACACCAGGCTCTAAATCTCAAGGTAGTGTTAGCAGTTCCCGAATCAATCCTCTTTGTCACACTTATGGTAAGAACTACAAGGGTATTTGCATAGATGGAATTGATGTGTATTTCGGATATGGTAAGCCAAGCCACAGAGTCAAAGATTGTCCTTAGTTGGGTATTCAGGGTTAGCAAAACCGTTCCTCAGCTTAGTTTGGTTGCCTGAATCAGCAGGGTGCCACTTCTAGTGCAACCAGTGGGCAGCGCCCAAATAGAATCTACGATCTTCAGTCTCGACAGGATTAGGAAAATTCTCCTGACGTGTTCACTAGTATGTTACAGATCTTTCATGTACATGTTTATGCTTTGCTAGATTCAGGAGCTTTTTTGTTTTTTATTACACCTTATATAGTAGTTAATTTCAAAGTTAGTCCAAAAATTCTAGCAGAGCCTTTCTTAGTATCTACCCCAGTAGGTAAAATTATCATAGCCTGATGGGTATAGAGGAACTGCCCGATTATGATATCTTAGAAAGCCACTTCACCAGACTTACTCAAATTAAAGATTATTGATTTTTATGTTATTCTCAACATGGATTAGCTTTATTCCTTCTATGCCATAGTTGACTACAAAAATAGAGTTTTCCAATTTCAGTTTCTAAATGAACCCATCCTAGAGTGGAAGGGTAGTACTTCAGTATTCAGGGGTCAACTTGTTTCTTACTTATGGGCTAGGAAAATGATATGCAAGGGATGTGTCTATCATCTTGTTCCAGTTAAGGACACTAGTTCCTAAACTCCCAATATTGAATCAGTCCCAGTAGTAAGGGAATATTGAGATGTCTTTTTGGAAATTTTTTTAGGAATTCCTCCTAAAAGGGAAATAGACTTTAGAGTTGACCTTCATCCCGATAAATAGCCTATATCTATTCTTCCATATAGAATGGCTCCAGTAGAACTCAGAGAATTGAAAGAACAGTTAAAATATCTCCTAGACAAGGGATTCATCAGACCCAGTATGTCCCCATGAGGTGCATAAGTCTTATTCGTGCTCAAGAAAGATGGTTCTCTCAAAATATGTATAGATTACTGTCAGCTTAACAAAGTTACGATCAAGAACAAGTTTCCACTTTCCAGAATTGATGACTTATTTGACCAACTTTAGGTTTCCAGTCATATCTCTATGATAAAACTCAGATCATGCTATTATCAGCAATGAGTAAGATAATATGACATTTTAAAAATAACTTTCTGAACTGGTATGGTCACTTTGAATTCTTAGTCATGTCCTTTGGTCTTAAAATATCCCAGCTGTCTTTATGGACTTGATGAACCATGTGTTCAAGAAGTACTTGGACATGTTCGTCATAGTATTCATAGATCACATTTTTGTCTATTCCCGCAGTGAGTGTGATCATGCAGACCATCTTAAAATTGTATTACAGACTTTCAGAAATCATCAGTTGTTTGGCAAATTCAGTAAGTGAGGATTTTCAGTATCATTCCTTGGTCATATCATTTCTGGCGAGGGCATTCGGGTTGATCCTCATCAGATATTAGGGGTTTCTTGGGTTTGGCTGGCTATTCTAGATGATTTGTTGAGGGATTTCATCTATTGCATCCTCTATTTCCAAATTGACATAGAAAAAAGTCAAGTTTCAGTGGTCAGATCCTTATGAGTAAAGTTTTCAGGAGTTAAAGAGTCAACTTACCTCATCTCCTTTCCTGGCTTTTCCAGATAATTCAGATGCGTTCGTAGTGTACTATGATATGTCCATAGTGGGTTTGGGTTGTGTCCTCATGCAACATGGTAAGGTCATAGACTACGTCTCGAGACAGCTTAAACCCCATGAGAAGAATTATCCTACTCATGATCTTGAGTTAGCAGCCATAGTTTTTTCCTTAAAGATTTAGAGGCATTACTTGTATGGGGTTCATGTAGATATGTTCACAGATCACAAAAGCCTTTAGTACGTATTCTCTAAGAAAGATCTTAACGTCCATAATAAAGATGGTTAGAGCTTTTGAAAGAATACAACATGAGTGACCTTTACCATTCGGGGAAGGCCAATATAGTGGCCAACACTCTTAGTAGAATGTCTATGGGTAGTGTTGCTCATGTTGAGGACAGTAAAAAGAAATTAGCTCAGGAAGTACATCAGCTTGCCCAAGTAGGTGTCCACTAAGTCGATTCCGCAGAAGGTAGTATATGCGTTCAGAATAGTTTAAAATCATCTCTAGTTTCGAAGTTAAGGAAAAACAAGATTGAGATCCCATTCTAGTCAAGTTGAAAGAATCAGTGAAGGATCAGAAGGTTGAGGTTTTCTCCCAAGGGGGAGATGGTGTATTGCATTGTCAGTGTCGTATGTGTGTGCCAGGTGTTGATGACTTAAGGAAGCAAATTCCTGCAAAAGCAGATGGTGTGTATTACTCGATTCATCCAGGGGTCACTAACATGTACTGCAATTTATGGGAGATCTATTGGTGGAGTGGGATGAAAAGAGATATTGCATTATGGCTAAGTGCTCTAAATGTTAGCAGGTTAAGGTTGAGCATCAAAATCCTAGTAGGTCCATGCAGGAGTTTAATATTCCCACTTAGAAGTGGGAAGAAGTTAACATGGTATTTGTGATCGGTTTGCCTCATACTCGTCATTAGTATGATTCAGTTTGGGTCATTGTATATAGGATGACTAAATCAACCCATTTTCTTCTAGTCCATACCTCTTATTCAACCGAGGATTATGACAAACTCTATATCAGGGAGTTGGTAAGATTGCATGGTGTTCCATTATCTATTATCTCAGATAGAGGTACCTAATTCACCTCTCACTTTTGGAAAGCTTTCCAAAAGGGTCTTAGTACCGGAGTTCATCTCAGTTCAAACTTTCCTCCTCAGACATATGGTCAAGAAGAAAGGACCATTTAGACCTTAGCAAATATGCTAATGGCATGTGCAATTTATTTTAAAGGTAGTTGGGATGACCACTTTCCTTTGATTGAGTTTGCATATAACAACAACTATTATTCCAATATTCAGATGGCTCCATTCGAAACTCTATAGGGTAGAAAATGCAGATCTCCAATTAGTTGGTTCAAACTCGGTGAGGCCACTGTGATAAAGCCTAACTTAGTATTCTAAACCTTACAGAAAGTTCAGTTGATCAAAAACAGCTTAAGACAGCTCAGAGTCGACAGAAATCATACGTAGATATGTGCAGAAAGGATCTGGAGTTTTAGATTGGTGATCATGTGTACTTAAAAATCTCTCCCATGAAGTGAGTAAATAGATTTAGCTAGAAGAGAAAACTCTGTCCTCGATATGTCAGTCCCTTTAAAATTCTCAGTCGCTTCAACAAAGTAGCCTATGAGCTCGAGTTGCCTTGAAATCTAGCTTTAGTGCATCCAGTTTTTCATGTCTCCTTGCTTAAGAAGTGCATAAGGGACCCAACAATTGTAGTCCATATGGAGGGCATAGATATTCAGAACAGCCCCTCTTTCTAAGAGATTCTAGTCGAAATCCTTGACTATCTGACTCATAGTCTGAGAAACAAAGCAGTCCCTCTGTCAAAGTTCTTTGGTGAGTCAGTTCATTGAGGGAGCTACTTGGGAAGCAAAAGAAGATATGTGGACCAAATATCCTCGTCTCTTCTCTGCAAACTCAAACTCAGCCCAAGGTAATAGCTTTTCTTAAGCTTATTCGATTGCATGTTCAGATTTTAGTTACAAACCAGTTTCACGCTCAGATTTCCATCACAAACTTGGTATCAAATACCATTGTATATTCAGTCATATGTTCATGTATCAGACAATTATGTATTCATGCATCAGATATGCATTCTCCTTGTAAAAAACTCAGTTTATCAAAAATACCAGTCATGCATTCATGAATCAGTTTAGCCATGAAACCATGCATCAAATATGCATGTTCGATATGAGTTCCAATAAATCACTCATTTTAGTCATGTAATCATGTTTCAGTTTTTTATTTTCAATGGGTACTTCAATTATTATTTCTACCCTCTCAGTCAGTCTAATTTAATGATGAATATTTCCAAGGGGGAGATATGGTAAGACCCCATAAAAGTCTAAGTAAAATTAAGATCCTTAAAGCATAGTAAAAGATCTAACACTTAGACAATTTTGGCCAAGTATTAAGGACATAGTCCAATTTTAATCCTTTGAACTCTGATTATTTATTTCACGACCTTCCAAACCTACATTTGTCAATTTTGAAGTAGATTCATGATGGGGAAAGTCAATAGTACATCTCGGGTGAGTGTTGGAATTTTATGGATAGCGTAAGGGCAAGATTTGTTCCCCAAAATAGTGAAGTATCATGATAGCCCCCCGTCGCAAGGTCAGTCCCATTTCTAGATGTCTCTTCACGAGGGCCAGTTCATGTTTCTATGGGTCACATTGCGAGGTCAATCCTATTTTGCAGAAATTTCAGTATGGGTTTTGTGGGTAAATGGGTCATTTCTCTCACCCTATTCAGCCCTAAACACACAAAATTAATACCTAAATAACCTAAAAACTTCATTACTCACTCAAGTTTCCCCAAAGTTCATAATTCTATCTCAAAAGCAAGAAATCCTGCTTTTAAAATATTAGAACAAGGTGCAATGATTCCTTCAAGAACCCTTAAGGATTTACGTTCTAAGGTATGTAAAGTGTTGATTCATGGGTTTCTTTTACGCATGAAGCTCAATAAACCCTTTCAAAAATATAAATTTTGAAATTCATGTTATGAATTGAATCATATCCATGTTTATGTTGTTATATAATTACCAAGTTGAAATCTTTGATAAATAAAATGAAATTATGTTAGCATATGGTTGGAATTATTGTATTTGTAGTGAAAAATGTTTCCATGATGTATTATTTTAATGTTCATGCCTAAATCTCAAGTTATGTATGCAAGGTGTTTTCTAAAATGCCAAAAAGAATAAGAATTATGCTTTATGACTCAATTGTGACCAAATTGATGAATCCATGATTTACCCTTATGTTCATAATGACCTCCTTGTTATTGTTTGCATTGTAATGATTTAGTGGAATGCTCATGAGACTAGACTTACAAAATTATGACATATTTATAGGCATTTCTATTCATGTATAATCTTTTGACATGCAAATACTTCATGAAAATCCCCAACGATTGTACTATGAATTGTTGACTATGGTCTTGTGTTAAAGACATATCATATCTTGTCAGTTTTATGATATCTAGTCTAGGGGGTACTTGTACCCAGCAATTTAGATGTGTGCTTATAGCCAGTGTCAGTTTTCAGGATACTCTTCATCAAGCCATGATCAGTAGAATTCAGTCAGTCACATGACTTAAGAAAACTTAATAAATTCAGTACCAGTCTTGTCCTACTTAGAAATCTCAGTAAACTCAGTTAGTGAACAAAACTGAGCAGTATTCCATCAGTCAACAAAATTTCATGAACTTAGTCTAGTTTAGCTCAGTATAATCCGTTCAGTGTCTATTTAGTTGGGAGTAGGATTTAGCACTGAATGAACCCAAGAATGGGAACTTACCTGCCAATAGAGGGTGTGAGTCTTAGAAATAGTCCTTGCGTTCCAGAACTATGCAGCCAACGTAGGTTGAGACATCAAAAACCTATAAGATGACGATTGATGAGGTGGCTAAACCTATCAGATAAGGGTCCTACCATTCTTTTTAGACTACTATCCAGATGAGGGTCGCTCACCATTTGTCCTTACCAGTGGCGCGGTATTGATACCCTTCCAATTAGGGTTATAGATTGGACCCTTACTAAACTATATTGCTTTATTCAAGGCATGCCGATTAGATGACTACCTCCCATAGTCTCAGTCCTAGTCTGTAGAATAAAACTTAGATAGTTCTACAGATTTCAGGACTATCAGATACAACCAATCATTAAATAGCATATTAGTTATCAGTATGCATGTTATCAGTATATTCTGTATTCAGAATCCTCACTTTCTCAGTTATAATTATGTATTCATGCATGTATTCTCACACAGTCATATTCATATTATTAGATAGTTATATTCCATGCACATGAACTCTATGTATTCAGTCTTACCTCACTTTGCATAACAATACATTTATACATACTGACATATACTTTTATTTCGTGCTATGGTATTTTACACCATAGGTTCGGATGCTCAGGTTACCGATCGTGCATAGACAGCTTCAGGTTTCAGTTAGTAGCAGTAGACTAGCAGTGAATCCTTATAATGTAAGGATACTTTATCATTTCAGTATTTCAATACTTAGTTTATTTCAATAGTTGGAGTTAGTTGGGGATATGTCCCATAAACTCCTTATTCATATAGTTTAGAGACTTTCAGACTAGATATTCAGACATTAGTATGATCAGTATTTATATTTCAGTTGTTTTTGTATTGTTATGCCACATACTTTAGTATTATTTCAGGTATTTTAACCTTATGGCAGTTCAACCCATTATTCCAAATATGATTAAAATGTTAATTTACAAATTTTGTAGCAGGTACCAGTCATGGATTAGCTTGTGGTCCTTTGGGATTATGAGCACTGTATAGCATCCGGGGTTTCAAATATGGGGCAGTACACTTTCAAAAACTCAAGGACTTATTGACTTTGACTGCTATCTTAACTTTACCCAAGAAGGGCATGGGTTTTACCATCTTTTTTTTTGCTTCAAATGTTAGGTTATGTCTTGTATTGACGCAGGAGGTCATGGCTATTGGATATGATTTTTATCAATTGAATACCCATGAAAGAAATTACCCTACCCAAGATTTGAAGTTATGTGTGGTTGTTTTTGCTTTACATTTGTAAAGAAATTACTTGTATAGAGTCTTTTGTGAGATTTTCTTAGATCATCATAGTCTTCAGTATTTCTTCACCGCCGAGATCTTAATATTAGGTAGCACTGCTGGCTTGAGTTGCTTGAGGATTATAATTTGACTATCTCTATTATTCAAGCAAGGCTAATGTGGTTACAAATACCTTGAGCTAGAAGTCGACTAGCATAGGTACTGTGGCATATCTTTTCACCTAGGTTTGACATTTCTCCTTAGAGGTTTAGTTTTGAGATAACATGATGCTTAGTCTTAATATTTCAATAACCGGGTGTATTTTGTATTTGTCGAGGCTAGGTCTTCTTTGATAGAGAAGATTTAGGCCTATCAATTTTGATGATATTAGATTAGGAGTTATTCATGATAAGGTGTTTAAAAGAGATACTAAGGAAGCCTCACTTAATCTAGATGGTGTTTTGAAGAATAGAGGATGAGTTTCTATGCTGAGAGTGTGTGATTGGATTAGATAAATTTTTTAGAAGGCTCACTATTCTAGGTATTCCATCCATGTAGGAGTGACTAAGATGTATCAGTATTTAAGAAAACACTACTGGTGGGGTGGTATGAGGAAGGATATAGCATATTTCGTAGCTTGTTACCTATTTTTCTAGCAGGTAAAGGCCGACCATTTGAGGCCTGGTGGTTTTGTTTAGAGGTTTCCCATTCCCTAGTAGAAAAAAAGGGAATGGATCACCATATATGTCGTGACTGGGTTACGTCATAATTCTCGTGGTTCTATTAGTGTTTGGGTCATTGTTAATTGATTAACAAAGTCTGATAATTTTATTCTAGTTTAGGTTTCTTTTAGTGCTAAAAGCTTGGCTCGTAAGGGAGTTCTTGTTCAAGGAGTACTAGTGTCTATCATCTCAGATTGAGGTTTACTGTTCACATCTCACTTATAGAAGGCATTTTCAGAATAGTTGGTACCAGGGTTAATCATACTTTAATGTTTAACCCCAGACTGATAATTATTAAGAATACACTATTCAGATTTTGGAGTATATGATTAATGCTTATTAATGGACATTGGTGGTCAATGGGAGCAATATCTTTCTTTGGCAGAGCTTTCATATAATAACAACTATCATTCAAGTATTGAGATAACTCCTTTTAAGAAATTGTATGGTAGGGGTTGTGGCTCTCTAGTTGGTTGGTTTGTGGTTTCTGAGGTTAGATCCCAAGGTAAGGACTTTTATCGTGAGTCTTTGGATAGAGTTTGTGTCATTTAAGATTGACTTCGAGTTGCTTATAGTAGGTAAAATTGTTATATGGATCGTAGACTTCATGCTATGATATTTAGTACTGACGATCGAGTCTTTCTTTGTGTATCATCCATGAAGGATGTGATGATCTTTTGGAAGAGGGGCAAGCATAAGCGCAGGTATATTGGACCTTTTAAGATTCTTTGGTATATTGAGAATGTTGCTTATGAGTTAGCATTGTCCCCAGATTTATCAACTATTCATAAATTTTTTCATGATTAGCATTACATCCTAGTTGAGTCTCGTGTCATTAATTGTGATTTGGTCCATTTAGATGAGAGGTTGTCTTTTCTTGAGTATCCTATCTCCATTCTAGCTTAGAATATTAGATTGTTGTATTCTTGAGATATTCCAGTAGTTAAGGTCCAGTGGAGACATGAACTGTACATGAGTTTACTTGGAAAGTTTAGTCTGATATGCGTGGTAGTTATCCCCAAATTTTTGCTGATTCAGGTATTTGTCATGCCTTTAGTTCTTGGACGAACTAGATTCTTAGTGGTGGAAGATGTAATGACTTATTTTTGGTGATTTATAAAATTTTATTCATTTTTATATGATTTGATAATTTTACCTCTCACCATGGTTTAAGTATGGTATTTTGGGGTAAGGTGATTATTGGAACAATTCCTAATGTTTTTTAATGGGATTTATGTGAAATTATGGTTTTTTGTTGTTACAAGGGCTTTATAGTTGATTTCGATCAACATTTATTGATCTCTTCATCGGATGGTAAAATAGATCGTGCCAATAGATCTGAAACATCAATTTTAGGATGGTAACATAATTTGCATGGTTTTATAGCTTTAAATCTCATTCTGACCCTTGATTCAAAAAGTTGTGAAATTAGGCTATAGGGGTCAACCTTGTGAAAATGAAGTTTTTTCAAAAATATGATATCTCAATTGAGTCTGAAAGGTTGAATTTAGTCTAGTAGCATAGTTCAATTGCATTCTTGTGATTCCAATTGAATCTTAAGGGGTCTGCTAACACTTGGGATTCTCCAAGTTGCTTATGTTACTTGGCTTTACAGCCAAAGTGTCACATATTTAACACTAGGCTCACCTAAGTGGTTGTTGCTTAAGAGATTAAGTGATCACTTAAGCAATGCCCGAGTGGATTTAATAGCCCCTTTTCTTTCTTTTTGACCATTTTCGAGACATGGAGCTTGGGGTTTTGAGATTTTTGATAATTTCTACCATTTTAAGCTTGGGTTAGCTCAAAATTCCTATTTCAATTACTTTTCTTTGAATTTTTATCATTTTAATATTGTTAAACTTGGATTAAAAAGTGAAATTTAGGGATTTTGGCTCGATAGGCTTAAAATTGAAAATTCTTAGACTTAAATGCTGATTTCTACTCATTTAAACTAGGATTTCACCAAAAGGTTCCATTAATCATAGGAAATATATTTTTTGTCAAAAATTTTATTTTAACCTTTTTTTTTGAAAATCTCATTTCAAGGGGTCTATTTTGACCCCGACTCTGAAATGGGCAATATAGGAAATGTTGGTTCTTTTTTGATTCGTATATTTTATAATTTTGAGTTTTAGATAATTTTAGATCCATGTGTGATGTGAAAACTTGATATTAATGACATATTTTGTACTGGGTTTCGGGAATGAGGTAGGTTATGACTTAACTTTCTTCAAACTAGGTTGGCTAGTTAATAATGGTATAAAATCATGTTATGGGTGTTGAAACTAATAATAATAATGGTTTTATAATTGTGTAGTGCCCGTTTGGGGGCCTATGTTGTTGTTGATTGGTTGTTTTTGAGACATTATTTTCTATGTGTTACTGTATGGAGTCTTATATATAACTTTGTTGTCCATGAGTATGTATATTTGATTGTATCTTTCCTGGTGAAAAAGCCTATTGGGATTTATGTGGCATCAATGACATATGGTTGCGTGTTTTATCCATTGGCATAAGGTTTACATTGGACTTATAGATGGTTGGCATAATGAGTTGTTTTTTTGGCTCACATTCTTAATGCATTGCTTTGATTTGGAATTTCTCATTCTAGCTGGTTATGAGCATTACGTCCATATATCATATAAATTCATGAAACATGGTACCACCGTGGGAATACTTGAAACACTGGCTTTTTTAGACATAAAATTTCATATCTATAAAAACCCTCATTCAATGAATATGCTCGGGAGAAATTGTGAAATTAGATTGGTATTGGATATAGGATTTTATATGGGCTGCGAAACCCTCTCCCTCCCCATGAGTCTTACTTCGAGAGTACAGTGTGGTAGCTGTGTTCAAAGGAAGTGTAACAACCTTAGGCATATCATTATCATGTTCATTGCATGTCAAACTTTATGCACTTGCTATTATTATAGGTTGTGCTTGATTGGTGTATCACTTCCCATATATATTGATGAAACATTGGTACTATTGAGGAAATGCTTGAAATATTTTCTTTTCTGATAGAAAGATGACATCTTTGAAAACTGCAATGCCCCGATAGTATACCCTGGGTACAACACGGTGCTTACAACCCTGAAGGACTACAAGGTAACCCATGACTGATATCTGCTATGAGCACTGTATAATAATCATGAAATAAATGCAAATTTGGATGAATTACCATAAAGTTAAAAATCTAAATACTGATAAAGTGTAACAACTGATATAATAATTTGTAAAACTGAATACTGCCTGACAACTAGTCTGAAAAGCCTCTAACTAAAACTTTATAAAAGTGGAGTTGATGGGACAACCCCCAGCTAATTCCCTCTACTGAAATACCGAGTCTACTGAAATACTGAAATAAAACATATCCTCGATAGATGAGAACTCACTTCTAATTATACTACTCGCTGTATTTGAATCTATCTATGTGTGGTCGGGAACTGGACCATCCAAAACTATGATATAAGACATCATAGTGCAAGATAAAGTATGCATCAGTATGTGACAATACTAATTGAATGATGTAGAGTAACTGAACACGAGAGTACATAAAAATTGAAACTACTGTAACAATTGAGTATGCAATATTGCGCATGTACATGAATGTATATTGTAATTGAGCTTTATTGAAGCTTACTAAATTCTGATAACTGAGTTAATGATAGTAATTGACTGTATGTAACTACCCTAATTCTGTAGAACCCAACTGAATTTTATACTAAGACTGAAACAAAAATTGTGGGAGGTAATCATCTAACCGACATGCCCCTTTCTAATCTAACTAGGGTCCAACCTATAACCCCAGCTGGAAGGCTGCTAATACCATGCCACGGGTACTAACAACTATTGTGGAGTCAGTCTTAATCAAGCGGGTGACCCCTAAGATCAGTCCTAAACTAGCGGGTCATCCTTGAGTATGTCAATCCTATCTAACAGGTGACATCTCATAACCTACATTGGCTACGTAGTTCAGGAACTTCGGGATTTCTTATAGGGACCCAGTCCTAACTAACAGGTGTTCTCCCATCCCTAGGCTCACTCGATGCTGAATCCTACTCCCAACTAAAAGGTATTAAACTCAGTATTCTGCACTGGACTGGACTGATACTGAGATTAATGAGTTTTTCTAAGTTCTGTAACTTACTGAGTTCTATTGAGTTCTATAGCAGACTGAGAGTACAACTGATCATGACATAACTGATACTATTTTGTAACTGATAGTGGCTCTAGATAAATAGATAAATTTTCAGGTATTAAATACCCCCAAAACTCGATAACATGAAAAGTAAATCCAAGCATAACTTTGAATAACATATAAATGTTCACTTAATCATATTTCATTCATAGAGACATGTCATCAAACACTTGTAATGCACTAACTCTTACATGAATGGAGAACACATGTTAATATGCTATAATGGCATTGTTTCATTATTATAGACAATCTATCAAACACATGGATAGCATAATTGGTACATTAAATCATAAACACTTAGGGTTGATATGATTACAACAATCAACTTGCTCATTGAAGGGATTATCATGAATATCATGTAGGTCAACACATATTCGGATCAATTCTTGGAACTTGTAATCTAGATCATGGATTAAAATCAAAATAACAACATAGAAACCTTAATCACTTTGTAAATTCAATGGTTTATCAAGATATTCAAATATTCTTCACACTTGCTATTCAATTTTAGAAAAAACATGCACATATATCATGGAGTAAGACACAACTAATATCATGAACATGAATTCAATCTAATTCAAATATGGAAATCATAAATACACAATTTTTGTATTTTGAAAAAGGATTCTTGAACATCTTGGGTGGAAGGGACCCATGAATGAACATCTAATATACCGTAATTCGTTAGTTCCTTGGAGTTCTTAGAGAGATTCTTGGGATTGACCTTGATTTATTGAACTAGGGTTTTTTACTTTTGAGAGAGAATGATTTTGTTCTTCAGAGAAAGTGAGAAAAAGTGACATAATAGGGTGTTTAGGGTATAATTTTATTTTGGAGGCTGATTTATGTCATGGGAAAAGACTAAGTTGCCCTTGGGATTTAAAATCCCATAGCTGGAATGCAGATTAAAGCCTCACAGCGACCTGGTGATTGGGTCATAGCTATATCCACCATGGCGTGATTGAATCGCGACGACTCACTGGTTTGTGACAATTGTCGATTTGAGCCTTACCGCAATACGGGGCAAGTGCGGTGAGCTAGTGAAATTTGACAAAAGCCGAAATGGCCTTCAGCGTGATATGATGGAGGGCTCATCATGATACTTACCGCGATGCAGACTAATCATGAGGAGCCACTATTTTTAGATAAACTTGTCCTAATATTAACTGATTTTTTCTAAGTCGAAGAACAATTATCAAGCTTTATTGGACTTAGCTAAGCTTAGGATTTTGTAGGGTCTTATAATATCTCCCCCTTTGGAACATTCATCCTCTAATGAGACTGACTATGAGGGGAGAAATAATAAAATGAGAGTACATACTAGACATGCCCAACTAAAGCATGACAGCATGACTGCAACTGCAAATATGCTTAGTTTTCCATACTGAACATGCATATCTGAATGCACAAATACATGGTTGAAGATAATTTATAAGTTGTGTTTGTATACTAAACATGCATATCTGATGCATGATTACATGACTGAAAATGATTCATGAACGCATGACAGAATATGCAATAGTAACTGATACTAAGTTTATAATTGTATCTTAAACATGGAATTGGGTAAAGCTAAGGAAGACTGTTCTCCAAAGTTGAGAGTATTGATTAACCTGAAATTATTTACTTAACATAAATGTATAGGAAAATGAGAGCATAACTGATTCTAAAACTTGAAATGTGGACGGAATATCATGAATTGAATTAATTTCTTGAATACATTCCAAGACACGAGAGTGGTCCGACGGATGAGATTGGAATGAGAAAGTCAACTTGTGGGTACTCATTCCTCCTACCAGGATCTTGCTACATGAAGAGAAAAAGTTTTATGGCATGAATGCTTGGGGTTATAGTGCATCTCCTCTTGGGAAACTATGTCCTTCGAGGAATACTGACTAGGCTGAGATACTAAGGAAAAGTTGAGATGATGCATGGGGCACTTACAAACTAAATCGTTACTAAATATCTGGGATTTGAAACTGAGGCATGATGCATGAAATATGATTAATTCATAACTACTAGGATGATCTATCTTGGACTGGTCATATTCATGAAACCTCAGATAGTATAACTAGATGAAGAGATGGGAAATGATATGATCTTGCCCGCCTGACTGCTAAACTAAACTGAATTCTTGGCTTCACGAACTAAGTCATACTGAAAACTTACACTCAACTGGAGCATTCCTTGGACACTCTTTCTATGAGGTTCTAATGACTTTAGGGAGTAAGGAACCGTGGTATGATCTGAATAAGATATCTGAATAGGAAATCACAAAATGGGTAGAAGTTTGTAGTATAGGCACTGATAACCCTACCTACTTAGGTCTGAGATGAACTAAATTCTCCCAATAAGTTCAAGTCTACTCAAATATCTAAAATATATCTAGCCACATACACAACAACATGACATTCAAGCCTATCTTCATGACTAAAGCCTCATGTAAAATAAGCATGAAACAATCTTCCTTTAACATGAAACATTTACTCTCTCCCATCTAAGAAATTGCTCATCACTAAGAAGGGTTTACTGACAGGTTAAAACATGGGGACCTGAAACATAAATGGACACTATAATGATCTTGGCATTTACTGAAGGCTGAGGAATGAAGTATCAATATCATGAGTTTGTCAAGGGATCTAAATGAAGAATATACATGACATACTCTGCATTTAGCTTATCATAAGGAGTGTAAAGTGAGTCATATGTACTGATCATAATATAAGGCATGAGTACACGATTCATAAGTTGTTTGACCTGAGTTGGCATTTCTATATTTGTGGAATATGAATCGTAAACTGAGTAAATTGGAACTCCATTATACTACGAACTATAAGCATACATGATTTTTTTTAATATGCATGACTATGAGCTATGAGAATAGAACTGACATGTAAGGCATGAGTATGGACATTACTGACATCAGTACTAAAATCTGAAAGCCTGACTTGGTTTATCATTCTGCCATCTCCCCCTTAGCTTATAGCCATTATACTAAAGTTGTGAACCACTTAATCAATAATTCTAAATAGTATTGTCACCTCTATACTTTAGAGTCAGGGGAAACACTAAGGAGGGCTCTGCTAATATTTTGAGCGACACCAAAGTTGACAACTATATAGGGGTCACAAAGAAAGTGAAGCCCTGAAATCTAACTAAGCACAAACATAAGGATGAAATACTTATAACATACCCATAACAATATTAGGAGAACTTCCCTGATCATGGAGAGACTGGAGTGCATAAAATCTGTTCTGGAGTTTACCACTAGTGGCATTGGATGTGGTGCCCTGCTGAGTTGGGCGACCGAATGGTACTGGAGGATGGTTGAATTGACCTTGTTGAAATAATTCTTTCCCCCCCTGATCCAAAACTCTGCACTCTCGCATATTCTTACCTTGCTAACCACACCCAAAACACACATCGCTTTCAGCTCTACACATACCAAGGTAATTTTTACCAAATTCTTTTCCAAATGGATAGGTATGACCACTGTTCACACTACCCTAGTTTTGCTGCTCGGTGCCCCATCATGATTATCATTCCTGAACTTTGGTACTAGCGCAATAGCTAAAGATGGAGCTGGAATTGAAGACTTTGGGCAAAACTATGAATGGTTACCGCCCTCTGACTTAGGTTGATTGAAATTAAAGCTACCTGTTCTGGCTCTCTTATACTTTCTTTCGTTCTCCTTTAGCTTCTGGTCCTCAATCTTCTGATCATGGACCATAAGCCTTGATATGTCCATTCCCTTAATCAAAATCATAATCCTACTCTCCTTGACCACACTATTAGATACCCTAGATACAAACCTACTCATTTTGGACCTATTATCTTCTACTATATGGGGAGCATACCACGCTAACTGAGTAAAATGGAGGGAATACTCTTTCACTCTTATACAACCTTGGCTGAGGTAGATGAATTCTAGAAATTTGGCCTCTCTTATCTCTAAGGGAAAGAATCTATCTAAGAAAGTTATAGCAAACTCTTCCTATTTTATGGGTTCTGCATTTGTACCCCAGTCTACTTGCCACTGCTTAAAAAACGTACAGGATACATCTAATAAATGATTGGTATCTATCTTAGCACCCTCATTTGAAGTCACTTACATGATATTTTTGACTTTCTAAGCTTGATATAGGAACTCCTGTGGGTCTTCTTCTAACATAGATCCCGTAAAGGAAGGAGGATTCATTCGGGTGAAGTCCCTAATCTTGGTTGTTGTAGTATTGGCCACTAGGTTGGCCAAAATAGTAGTTGGCCATTCATTCTGAGCTGTAACTAAATTGGCTAGAGTAGTGAATGGAACTTTGAATTCTGCTTGAGAGACGTGCTCATCTAGGGGATCTGCCTGAACGGACTGAGGTGCTGACTAATATCTGGTTCTACTTTCATTAGTCCTTTTGGGAGGCATGTTCTGTAAATGAAAGGAAGAAGTGAATTATACTGAGAGTTTATATTGAGCTCATGCTCACTCGTACGACATGAATACTGAAAGAAGGTAAACTTTTCCTAAAACATCTCATAGGCCTCCTGTCCATAAGTGTGGTGAGCTACATACCCATGCACAAGACTCTACTGATGTGGATTTCAGACTCCCTAGGACTCTATTGAACCTTAGGCTCTAATAACGAATTTGTAACACCCTGAGAGTACACCTTAGGCACCACACGGTGCTAACGACCTCGTAGGACCACAATGTAACACATGACTGATATCTGTTGTGAGAACTCTATAGTAATCATGAAATAAATGTGAAATTTGGATGAATTGCCATAAGGTTTAAAATCTTAATATTGATAATGTGTAAAAACTAAAATAACAATCTATAAAAATTGAATACTATCTGACAACTAGTCTGAAAAGTCTCTAACTGAAAATATCTGAAAGTGAAGTTAATGCGGCAATCCCCCAACTAACATCCTCTACTGAAATACTGAGTCTACTGAAATATTGAAATAAAGTATATCCTCGAATGATCAAGACTTAATTCAAAATCTACTTCTGGCTAAATCATAATATATCTATGTGCGATCGGGAACCAGAGCATCTGAACCTGTGATATAAGTCATCCTAGCACAAGAGAAAATATGCATCAGTATGTGGAATGTATAGGTATGTTAGATAAGGTAAGGCTGTATGCAAGGGTGTATATGCATGAAGAATATTGACTGAACGATATAGAGTAACTAAACGCAAAAGTACATGAAAACTGAAAGTACTATAACTATTGAGTATGCAATACGGTGCATGTACGTAAATGTATACTGTAAATAATCTTTTTTGAAGCTAAGTACTGAATTCTAATAACTGAGTTAATGATACGAATTAACTATATCTAATAGTCTTGATTCTGTAGAACAGAACTAAATTCTATACTAAGACTGAAATTGAAACTTTGGGAGGTAATCATCTAATCGACATACCCCTTTCTAATATAATTAGGGTCCAACCTGTAACCAGCTGGAAGTGTGCAAATACCATGCCACGGGTACTAACAACTATTGTAGAGTCAGTCCTAATATATCGGGTGAAAGTCCTAAACTAGTGGGTGATCCTTGAGTATGTCAGTCCTATCTAACAGGTGACATCTCATAACCTACATTGGCTACGTATTTCATGAACTTAGGAATTGCTTCTAGGATCCCAGTCCTAACTAATAGGTGTGCCCCCATCCCAAGGCTCGCTCGTTTTGAATTATACTCCTAACTTAAAGACACTGAACTGAGTATGCTGAACTAGACTGGACTGATACTTAGATTACTAAGTTTTCCTAAGTTTTTTAACTGACTGACTTCTGTTGAGTTTTTTAATAGACTGAGAGTACTATTGATCATGACTTGAATGATACTATTATGTAACTAACACTGGCTCTAGATGAACAACTAATTTTTGGGTATTAAATGCCCCCGGGACCCGATAATATGTCATTGAATAACATATAAATGTTCACCTGGTCATAATTCATTCATCGAGATAGTTTATCAAAAACTTGTAATGCATTAACTTGTACTTGAATGGAGAACACATGTTAACTTGCTATAATGGCATTGTTTCATTCTCATAGACAATTTATCAAACACATGGAAAGAATAATTGGTACACTATATCATAAACACTTAGGGTTGACATGATTACAATAATCAACTTGCTCATTGAAGAGCATACCATGAATATCATTTAGTTCAACACATATTAGGATCAATTCTTGGAACTTGTAATGTAGATCATGGATTAAAATAAAAATAACATCATAGACACCATAATCCCTTTGTAAATTCTAGGGTTTATCAAGATAATCAAATATTCTTCACACTTGCTATTCAATTTCAGGAAAAGATGTACTTAAATCATGTATTGAGAACCAACTAATATCATGAACATGAATTCAGTCTAATTCAAATTTGGAAATCACAAACACATAATCTTTGTACTTTGAAAAAGGATTCTTGAACTTCATGGGTGGAAGGGACCCCTGAATGAACATCTAACATACCTTAATTTGTGAGTTCCTTGAAGTTCTTCGATAGATTCTTGGGATTGACCTTGATTTCTTGAACTAGATTTTTTGCCTCTTGAGAAAGAATGATTTTTTTCTAAAGAGAAAGTGAGGAAAAGTGAAATAATAGGGTATTTAGTGCATACTATCATGTTTAAAGGATGATCTGAGTCATGGGAAAAGTATAAGTTTCCCTTGGGATTTAAAATCTTGTAAGAGAAATGTAGATTAAAGCCTCACTACGATGTGGTGACTGGGTCATTGCTATATAAACAATGGTGCGGTGGAATATGGTGACTCACTGGTTTGTGATAATTGTCAATTTGAACCTCACCACAATGCGAGGCAATCACGGTGAGTTATTGAAATTTGACAAATGATGAAATTGCCTTCAGTGCGATATGATGGAGAGCTTATCATGGTACTCACTATTGAATAAACTTATCCTGATATATAGCCGAACTTTTCTATATTGGGGACGTCTTATCAAGCTTTAACGAACTTATCTTAGTTTAGGATTTTTTGTGGTCTTAGAAAAACCCCTAGAGATGTATATGACTAAGAGAAGTAATGGACAATGCGCCGCATATGTCATTGATATGCCAAGAGATATGCGCCGCATATGTAGTGATTTTGTCCTCAAATCCGATTGTAAATGGGTCATAACCCGACCCATACTCTTCCTATATAAAGGGGACTTGGTTTTTTATCACAAACACATTAGAATCAACCCTAAAGGCGCCGCATATCATCCCAAATCCTCTCAAATTTTTCTTCCTTTGTTCTTCCAATCCACAACAAACTTCTCCACAATCTTCAAGCAAGTAAGTGCTCTCTTATTCTTCATCTATTTATCGTAAGTACTACGTTGCTATGCTTATTATAAATTGCTAAATCATATAAGATTGTTGGTGATGTTCATGTGTTTGAATTGTTGTTGCATAATCATGTGAGTGAACATATACGTAGGGAATTCTTGACTTATTTCCGACTTGAATTTGGTTGCAATAGCATTGTTATGATATTTGCTGAATTGATATGACTATGGATATTGCTTAAGAGTGTTGTTTGGATGCTTACATGTTAGACTATCCCGGCCATCGGGATAAGATTATAGTACCTATCGACTTAGGAGGTTGTGCTTGTTGTAAGAATAACGATTCCATGTGGTAACCCCTATGTCGTAGTGTTGCTATATCTACCATGAAAGTAGTCCAATAGCTGCAAATAAGTGATACAATGCTGATTTTCTTGTTGGAATTCAATCCTAAAACGTATGTCGACGAAATCTGAGTAAATCGACTACGTTCACCTCGCTGATTTGTGCAACAAAACTAAGTGTGGGGTGGTACCCCTAGTACTTGCTTATAGATTGTATCAAGTGAGATTGTGCTGCAACTAACACTATTTCTAGTCTCAGGTACAATGGCAACTAAAGAGAGACAAGGCAAGGAAGAAGGCTACCACTTCCCAAAAGGGCAAGAAAAGAGGCCGCAAGGAGCAAGGAGAACCCTCCTCGCTACAAACACCTCGACTCACGCTTGGAATTAAGTGGGATACTTATGCGGAACTTATGAGGATGATGACTCTTATGATGATCCCAACGCAAGGGGTATGACCCCAGACATAGAGGAGGAGTCCGACTGACCAGGTTCCTCGTATTTATTTTCCACTGAGGACAGTGTCCCGTCTAAGTGTGGGGTGGCATTGCATGCTATACTTCTCTGTTTGCACCTATGTTTGTTTGGTTACTTTGTTTATTTGAGTTCGTTTTTTTTTTTTTTTTGTTTTTTTTTCCGTTTGACGTTTTTTTTAGTTTTTTAGGAGTAAAATTTTTCTAGCTTCGCATGAAATTATTTTGATAGGCAGCATGATATTATAACAAGAGTATGTATTACAATTGTGACTATTGAGACGTTTAGGCTCTAGTTGTGACTCATTATGTGATAGTGTGTGATTCAATTCCTTCACTTGTTGGGTCGAGAGTCTATATTACTACCAATCAAGTCGACCATGTGCCTTGTGTGTGTGAGGTAATAGTATATTCTATGTATGTGGCTGATGCTAGAACTTGCCTCGTATGTATGCAAAGCGAAAATAAGGAATGTAAGTTTAGGATATGATTTAGGCATTTCTTTGGCAACTTATACATGTTTACCTTCAGTTTTTCCTACCCATGTAAATCATCCTAGTAAAACCCTTTTGAGCCTTTAGCCTATTTCTTTGACAACCTTGTATGTAAGCCTAATCCATTTCTTTCAAGACCATAATTTGATCCAAAATCCTGAGTGCTTTCAAGTGAAAAAGTCATGTGACAACATAAGAGGAAATTGGGTGAGTATGATGCTTTAAATTGGAATGGTTCTTGAATGTGTTATGAAAAATGCTATCATAAGAGGTATGTCGTGAAAAGAAAAAGGAAAAGAAAGCTGAAAAGTGAGTTGCTCTTAAATTTGAAAAACAAAAGAGGAGAACAAGGGTGGTAGAAGAAAAAAAGAAGAAAGGTTGAAAGAAAAAAAAAAGTCTCATTGATACAATGTGATGTATTAAAGCGCTTAGGAACCTAGTCACTATTCTTGGCCAAAATAGTCCTACCCGTCCCTTAGCTTACGTTACAACCATCAAAAGACCTACTTGATCCTAATCTTAACATTCCGACATTTAGTGGAGTACTACATTAAGGGAAAGCCTATGGTCATCAGTTGCTACATATGAATTCTTTGTGAGAGTGAGTGCAAGGATATTTTGATACCCATGTTTGAAAATATGTTTTACTTGTGAGTGATTATGGGTACTATATTGTGAGACACACATGGTTGATGAGTCTTGGATAGTTGTATATGATTCTATGCACCTTAAGGTTTGCATGCGAGTTGATCACCATCACGAGTCTATGCTTGAGGTTAAATTGTTTCTACTTATAATCGGAAAGCTACTCTTCGTTGATAGTTGTTGTGCTTGTCTTGAAGAATGTTTTGTGTTGTTGCTGTAAAACCCTAAGTTGATGTTTAGAAGGACATGATATTTTGTTCGAGGACGAACAAAGCTTCAAGTGTGGGGTGTTGATGATAGGCGAATTTACGCGCCTATATCAATATATTTTGCCCATATTTTAGCCTAGTTTTGAGAACTAATTATCTATTTCATGCACTTTTAGTCCTTTTTCCTGTAAATGAGCTAACAAACATGATTAGGAAAGTTTCAGGTATAAATGATGCAAAATACAGCATTTTATGGCTTACTTGACGCAAAAGAAAGCTCACAAACGAAGTGGAAAGGAGCTGGACGCCTAAAGGACTAAATCTGCTGCATGGAAAATCTGTCCCGGGCTAAAACAGCATTTCTGAATACTTTGGGGACTGCATGGAAAGTCTGTCCAGGACTAAAACAGCATTTCTGAAGACTTTGGGGACTTACAGACACAAAGCTGGATTTTTACAAAGATACATTAACCTAGTACAATTAGGTTATGTATTTCACTATTCTACTTGGATTATGATATTGTAACCTTACCCTAGTACATTTGGGTTAAGGATTTCATTAGTTTAGTAGGATTTGGTTATTTATTTCATTAGCATAGTAGGAGTAGGATAGGAGTATTATAAATACCCTATCATGCTAGAGATTTTAATCAAGTCCTCCCTTAGTGGAGGCAACTCCTCCCTTCATTCAAGAAATTCATTCTTAAACTATTAATTTTCTTCCATCTTTCTCATCTTCCACTACAAACACTTCTAATCTATTCTTCTATTCTCAAATTCCACAACAAGAGAATCGTTACTTGCTACGGAATCACTAAACCACACGCCAAACACCTACTATTCACTCCATTCACCATGCAAAACGTGATATCCTTCGCATTCATGGGTAACTAAACCTCTTAGTTGGGGTTATGGAAGCCGAATGAGTTACTATCTATTGCTATGAGCTTGTGAGTTCAAGACAAGTATATTGCTTATATCATTATTCTCTTCATCTTAAATCTACATCCTTTGCGGTTCAAACACAAGAACACGCCATTCTAACATCTAACCTGTTCGAGAGAAAGGTTATTTGTCTAGAAAAGAAGACGCATAGACCAACGCCAGTCTAACATTTAACTTGTTCGAGAGAAAGGTTATTTGTCTGGAAAAGAGATAATGTCAAGGTAGTAGGACACCCTTTCCTATTAAAAAGCTAGTGCCGTACCTGGACTAACCTCTTGGAGAATTCGTACCGTTAGTCACGCTTTAAGCTCGAGAGAGTTAAAGTGAAATAGTCCTTGTTTAGGTCGAGAGACGCTTGGATTTACCATCGACTACAATTCTCTATAAGCAATTGCATGTCAAGACTCTACACACTCATAGCCAATAGAGACGTATACCTCAGAAGGTGGACATAACCCCAACGCCTCAATTCTCATTGTTTACAACCAACGTGACAATCTTTCTCTTTTTACTTTATTATTTTCAGCTTTTACTTCATTACTTTGGTTACTTATTACAATCCCCCCTTCTTACGAGACTTGCACCAAAAGTCTATTAATTTTGCTTACTTGTTGACCAAGCTATTCCCTGTGGGATCGATACCCAACCCAGGTTGGGTTCTATATTTGCTAACGACCGCTTTACACTCCTACGAGAGCTGTAGATTGAGCGTTATCAAAAATTGGCGCCGTTGCCGGGGAATACGAGTGTCAATCAAGTTCGTGATAATTACTAGACCCTTTGGTCAAAGATTCTCGTACTTTTACTTTTAGTTGTTGTTTTTGTTTTTTTTTAGGTTTATTCAGTGCATCAATGGAGGCACAACGTGAAATTGAAAGGATGGCTGCTCAAGTGCATCAACAAAATATTGATAACCGTAGGCGAGCAACAAATCTTGACGATGAGGATCTGGGCGATGAAGAGCTATTAAACCCACAGCATACTGCTGAGATGGCAACACCAGCAAACAGAAGAGATCGTCAAGCAAGATATAGGCCCGAACGCCGAGCTGTGCATATACCGTTTGATGATGATGAGGATGATCTTGATGGACCTGGTGCCACCGGAGCTATTATTCTTCCGCCATTGGCACCCGGAGCAAAGTTCAATATCACTAGCGCCATGATTCAGCTTTTGCAACTCAAGGGATTATTTGGTGGACTAGCAGGCGATGATCCGAATATGCATCTGATCAACTTTATTTCTACATGCAAGTCATTCGACAATCCTGGAGTTGGACAGAATGCAATTCGATTACGTCTATTTCCATTGTCTCTGTCTGGGGAGGCAACTATGTGGTTGAATGGGCTGACTCCCGATTCTATTACTCATTGGAGGCAATTGAAAGACGCTTTCCTAGAAAGATTCTTTCCGCCATCCAAAAAAGCACAATTGAGAGATGAAATCAGCAACTTTCGTCAGCTTCCCTCTGAAGCTCTCCACGAAACATGGGAGAGGTTCAAGACGAAGCTAATGCGATGCCCAAACCATCATATGACCAATGTCCACTTGATGGAGATATTATACAGAGCTTTGAATTCGGTGACTAAGCCAGTGGTTGATAATGCGGCAGGTGGATCATTTATGAACCTCACCTTTGTGCAGGCAAGCAATATGCTAGATCGGATGACGAAGCAAAGTAGAGCTTGGCATACCAGGGATTCTGAGGTAGCAAGCTCTACTGTATCTTTTGGCATGACTGCAGAGCAGAGGCGAAGACAAGAAGATCGTGACCAAGACATGGCTCACATGAAAATGCAGATGGATCTTCTTACCAAGCACTTATTATTAGGGAAGACCGAAAAAGTGAAAGCTGTAGCGCTAAAAGGAAGAGACGAGTCTGATTCTAAAGAGGAGGCCAACTACTTGAACAATCAGAGGGGTTTCCATGGGAATGCCCAAGGAAACCAAGGTCGGAACTATTATGATAAATACGGAAGCAAAGACCAAGGTAGTTGGAAGAACAAAAATGAAAAGAGTGGTTTGTACGTTCCCCCTGGTAGACGTGATACCACCATATCTAATTCTGGGAGTATGGAAGATATGATGGCTAAGTTATTGAAAAGAGTGGAAGCAACGAGCGCAGGAGTTAAGGAGGTGATTGATGATTTGTCCTCCATGAAGCAACTAGTTGATTCTCATTCCACTTCTATCAAGCAAATAGAGCAGCAATTGAGCCAACTTTCAGCAGCATTCAATCAACGAAAGGCTGGCACTTTACCAAGCGATACTGTGCAAAACCCAAGGAATGATGGGTCATGCATGGCCATAACTACCAGAAGTGGTAAGGTGCTAGAAACTTCAGCAAAAGGCAAGCAAGTGGTTGACGAAGTGGTACGGTTTGATATATGCAAAACAATGAAGCAGCCCAGCGATATGAATGAGTCATCTGTAGCTGATGTTCATTATGAGGATACGAAAGCATTATCTATAGAGAAACAACCTACTGTTGAGCCATTGTCTGCTGTGCTACTGAAAGTTGAGCATGAAGATAATGAAGGTTATGAAGAACTTATGAGTGCTCTAACAGAAATAGAGTCTTATACTCCTAAGAAACTGGATTGTGATCTCAAGAATCAACCAACAGCGAAGACTCACTTTGACGAACCACCAATGCTAGAATCGCAAGAGCTCCCCGATTATCTAAGGAGAGCTATGGGTTGGACTATTGATGATATAATTGGAGATTCTCTGGGAAAATGTAAGAGCCATCTTGAAGAAGATCGCATGCCCACAGGTAAGCCTCATTGTCGTCTAAATCCTTTCAGAAAACGATCTATCACTTACCTCGACGAAGTCTGAGTACTCGAGGTAACTACGTCGAGCCACGACAATAAATAAGGCGCTAGGTGGGAGGCAACCCATCGTACTAATCTTTTTCGTTTGGTTTTGAGCAAAAATAGGTGCAAGAAGTATGCAACGAGGAGATTGATTTCAATTGACGATTTGGTCGCATTGTATGGTAAAGTCGGTAAGTTAGGAATGGTGATGCATAAGGCTATGAATTGAGCCTTTCTCACGTCATAATAGGCTTCGAGGAAGGCTAGGCCTTGGTAAATATAGGCCACGAACGATGCACAACCTATTCTATCGCCTAAGGACTCGGAATCTAGTGTGCAATACACTATGCGCCGCCTATTCCTAGGTGTGCTTTTGACTATGCGCCGCCTATGCTATGGCATTTGAGATACTGAGACCAAATGCCATACCATATGCGCCGCATATGCCTAGATATGCCATACCATGTGCGGCGCATATGTCCCATTATGCCATGGACAATGCGCCGCATATGTCATTGATATGCCAAGAGATATGCGCCGCATATGTAGTGATTTTGTCCTCAAATCCGATTGTAAATGGGTCATAACCCGACCCATACTCTTCCTATATAAAGGGGACTTGGTTTTTTATCACAAACACATTAGAATCAACCCTAAAGGCGCCGCATATCATCCCAAATCCTCTCAAATTTTTCTTCCTTTGTTCTTCCAATCCACAACAAACTTCTCCACAATCTTCAAGCAAGTAAGTGCTCTCTTATTCTTCATCTATTTATCGTAAGTACTACGTTGCTATGCTTATTATAAATTGCTAAATCATATAAGATTGTTGGTGATGTTCATGTGTTTGAATTGTTGTTGCATAATCATGTGAGTGAACATATACGTAGGGAATTCTTGACTTATTTCCGACTTGAATTTGGTTGCAATAGCATTGTTATGATATTTGCTGAATTGATATGACTATGGATATTGCTTAAGAGTGTTGTTTGGATGCTTACATGTTAGACTATCC
The DNA here is from genome assembly GCA_030864225.1 of Capsicum baccatum var. pendulum. Lineage (NCBI taxonomy): Eukaryota > Viridiplantae > Streptophyta > Magnoliopsida > Solanales > Solanaceae > Capsicum > Capsicum baccatum. Next base: position 155,931,224 of record CM061558.1, read on the forward strand.
CGGCCATCGGGATAAGATTATAGTACCTATCGACTTAGGAGGTTGTGCTTGTTGTAAGAATAACGATTCCATGTGGTAACCCCTATGTCGTAGTGTTGCTATATCTACCATGAAAGTAGTCCAATAGCTGCAAATAAGTGATACAATGCTGATTTTCTTGTTGGAATTCAATCCTAAAACGTATGTCGACGAAATCTGAGTAAATCGACTACGTTCACCTCGCTGATTTGTGCAACAAAACTAAGTGTGGGGTGGTACCCCTAGTACTTGCTTATAGATTGTATCAAGTGAGATTGTGCTGCAACTAACACTATTTCTAGTCTCAGGTACAATGGCAACTAAAGAGAGACAAGGCAAGGAAGAAGGCTACCACTTCCCAAAAGGGCAAGAAAAGAGGCCGCAAGGAGCAAGGAGAACCCTCCTCGCTACAAACACCTCGACTCACGCTTGGAATTAAGTGGGATACTTATGCGGAACTTATGAGGATGATGACTCTTATGATGATCCCAACGCAAGGGGTATGACCCCAGACATAGAGGAGGAGTCCGACTGACCAGGTTCCTCGTATTTATTTTCCACTGAGGACAGTGTCCCGTCTAAGTGTGGGGTGGCATTGCATGCTATACTTCTCTGTTTGCACCTATGTTTGTTTGGTTACTTTGTTTATTTGAGTTCGTTTTTTTTTTTTTTTGTTTTTTTTTCCGTTTGACGTTTTTTTTAGTTTTTTAGGAGTAAAATTTTTCTAGCTTCGCATGAAATTATTTTGATAGGCAGCATGATATTATAACAAGAGTATGTATTACAATTGTGACTATTGAGACGTTTAGGCTCTAGTTGTGACTCATTATGTGATAGTGTGTGATTCAATTCCTTCACTTGTTGGGTCGAGAGTCTATATTACTACCAATCAAGTCGACCATGTGCCTTGTGTGTGTGAGGTAATAGTATATTCTATGTATGTGGCTGATGCTAGAACTTGCCTCGTATGTATGCAAAGCGAAAATAAGGAATGTAAGTTTAGGATATGATTTAGGCATTTCTTTGGCAACTTATACATGTTTACCTTCAGTTTTTCCTACCCATGTAAATCATCCTAGTAAAACCCTTTTGAGCCTTTAGCCTATTTCTTTGACAACCTTGTATGTAAGCCTAATCCATTTCTTTCAAGACCATAATTTGATCCAAAATCCTGAGTGCTTTCAAGTGAAAAAGTCATGTGACAACATAAGAGGAAATTGGGTGAGTATGATGCTTTAAATTGGAATGGTTCTTGAATGTGTTATGAAAAATGCTATCATAAGAGGTATGTCGTGAAAAGAAAAAGGAAAAGAAAGCTGAAAAGTGAGTTGCTCTTAAATTTGAAAAACAAAAGAGGAGAACAAGGGTGGTAGAAGAAAAAAAGAAGAAAGGTTGAAAGAAAAAAAAAAGTCTCATTGATACAATGTGATGTATTAAAGCGCTTAGGAACCTAGTCACTATTCTTGGCCAAAATAGTCCTACCCGTCCCTTAGCTTACGTTACAACCATCAAAAGACCTACTTGATCCTAATCTTAACATTCCGACATTTAGTGGAGTACTACATTAAGGGAAAGCCTATGGTCATCAGTTGCTACATATGAATTCTTTGTGAGAGTGAGTGCAAGGATATTTTGATACCCATGTTTGAAAATATGTTTTACTTGTGAGTGATTATGGGTACTATATTGTGAGACACACATGGTTGATGAGTCTTGGATAGTTGTATATGATTCTATGCACCTTAAGGTTTGCATGCGAGTTGATCACCATCACGAGTCTATGCTTGAGGTTAAATTGTTTCTACTTATAATCGGAAAGCTACTCTTCGTTGATAGTTGTTGTGCTTGTCTTGAAGAATGTTTTGTGTTGTTGCTGTAAAACCCTAAGTTGATGTTTAGAAGGACATGATATTTTGTTCGAGGACGAACAAAGCTTCAAGTGTGGGGTGTTGATGATAGGCGAATTTACGCGCCTATATCAATATATTTTGCCCATATTTTAGCCTAGTTTTGAGAACTAATTATCTATTTCATGCACTTTTAGTCCTTTTTCCTGTAAATGAGCTAACAAACATGATTAGGAAAGTTTCAGGTATAAATGATGCAAAATACAGCATTTTATGGCTTACTTGACGCAAAAGAAAGCTCACAAACGAAGTGGAAAGGAGCTGGACGCCTAAAGGACTAAATCTGCTGCATGGAAAATCTGTCCCGGGCTAAAACAGCATTTCTGAATACTTTGGGGACTGCATGGAAAGTCTGTCCAGGACTAAAACAGCATTTCTGAAGACTTTGGGGACTTACAGACACAAAGCTGGATTTTTACAAAGATACATTAACCTAGTACAATTAGGTTATGTATTTCACTATTCTACTTGGATTATGATATTGTAACCTTACCCTAGTACATTTGGGTTAAGGATTTCATTAGTTTAGTAGGATTTGGTTATTTATTTCATTAGCATAGTAGGAGTAGGATAGGAGTATTATAAATACCCTATCATGCTAGAGATTTTAATCAAGTCCTCCCTTAGTGGAGGCAACTCCTCCCTTCATTCAAGAAATTCATTCTTAAACTATTAATTTTCTTCCATCTTTCTCATCTTCCACTACAAACACTTCTAATCTATTCTTCTATTCTCAAATTCCACAACAAGAGAATCGTTACTTGCTACGGAATCACTAAACCACACGCCAAACACCTACTATTCACTCCATTCACCATGCAAAACGTGATATCCTTCGCATTCATGGGTAACTAAACCTCTTAGTTGGGGTTATGGAAGCCGAATGAGTTACTATCTATTGCTATGAGCTTGTGAGTTCAAGACAAGTATATTGCTTATATCATTATTCTCTTCATCTTAAATCTACATCCTTTGCGGTTCAAACACAAGAACACGCCATTCTAACATCTAACCTGTTCGAGAGAAAGGTTATTTGTCTAGAAAAGAAGACGCATAGACCAACGCCAGTCTAACATTTAACTTGTTCGAGAGAAAGGTTATTTGTCTGGAAAAGAGATAATGTCAAGGTAGTAGGACACCCTTTCCTATTAAAAAGCTAGTGCCGTACCTGGACTAACCTCTTGGAGAATTCGTACCGTTAGTCACGCTTTAAGCTCGAGAGAGTTAAAGTGAAATAGTCCTTGTTTAGGTCGAGAGACGCTTGGATTTACCATCGACTACAATTCTCTATAAGCAATTGCATGTCAAGACTCTACACACTCATAGCCAATAGAGACGTATACCTCAGAAGGTGGACATAACCCCAACGCCTCAATTCTCATTGTTTACAACCAACGTGACAATCTTTCTCTTTTTACTTTATTATTTTCAGCTTTTACTTCATTACTTTGGTTACTTATTACAATCCCCCCTTCTTACGAGACTTGCACCAAAAGTCTATTAATTTTGCTTACTTGTTGACCAAGCTATTCCCTGTGGGATCGATACCCAACCCAGGTTGGGTTCTATATTTGATAACGATCGCTTTACACTCCTACGAGAGCTGTAGATTGAGCGTTATCACCTAGCCTAATACCGAATAACAGAAATCTTAGTTAGTTCCACCATAATACCATCTTTATATACCACATGACTAAGGAATGACACTACTCAAGCCAAAACTCACACTTTATAAACTTGCCAGAAACAACATGATATCACAAGTTCTAGAGCATGACCCTTAAATGCTATGCATGCTCCTCACTACTCCTTGAATACACAATAATATCATCAATGAACACAATGATAAATTAGTGTAGATAGGGTCTGAACAGATGGTTCATTAAAATCCATGAACGCTTCTAGGGCATTAGCCAACCCCAAAACAATCAATGAAAACTAATAACGACAATAAAGTGTCCTGAAAGTTGTCTTCGAGATATCCTTAGCCCAAATTTTCAACTGATTATTGTAAAACCTCAAATCAATCTTAGAAAACACATCTTCACCCTAAAGCTAGTTAAACAAATCATCGATGGGAGGCAAAGGATAATGGTTCTTCATAGTTACCTTATTAAGTTGCCTATAATTGATACACATATTCATAGATCTATGTTTCTTCTTTATAAATAATATATGCGCTCCCTATAGGGATACACCCTATCTAATGAAACCCTTACCAAGAAGATCCTAAAGATGATAATTCAGCTCTTTAAGCTCAGCAAGAGCCATCTAATAAGGAGCCATAGAAATAGGTCAGGGGCCAGGCTCAAGTTCAATAGAAAATTCAATATATGGTCTAGCAAAATACCAGACAGGTCGGTAGGGAACACATCAAGAAAGTCACAAACAATAGGAACAAATTAAAGAGATAGACTTTCTACAGGAGTATCATATATATAAATTGGATAAGACTCACATCCTCTCGATATAAGTCTCCTAGAACAAATATAAGAAATAATCCGTATCATCTTACTGCTAACCACTTCTTTCTGTACAATTGGGGGTATGCTAGGCATGGCAAAGGTAATGAACTAGGAAAAATAGTCCATGACCGCATGATAGTGGGATAACGTGTCCATGGATAAAATCATATAAAAATCTAGCATATCTAGAATAATAAGAACAACATTAGTAGCAACATCACTAATTGTCATAACACATGATCGGAATACTCTATCCACTATTAAGAAATCACACACGGGAATAGATACACATAATGACTTAGATAGTAAGTCACCAGTCAAGTCCAACTGTGGAGCATAATAAGAAGATGTATAACAATAAATGGATTTGAGATAAAATAAAGTAGGATCCAACTTAAGGCACACAAAAATCATACCTGTAACTATAACATTTTAAGTCTTAGCCTCGGGTCTAGAAGGTACCGCATATTACTGACCACGCACACTATCTGGCTGGGCACCTAACCTACCTTATGTCCTCTGTTCCTAAGAACCACCTCGGTAACCCTGGTAACCACCCTTGTGACATCGTAAACTACCTCTACTTATGGGATAAAATTCTCTAATTGGAGTAGCACCCTGGGATAAAATAACTATCACCCCATGACTTGGGCAATATTGGAAAAAATGACCAAGAAGACCATAAGTAAAGTAAGAATCACATGCATTATCAAAAATCATAGATCCGGTCAAACCAGAGTAACCAGCAAGTCTATGATAGCATGCAAATGAACCTCTCAAAAACTTATCACTACCCTTACTAGGGTAACTACTATTATCAAAATAACCTTTAATAGTAGTTGAAGAGTTTCCTGAACTGGTCAACTAGTTTGACTCTGAGGCAAAAAAGTTAGATGTGAAGGATAATATGAGAACAACCACCTTTATATCGAGAACTTTTATCGCTCCTAGCAAATCTATGCTGGTACTTCGGCCTCTTATCATGACCCTTTGAGTGCATATCCTTTATCATTCCATTATGATTTGAAACCTTATCAAAGTACTACCTACATAAACTAGATTTTGGGTAGCCATCTAAGTAGAAATCCTTAATTATCTCACAAAGCAGCGAACTGTCTTATATTCTACATCCAAAATTGAAGTTTCATGCCTGGCCAACTCATGGAAATAGGCCTCACACTCAGTGACTATCATAGAACCTATCTTTAATCTGGTTAACTAATTCCTCAGTCAATCTCTAAGGTTGCACGACATATATTTCTTTGAGAACATCTTAGAGAATTGAGCCCATCACAAGGGAGAAGATTCAACTAGCCTAAAACTCATAAAACCTCTCCACCAATATCGATCTAACATCAAACTAAAATGTGTTATAATTCACACCATGAGTTTCAACAAGGCCTAAACCACAAAGACTATACTTAAAAGCAGTAAGAAACTCAATTATATCCTTTCCAGAAAAACTAGAAAACCTAGAAGGAGCCAAGCTTAGAAATCTACCTAGTATCTTCTGCTCCTTAGAAGACATAGTAGGTTGAGTCACAAATGGCTTAGAGGGCATTAATTGAGAAACTACCGGTATATCAGGAACCTCAACCCTGGGAGTTGCAGCTACAGGATGAACTCCTGCCTAGTAGTCTACATACTATATATAATACCCAAAAGATGAAATAAGGTGTCTCCAAGTAATTTAGAGGGAATATTACCTGGTAGAGCCTAGGCTGGTCCCTGGCCCATCGCCGATAGTAGTGGAGGAATCTCTAGCTCAAGTGCACGAATAGGATTTTAGGGTGGCCCATCCTGATCCCTAAGTAAGGACATATCATAAGGATATGCTAAAATAGAAGTAGGAATCTAGGGCTTCATCTGAGTACCCTAGTTACGTATAGTTATAGCACATGTCCTCGGCATATACGAAAGAGTAAGGTCAAGAAAATACCTAAAAAACAAACATAGAATCTTAGCATGATACAAGTTAATGAAGTAAAGATCTCCTAAGAATATCCCATAGCCTCCTAAAGATAGGAAATATACGTCAATGTTATGATTTCCAAGAATCTATTAGACACTTTCTATTGTATCGACAATACTGGTGAAACCTAGGCTTTGATACAAATTTGTCAAAACCCTATTCATGATTCATGATGGCACATACAAAAACCCACTGATGAGTTGTGTTTTTTCCACTCATTTATACTGATTACTCATGTACAATGGGTTGATTTGAATGCATAAATAAGAACAACTTATGGTTTGATGAACTAATATCCACTCAATTAAGGTAAAAAGCTAAGGAGGTCAAAACAAATAGATTAGAGTAGAAAATAATAAAAAGTAATTAAATAATAGTGTAGCTGAAGACCTGGATTGCATCAGCCTAAGTTATCACGACTACTGTCCTATAGTTGCAGTCGCTGCCAGTCAAGATGGTCAGCACAATACGATCACAGTACAAAATTATGGTCGTATTTTAACAGTCGCAGATGCTTGTATGCAATTGCAAAATTTCAAGAATTTACCAATGGATAGATTTGTAAAAGCGCCTAGACACATCCGAAGCCATATTTAAGCAAAAATCCCTTTTTATTTTGGGAGGATTCACCATCTTTAGGTATTTATGGATATTAATATTTGAACCCTAATTGAGGAAAAATGTGTAATTAACTTTGGTGGCTAAGTTTCTTAGATTTTTTGTGAAGAATGAATTCTTTGGACAATCTTTACAGTATATATTGCTTTATTTTCTTCATAAGATCTAAGTAATTTAGTCTAGGGATTATGTTGAACTAGCATATAATTTGTGTGTGTGTGTTAATGTGTTTACCTAATTTGTAGTTGTTGACTATGGATTCTACCATTACTTGACCATATTATTGGAAATTTGATTGGTAAAATCCCTAAATTCACAAATGGGTTTGAGGGGCGAAAGCCCCAAACTTTAGCAACCCTTTATCATTCTCAAAAGAGAGATGAAGGTAAATATTACATAATCCAAAACATCCTTGAAAGAGGGTAATAGGGGGGACAAGGTAATGGTGGACAATTAAGTTTATGGTTTATTTCCTTTTTTCATTCTTAGAAATAAATATAGCAAGATATAAATCATGTCCACAATATAATTCTAGAAATAGGGATGCTCGATTGAGGTAATGGGTGACTATGAATTTCACACTTGTTAGGTGCTCAAAAAGGCCAATGAGTGAAATCATTGTGGTTTTATCAAAATTTTAACCATAATAACTATTTACCTAACCTATATTTTAGTCAAGAACTATAGTTCATGTTAAGCCATCAATAACCTGATGCTAGGCGTATTTACACGCCTAAAGCACCATAATTTACCCATATTTTAGCTAAGTTTTAAGCACAAAATATACAATTCCTGCACTTTTAGTCCATTTTCCTGTAAGTGAGCTAAACAACGTGATTAGCATGTTTTCAGGTATTTATGATGAAGATTTCAGCATTTTGTGGACCTTTCAGTAGCAAGGGAAACTTCACGTAAGAAGGAAGGCAGCTTTTGGAAGCTTATGGACTGAATATGATGCATGGAGAATCCGTCCTGGGCAAAATCAGTATTTCTTAATACTTAGGGGTGCAGCAGTAACCCAGTAGGACTAGGACAAGGATAAAAACCCTATTTCAGTAGGACTAGGACAAGGATGTTATAAAAACCCTATCTGCTGAATTTTTCAGCAAGCTTTTCATTATTCTTTCATCAATTGCTTTCCATAATTAATTCGCCACTTTTAGGATTTCTTCACGTTACTTTCAAACAGAGAAAGCACGGCTCTTGTGATCAACAGAAAAGGAAAAATGTCAAACCCTAGTGGACGCCTAAACCATCTCCATCGCCAAGTTTATTCTAGGTTGTGGTATGATGATTATATCTATTACGATCTCTGTTGCACTCATGATTAGCTAAACATCTCTGTTAGGGTTATGGAAGCCTTATGATATACTATCTATTACTATGAGTTTGTGAATTCTTGATACGTATGCTACTTATATCATTAATCTCTTCATCTTAATTGAATTCTTGTGGTTGTAAACATCTAGAATACGCCAGTATAGCATTAACTTGTTCGAAAGAAAAGTTACATGTCTGGAAAAGAGAGTATGACAAGGAAATAGGGCTACCAACCCATATTTACACGTTAGTGCCGTAACTGGATTAACCACTTGGAGAGTTTGTACCGTTAGTATACACTTTAAGCTCGAGAGATTTAAAGTGAAATAATTCTGGATGGTTGAGAGACACTAGGATTTACCATTAGAATACGAACCTCTATAAGTGCATACATGTCTGAATTCCGTATAACTCATAGTTAATTGATACGTAGAACTCATAAGGTGGACATAACACTAACTTATTATTCTTTGTGATTAAATTTTACGAAACCAAGCTTTTCATTCGTTACTTTGTTTACATTAATTCACACCACAATTAAATCCCCCCTTTCCGTAGAGTTTTTGACCAACAGTCTACTAATAGTTGCATCCTTAGTGACCGAGTATTCCTTGTGGGATTCAACACCTAACCCAGTTGGGTTCTATATTTGTCAGCGACCGCTTACACTTTTACGAGAGTTGTTGTTTGGGCGTTATCAAATTTGGGCGCCGTTGCCACGGAATACGGTTGTCAACTATGTTTGTGATAGTTACTAGACCCTTTGGTAAAAAATTCTCAGATTTTAGTTTTAGTTGTTGTTTTTATTTTATTCAGGTTCTGTTCAGTGCATGCCAAATACTCGAAGTTCTGGTCATCCATTATTACCCATAAATCCTAAACCATAACTTATTGGCAGAATGGATGCACAACGTGACATTGAAAGTAGGGCTGCTCAACAGGAGCAGGCTAGATTAGCTGCATTGGCAGCTGCTCAACTGCATCAACAGAATATTGATAACCCAGGGCGTGCAACAAATCATGATGATGAGTTACTGAATCCTAGGCATACTGCTGAAGTGGCGGCACCTATGCATAGGAGAGATCGTCAAGCTAGATTAAGGCCTGAACGCCGAGCTGTGCAGTTTCCGTTTGATGATGATGATGACGATCTGGATGGAGCTGGTGCCACAGGGGCTATTATTCCTCCGCCCTTGGCACCTGGACCCAAGTTCAATATCACTAGCACCATGATTCAGCTATTGCAACTCAAAGGGTTGTTTGGTGGACTTATAGGAGACGATCCAAATATGCATCTGATTAACTTTATATCAACATGCAAGGCGTTTGATAATCCAGGGGTTGGACAGAATGCGATCCGGCTGCGCTTATTTCCTTTGTCTCTATCTGGAGAGGCAACTCTATGGTTGAACGGGCTAACTCCGGACTCTATTACTAATTGGAGGAAACTGAAAGACGCTTTCCTAGAAATATTCTATCCGCTATCCAAGAGAGCACAATTAAGAGATGAGATCAGCAATTTTCGACAGCTTCCAACTGAAGCTCTCCACGAAACATGGGAGAGGTTCAAGAAGAAGCTTATGAGGTGCCCAAATCATCATATGACCAATGTCCACTTGATGGAGATATTACGCAAGGCTTTAATGAGGCAAGTGGTATGCTAGATCGTATGACAAAGCAGAGTAGAGCTTGGCATACCAGGGATTCTGAGGTAGCAAGCTCTACTGTATCTATTGGCATGACAGTAGAACAGAGGCGAAGACAAGAGAAACGTGACCAAGATATGGCGCACATGAAAACACAGATGGATCTTCTTACCAAGCATTTATTATCAGGAAAGACTGAAAAAGTCAAGGTTGTCGTATCACAGGCAAGAGATGAATCCAATTTTGATGAAGAAGCTAACTACTTGAAGAAGCAGGGGGGTTTCCGAGGCAATGCCCAAGGAAACCAAGGTCGGAACTATTATGATAAATCTGGAAACATGGACCGTGATCAAGGTAGTTGTAAGAATAAGACTGATAGGAGTGGTTTGTATGTTCCTCATGGAAATCGTGATGCCGCTGCATCTGGTTCTGGTAATATGTCAATGGAAGATATAATGGCGAAGCTGTTGAAAGGAGTAGAGGCAACCAATACGGGAGTACATAAGGTGAAGAACGACTTGTCTTCAATAAATCAATTGGTTGACTCCCATTCTACTGCAATAAAATAGCTGGAGCAACAATTGAGTCAACTATCAGCGGCATTCAATCAACAAAAAGTTGGCACTTTACCTAGCAACACCGTGCAAAATCCAAGGAATGATGGATCATGTATGGCTATTACTACCAAGAGCGGTAAAGTGTTGGAAAGTACGTCCAAAGGCAAGCAGGTAGTTGATAATACAGAGGAGAATGTTCTTGATATAGAGTTTGAAGATGCCGTATAAACTGAAGTGAGTGCTCATGATGTTACACCTAGACGTCACCAGCCTGAAAAGAGTGATAATCGGAAGAAAGATAAAAAGGAAGTGGTGGAGAAAATGATTCCTCTTCCACCACCACCTTTTTCTCAGAGACTGAAGAAGAAGGCTGGTGACACTTCTAAAAAGGTTGATAATCGGAAGCAAGATAACTAGAAGTGTGCTTATTGATTTAAGAGGTAATGAGCTTTTATTTCGGCTGAATGGCGAAGTGGTCCATTTTGATGTATGCAAATTGATAAAGCAGCCTAGAGATATGCATGTGCTCTCTGTAGCTAATGTTTATTATGAGAATGAAAAAGAATTATCTGTAGAGAAGCAACTTTCTGATGAGCCATTGTCTACTGCGCTTTTGAATTTCAAGAGTGAAGATGTTGAGGATCATGAAGAAACCGTTAGTACCCTAACAGGGATAAGGTCCTATTCTCATGCTCCTAAGAAGATGGACCTTGATCTTAAGAATCGACCTACACCAACAGCAAAGACTTCCATTGTAGAGCCACGAGTACGAGAATTGTAAGAGCGGTCCAGTCATCTAAGGTATGCATTCTTCGGAAGTGGTGATAAACTTCCAGTTATTGTTATGGCTGATTCAAGTGAACAACACATAGAGGCTCTTATCTCTGTTCTGAAGACGTACAAAAGAGATATGGGTTGCTTTATTGATGATATAATTGGTATCCCACCTGGGATATGTATGCACAAGATGTATCTTGAAGAAGATTGTGTGCCCACAATGAAGCATTAGCGTTGTCTGAATCCATTCAGAAAACGATGCACCATATATCTCGATGAAGTCTAAGTAATCGAGATAGTTATGTCGTGCCGCGACAATAAATCAAGCGCTACATGGGAGGAAACCCATCGTCTTTAATTGTTTTGTTTTACTAAGAGTTTGTTTTTGTAGTCGAGCCACGACCAAAACTAAGGCGCTTGGTGGGAGGCAACACATCGTTCTAATCGTTTTTGTTGTTTTTGAGTAAGTGTAGGTGCAAGACGTATAAAGGAGGAGATTGGTGTTAAATTTTGATTTGGAAGTATGCCATGTTAAAGGTGGTAAGTTAGGAATGAAGGATCAAAAGCAATAGACAAAGCAATGCCTATGCGAAACTAGGCAATGGACAAGGCAAGGCCTATATAAATCTAGGCAACGAACAAGGCAAGGCCTATGCTATGGCCTTTATTCTCGGAATCTACAATGCCATAGCATAGGCGGTGCCTATCCTCAACTAGGCAAGGCTAAAGGCGCCGCCTATGCCATTGCCTTTGCTCTCTGAATCTACAATGCTATAGCATAGGCGCCGCCTATGCCCAACAATGCCATAGCATAGGCGCCGCCTATGCTCAACTAGGCAAAGCATTAGGCGCCGCCTAACCTTCCAAAATCTCTCAAAACTTTTCTTTTTGCTCATCTAACCTTACAAGATCATATTCCGAATCCATCACCAAGTAAGTTCTTCTTTTATATTCCGTAAGGGTTACAATACTACACTTATAATGGTATGTTAGATCTTGAAGTACTGTTGGTGATTGGAATATGGTTGGTTTGTCATGATACATCTAATTGAGTGAAAGAATACGTATGGGTGTTCTTGACTTGGTTCCGATTTGTACTTGATTTTGATACACTGTCATACTTTTGCGGAATCAACATGGTAAGTTAATTGCATAATCTTAAAAATTGAATGCTTGAATGTGTAAATGACTCATTCATCGAGAAAAAGATCATGATTGAATACAAGCATATGATGTTGGGATTATTTCTATGCCATAACTTGATACAATCTCTATGTAGTAGTCTTGTTCAAAAGGTGCATTAATTCAAACATGAAAGTATAGTCAAGATTACATGAAATAGAGTTGGAAAGGATAGTTAAGATGACATGAAAGTATGACTGTGCTGAACATATTGTTGGAACGTATCACCTATATGTATGTTGATTAAGTCTAAGTAATCGACATCACTCACTTAATTAGTTTGTACCAACAAATTAAGTGTGGGGTGGTGCCACTATTGCTTGTTTGTCAATTGAACCTTCCGAGATGAAGCTAACATGACTCTATTAGGATCTCAGGTAGAATGGCCTCAAAAAGGAAGACAAGGAAAACAAAAAGTGTCCACCTCACAGAAAGGTCAGAAAAAGGGAAGAAAAGAACAAGCTGGGTCCTCCTCGCTACAAATACCGCGATGCACTTTTGGGATCAATTGGGTACAATTTGAGGAAAATCTGAGGATGACGACTCTAATGATAATTCCGACGCAGGGGGTATGACCCCAGACATAGAGGAGGAGCCCGACTAATCAGGTTTTCCGTATTTATTTTCCATTGAGGGCAGTGTGTCCCGTCTAAATGTGGGGTGCTGGTATTTGTATGCTATATTTCTTTGCCTGCATTTATTTATGTTTTTTTGTTTTAATTAGTCGTAGATTTTTTTTAGATTTTGATGCATAAAATTGTTCTGATAGGCGGCATGGTATTATGACAAGAGTTTGTGATAAAATCATTACTATTGAGACATTTAGGCTCTAAGTGTAACTCACTATGTGATAAGTGTGTGGTTGAATTCCTTCATTTGTTGGGTCAAGGGTCTATACTTCTCCCAATAAAGTTGACCATGTGCCTTGTGTGTGTAAGGTAATAGTATATTCTGTGTTGTGGCTGATGCTAGAACTTGTCTGGTGTGTGTGTAAAGCGAAAGAAAGAGTGAAAGTTTAGGAGATGATTTAGGCATTTCTTTGGCAGCCTGTGATTGTTTACCTTCTTTTTACCTACCCATGTACATTATCCTAGTTAACCCCTTTTGAGCTTTTAAGCTATCTTCTTTGACAGCCTCATATGTAGCCTAATCCATTTTTCTTTCAAGACCATAATTTGATCCAAACTCCTAAGCGCTTTAAATTATAAAGTCATGTGACAAAATAAGTGGAAATTGGGTGAGAGTGATTCCTTAGAGTGTATTGGTACTTGAATTTGTTATGAAAAAGAGTGACTATTATAGAGGTGTGTTATAAAAAAAATAAAAAAAATTGAAAAGAAAAATAAAATGATAATTCTGCTTAAAATTGAATAACAAAATAGGTGAAAAGGGGTGGTAGATAAAAGGAAAGTAGAGAGGTTGTTTAAAAGAAAGTGTTAATGGCATAACGTAGTGTATTAAAGCGCTTAGGGAACATAGTCACTATTTCTGGCCAAAACAGTCCTACCTGTCCCTTAGCCTACATTACAACCTGTAAAAGACCTATTTGATCGTAAACTTAGCATTCTGATATTTAGTAGAGCATTACAGTAAGGGCAAGCCTATGTTCATCAGTTGCAACACATGAATTCTTTGTGAGAGAGAGATCAAGGAGAGTCTTATACCCATGTTTCAAAAAATACAAAACAGGTGAGTGATTATGGGTGATGTATTATGTAAGAAGGAAGGCAGCTATTGGAAGCTTATGGACTGAATATGATGCATGGAGAATCCATCCCGGGCAAAATCAGTATTTCTTAATACTTAGGGGTGCAGCAGTAACCCAGTAGGACTAGGACAAGGATAAAAATCCTATTTCAGTAGGACTAGGACAAGGATGTTATAAAAACCCAATCTGCTGAATTTTTCATCAAGCTTTTCATTATTCTTTCATCAATTGCTTTTCATAATTAATTCGCCACTTTTAGGATTTCTTCACGTTACTTTCTGACAGAGAAAGTACGGCTCTTGTGATCAACGGAGAAGGAAAAACATCAAACCCTAGTGGACGCCTAAACTATCTCCATCGCCAAGATTATTCTAGGTTGTGGTATGATGATTATATCTATTGTGATCTCCGTTGCACTTATGAGTAGCTAAACTTCTCTGTTAGGGTTATGGAAGTCTTATGATATACTATCTATTACTATGAGTTTATTAATTCTTGATACGTATGCTACTTATATCATTACTCTCTTCATCTTAATTGAATTCTTATGGTTGCAAACATATAGAATACGCCAGTATAGCATTAACTTGTTCGAGAGAAAAGTTAGATGTCTGGAAAAAAGAGTATGACAAGGAAATAGGGCTACCAACCCCTATTTACATGTTAATGCCGTAATTGGATTAACCTCTTGGAGAGTTTGTACCGTCAGTATACACTTTAAGCTCGAGAGAGTTAAAGTGAAACAATTGTGGATGGTCGAGAGACACTAGGATTTACCATTAGAATACGAACCTCTATAAGTGCATGCATGTCTGAATTCCGCATAACTCATAGTTAATAGATACGTAGAACTCATAAGGTGGACATAACCCTAACTTATTATTCTCTGTGATTAAATCTTACAAAACCAAGCTTTTCATTCGTTACTTTGTTTACATTAATTCATGCCACAATTAAATCCCCCCTTTCCGTAGAATTTTTGTCCAACAGTCTACTAATAGTTGCATCCTTAGTGACCGAGTATTCCCTGTGGGATTTGACACCCAACCCAGTTGGGTTCTATATTTGACAGAGGCCGGTTTCACTCTTACGAGAGCTGTAGTTTAGGCGTTATCATAACCCACATACTTTTACCTTTAGGTGGACATAATCCCAAGATTTTCCTCATCATTATCATTTAAAAGAACTATATTGTTTCTAGATTATTAGCTAAAACTTGTGCTAAAAGTCACTAGTTACATTTCCCCCATTTTATTTTATATTTTGCTTTTGTTGTCATTCTGAATAATCTTGTAGTGGTTTGAAATCCCATATGTTGTGAATCTTTTAATTCACTCCTTTAGATTCAACCCAAATTCACATTAGGTAACTTGACAACTACTGTCTTATCCTTAACCATGAGAAGGAGTTGAACGTTATTAAAATAGTGCTTTTACCGGGGAGTAAAATGTAGATTTTGCTTGTGTGGTGTCATTCTTACTTTGTAAGATTTGGAGTGTTGTACTTTATTTTCTTTGTTGTCTTTGAATATTTCCTAGGTAATCTAAGAATCAACGAAATAATGAGTGAAAGCACAAATTTTATGGAGTCATGTGATACACCCAAGAATGGATAAAATAGCTTAAATGATAGGTATCCTATTGTCAAAACTCATATCCCACATCACTTTAGGAATATGACACTTCATATGACTAGCATGATGCTCCATGTGTTGCAAGTAAATGGGATATATGGAGGCCAAGCCCATGAGGATCTATATGTTTATTTAAAATTTTTTGGAAGTATATACTCCATTAAACATTTCTCATACTGCTAAAAAAGCCTCCATCTTCATCTTTTCCCATTCTCACTAATAAGTGAAGCATTGTTAAGGTTTTGCGCACTTCCTTCAGCTATACGTACATCGTATAATGACCTTATAAAGTTGTTTCTAGATAAATAATTCTCTCTATCCAAGGTATGTGACTCAAGAGATAAAATGATGAATTTTTAACAAAACAATAAGGAACCACTTACTGAAGTATGGGAAAGATTCCTTAAATATTGGCCTAATGCCCAAACCACGTGATTCCAGGGAAAGTAATTATCCATATATTCTATCAGGCACTAGAACATATGAACCAATCAGTGGTAGACAACGTGGCAGAAGGTCCTCTCTTAAACATACAATTTTATGCAGCTACAAAATTTTTGAGAGAGGTGACTAAATACAATTAGGAAGGTCACACTCAAGACACCCACATCTCAAATAGTCTTCCAACTAAACCCATGACTAATGGATACTAAAGAAAGTGGGAAGAGGATCAAGAGCTAATCTTTGCAAAGATCTTGGTACAACTTGAACTACTAACTAATTACATCATGCGTGGACCCACAAACACGGCAAGCCATATGCCACTAAGAGCTCATTAAAAAAATCAAGCAGCTAAGGGAATGAAGAAAGAAAATTGGTTCCTAGATAGCCACTAGAGGGAGTATCATCCAACCTATCATAAGCAAGATGAAAATCAAAGTTAGATAAACTAGGATAGTAGTCTATTTGTATAGAAAGGGAACATGAGTTTTGCTATTTTGTATCCCACCATGATCAAGGTTCTAATAAAGAGTCAAGCTTCATGGATATCGATAGTGTCAATCTCCATACAAGGATTTTAAGTAAGGTTGAACTAATAGATGAATTGGTCCACAAAGTGAAAGAGAACTTTGTTTAACTTTCAAAAAAGGTAGCCTCCCATTTGGCTTAAATTAAAGAATGGGAGAATCAAATGGGACTAAACTCCATGTATGTAGATTCTAAACCTAAGGGTGATTCCACTATTGGTGAAACTGTGAATCTTCAAACCGATGGTAAACTTTTAGCAATGCATAAAATAGATAAAAATCCAAAGGAATAGCACTTGACAGAGGAATTCGGGGGGAAATGCGCAGCACTAAACCAATAGAGAGGATTTCCCAAAGTCTAATTGAAATGAAGAATAAATAGGCGGAATGCATTGGTTAAAGGTTAATTGATCAAGGGGAGTTTAATAAGTGGGGTCTTGTGGACCTTTCTTGATTAGTTGATGCATGCCTACGTTGTACCACGATATTAACTACGGTGCTGTGTGAGAGAAAACCCACAAATACAACGAGGATTACTCATATCCTTTTTATCATATTTTTCCAGTATGAATATTATATTTTGCATATAAATAACTCATGCAGATGTGATGCAATGGAGTGCGTGGCATAAGTTTGGAAATGGAGAACTGTACAAAGATTTGAGTTGAAGATCTATCAGAAGGAAAATAGGCACCAAATGAGTCAAAAAGCTGGATGAAGGAAAAATAGAATAGCAGACATACCCTCGGTTATTGCGAATGCGATCCTCATTTACATTCGAGGTATCCCTCCTGTTTGCGATTGTGATCAGATAGCCGCAATCACGAATATTGAAGCTAGATGATTCAGAGACTACAACCTTATACTCCTCACACCCCCATTTAAGTTCTTTCATATAGGACCGGTCCGATCTCAAGATAAATATTGGGGAAGAGTCTGAAAATAATAGATGCACCTAATGATGTCTCAGAGAGCACCCTTATCTCTTTGTTAGCCTTGGTTATTCATGTAATAGGTACGTTGCTAAATCTTATGTAGTGGTGTTTCCTTACCCATTTTATTTGTGTGCACACATTAAATATTGTTGCACACCACTCGACTCATTGAGATCATTCTTATCTTGTTTCTTATATCAGTTGTAATATTTGGGCAACCCGACGGTGCTCACGCTAACATTGATTTGTTATTTAATTCTTAGTTTGATATTTTAGGTTTTTTTTTTCCCTAAACCCTAAACCCTTAACCCTAAAACCCTAAACCCTGAACCCTAAAACCTAAACCCTAAACCCCAAAACCCCAAACCCCCAAACCCTAAACCCCAAAAAAATTCTCTCCCTTCTCTCTAAAATTCTGCCGTCGCCGGAATGGCGTCGCCGCCGCCGGTCGAGCTCCATCGGCCGCCGGACCACCGCCAAAATGTGCGCAGCAACGTTGTGCACCATCCCCTAACTAACAATTCCAAATTATCGAGCCTCAATGCTGCAAAAATCACCGGAAACGCTGTTGTTTCGCGAAACTGTCCCACGGATTCGATTGCAACCGGACCATGTTCCGGTGAGGTACGCGGTGGCGCTACCATGTGGGTCGGTTCGCCTTCAACGGACCTTCCTGCTAGTCTAATTGCGGAGCCCCCTAGCAGAGAAATTTCTGACGATCAACTGTTCATTGCCGGCGCCGGAATTCTGACCAACTAAATTGCCGGTAATCAACGGAAAATGGTTCGCGATGACGATGCGAACCCAACCATGCCAGAAGCCCCAATTGGTTCGCACCAGAACGACTCCAATTTGAGTTTAAAGATTATGCCTCCTAGGGCGAATTCTGATGTTGGCGGCGCCGCCGCCGAAATCAGCCAAATTGTCGTCTGTCCGGATTTTTTGGATCGTAATAAGGAATACACCACAACAAGCACAAAACCCCCAATTAATTTGCAACAATGTTCTTCCAATTTGCAAGTTAGGGTTCTACCACGTCCGGTAATCGATATAGAAGATGACGGAGCTCCGGTCAAGGGTATTACTGATTCCCGGTTGAAGGCTACTCTACAAGAAAATGCAGACATAGTTTCTCAACAAAATCAAATCGACAAGGCTCGGACTCCATCGGATCCATCTTCTCTGCCAAACAAGAAAGGTCAGTCCTCCGGGAAAGGAGTTGTGATGAACGTTGCAGAAAGTGTTGCTTTGCAGTCAAAAGGTAATAGAAATACCCATTTTGCATTTCCAAAAATCTCCGCAAACTTCGATAAGCATACCCCCAAATCCGATCAGCTTAACCAACTCGACAAGTCCACCAAAACTGTGGCTACTACTTCAGCTGCCAATGGTAAGAATAATCTTGTACCCGAGCCTGCTCCATTCACTATAGTTTAGACATATGCTACAAGATTAAGAGCTAATCATATGAAAAATGAGGTTCCTATTCAACTAGTTGAACCTACTCTTACAACTAGGCAAGGTTTGCCGGCTGTTATCTTTGATGCCGCTGATGTTATGGTGAAGTTAGCCAATAGGTGCAAATTTACACTCATTGGCAAATTCACCAACTCAATGCCTAAAATGGAGGTGATTAGGAAACATTTTATATTACAAACCCAGCTCACTGGTGGAGTTAAAATTGCTCACTACAATCCAAGACATGTCTATATTGATCTTGATAATGAGCAAGATTACATCACTGTGTGGACTCAACAACGGATGTTCATCGACAACCAGCTTATGCGGCTACAAAAATTGACTCTGGCTTTCACTCCAAAGGAAGAAACACCTATTGTTCCGGTCTGGGTCACTCTTCCGGAGCTGCCTTGGCATTTTTATAATAAGGAATTCATCACTGCTTTGCTGTCACCCGTGGGTAAAACTCTGTAACTTGACACTGCATCTATTCAGAAAACCCGTGGTAGCATGGCTAAAGTGAGGTTGCAAATTAACCTCACCGATGAATTACCTCCTCATATCTGGATAGGATTTGATAAGAACGATCTTACGATCGATAAATGGCAAGATATCCACTATGAAGACATTCCGGCCTATTGCTCGTATTGTAAGCACCAAGGCCATCTTGTACAAGCTTGCAATGTGAAGAGACGAGATGATGAGTACAGGAAGAAAAATGATGCTGATCTGGTTGTCAAATCCATGGATCAACAATTACCGGCAGCAAGCACACAGGTGACACCTAAGGAACCGACATCTCAAGCTATTGCTATTACTGCTCCTCTAAGTGGTTCAGGTACTAAGGCCGACCATCAACACCAACCGCAGAATCAGCAGTCTCAACCACGGGAGGAATGGCAAACCCAAAAGAAGAAGAACTTCAAAGGTGTCACTCAAACTAATCAGTAAAACAAAGCAACAGCACCACAGCTTCAGGTTTATAAACCCACATCATCTGCTCACCAAAACATCAAGCTGCAGCAAAAACAGCAAACCAAACAAGTTATGATCCCAATTGAGGCAAACAAGACCACAGGTATTGACTCAATGCTCCATCAACCCCGCCCCATTAATATAATAAATGCTCTGGTGTCTTCTGAGAAGTCTGGGGGTGCGGAAGGGGGATTGCAGGAGAAACTTATTAATCTGCAGGAAGGGGATCCTCAGGGAAGTGGTAGAGCTCTTGCTTTGCATGAGCATAGGCTGGTTGACCATAGGATGGACTGTAGAGCCCCTGCTACAACTTCGTACATCAATCCGGCTGTTCAATCTCAGGCCACGGATTCAGTTAATCATCGAGTATCTGCTGGTTCAGCACCTGTGGTATTTTATGCTCAAAAGAATCAGAACAGAGTACAGATTGTGGATAATGCTCAGGGTTGAACAATTGAGGCTATTGATGAAAGTGCCAGGGTCTAGGCTAGGCGTATTCACAGTGTTCAGGCTATTAGTCCTCAGATGGTTCAAGCTGAAGCTGCTAACACTCAGAAGGCTGAAGTTGTAATTGCCAGTGATCAGGGTCAACATGTTGCAACTCAGAAGGTTAGTCCTACACTTGGTAGCACAGTCCAAAGGCAGCACCAGCAAAGGAACTCAGTAGTGTTTACTGGTAAGGTGGTTGGCTCCCAACATGATTCATGCTCTGAAGTGCTTGCTGAAAATGCCAGAGTTCAAGCTGGTGGTAGGGTTCAGGCTGTTCATCAGAATGCTCTTGGCGAGGTTGATGATCAGGTGGTTCAACATGTAGCAGCTCCTGCTGTTGTTCCTAGTATCAGGGACCAAATGCAACACCAGCAAGATTCTGTAGTGCTGACTGGTGTGGTGATGGGCTCTCAGCAAGCTAGATGCTCTGAAATACATTCTGAAAATGCCAGATTCCAGCTAGCTCAAGCTGATGGTATCCACATTGTCCAGACTGCTGCTCAGACCCAGACTGATGGCTTTGGTAATGGAAATGATAACATGATCTGTCAGGTGCTTCCTGGTGCTCAATTGCAATATTTTCCAGCTCATACTAGTGGTTCTACACTGGCTATCAGGGATCCATTACACAAGCAGCAAAGGGGATCTGTAATGCTAACTGGTTCTGTTCAAGCTAGTCGCATTCACAATGTTCAGAATGTTGGTTCTCAGATGGTTCCATGTGAAGTTGCTACTATTCAAGATGCTGAAGTTGTCCTTGCTCAAGTGGACTGTGCAAATATGGACCAGAATACTCAGGGGGATTTTCCCAGTGATCAGGTTAAACTTTTTGCAACTAAGATGGTCAGTCCTACACTTGGTAGCCGGGACTAAAGGCAGCACCAGCAAGTAGTGTTGTCTGGTAGGGTGTTTGGCTCTCAGCAAGATACCTGTTCTGAAAGGCTTGCTGGTCAAGCTGGTGGTATTGTTCAGACTGTTGATCAGATTGCTCAAGCTGATGTTGATGATCCACAGAATGCTGTAGTTGAAATTGATCATATGAACTATGCTGACAAGGATGTTGACAATGCTCACAATGCAGCTCATATTGTTGGCTCTACTATGGGGCTCAGGGATCAATCGCAGCAGCACCTAAAGGGTCCTGTAGTATCTCAAATACATAAAGGTCCAGAAGCTGCCTTGACCAAACCTGTTGCACTCACTGGTGTTAGACACACAGCTCAGAATCAGTACCAGGAGGCTTTTGCTCAGGGTCACCAGCTGGGTGATGTTAGTTGTGGGATTGAAGCTTATCAGCAGGGTTATCAGGCTATGGCTGAGGTTCAACAACATGCTCATTCTGCAGATAGTTCAGCAACTGATAAGATGCAGCTTCAGCACAGGGGTTCTGATGTGATGATTAATTCCCACCCTTATCGAAGAGCTGATGCTGCTCCTTCCAAGGATACTGACAACTCTGTCTTCTCTTCATCCTCTACCAACAAGTCTATATCTGTGGCCAGCAAAATCACACGAGATAAGAAGAAGACCAGATTAGGAAAAGACCCTCAGGTCATTCAGCATGCTGCCCAGGTTTAGGACTATGCTCAACCAGCTCCGTGCACTTTCAATACTAATCCTACAAGCCCCCCGGCTGAAGAGGATAAATATAGAGTAATTGAATCGGAGAATGAAAATGAACTGGACACTCATTCCATATCAGATGAAGCAGAGGAGGAACATGACAGCGTTCAGTTACCGAAACATGTTGAGTTGGATTATCACAGCACTAAGCAGGCAGAGGTTCAGCAGGTTGCGGATAGACAGGGTCTGTCTCCTCGGGGCAGTAAAGAGAAAAGGCATGCCAGAAAGCAGTCCAAAAGAAGTACCTCTGCTTATTCCAGCAGACCTATCATCACCAGGTCGCGAAGTCGAGGTGCCCAATGATTCACACTATTTGTTGGAATGCTAGAAGCATCAACACCAAAGGAGCTTTGGAAAGACTCCAACAGCTCAAGACTGTCCATAATGTGTCCACGATTGCCATCCTGGAACCTTTTATTGACAACTCCCACATCAACATTTACAAGAGTCGCCTTCGGATGGAACATGCATATTGTAATCTGAATGGTAAAATTTGGATCTTCTGGAATCAAGACGTTGACTGCAAAGTGCTTGATTCCGATGATCAACAAGTTACCTGTGAGTTCAGCCATGCAGAGCTTCCATTTGCCTTCACTACCACCTTCGTCTATGCCAAGTGTAGTGCTCATCTCCGACGACCTCTTTAGGATAAATTTCTCCATCATGCATCTTATCAGGGCCCTTGGTGCACAGTGGGGGACTTTAATGTGATCACTACTACGACAGAGAAAAAGGGAGGGGTACCGTATAACATCAACAAAAGTTTTGACTTTCTGAGAGTTATAGAAGCTTGCGGACTCATAGATCTTGGTTTTCATGGTCAGCAATTCACTTGGTGTAATCAGAGAAATCCAGACGCTAGAGTATGGAAGAGATTAGACAGAGCCATGGTGAATGATAAATGGCTAGAAATCATGCCACACACTTCTATTACTCATCTTCCGTCTGTCGGTTCCGATCACTGCCCTCTACTTATGGAAGTTCAGGAGATTCCACAATCCCACATCCGATATTTTAAATTTCTGCACTGCTGGATAGAGAATCAGACCTTCCTGGATACGGTTAGAGAGTGTTGGAACGGAGATACTACAGGTAATCCCATGTGGACTTTTCATGTCAAGATGAAAAGACTTGCTGCAACCCTTAGCAACTGGTCTAAAAATCAGTATGGGGACATTCATGCGATGGTTAAACAATATGAAGGAGAAGTTAGTAGGGCTAAAGAGGAAATGCTCAACCACAACACTGCCGAGAATCGAACTAACCTACATGCTGTGAGTGCTGAATATATTCGATATCTGAAGCTGGAAGAGTCCATCCTAAAGCAAAAAACACAGCTGCAATGGTTCAAGGAAGGGGATACAAACTCCAAATACTTTCATGCACTCATCCGAGGTAGGAGGAGGAGGTTGTTTATCCACAAAATTTCCAATGAACAAGGTGACTGGATTTAAGGTGAGGAAAACATTGCTAATGCAGCCTGTGCTCATTTCAAGGATATCCTTACGGCAGAATCACAGACGGTGAACGAAGCTGCGCTTGATTGCATTCCTACTATGGTTACTGCTGCTCAGAATCAGTTGCTTTCTGCTATGCCGTCTATTGATGAACTCAAGAAGGTGGTATTTTCTATGAATCCCAACTCGGCTGCCGGTCCAGATGGCATGAATGGAAAATTTTTTCAATCCTGTTGGGACATTATCAAGCGAGATCTGCTTGCGGTTGTTCAGGCATTTTTCTGTGGTCATCCAGTACCCAAGTATTTCTCTCACTCTTGCTTGGTTCTACTCCCAAAAGTGGACCATCCCAGAAGATTTTCAGAATTCAGACCCATAAGTCTTAGCAATTTTACAAATAAAATCATTTCTAAGCTCTTATGTCTGCGTCTGGCTCCCATACTTCCGGACCTCATCTCTGAAAACCAATCAGGATTTGTCAAGGGCAAAAGTATTTCTGAAAACATCATGCTAGCGCAAGAAATCACCCATAGTATCAAGAAGCCTAAAGCGGGAGAGAATGTCGTCATTAAGCTTGACATGGCTAAAGCTTATGATAGAGTTTCTTGGTCTTTTATCTGCTTGGTGCTACGCAAAATGGGATTCGCGGAGTTCTTCATTGATATGGTATGGAGACTTATGAGCAACAACTGGTATTCTATTATCATCAATGGTG
Organism: Capsicum baccatum var. pendulum; assembly: GCA_030864225.1. Taxonomy (NCBI): domain Eukaryota; kingdom Viridiplantae; phylum Streptophyta; class Magnoliopsida; order Solanales; family Solanaceae; genus Capsicum; species Capsicum baccatum. The sequence goes on from CM061558.1 coordinate 155,955,647, forward strand.
CAAGGCATGGTTTCTTCCGTTCATCTAGAGGCCTTAAGCAAGGTGACCCTTTATCCCCAGCTTTGTTTATTCTGGGGGCTGAAGTTTTGTCCCGTATGTTGAATAACCTTCAGCAGAATCAGCAATATAAGGGTTTCCACATGGAGTACAGAGGTCCTCAAATCAATCACCTCACCTTTGCCGATGATGTGATCATTTTTGCCTCCGGAAATAGAGTTTCTCTACAGCTGATCATGCAGATTTTGTTGACTTATGAGAGTGTTTCCGGCCAGCGAATCAATAGAGAAAAAAGCCATTTCATGATTCCTAACAGCACTCTGCCAGAGATCATTGCAGCCATCAGAGATACTACCGGTTTCAATCAAAAAGAGAGTCTGATTACCTACCTTGGCTGTCCATTATATATTGGCAGACAAAGGGTAAGTTATTTCTCCGATATGGTTGATAAAGTAGTATGAAAAATCAGCGGCTGGAAGTCCAGAATTCTCAGCTTTGGAGGTAGGGTTACGTTGGTGAAACATGTCCTTCAATCACTCCCCATCCACACTCTTGCGGCCATCTCACCTCCAAAGATAATTCTTAATTATATCAAGAGGCTAACAACTGATTTCTTTTGGGGCTGGGACAAGGATAAGAAAAAATACCATTGGGCATCTTGGGAGACACTTGGCTACCCGCTTGAAGAAGGAGGTATCGGAGTGCGACAAATCTCGGATGTGTGCACTGCTTTCTAGCTCAAACAATGGTGGGCTTTTAGAGCCAAGAAAACCTTGTGGGGTGATTTCCTTAGAGACAAATACTGTCAAAGAGCTAATCCTGTCGCCAAAAAATGGGACACGGGCCAATCTCTTGTTTGGAAGCACATGATGACAAACAAAAGCCTTGCTGAAAATCACATAACCTGGAAGTTGCGATCAGGTAGTTGCTGTTTTTGGTGGGATGATTGGCTTGGAATTGGAGCTTTAGCGGCGCACAGAACTATGGAAACCAGACCTGGCAACATCAAAGTATCTCAATTTTTAATAGATGGCTGATGGAATGAAGAGATGATCAGGCAGCATGTTGCTCCTCTGCTGGTGCCACAAATTCTGTCCACTCAGTTTCATTTCCAGGATGGCGTAGATGATATACCAATTTGGAAACCGAATGAGAGTGGTACTTTTACTTGCTCTTCGGCGTGGGAGCTAGTTCGAGCGAAGAAGGAAAGGACTCGTCTCTATACCAACACGTGGCATAAAAACATACCACTTAAGGTATCCTTCCTTCTTTGGAGAGAACTGCGAGGAAAACTCCCAACTAATGATAGGATCGCTCAGTTCGGGAGTACACTGGTCGACTGTTTCTACTGCAACCGAACAGCACCTGAAACCATTGATCACGTCTTTGTTTCCGGCCATTTTGCGCGACATATATGGCATTTTTTGACGGGAACCTGGGCAGCAACTATGCAGCAGCTCCGTTGCATATTTTTCTTCTGAAATGGTGGGCTACGGAGCATAAAAATGATGCCCACAAGCTGCTGATCCATGCCACTCCTATATTCATCTGCTGGAACCTTTGGAAGAACCGATGTGCTAGCAAATATAGGGGAAAGAAGTCCAACACTGCAAGAGTTAAATTCCTAGTTTTCAAGGACATTTACTTCCTACTTGCTGCTTCTTTCCCTCATACAAGTTGGCCGACCAGCTGGAACGATTTGGTTTCCATTGTTGAAAACTTCAGACATGATGTTAAAGTCACCAGCATTACTTGGATAAAACCCGCGGCTGATTTCTATAAATTAAACACTGATGGGAGCGCACTACAGAACCCGGGCAGAATTGGTGGAGGGGGTATTCTCCGCGATCATCATGGCAACTTAATTTATGCTTTCTCCACTCCTTTCGGCATTGGCACGAATAACCAGGCGGAGGTAAAAGCGGCTATCTTCGGAGTTGCTTGGTGCATCCAACATGGCTATACTAAGCTTATCTTAGAAATGGATTCAGAGCTTCTTATCAAATGGCTCACTCACCATATCCAACCACCTTGGAGACTAGATACGGACCTTTGGGAGCTTCAAAAACTCGTCAGTCAGCTTGAGTCATTTCAGAGTCGTCATGTACACCGGGAAGCTAACTACACTGCGGATGCCTTGTCTAAGTATAGTCACTACTATGACATTACTCAGCACTACTACACTCACCAGCAGCTGCCTCGAGCAGCAAAAGGGTACTTTATTCTCGAAAAGCTTGGCACGATGAGCTTTCGACGGAGAAAGCTAAAGAGAATAAAGAAACCACAGTGATTCTTCCAACGAAGGCTGATTCTTTCACTGTGGCAGGTATCGAAATGACTTCATTATTTCTGCATTTCCGTGGCTTTATTAAAAAAAAAAAAAAAAAAAAAAACCATTTTTATATTCTTCATTGTTTCTGCATTTCCGCGGATTTCAGCTTTTATGTAGTCGTCATGTGTATTTTGATTTTTCTCTTACTTGTAAGGGGAGAGTCTCCCTTATTTATTTATTCCTAGTCTACTCTGTACCGCGAGGAGTCCTCGCTCTTAGGTGCATAGCACTAGGTTTCCATTTTAGTATTGGGGACGGGTCAACTGACTCTCGTGGATTAGTTGACTTGAAACCACCATAGGTTTGGAGGTCAGGTTTATGCCCCCCTCCGTGTATTTTCAGTTTTATTTTTCTCGTTTATTAATAATAAGGCTTGGGGGTGCATGGCTCAACCCCTGATCATCTCGGGTGGGAGAGCCCAAAAACTCTCGACCCTCGGATGATACTTTACCCTAAAAAAAAAAAAAAAAAAAAAAAAAAAAAAACTAAACCCTAAACCCTATGATCCTTTCCATCATGTTTGGTTTTCAATCCATAGATGCAGGGGATATCTGAGTACCCATGGCATCGAGGCTATAAAATGCAAAGAAAGTTTGAGTACGTATAGCATTGACGTTTTGGGAGCACATTCATATCCCTTAGTGAAGTCTAAGTAACCATTTGTATTGTTTGCCCATACTACAATTCATAATGTGATACCGTGACTTGGGTTATTACCATGATTAGCAAACTATGCATGGTGCTGATACAAAGGCAAACAACCCCCTCCATCTAAAGTTTTTTACAAAAATCAAAGGAACAGATGTTAGCAACTTTATAATAATATTATCCCTCTTTTTATGACTCAGAGAGTTGAATTAGGATAATAATGAATACCCATCATTACCTCGAGTAGGTAGAATAATTGATCCCTCTTGATGATATTCGCATGCCATATGTGTGAGGTTGATTGTCTTCATATCTTGTGTACTGGTACTATCTAAAATTTCTCCTTTAGTCTTTCAAAGCTAATTTAGATTTTACTTGGTTGGAAAATTACCTTAGGCCATATTTATGATTCTGGTACCCACTTTAAGCTAAAAATCCTACCCTTGCATATTTATAATCCCTAGTCCCACTTCGAACCTTTGGACCTTTCTTTGGCAGATGCATTACAAGACGTGAACCATTCTTTTTATCCCTCATTTGAACCATACCCTTATTGTACTTAAAAACATAATTTGAGGAAAAAATCCTACGTTGGGGGGGGGGGGGCTAAAGATTGATGGAAGGAAGTTGGATGCCACACAGATATAGTGTGTACCTAATGTGCCTAAGTTTTAAAAAAAATGAATATAATAGAAAAGGACCCAACAAATGAATCATATCTTTAAACTTTTAATAAAATAAGATAAAATAAGTTGGATGAACAAAGGAATAAAAAAGTAGGCATGATAAAAGAAAAAAAGCAAAGAGAGTGGCCCATAGTTATAAAGAAAAAGAAAAAATTTTGAAAAGTGTGATGTAGATGTTCAAGAAAGGGTGTAGCTATGTTGTTTCCAAAATGATATCCTACCCTAACCCGACCCTACATTATAATCTTAGAAAGTCCTTCGAGATCTCCAACAGCTTACTTTCTTTGTAGTGGCGATTGAAAATTGGGGTTAGCCAACGGTATTGTACATGTTAACATTGATAATTTCTTGAGAAAGTGAGGGATTACACTCAAAATTCCTTGTTGCATGATTAGTAAGTTGGTGTGTGAAATTTTTATTTCTCGTGAGGAGGCATGTGAACTAGTTGAGGTCGGAGATTTTGTCATCTACCGCAAAATGAGGTAAATAAGGGTATAACATGCAAGTCATTTTTAGAGTGTTAGTAGTTTTTACATGGTTACTCCCCAAAGTCTGTTGCATCTTTTGATATTTCATTATATGATGGGGGGAGTGGTGAAAACTTATTTTTCCACGTGTAAAATGCTTTTAGTGGTGGCACTCATGTTAAGTCTTCATGATCATTTCTTGATAGAATTAGGGCACATATTTTCTCATAATATAGGGGTAGTGTTGCTCGAGGACAAGCAACGTCTTATGTTGGGGCTGTTGATGAATGGTAATTTAACAACTCATTCATACTCATCACTCATGCATAATGCCTTGAGTTAAATGCATAAATGAGAACAACTTGTGGTTAGATGCACTAATATCCTCTTGATGTTGGTAAAAAGATAAAAAGGTCAAAATATGTGGATTATAGCAAAAAATGATAAAAGGAAGCAAAGAAGAGTTTAGGTGAAGACCTGGAATTTATCAACCTCAGTTATCGCCACTTCGGTCGTATAGCCGTAGTCGCTGCTAGTCAAGATGGTCAACACAATGCCATCGCGGTACAAAAATATGGTTGCATTATTGCGATTGAGGATACCTGTACATGATAGCAGAATAATGAGAATGTACCCAGGGGCAGATCTATAAAAGCACCTAGACGTATGCAATGTCATAATTAATCAAAAAGACTTTTTCTTTAGGGAGGATTTACCATTTTTTCGTATTTGTAGATATTAAGATTTGAACCCTTATTGAGGGAAAGCGTATAATTAATCTTGAAGGATAAGTTTCTTAGAATTTTTGTGAATAATGAATGTTTTGGACAATCTTCATGTTATATCTTGTTTTACTTTCTTCATGAGTATCTAAGTAATTTAGTCTTAGGATTACGTTGAATTAGAGGGTAATTTGTGTGTGGGTGTTGATGTGTTTGCATGATTTCTAGTTGTTAACTATGGATCCCACCATTGCTTGAGCTTAGTATTTGCAATTTAATGGGTGAAAGCCCTAAATTCACAAATGGGTTTGATGGGAAAAGCCCCATACTCTAGAAACCCTTTATCATCCTCAAAAGAGGGATGGAGGTAAACATTAGGTAACCTATAATTCCTTTAAAGATGGTAATAAGGGGATAAGCCAATGGTGAACAATTAGGTCTATGTTTTTCTTTCTTGCAATCCTAGAAATAAGTGTAATATAAGTATAAATCATGCCTAGGTCATCATCCTAAAAATAGGGTGCTCGATTGAGGTAATGGGTGACTATGAATTTCACACTTGTTAGGTGCTCTAAAGGTCTAATCAGTGAAATCATTGTGATTTTATTGAAAGCTTAGTGTAATACCCCAACTTAGCAAGGAGTCCCATATTTCAAAAAAACACAACAGGGATGCTAGGTATATAAGTAAGAAAGTCTTACTCCCTAGAGACGCATTTTACAGCCGTGCAGGACTAGGTCCAGAGCGGACAATATCTATAGTGGGTTGGGGATTTACAGGGTCCTCTTGAGGCTTTGTGGTTTGGGATGCCCGTTGTAGCAAGGGCCTTGGGTTGGGTTGTGAGAAACTTGGTATTAGAGCCTAAGGATTAATAGAGTCTTAGGAAGTCTGGAAGTCGTATCTAGTAGGGTCTTGTACATAGTTGTGTTGTGCGCCATATTTATGTACAAGAGGCTATAAGATGTTTTAGGAACTGTTTCCCCTCTTTAGGTATTCATGTCATGTCAGTGAGCATAATCTCAAGTCAATATCTCAGTCTAATCTATTTATCCCTTTCTTCTACAGAGCATGCCTCCTAAAAGAAGAAATAAAAATTAGTCAATCCCTCATCCTGAAGATCCTTAAGGCGATCATATTTCTCCTGCGGAGTTCAGGGTCACATTCACTACTCTTTCTCAGTCAGTTGTCGCTCAAAATAAATGGCCAATAGTTATTTTGTCCTACCCAGTAACAAATTTTGCCGCAGCTAGGATTTAGGACTTTACCCAAATGAATCCGCTGTCCTTCCTCGGGTCTAAGAAGGATGAAGACCCTTAGGAATTTATTGATCAGGTTCAAAAGGTGAAAGACATCATGCGGGTGATACTGTTAAGAGTGCTGGTCTAGCTGCATATTAGTTGCAGGATGTGGCTTATACTTGGTTCAAACAGTGAAAGTCAGAGAGGTTACATGATGCAGGTCATATAGAGTGGGATAAGTTCGTCACTGCATTCTTAGACAAATTCTTTCCTGAAGAGCTTAGAGAGGCTAAGGAGCTAGAATTTATCAAACTCAGACAAGGAAATATGATGGTGAAAGAGTATTCTCTTAGGTTTAATCAATTAGCCAGATATACCCCTGATGTGGTTATAAATAGTAGAGCGAAGATGAGTAAGTTTGCTTTAGGGTAAATGATAGCATGGTAAATAAGTGTAGATCTGCCATGCTAAATAGTGACATCAATTTAGCTAGGCTCATGCTCGGCATATAGAGGAGAAAAACATTAAGCAGAGGGAGAAGCTTAATAAGAGTGCAAAGACAGGTAGTTTCAACTTTGCTCAACCTAAATCAGAAGGAGAAAACCATTCCTTGTTTCATCCTAAGTCATTAGTTCCAGCCCCTTCTCCAGCTAGTTCTCTAGTTCCTAAGTTCATATCGGGTAACAGAGATAAAGCGCCAGGCGCTAAGCCTCAGGGCAGTGTTAGCAATGCCCAATCTAGTGGGTGCCACTACCAGTGCTACTAGTGGGCAACGCCCAAATCATCTCTATGGTCTTTATTCCCAACAAGATCAGGAAAATTCTCTTTATGTAGTTACTGGTATGTTACAGATCTTTTATGTGCATGTTTATGCTTTTCTAGATCAAGGAGCTTCTTTGTCTTTTGTTACTCCCTATATAGTAGGCAATGTCAAAATCAGTCCTGAAATCCTAGAAGAGCCCTTTACAGTCTCTACCCCAGTAGGTAAAACCATCATAGCCCAACGGGTATGTAGGGAATGCCCGGTTATGATATTTTAAATAGTCACTTCAGTAGACTTAGTCAAATTACAGATGACTGATTTTGATTTCATTCTCGAGATTGATTGGCTTCTTTCCTGCTATTCCACAGTCGACTGTAGAAATAAAATCGTCCAATTTTAGTTTCTGAATGAACCCATTCTTTTGTGGAAGGGTAGTACTTCAGCGTTCAGAGGTTAGCTTGTTTCCTACCGTCAGGCACGAAAAATAATATATAAAGGATGTGTCTATCATCTTGTTTGAGTTAAGGAAACTAGTTCTGAAACTCCCAGCCTTGTATTAGTTCCAGTTGTAGGTGAATATTTAGATGTCTTTCTAAAAAAATCTTCTAAGAATTCCTCCTGAAAGGGAAATAGACTTCTGCATTGATCATCTTCCAGATACTCAACTTATATCTATTCTTCCATACAGAATGGCACCAGCAGAACTCAGAGAACTGAAAGAACATTTTAAGAATATCTTAGATAAGGGATTTATTAGGCCCAACGTTTCTCCATGGGGCTCTCTAGTATTATTCATGTGCAAGAAAGAAGGTTCTCTTAGGATGTGTGTAGACTACTGTTAACTCAATAAGGTCACGTTTACGAACAAGTATCCTCTTCCCAGAATTGATGACTTGTTTGACCAAATTCATGGTGCCACTTATTTCTCTAAGATAGACCTCAGATCCAGCTATCATCAGCTTAGAGTTAGAGAATGTGACATTCCAAAAATAGTTATCCATAATTGGTATGGTCACTTCAAATTCTTAGTTTTGTTGTTTGGTCTTACCAATACCCCAAATACTTCATGGACTTGATAAATTGTGTTTTCAACCAGTACATGGACATGTTCATCATAGTCTTCATAGATGATATTTCGGTCTTTTTTCGCAGTGAGCGCGATCATATAGACCATCTCAGGATAGTACTTCAGACTCTTAGAGATCATCAGCTATTTCCCAAATTCAGTAAGTGTGAGTTTTGGCTAAGGCCAGTAGCATTCCTTGGTAACATCATTTTTGGTGATTCCATTAGAGTAGATTCTCTAAAGACCAAAGGAGTAAAAAATTGGCCTCGCCCTAACTCTCCATCAAAGATTAGGAGTTTCTTATTTTTTGCTAGCTATTACAGATGGTTTGTTGAGGGATTTTCCTCTATTTCATCCCATATGTCTAGAATGACTCAAAAGAAAGTCAAGTTTCAGTGGCTAGATCTTTGATAGAAGAGTTTTCAAAAGTGGAAGACTTAACTCACCTCAACTCCAATTCTAGCTCTTCCAGATGGTTCAGATAGGTTTGTAGTGTATTTTGATGCATCTAGTGTAGGTTTGGGTTGTGTCCTCATGCATAATGGTAAGGTCATAGCCTATGCCTTCAAACATCTTAAACCCCATGAGAATAATTCTCCTACTCATGATCATGAGTTAGCAACTGTAGTTTTTTTCTTGAAGATTTGGAGGCATTATCTCTATAGAGTTCATATAGATATTTTCACAGATCATAAAAGAATTCAGTATGTCTTTTCTTAAAAATATCTTAATCTTTGTCAAAGAAGGTGGTTAGAGTTCTTGAAAGATTATGACATGAGTGTCCTTTATCATCTGAGCAAGGCCAATGTAGTGGGTAACGCTCTTAATAGACTATCCATGTTTAGTGTTTCTCATGTTGAGGACTATAAGAAGAAGTTAGCTTAGGATGTCCATCAACTTACTAGACTTGGCATTCACTTAGTCGATACAAAAGAGGGTGATATAGGGGTTTAGAGTAGTTCAGAATCATCTCTAGTTTCTGAGATAAAAGAAAAGCAAGATAGAGATCCCAGCCTTGTTAAGTCGAAAGAGTCAGTCAAGGATCAGAAAGTAGAGGTTTTCTCCCAAGGGAGAGATGGTGTTTTGCATTTTCAAGGTCATCTCTGTATTCTAGGTGTAAATGACTTAAGGTAGTGAATTCTTGCAGAAGTGCATGGTGCACGCTACTTTATTCATCCAGGGTCCACAATGATGTACCATGACTTATAGGAAATTTATTGGTGGGGTGGGATGAAGAGAGACATTATAGGGTTCATGCCTAAGTACTCTACATGTCAGTTGGTTAAGATAGAGCATTAGAAGCCTAGTGGATCCATACAGGAATTCAGTGTTCCTACTTGGAAGTGGGAAGTTGTGAACATAGACTTCGTGATGGGTTTGCATTGAACTCGTCATCAGCATGATTCAGTCTGGGACATTATAAATAAAATGACCAAATCAGCTCATTTCCTTCCAGATCATACCTCTTATTCAGCCCAAGATTATGCCAAACTCTATATCAAGGAGTTGGTCTGATTGCACCATGTTTTGCTATCTATTATCACAGACAGAGGTACCTAGTTCACCTCTTATTTCTTGAAAGCATTCCAAAAGGTTCTTAGTACCCAAGTTCATCTTAGTACAACTATTCATCCTCAGATAGATGGTCAAGCAGAAAGGATCATTCATACATTAGAAGATATGCTACGAGCATGTGCAACTTATTTCAAGGGTAGTTTGGATGACCACTAGCCTTTGATTAAGTTTGCATACAATAACAACTATCATTCCAGTATTCATATGGCTCCATTCGAAGCTCTCTATGGTAGAAGATGTAGATCTCAAATTGGTTGGTTCAAATATAGTGAGGCCTCAGTTATAGGGCTTGTCTTGGTATTCAATGCCTTAGAAAAAGTCCAATTGGTTAGAGAAAGACTCCAGGCTGCTCAGAGTTGATAGAAGTCTTATGCAGATGTTCGTTGAAAAGCTCTTGAGTTCAAGATTGGTTATTATGTCTATCTAAAGATCTCTCCCATTAGGAGAGTGAAGCATTTCAGCTATAAAGGGAAACTCAGTCCCTGATATATCGTTCCCTTCATGATTCTCAGTCGATTCAGCAAGGTAGCTTATGAGCTCGAAGAAGTGCATAGGTACTCTACCTCAGTTCATCTAGTATTTAACGTCTCCTTGCTCAAGAAGTGCATAGGTAACCCATTAGTTATAGTACCTATTCAGAGCATTGATGTTAAGAACACTCTCTCTAATGAGAGATTCCAGTTGAAATCTTTGACTATCAAACTAATAGATTGAGGAACAAAGAAACCCCTCTAGTTATGGTTCTTTGGCTAAATCAATTCGTCGAGGGAGATACATGGGAAGCAGAGGCAGACATGTGTACCAAGTATCCTCACCTCTTCTTTACCAACTCAGATCAAGCTCAAGGTAACAGTTCTCCTTAAGCTTACTCAGCTTCATGTTCAGTGTTCATCAAAAACTCTGTATATAGTTTCATTCTCAAGTTCCCATTATAAACTTGGTATCAAGTACTATTGTATATTTAGTCATGTACTCCTATATCAGTTCAGTTATGTAATTATGCATCAGACATGCATTCTCATTATGACAACTTAGTTCTTCAGAACACTCAGGCATGCATCATGAATCAGTTAGACATGCATTAGATATGCATGTTTAGTATTATATATTCAGCTTGTCATTCATGAGATCATGTTCTAGTTAGTCAAGTTCATTATGTATGTCAGTTGTCTTTTCTCCCCTCTCATTTAGTCTCATTCAAGGATGAATGTTCTCAAGGGGGAGATATTGTAATACCCCATACTTTTTCCTAGATAATTTCATCTCAAAAATGTATAGTATTAGCTTCTAAATTGAATAATGGTTACTCCATGAGACATTTTCAACATTTTCACTTTTTGTCGTGTGGGAAATTCAATAAGCTTCCCATCAATATAAGATTCTCCCAAATTCGATAATCGAGTCAGACGTGACAACTATTTCAAGTTCCCATTGTAAAAAAGAACCATATTAGTCAGTGGCATGCCACACCAAAAGAGGAAATGGCATTTGGAAAATTCCAATAGGTGTCTGCGATTATGGAACATCGCGCCTGGGTCCAAATTAACAATTTTCCATTTTCCAATGTCCCAGTGTGATTTACCCCGCGTCACACCAAACTTCTAGGTCATAAATAAAGTGGAAACGCGGTGGCTCCACGTCGTGCCATCCCTCAGTTTCCCAATTTTTGAATTCCAGTGACACAGCGTGTTAGCTCCGCATCGCGCCATGGGTTCGTTCGGGAAAATTTTACTGAAATTACAAGATGCATCTAAGGGTTAAATGGGTCAATTTTCTACCCCTATTTAAACCCAATAACACGTTATTTAGCCATTTTTCACCCAAAATATACTAGTTTCTCTCAAGTTTCTCTCAATAACAAGCTAGGGTTTCTATTGGGGATTTAAATTAAAGAAGGTTTCAGCATCAGTCCTCATGAATCACGAACTAAGGTATGCATAGTGTTCATTCATGGACTCCATTATTCCATAGATCCAAAGAATCCCTTTTCTAAATTCAAGTGTATGGATTTTCTTATGAATTTCATGATTGGGCTGCTCTTGTTCATGTGGATAGTGAGAAACTAAATTTTACTCCATGTTGGGTGATAAATTCTATGTGGGTTAAATTATTATAGGTATAGATTTATGCAAACCTATGACTAAACCCTCAAATGATGAAATTAGAATTGAACCATGATGTTTAATTATTGTATAATGATGTTTACATGTACCATGCCTACAATATTTTTGATTAAATGCCTAGATGAAGAAAAAGTGCCTAACTAGTATGATACCATGAAATTCCCATGTATGTACAAGTTATGCCTACCATATGTTTTGATGAAATGCTTCTATAAATGTACTATGGATTATGATTTTAGTTATATGTTCAAGTAAGTTATTCTTGGTCAGTTTCCTTCCATCGAGTTCTGGGGGTACTCGTACCCAAAACATTATTTGTGTGCCTAGAGCCATGTCATGTTTTCACAATACTCTCAGTCAAGCTACGAAACCTTATACTTCAAAAATTCTTATGACTCAATAAATCTCCATGATCTCATGAGCTCACTCAGTTGTCAGATATCAATAGCATTCCGTCAGTTAATGGAATTCAGTAATTCAGCCTATGTCTAGTTCAGTTAAATCATGTTCAGTGTCTATTCAGATGGGAGTAGAAATTAGCATCGAGTGAACCCCAGGATGGGGACACACACTATTAGATAAGGGTATGATCCTTAGAAGTCATCCTTGTATTCTAAAACTATATAGCCAGCATAGGTTGAGACATCAACACTGTCTGATGAGGATGGATGAGATAGATAAGCACTGTCAGATAAGGGCCCCACTATTCTGGTATACGGGACACTATCAGATGAGAGTCGCCCATAGCTTATCCTTGATGATGGCGTATTAACACCCTTCTAATTAGGGTTACAAATTATACCACAACTCAGCCATAATGGCGTATTAGGGGCATGTCAGTTAGATAACTACTTTCCATAATTTTATCTTATCAAATTAGGACTGTCAGACATAGTCAATGAGCCTCAGTAATAGAACTCAGATAGTTATTTAGATTTTAGGACTGTCAAATACAGTCAACTCAGATATAGTATGGAACTCAGATAGTTCCATCAGATTCAAGACTATCAGATACAGTCACTCATGTTATCAGTTATATTCAAATTCAGTAATCATGTTATCACAGCCTTAGTGTCTGTTGTTATGTCTCATATATGTATTCTCACTCTCATGATAGTTAGTCAGTTATTATTATTGTTCATATATATTAACCCCATGTATTCATCCTACCTCACATGTATACCAGTACATTCAAAGTACTGATGCATTTGCGCTATAGTGTCTTATACCATAGGTTCAGAGACAGGAGCTTCAAAGCAACAGTAGTTTCTAGATATCCACAAACAGAGTTAAAAGTGAGTCCTTATCTTTTGAGGACATGATTATTTCCCTATTATCTGCTTAATCAGTTTACTAGTAGGAGTTAGTTGGGGATATATCCCATCAACTCCTTACTCAGATAGTTCAGTCAGTTAGAGGCTTTCTAGACTATCATATTTCTGACTTCAGTATGTTAAATTTTGTTTTGGATATTCTATTACCCCACACAGATGTTATATCATTTTGATCATGTTCAGTATTAAACCTTATATCCTTGAAGTTCATGTTTCCTCATTATAAAGTATTTTATGCAGTATATAGTTACAGATATCAGCTATGGATTAGCTTGTGGTTCTTCGAGGTCATGAGCACCGTGTAGCATTTCGGCTATCATATTTGGGGCATTACAATTGGACATAGTGTTCATTTCATACTATATTTTATAGTATCTGTTTCTTATCTATTCTCACTAATTATCTTTAGTTTTATTGTTTTCTATTTTTACCCATCGTGCTTATAGGGGTCATTCAGGTTATATTGCCTATTGTTTGTGCCTTTAGGGATTATAGGGGCTCAGTTCAGTTGTGATAGATTATTTTTCTAATATTTGAGCTAGCTTGCTTACATTTCTCTTATTTGTCTAGATTTATCCTATTAACTTCTTTCTAACATTTCAATATATGACCTTATTTTATATTTGAATTTTATTATATTTATAGATTGTTTGAGCTCAGTCGGCCTATGTTGCCTATTGAGTATTGGACATCTTTGTACTTATAATACATTTTTGTATCTTTTTTCCTGATGTAGATCCTACTACGAGCTATTCAAGAGGATCTCTTCTAACACACCCTGGGTTTTGGTCATTCAAAATTTTCCTAGGGTTTTGGCTTTTAGACATCATACAAGTTGGGTTACTAGTAATATGGTATGGTACGGGTAATATGGTCTAATGGTATATTGTCCAGGTGGTTGAGTTTCTGGAATGGGTATGACTTGGGTAGGTTCGAATCATATGGTTGGTGAGGGGTCATACGGTTGGGTTTTCTTTAACTTAATCTCATACATAGTAACATTGCTTGGATTTTAGTATGAGTGGCTCACCATGCGTCATGATATAGGGTACGAGCAGTATAATTAAACTCAAATATTGGATAGTGTCAACCCCTATTAATTCTATCAAAGGTATGATTTATGGGTACGATGTATGATTGGGTATGAGTGTGACTTTGGAGTCATAGATTAGTCAGTGTAGGGATTGAGATTTTACTTAGGGTGTGAGTGATGGGTACCACTTGGACCCTAGGGTATAAATAGGGGAAAAGGTGGTCGTACTCTCCTATGGGTGATTAATATAGTTTGAGTTGTGGGTAATATGGACATTTCCCCTTAGAACTCCTTAAGTCCCCATGACTTAAAACACTCTTGGGGCTTGACTAACCTATTTGTAATTAACCAGACACTCTAAACTCTCTCAAAATCTCTCAAGGCTCCTGGGTTAAGCAAAAGCTAGGGTTTCCTTCAAGGTGGTTAATTAAGGATCATATGAGTGGTTTTTCTCATCTTCTTCTTAATCTAAGGCAAGAAAGTACTCCTTCATTGTTAGTTAATACTAAAGCCATGTTTTATGAATTATTTTCATAGTATTAATGTTGTATGGTTTTAGGTTTTCAAATATGTATAGGGTATTTTGGTTATAAATACTTCATTATGGTTTTCCGAAGTTTTAATTATGGATATACATGTCTTTATGGTAGTTTGGACATTTGGTTGCATGAAATGGTTAATTGGTACTTGGTTTTGGTTATGGGAACACTATACCCCCAATGTGTTTGATAAAATGCCAATCAATATGTTTTGACTACATTGTTAGACTTTTAATGGAACTATTTCATTATATAAGTAGGTAATGGAACACTAAATAGTATAAATAGTATATAATGGTTAGGTGGTAAGGTCTTTGTGGATATAGTAAGTCTAATTAAAAGCCTTGTAGGGTACAAGGGAATCCAACACGTAAACTTTATAATGAAACACTTGTGGGGTACACGTGACTCCCCTAAGTCAATCGGATAATGAAACCTATGGGTACAACAAAATTCCTTAATCTTTGAAAGGTTGGCTATGGATATTACATGCAAGCTATAGTTGGAATGACAGTACCACTACTTATAGCCTTTGTTAATAGCAAATGGAATGGTATTGGTTATGTTGTTATGGTTTTAATTTGTCAATAATGGGGTGGTGTGATAGCTAACCACAAAGGTGTGAGTCAAATAGACAAACACTGGAAACTCATGTTTGCCGACATGATGATTTGGTTATGATGACCATATGGGGTAATGGGAATCCCCTAAGTTACAATTGTATATGTGTATCATGGAGAGTGAAGGGTACTTGGGAATCCCCTAATCCTATGGTATCTCCAGTTCATGCGGCTACATGTATCGTGGTCTGTTCATGAGGTTACACTGAACCCATATAGCCTGTGGGTGGTTCTAGTATGGTTAAACTACACATACCCACATTAATGGTTTTAAATGTATACAAAACTTAGTTCCCTCTTTCAAGAATGGATATATATATATATATATATAAATATTTATGTTTGTATGCATGTATGGTTTTGAATGCATATGGTTGGTTTACTTTGTTTTAAAGGTTTGCATTATTTTATCCTTATGCTGAGTACTTCCTAGCATTCACGTGCTAACCTATCTTTAGGCGGTTGTATCTTATGAAATATAGGAACTAGCCATTCTACTCCTTCTGCTTAGTAATCGAACTCAGGATTAACTATTGGATTGGAGTGGTAAGCTTCCATACTTCA
The DNA here is from genome assembly GCA_030864225.1 of Capsicum baccatum var. pendulum. Taxonomy (NCBI): domain Eukaryota; kingdom Viridiplantae; phylum Streptophyta; class Magnoliopsida; order Solanales; family Solanaceae; genus Capsicum; species Capsicum baccatum. The sequence continues at coordinate 155,971,354 of CM061558.1, forward strand.
AAAGGGTCCATTTCATATCATGAATGTCTTTACATACTTTGGTTATTTCATAAATGTTGTTTTTGGCTATAGTTGCGGGTATGTCCCAATCGAATATTATTTTTCTTTTTGTTAGAGGCTTTGTGGAACTACTATGGGTTGGAATGGGCGGTGTCCGTATTGGTGTCAACCGAATACCATTTGACTAAATTTATGATTGTTCTATCATTTTATGTTTGTTATGAACAGGAACATGGTTATTATATCGGTTTCGTTATGGTTGTTTATTTGTATTGGATGGTTTGATTTAGGTGGGTTAGTTGTGGATATAGACCTATCCCAGAGTCTAGAACTATAATAAATGCTATTATATTATACTTTAGAAATTTATCTAACTCAAGGCTTGCATATTTAGAGGTTGGCTTTTGTAAAGGGGGTGGTCCCCGATTCTGGTTGGACTTGGGATGCCCATTACGACAAGGCCCTAGTTTGGGTTCTATCATGTTGGTATCAGAGATTTAGGTTTATGGTCGATTGGGAGTCTACAAAGCCATGTCGAGTAGAGTATTTTTTAAGAGTGTAGAGCCGCCATACTCATAAGTGAGTGGCTATAAGACATCAAGGAATATTTCTCTTTCTTCTGTGTTATTATAGGTTGTACAGTCTAAGGTCCTAAAATCCTTTCTAATCCCTGTTTGTTCAATTCTTAGAATATCTCTCGACTATGTGAAGCTCACAAAAACCCCTCTGTCCCAACTGGGGAAATATTGATGGGACATATTGTACTCAGGGGATCCATATTTGTTATCGAGGTCTAGTCCCTAATTATTCTGGAGTTCCACCATTTCTTCTAGTACTCCTTAAACCGATGTGACAAATGAAGAGTTTTATCAGTTGATCTATGTGATTGCTCAGTTGGTTGATTATTTGTCCTACTGTAGTGCATCTGCTATTCTATCTTTTGAATCCATAAGTATTGTCCCATTCATGAAGAAGAGTCCTCTAACCTTTACTAGTGTTAAGATAGAGGAGGATACTCAGGGTTTTCTAGTTAAGATAGAAACAATTTACATGATTATGCATACCACTAATATAGAGGGAGTGTAGTTTATAGCTTATCAGCTCAAAGATGTAGCATACGAATGGCACAAAGAATAGGATAGGGAAAGGGTGATGTTGAGGAATCAACCTTGTGAGAGACTTTCTCCAATGCATTTTTGGACTACTTCTTTTCTTAGGAGTTGAGGAAAGTGAAAGTGGAGAATTTTGTTAATTTGAAATAGTGGAAGATCTCAACCAAGGTGTATCCCTTGAAAATCCATAAGTTGTCTAGGTATGCTACAAAATTGGTATCTGATATGAGGGACAGTATAAGAAAGTTTGCTTCACGACTATATCAGGATTTGATCCTTGAAAGCAAGACTGCATTGCTAATTAAGGATATAGATATTTCTAGGTTGGTTTCTCATATGCCACAGGTGGAGGAGGAAAAGAGAAAGAAGGTTGACATAGGTTAAAGATAGGGTAAGAGGTTTAGGTTGTCTGACTAAGGAGCTAGTCAACAACAAAGTGGTCAAGATGGTGGTAACGGGCCAAATATGAAGTAGGGCATTTTTGGTTCCTTTTCCACCACTAGTGCTCCTCACATGAAGCAGTTGGGAGATAGGTATCAATAGAGTTGCAACAAATTTAGGGCATGGGGTGACCGATCTCAAGCTAGTAGATCATAGTTATCTTTATCATGTCCTCTTTGTAGATTATGTGGTCGGTTGCATTGGGGTTTTTTTCATGATGGGAAGGACAGGTGTATTAAATGTGGTCATCCATGCCATATACTTAGAAATATTCTGGTTGGTAAGGTTGCATCGAGAGAGAATAAAGTTCTGGGTGCCTCTTCATCTGCTCCTATACTGAAGGGTGTTTCTTCTGCATTTGTTTTTGTTTTTAGTATCGGCATAGGACGGTATAAGTTATATGCTCTTTCTAACTGACAAAGGTCTGAGAAATTGCTTGATGTCGTCATTATATATGACAACTCATTTTTCATGACGTGTATTGCTTACTTGATCTAGTATCTAATCTTTCTTATGTGTCCCCATTTGTGGCTGTGTATTTTTGTTTTGATCCTGAGGTTATTTCATATCCCTTTTAAATTTCTACCATGATGGGTGACTTTCTGGTTGCTAAAAGAGTCTATAGGAGGCGTGTGGTATCTATTCGTAGTAAGAAGACTTTGGTGGAATTGTTCAAATTAGATATAGTGGATTTTGATGTTATTTAGGGTATGGATTAGTTATATTCATGCTATATATCCTTAGATTCTCAGAACCGTAGGGTTGTCTTTAAGTTCCCTGGTGAGTAAATTATTAAATAAGAAAGTGGTTCCTTAGCTCCTAAAGGGAAGTTTATATCCTATCTTACGTCTTGGAGATTAATCTGTAAAGGGTGACTCTATCATTTGGTATGGGTTAAAGACTCTAACTTGAAAAGTCCTTTATTACATTTGGTTTTGGTGGTGAATAAGTTTCTTAAGGACTTTCTACATGATCTTCCTGGTATTTCTCTGGATAGGGAGGTTGAGTTTGGATTGATTTGGTTCCAAATAGTCGTCAGATATCTATTCCTCCTTATAGAATAGCTCTGACTAAGTTGACAACACTCAAAGAGCAATTGAAGGATCTTTTGTATAAGGGTTTCATCCGTCCTAGTGTATCATTATGGTGTGCTCCGATGTTATTCGTGCATAAGAAGGTTGGTTCCCTTCGGATGTGTATTGACTATGGACAGTTGAATAAGGTGATGGTTAAGAAAAAGTATCCTCTTCCAAGGATATATAACTTGTTTGATTAGTCGCAAAGTGCCAAATTCTTTTCTTAGGTATATCTACGATCTGGGTAACATAACCTTAAGATTAGGGTGGTGGATATCCCTAAGACAACTTTTCATACTCAGTATAGGCACCTTTCAATTCTTAGTTATGTCATTTGATTTGACCAATGCCCCACCAGCATTCATGGATTTGATGAGCATAATATTCCATCTGTTTCTAGATATTTTTTTCTTTGTGTTCTTGGATCACATCCTGGAATATTATAAGAGTGAGGTGAATCAAGCCAATCACCTTCGTGTGCTATTACAAACCTTGAAAGAGTAGTAGTTATATGACAAATTCTCTAAATGTAAGTTGTGGTTGAATGTTGATACTTTTCTAGGTCATATTATTTTTAGTGAGGAGATCATGGTAGATCCACAAAATATGGTAGTGGTTAAGAGGTGGACTAGGCCAACGACTCCAACTAACTTTCAGGGCTTCTTAGGTTTATTTGGGCACTATAGGAGGTTTGTGGATAGTTTTTCATTGATAGCTTCCTCATTGAACAAGCTGACTCAGAAGAAGGTAAAGTTCTATTAGTCGGATTCTTGTGAGGTTAGTTTTTAGAAACTAAAGGATAAGCTAACTTTTGCTCTAATTTTTACTTTTCCAAAAGGAAATGAGGGGTTCGTAGTTTACTGCGCTGCATCCCAGGTGGAACTTGTTTGTGTGTTGATGCAGAATGGTAAGGTGATTTCCTATTCTTTTAGGCAGTTGAAAGTTTATGAGAGGAATTATCCAACTCATGATCTGTAATTATTAGTTGTGGTTTTTGCATTGAAAATCTAGTGGCACTATTTGTATGGAGTACACGTGGACATCTTTTAGAATAATAAGAGTCTATAATATTTGTTCACTCAAAAGGAGCTTAACCTCAGGCATAAGAGATGGCTTGAACTTTTTAAGGACTATGGAATGAGTCTTCACTATCATCCAGGTAAGGCTAATGTTATTGTTGATGCTCTTAGTAGGTTATCCATAGGGAGTTTAGTTCATGTGTATAAAGAGAGGCGAAAGTTGGTGATGGATATTCACCACTTGGATAATGTTGGTGTTCGCCTTTTTGAACTCCCAGAATAGTGGTGTGTTGGTATAGAAAGTAGTTTGGTCGTGTCTTGGTGCAGAAATCAAGGAGAAGAAAATGGTAGATCTTGTATTGATAAAACTCAAGAGTGATATCGATGGGAAAAAGGTAATGGTATTTGGGATTAGTGGTGATAGTACCTTATGGTACCAAGAGAGGTTAGGTGTTACTGATGTCGATGGTTTATGAGAAAGGGTATTGGCTGAGAGGCATGAATAGCGCTACATTATTCATCCCGGTTCAATAAAATTATCTCAAGGAGATATATTGGTGGAATGAAAATGGGAGGAAAATGGAATGAGTCTTCACTATCATCCAGGTAAGGCTAATGTTATTGTTGATGCTCTTAGTAGGTTATCCATAGGGAGTTTAGTTCGTGTGTATAAAGAGAGGCGAAAGTTGGTGATGGATATTCACCACTTGGCTAATGTTGGTGTTCGCCTTTTTGAACTCCCAGAATAGTGGTGTGTTGGTATAGAAAGTAGTTTGGTCGTGTCTTGGTGCAGAAATCAAGGAGAAGAAAATGGTAGATCTTGTATTGATAAAACTCAAGAGTGATATCGATGGGAAAAAGGTAATGGTATTTGGGATTAGTGGTGATAGTACCTTATGGTACCAAGAGAGGTTAGGTGTTACTGATGTCGATGGTTTATGAGAAAGGGTATTGGCTGAGAGGCATGAATAGCGCTACATTATTCATCCCGGTTCAATAAAATTATCTCAAGGAGATATATTGGTGGAATGAAAATGGGAGGAAATAAACATGGATTTCATTATCAGTTTTCCTCGATCTTAGAATCAATTTCATTTGGTTTGGGTCATTGTGGATAAGATGACAAAGTCGGCTCACTTCTTGCTAGTAAGGACTAGTTTTTTGGCTAATGATTACGTGAGGGTGTATCTTTATGAGATTGTAAAGCTGCATGGGGTACCATTTCAATTATCACTGATTGTTGTACATAGTTTTCATCTAACTTTTCATTGTCATTTTAGAATGGTTTGCATACTAAAGTTAGTCTAAGTACTACCTTTCACCCACAACTATATGGGAAAGCAGAAAAGACTATTTTGATATTGGAAGATTTGCTTTGTGCATAAGGGATTGATTATGGTGGTAGTTGGGTTAAGCATCAACTTCTTGTAGAGTTTTCTTACAACAATAGTTATCATTCTAGCAATGGGATGGCCTTTATTGAGTCATTGTATGGTAGGATGTGTAGGTCTCCTATTTGGTGATTTGAGGTTGGTGAGGTGATTATGTTTTGCCTAGATTGGTTTAATCGGGCTATGAAAAAGGTAAAGGTGATTCGTGATAGGATTATGGATGATCAAAGTCTCCAAAAGTCCTAAGCAGATATAAGCTATGGGGACTTAGAGATTGAGGTTCGGGATAGGGTATTCCTAAAAGTGTCTCGCATAAAGGGAGGAATGTAGTTTTGGAAGAAGGGGAAGCTCAGTCTCCGGTATATTGGTCCTTAAGTGGTTTTGAGGAGAGTTTGTAATTTTGCATATAAATTAAAGTATCCTTCTAGTTTTAGCTCCACCCATCTGGCATTCTATGTCTCGATATTGAGAAAGTGTATGTGTGATCCTTCATTAGTTGTTTCTTTGCAAGGTTAGAGTAACTCAGATTCTCTGTCTTTTGAAGAGATGCTTATCCTGACAGAGAATCTGAGTTACTCTAACCTTTATAGAATACATCCTTTATTTTATACTTATCCTGATTACTGGCTTGCGTTTACCCGCTAACCCATCTTCAGGCGGTTATATCACCACGTGATGTAGGAAGTGACTATTCTAATCCTCCTTCTTTGTGAACGAATTCAGGTTCAGCTATTGGATTAAAGAGGTGAGCTTTCATACTTCAGAAGGATCCATTTCATATTATAGATGTCTTTACTTACCTAGGTTATTTAATAAACATTTGTTTTGGCTATGATTGGGGGTATGTCCCAATCGAAATTTTTTTTTGTTTTGGTTAGAGTCTTTATAGAACTACTATCGATTAGAATGGGCATTGTCGGTATTTATGTAAACCTTTGTACTGGCATTGGTATTAGGACTAATTCTATTACACTGAATTTATGCTTGATCCATCCTTTTAAGTATGTTATTGATAGGAACTTGGTTGTTATATTGGATTGGTTATGGTTGTTGGTTGGTACTGGATGGTTGGACTTTCTTGGGTTGCTCACGGTTATAGACCTATCGAAGAGTCTTGAATTGTACTAAGAGTTATCTTGTTATACGTTAAAAATTCATCAAACTCAGTGTAGGCATATTTGGAGGTTGGGTGCGGTAAAGGGGGTGGTGCACAATCTTGGTTGGACTTGTGATGCCTATTATTAGATGGCCCTTTTTTGGGTTGCGTTTTCTTTCTCGTGTAGTTCTTTTTAATTTAGAGACTTATGGTGATCTTTTGATGATCGGAGTTAATCTATCTCACTCTACATTTTGGACTAGTTTTTATTTTTGCTTATTTGAAGAGAGCTCTGCTTATATTTTATCTATCTAGTATTATTTGTGTACGTAATGGATCTTGCGTTAACTAATACTAGGTCTTGGGGGTATTTTTGAATATTTTGTTCCTTTTTTCCATATATGTAAATCTATGGGTCTAATTTCAAATGTTTAGTCTTTTTATTTGGACATTATAACTTATATATTTTCTTTTCTAGAATAAGCTCATTATTTTCTATGTGGGGATATAATTTGTCTTACAGCTAGTGGTAGTATAGTAGTTGTCATCATAACTAGAATTTTTTCGTCATTATAAGAGCTAGTTATTGAGCCATAGCGAGTTATTAATCAAAAACTAGTGCCAATAAATCATCTATCTCAATAGTCGAGGGTCATGGACCAACGAAAATTTCACTAGGACTTATGGTTACATCAGTATTACAGGATGCTCTCCTCTACTTATTGAGTATTCTGGGGGGAATGCTATAAACATTAGATTGGGTTATTAATGGAATAAGAGCATGGTTTGTCGCTATGGTGCCCCGACTAGCCATGACTTTAGAGAAGCAAATGATGATTATCATTTTTAAATTTGCTCTTCCAAGGTTTTTAGGTGCGATAAAAGATAATGATCATGAGTTTCTTATTAGTTGATAGGAGAAATTGCACCACCCTGGGTTAGTGGAGGCCCATAGATTAGATTACACCATATTTCTTCTAGATAAGTCAGAAAGGAACTAATCTTGGGTATATGTTAAGTACTGACTAGTTAGGCTCCCTTCCATGACTTGGGCACAGTTCTCTGAGGCTTTCTTAGAGATTTATGTGCCTCACAACTTTTAAGATCAATTAAGAGATGAGTTTATAGATTTCCAAATGGGTTTCATGACTATATTTAAGTATAAGTTGAGGTTCTACAAGCTATCCAAATATGTTTCTGTGATTCTGCATATTGAGCATGAGATGGTGCATCACTTTGTTAGAGGGTTAAGAATATATCATCACCTATCCTCAAATCAAATTATATCTTAGGGCTATCATCACTTACAGTTCATTGGCCATGCTTATATTCTAGACAACCTATATTGCATGTCCTAAGGGGACAATGATAATAGGCCCCCCCTACCAGGAAAGTTTTAGTTTTCTATTTAAAGGTAGGGGTTATTTGGTAGAGATCCGTAGCAGCAATACTTCTCATCTAGTAGTCCTGTAGAGTCCACCCTTTAGTTGCCTAGTGGTAGATAGCCATGTTATAGTGTTTAAAGCTCTGCTCAATCTTTGTGTGGTTTTAATTTTGGATCTTTAGGTTGTGATGCCCATTCTGCTTTAGTAGGTACTTTTCATATTGGTGGATCCCCTAAGTGTTTTTATGATGACATAGAGATTGGTCATTTTATAAAGAGTGTCGTGAGAATGGGATAATCAAGCCTTCAACACACACAATTCACCCTTTTAGAGAAGCAACGTCATCTATCATAGGTGGTGCTTAGTGTAGTAAGGATACGGGGGTGCTCAGCCAAGTAGGGTAAGTGGCTATTTATGAGGTTGGTGCTCAGGGTATTAGGGATAGTTGGATACAGCTGTCGGGTTCTGATGGTATTGATATGGGTTTGTCTATGGCTACTAGAGTTGGCCAATTTATGTGGTTGCATACACTGATATTTACTGGTACTAAGGTTGAGAAAGATCCTCAAGGTTTCATTGATGATATGGATAAAATCATATGGGTTATGTATATTTCGTAGGTTGAAGGTATAGAGTTTGATGCCTACTAATTGAATGTTCTAGCGTACCAATGGAATGATAAGTGAGAATAATTTGGAGGCAAAGATACTAGTTCTTCCTCATGGGATGAATTCTCTAGAATGTTTCTAGATGGATTCTTTTCTCAAGAGCTAAAGGAGGCGAAGGTGAAAGAATTTGTTAATTTGAAACAAGGAAGAATAACAGTCAAAGAGTATGCCTTGAAATTTCTTCAGTTGTCCCAATATGCTCCTGACTTTGTATCATGTATAAGGGCCCGAATGAGAAAGTTTGCTTCTGGGTTGTGTAGAGACTTGATTCTGGAGAGTAAGGCTGCCTTATTAAATAAGGATATGGATATTTCTCATTTTGTTGTTTATATGCAGCAGGTCAAAAAAGAGAAAAAAAGCGATGTTGAATTTGGTAAAAGGCAGAGTATGAAATTCTGGTAATCAGAAAAGGGTAAAGGCCATCAATATAGTGGAAAGTTATCTAACAAGAAGAGTTAGGGGAGTTGGAACTCCTATTTGATAGCTAGTTCTCCTTACCCAAAGTTGTCGGGTGATTGATATTTTTAGGGTTGTGATGCTTCTAGGGCATGTGGTTCCAACTATCAGACCAGTGGGGCCCAGTCAACACTATTCTATCCTTTCTACAGATTCTGTTATCAGCACCACCATGGTCAGTGTGAGAAAGCGAGGAACTGATATTTTTATTATGGTAAGATTAGACATTTGTAGTGGGATTGTCCCTCTAGAGTTGCTTCTTGAGAATACAAGGTCCATGTTGCCTCTTCGTTATCCTTGTCACCAAAAGGTGCCACTTCAGCTCATAAACTAGTCATAACCGCCTTAATGCTCTCATTACTCATCAGGAGTTTGAGGCATCTCCGATGTTCTTACTAGTATATTGAAACTCTTTCCTCGAGATGTGTACTATTTACTTGATTTGGGGACCACTCTCTCTTATGTGACCTTATTTGTGGCTATGCATTTTGGTTTTGTTACTGAGTGTTTATCAGACCTATTTACTATTTCTACCCTGTTGAGTGACTCGGTGGTTGTTAGAAGAGTCTATAGGTGTTTTATGGAATCTGTTGGTAACGGATAAACTCTAGTGGACTTTATAGAGTTAGACATAATTGACTTTGATGTTATTTTGCAGATGGATTGGCTGCACTTGTGCTATGATTGTCTAGACTGTTGTACCTATAAGTTCATCTTTAAATTAACTAATAAGTCAATCATTAAATTGGAGGCAAGTTCCTGAGACCCTAAGGGGAGGTACATATCATATCATAGAGCCCAAAAATTAATTCCAAAGGTTGTCGATATCATTTTGTCTATCTTAAAGATTGTAGCTTGGACTGCCCATCCTAATATTTTGTCCAAGTGGGAAATGAGTTTCCTAAAGTCTTTCCTAATAATCTTCCTGGTGTCCCTCCTGATAGGGAGATTGATTTTGGTATTGATCTTGTTCCAGACACTCGTCCTATTTCTATCCCTCCATATAAAATGGCTCAACCTGAGTTAAACGAACTGAAGGATCATTTAAAATAACTTTTAGATAAGGATTTCATCCATCCTATTGTATCCTTGTGGGGTGTACCTATCTTACACATGCGTAAGAAGGATGGTTCCCTTTGTATGTCCATTGATTAAAGGCAGTTGAATGAGGTAATGGTAAAGAATAAGTATTTATATCTGAGAATTGATGATTTGTTTGAACAACTCCAGAGTGTTAAAAATTTTTCTAAGATCAATGTTTAGTTTAGATATCATCAGTTAAATATTAGGTAAGTAGATATACCTAAGACAGTTTTTCGTATCTGACATGGACATTTTGAGTTCTTCGTTATGTCTTTTGTCTTGACCAATGCCCGGACAACATTTATGAACTTGATGAATAGGGTATTCCATTAGTTTTTGGATTTATTCGTGATTCTCTTCATTTTTTACATTTTTATGTACTCAAGGAGTGAGGCGAATCATGTCGATCACCGCTGTATTGTGTTGCAGACATTGAATGATCGACAGTTGTATGCCAAATACTCGAAATCTGAATTCTGGTTTAATGATGTCACATTTCTAGGTCATGTTGTATCTAGTGAGAGGATCATGATTGATCCACAAAAGGTAGACGTAGTTAATAAAAGGCCTGTTTATTAATTTTGTAATAGCATGCGATTTAAAGTATTTTTGATAAGTCATTGGCATGAGTTTTGAAACAAGGATTGAGGGTTTTAAATGTTAGTTGTTGAATAATGTTTTCTAATGGTTTAATAATGATTTTCAATTCATTGATTATGAGTTTTGCACATGTGGTTTCATGTTAATGGTGATTTAACTAAGGGGTCTTGGTTAACCCCAATTTGATGATTTTGATTTGCTTATGGCTTTGATTATGGTAGACTCCCCACCTATTTGTGAAATTGTTAATGAGAATGACCTTGTCAAAAGTTTGAATTATGTGTTGAACTAATACTTTGGCATGAAATGGTTAATAGATGTTGAATGTCTTTATGAAGGACTTGACGTCCATAAATTTATTTAAATTGTAACCTTGGGGTTTGATTGGCTAAATGGGTTCGAGTCCCAAATGTTAAATTAATTTGATGAGTTTTTTCGAAGAATGGGTTTGAGTCCTAATTGATGAAATTATTGTTATGGCATGTTATAAGCTTGAAAGTAGGGTTGGTATAATGATACCAATGGGGTTCCTATTTGTAGAATGGGTTAATAAATGGTTATACATATTAAATGATTTAAATTGAGCATAAAAGTAGGATGCGTAGCTTGGCCATAAAAATTGAGGTCCCAAAGGACTAACACTAGAAATTGCGCTAGTCGATGCAGTTGTCCAAATGACATGGAGGTTCGAGTCCCCAATATTGAATATATGGATGGGAGGTTAGAGTCCCCCATGTAGTATACATTGGTGCCTAATTCACCTTGATTATGCTGGGATGTTCGAGTCCCTCATAAAGGCATATACAGACATGGATATTTTCTAGTTCTTGCAGCTACACACAATGGAGCCCTTCAAGGTAGGGGAGAGATGGGCTCATATAGTCATTGGGTGCCTTGTTATATGAAGTTTATGCTACACAACCCAGGTTAACATTTTCTAAGTTCATTTTAATCTTTGCTCCTTACACAAATATGTGGTATTATATATGTATATGTATCTCATATGATATTATGCATTTAATGTTGTATTGGTTTTGAACTGTTATCATGGTATTGTTTTGTTCCTTTATCCCATAGCTACATGCTATCACTCTAATCGCTAACCGTCTTTAGACGCTATATCCCAATGATGTAGGATCTAACCATACTTCTACATCCCTTACTTAGTGACTTGGATTCTGGATTAGCTAGAAAGTCAGATTGAAGTTGTGAGCCTCCTTCCTTCGAAAGACCGAATTTCATGTTGTAGTTTCCTTTTTATGTGTTGATTATCTCTTTTGAATTGGTTTTCTCTATTATCGGGGTCATGTCCCAAAATTTTATTGACTTTCCGTTTTGTAGAGGATTTGTCTGATTATCATGGACTTGGGTGGTTTGGTCAATTTTTTGGTGACGGACAGTTGTCTGGTTACCAGTGGTTATTATATATATCATGAAATATTATAAGTTCTATTATACGCTATGTTCTTATATGTTTAGAATTCATTAGACACATAGGGATGTTGTGTTGGTTTGGTTAGGAGAATGTGGTGATCTCTAGTCCACGTGGGACATGAGATAACCATCACTGCTAGGCCCTAGTTTAGGTCGTGACATGAATTCTACTCCAACTGCTTGTCGGTCTCAGGATGGAAGGTTTTACTAAGATCCAACTAAGTAACCAACTCCTCATGAAAAATCTCTCTAAAAGCTAGAAGTCAATACCTAACCCCTGACTGAAATGATAGATATGGACACTCTATGCAAATTGACTATCTCATAAACACAAATACAAGCTAACCTCTCAGAATTGAAGGAAATTTGAATTGGTATGAAATGTGCTGACTTGGTCAATCGATCAACAATGACCCAAATACTATCAGAACTACATGAAGTGCAAGGTAGGATTTGTGAAAGATTAAAAGAATGCAGTTCGGCATCGAGGTAGGATTCTATCTACTATTTTTCTTAGGATGGTATTTAATATATGTTGCATGTTAGATAGGGATTCTTTAATGTTATTGTGGGTTGAACATGATGACCTATACTAAATTATAAATTTGGAGGATAAAAGGGCGTTTGTCCGTGAAGTTGAAACACATATTATTCTTCTATAATCTTAGTACCTTAGGCTACTAGCATGTTAGGTAGAGTTGAGTATAATAAAACTTTAGTAAAATGCTTAATGTGATACATGGTGCATTTTAATGGTTTTCTCTATGCTATATAAAGTTTGGATGATGAAAAACTAAAGTGCAAGGGACTAGGTCCCTAGATGTGCAACATACATTATGGGTGGCACACAGTATCTGCATAGTTTTGTCGTCTTGTGTAACAAACTTGCTGGTGCTCTTTTATACTTACTTGGACTGCTAGTACAATGACATTTCAGCCCTAATCATCACTCGGATATAAAAGGAAAGAGAAACCTCTTCATCAAATGGGTTTTGAAAATACAAAGAGTGAAGCGCGAAAACATAAACAAAGTTATATCACAGCTCAAGTTTGTAGCTTTATTTTGCCTAAATTGAAAATTACTCTTGAGTGAGTATTGATTTGTAAAAGAATTACTTAAATTATAAGAGAAATGTCTTGTTCTTTTGTTGATCGAGTTTTTTAGGTATAATTATCTAAGTGTGAGACTGATTAGAGGTAATTAGTATAGAAGGTCCTTGCTAGAGTTTAAAAGATGAGTTGGTAGCAGAGTTGTTTCAAGTGCAAGGTGCCTAGAGTTAGGCTGAAATCTAGACTGTAATCAGGAGGTTTATTATACTGGATTTCTTTTGTGTTTGTGTGGGCAAGCCTTGTTTTTTCCTTCTTGGGTTTCCACGTAAGAATTTGTGTGTTTTTACTCTTCCTGCACTACGTTTGATTTTCTTGGACAATTAATGATTATTTGCCTATAATTGATTCTTATAGACCTGGTCCTTTATAGTGTGGCTCAACCCCCAAGGTTTCCAACAATTGTTATTAGAGCCAGGTCACTCAAAAAGTTTCACACCTAGAGTGTTTTGGTTAACATGGTTACTTCACAAAACCTACAATAGCAGCTATCAACCACTAAACCACGTAGATTCAATGGCTAGTACTATGGGTTCTGAAAAACAGTGATGTTTGACTTTATTATGGATGAGGACATTGAGATTATAGACATTATTCTTGATGGTTCTCATATACCTATAAGATAAGTCAAAGAAGGAAATGTCACAACAATAGTTACTAAAACTAGAAAGATATTCAATGATGAATATAGAAAAAGAATTGAGAAAAACTACAAAGAAAAAAAATTTCTTATCTATAGCATAGGACCGGGTGAATACAATGAGATTTTATCTTGTGAGACAACTAACAAAATCTAGGAATTATTAGAGACAACTCATGAGGGAAGCACTGATGTGAATGATTCAAAGGTTGATATATTGACAGCACTGAATTAAACCTTCACAATGAGAGAAGCAAAAACTATTCAAGAGATGCATACCAGATTTACTTCAATCACTAATGAATTGCACTACTTAGGTGAAGTAATTCCCCTGAAAAAACAGGTGAGAAATTTTCTTGGGTTCTTCCTATATCCTATGAAATAAAAGTAGATGATATCACTAAGGATAGGAACTTAAACACTCTGACCATGGATGAACTTATTGGGAACTTGAAAACTTATGAACATAAAAAGCAACAAGCGCTTAAGAAGATGGAAATAAAAAGAGAGAAATCTCTGGCTGTAAAATCTTCAAGGTTAGGACCAAATAAATATGACACTAATGTTTCCTACCTGTCAAAAAGAATTGATAAAGCTATGAGGAAAAGTGGTCAGTTCTAGAGAAAAGAAAGTAGCATCTGGAGAGAAGCCACTATTGAAATTTGTCTCAAATGTGAAAGTATTGAATACTTTATTTATTATTATCCAATGCCTAAAATGGACCATCAGGATTATCACAATACTGGAAGTAAAGAAGGAAGATGATATCTCCATGCTTGTACTTGAAGATGATAAAGTGACCTTCATCTTCATTTTTACCTTCATATTAGACACTAAATTTTAAGAAGAGAATGAGGTAACTATCTCCAACATTAAGAAGAAGCTTTAGAATTATTCTAATAAGAAGTTAAAGAAGCTAAAAAATGTATTAATTGATGTCCTGTGCAAAATAAGTACTGATAAAATGGTATATGAGAAGGATAGAGAATCAGGAGCTTGAATTAATTGCCTTAAATCACAAGAGATTTGAAACAGAAGAATAGTTTGCTAAGTTAAAATTTAACAATCTTAGTTTGGCGAGTCAATTGAAGAAAGTAGATGTTTCAGATAGCAAAAGTAAGAACGAGGCCTCACAACTTTAAATTAATCTTGAAGAAGTACTGAAGAAATCTCAAGACCATCTCATAACTGTGATCCAGAAGAAGGAGGAGTTAGAGAGAGACCTGGTCAGTTGGAAAGAAGAACCCAAAAAATTTATTTTATGGACCTCATCCTCAGAAATACTCACTATGTTAGTTGGTCAGGTAGTCTATAATGGCAAGGGTCCTATATATATCAGTACAAACATAAATATTCTGGTTCACAATATAACTATGTTCAATATGTAAAAAACAAAGTCCATACACCTTTGTGCACTAATTGTGAAGGCAAAGGATACCTGAAGGAACACTATCAAATCTAGAATAGTTAAAGAATTTTCAATGATAGATACATCCAGAAACATCCAAAGAATTTTATGTCCTTCAAATATAAGAATAAAAGGGCAAAAAGAAAGCTCATACTACCTATATGGACAAAGAATACTTAATCACACATCTGTCCTACTACTGGGAACTCAAACTAAAATGGGTTCCCAAGTTCAACAAATGATTATAAATACTTGAGGGAGAAAGGGTTTGCAATTACAAAAATCTTATTATTATATAATTGCTCAACGTTATGAATGGAAGGTCTGATTGTATTATCTTTCCTAAAAAACTACAAGGTGAAAGTGTCCTATGTTATTAGCATTACTATCTTAAGTATTAGCTCAAAGATGTGGGAAAAGCTAGCAAAGTTTAGAGAAATGCTGAAGGAACTTTTGAAATTTGAAGAATGCCATGTTTAGGACCTGGTCCTCGGACCACTTCCTGAGAAACTTACGGTATCATATAGTGTAATAAATCTATCAAGTTGATGATAAAATTGATCGGACTAACCTGGCCTAGTATCAAGTGAATCGATGTCTCATCAAAAAATTATCTTTGTATAATAGTCATGTATCTTTGGTAAATTAATACATATTGGTATATTAAGTACCATTCCTTTGTAGGTATATACCCATGGGAACAACTTTGGAGGTGGAAAAAATGTGTAGGCATAAAGACGAAGACTCATAAAAACAAGAAAGGGACCTGGTCCCATCTCTCAGGTTAGTATCTTATATGTGCAAAATTTTTCTATTCTTCCAAAAAAGTCACGTCCTACTTATCCTTGTGTCAAAACAATGGTGTCCTATTCTAAAAGCAAATTTGAGTCACCTAAAATCTGATATTGATCATAAACTGTTCCCCCAAAAACCCTTCCCTTTGCTCATTACTCCTTAAATCTTGCTGCGCCATTACTTCTTATATCAAAAAGCAAAAATCCAAAATTCTAAGTAGACCCTAAAAAAGAAAGACCTTCTTTATAGATACAAATCTTCCATTTTAATGTCCTTCAAAGGATCTTGAGCGTAGCAGTATGAAAAATTCCTTCCTAAACTATCTTGAAAAACAACTTTCTTCTCCTATTCTTCAAAAGATTAACTCCTTTATCACTCAACTTGTTAATGAAGAATCTTTCCTGAATCTTCAAAACTATTTTGATGATGTTGTGGTGGATAAACCCTGGGTAGCTGAAAACCTTATTTTGTTGTCAAAAAAGCCTAGGAAAAAGCATAGTTGATCACAAGAAATATAATATAAGTAAAAAACTAAGAATCACAAGAAAATATTCTAGAAGTTTTCTTGAGAAATAGCTAACTTTTGAGGGACCAAGTCCCAAGAAGAGAAAAGTAGCTAAAAGTAGAGAAAAGTAAGGTTGTATCCAAGGAAGTTAGAAATAGGATTTTGAATAATCAATATGTGTTAACTTGAAGGATTTTTTATTCTAATATGGTAAACGAACCTAGTAGTAGTAGAACTTGTTGAGATGGTTAAACATCAAGTTTTGATGCGTCTCATAGAAGGACATATTCCTAATTTTTAATGAGATAGTTAGTGAATTTTATTGTACTTTGGAATTCTCAGAAGATGGGATAAGTCTAGCTGCACAGGGCCAAGGGAAGGAAATAAAGATTAATGATGAAACAAAAGGAATATTTAATGAAGTTCCTATATATGCGGTGAGAGCTGTCTCCAAGAAGCTTCCTTCAATATAATTCTTAGAAAATGCATCCAAGTTCAAAGGAAAATATGGTGCTACAACGAATAATAACTCACTCAAGAGTGAGTTTAAATTGATGACTTTGTAAACAAGGTATTCCTACCTAGGCCATAAAAAAGAAACATTACCTCAGCCACTGACTTATATGTGATGGAATGCCTTAGTAACTTTTAATTCATTAATCTGCTTGCATTGATTATAGAAAATATTCATAAAGTGAATCTTGGTAAGAATGGAAAACATGGGATGATGTATGGATTTTGGCTAAAAAAAGTACTTAATCGTTATGGTATTGTATGTTATTTTGGAATCCAAGGATTCATGGTTCAAATGCTTGATATGAAAAAACTAGACAATATTGAATAGTCTAACCAGCTAGCATTTATCACAGGGAGCTCAACTAGGAAATAAAGAAACTGAAGTTCAACCTAGCTTCCAAGGAGGAAGAAATTAGAAAGCTTTCAGAGACAATTCAATATCTTTCTAAAGGAATCCCATGTGACAGAGAAATGCTCTGAACTGAGAATGATAAACTAAAGAACAGGGTGTCAATCTTAACTGACAAGGCCCTTAGGTCAAATTCAAAGATAAGGAATCTAAATAACAACCAGAACTTACTTCATCAAACTCTTCTTCCTAGTCCTTCACCTGTTAATTATTCTTGATTCCTGTGTCTTTTTCACTAAGAATATTTAATTTATGCAGTGCAATGATACTTATCCTATTTATGAATGATTCTTTTCTGGATGTGTTAGATTTGTTCTCTTTAAATTGCAAAGATATTCATTATGTTAGTTGCCCTAGTAGCCATGAGTTAACTAATTTATGATTAATTTACTCTTGGTTTGGTGTACTAACTTTTCAATGATACCAAAAGTAGGAACACTTACTGAGTACATCTAGTAGGGGACTAAGTGTGGGTTTTTCTAGGTGAATATGTATATGAATGGCATATTGATAAGGGAAGAAATAGGGTACAATATTGAATAGATGAATGAAAGGAGGGATGTAAACAAGGGGATGAAATAAGGTTTTTTTCTACAAATAACAACAAAAGACTAGGACCTTGTGTTGCATGGTGAAGGAGGAAACATGAATATTGGGGGAACATTCATCTTTAAGTAGTAATCACACTGATTAAATATGATGAATGTGCACAGATACTCAAATGATAAGGTTTTGTTTGTCATTAATAAAAATGGGGAAATTGCTATATGTAGTTTTGATGATAAACAGATAAACTACAAGGGACCAGGCCCCTAGATGTATAACGTAAGTTACGGCTAACATATGGTATCTGTACAGTTTTGTCCTCTTGTGTAACAAACTTACAGGTTCTATTTTATACTAACTTGGACAACTGGTCCAATGAAATTTCAGCTCTACTCATACTTATCTATAAAATTAAAGTGCATCCCCTTCATCCAATGGTTTTTGTAAATACAAAGAGCAAAGAGAGGCAGCAAAAACCCAGTTCCATCACTGCTCAATATTGTAACTTTATTAATGTTTTAATTAAAAATTATTCTTGAGTGAGTACTAATTTGTAAAAGATTTATGCAAACTATAAGAGTAATATCTTGTTCTTTCGATGAAAGTGTTACTTAGGTACAGTTGCATAAGTGTGAGATTGATTAGAGGTAATTAATAGAAATAGTCCTTAGTAGAGTTACCAAGATGAGTTGATGGCAAAGTTGTTGCTTGTGCAAGGATCCTTGAGTTAGGTTAAAATATACACTGTAATCTGGAGGTTTATTATAGTGGATTACTGTGGTGATTTTTAGGAAAAGCTATGGTTTTTACCTTCCTGGGTTTCCACGTAAAAATCTTTGTGTTTATACACTTCCTACATTGTCTTTTATTCTCCTGGAAGACTAGCGATTGTTTGTCTATGATTGATTCTAAGGGAACTGGTCTATTACTAAGTGGAGCAAACCCCAAGGGTTTCAATACCCTATATTAGGATGTTATTGTTATGCCAGATATATTATTGCACCCAAGGTCAAAGTTATGATATTAGTTGGATTCTAGGAGGTAGTTTACTTGTGTAAAGGATGTAGCTAATGTTTTTATATGGTTTTATGCTTATTATTGCATGGTTCGGATACTGGTTATATCATGCATTGATTCGGTACATTCATGATCACTAAAACAATAAATGGTACGATTCCAACAAAAATATGATTTTAAAACTCTTTTACCTAAAAAGGGATCTATTCCCTCTTTTAACATTTAAAAAAGGATTTCTTCATAATGGGAATGATACCATTTTTATGAATAACTTATGAGTCTTTGAGACTAAATAATGATGTTTTAGATATTTTTCCACGAAAGATTTAAGTCCACTATTTATCTACTACTATATATCTAGGTCAAGATAGATTCCAACCCTTTCTACACTTTTATGTTGATTTAATCTAGGATTTTACATTGAACAATGGATTTATGGACTTACACTCATTTAGCCATGGTTCTAGCCCATGCATTTCATATGTGTATGTGTACGTACATGTATACATGTATATATGATACTATATTTAGTAGATTAATGATGAACATGGTTATTGGAAATCCTTGATCAAGTCTAGGTCAGTGTATATAGGTACACCCGAACCCCCTAGAGATCTCTTTATTCATGATCCATCATGTCAGAGAAGAGATGTCATCGTAGGCCCTACCTTTACAAGTTCTCAAACTGGAAGAGTTGTATACACTGGGTTAAATTATGGTACTTATATTAATTATGGTATTATATATTCTCTTTGCATTCATCCTTACATACGCATTGCCTATAACTAGTATACGCCTTTATCTATAAAACATATATGGTGTTGCATAGGCATAGGTGATAAGTATTACTTGTAGTAAGTTATATATACTGATTCGCCCTTCTGAGTGATGGGTCCTGATTTAGGTATTGTTTGTATAGGATAGACCTTTACTTTATATTATTATTGTTATTATTATGGCTAGTTCATGATTGGTTAGTTATGGGATTTATATTAATATTCAAGGTATGATTCTGATTAATTCCATTATAGTTGCTTTATTATGGATAATTACCTCATGTTTAAACATAAGGATTAGATACCCTTATTATGTTAGCACTAGTTTCTACTATGATTTAGAAGACTTGAGATGCTAGTACGATTAGTTAGGTTGCACCTTTGAGTTAACCTTGTTTAGGTATATGTATCTATTTATAGTAGTTATAGTATTACCTTACATCCCTCTTTTCTTTCATATATTAATGTTATATATCCATTCATTGGCCTTGTATACATATATGTACATTATTCTTCCATTCTTTATTTTTATAATGGTCAGTGATATACGTTATAGTTCTTAGGGTCCTGAGTATAGCTAGAATTGGATATTTCATTCTTATTACTTCCTTAGCCATATTATGTTAGTTTTTTTGATATAAATAAGGTAGTTTATCCTTATTGTCTCATTATCTTTATTATTTAGTTTGTTGGATATTTGAGTATAGTTTACTTTCTTTCTTGTATGTTATTTATATTTATACTAACATTAGAGCTCTATCGATAGTTGTCTACTTAGTTCCACGTGTTTGGTACTCATACTTCGCATCTATAACATGCAAATTATAGTATGAATTCTTGCAATTATTGTTTGCATTGTGCCAGGAAACTATAGTTTGGAGACATAGAATGAGCTCCTAGAATTTGGAGTATTATTATCCTTTCTCTAATGTAATAGACTAATCTCTATGTTGTATTTAGATATGGGTTGTACTAGTATATTCTTTCAGTACTTTATTTTGAAATCTTATAACATTTGAAGATTTTGTATTGATTCCACCCAGTTAGGGATTATCTTATGTATTTTAGGTTTTTACTATATTCTTTCGACATTCTTTCTTTATTTATCTGTGTATTCCTATTAGTAGTTTTGAATTAGGGGTTGGCTACCTATTGTTGGGTTATATTA
The DNA here is from genome assembly GCA_030864225.1 of Capsicum baccatum var. pendulum. Classification (NCBI taxonomy): domain Eukaryota; kingdom Viridiplantae; phylum Streptophyta; class Magnoliopsida; order Solanales; family Solanaceae; genus Capsicum; species Capsicum baccatum. The sequence continues at coordinate 155,992,002 of CM061558.1, forward strand.
GGTACCATAATGACCTGAGAAATTAGGTCATGAAAAATTGGTATCAGAGCCTAGGTTTACTTGTTTGTTAGTAAAAGAACTTGGTATCTAGTAGAGTCCAATGGATTATTGTAGAGACATTTGTAACCTATCTTTGAGAGGCTATAGGGTATTCTTAGGATATTCTATTCTAGACTATTTGTTGTATGTCATTATTTTTATAAGCCTCAAGTACTTTCTTTAACACTATTATGTCCCGGTTAGAGGATTCAAGGTTGTCTATAAATATGAAGAAGACTTCGGCACTTGTTTTGAGAGTTTTAGCACAATGACATACCAGGGTGTTAGGGATGAAAGTCGAAGATCTTTAATGTCAGTTAGAGGATTGGTGGCCAGCCTAGGCTCTGCTAGAATTTGTGACCACTTTAGCAATTTAAGATTTAATATTAGGGATCATAAGACTTTTTTGGATACCTTACAGCCACGGATGACATCTAATTTATCAAGAAATTCTTAGGCTAGAGTTAAGTTTATTAGTGTTCATTAGGGTTCCTTGTTGGTCTTAGAGTATGGGATTGGGTTTATTGAGTGGGCCAGGCATATTTCTATACTATATCCTTCACATCATGACATTGTGTGTGTATTTATTAGAGGATTACCATTGCCACTCTATCTGTCATCAAAGTATTTGATAGATATTGGGTTTTCTTTCTCCCAGTTTATTAATCACATGAGGATCATAGAGATATCACGTGTTGTGACTTATGGATATGGTTGTAAGAGGCCATGTTATTAGTTCAGTGCTATTAGTATTCCATTCAAGAGTGAGGATCATCTTTGTAGAGATCAGCTTCGCGTGTAGCCTATAAGTTCTATATAGGTATTATTTCAGATTATAAGTGATACTCAGATTATTTGTGAAGATCATAGCAAGCCGTTTTATCATCAAACCTTTACAAAATTCCTTGTATAGGTCATTAGGCTTTGGTGGGCATTTTGGTTTAGGAGGGTTAGTATCTCAGAGTATTCTCGGAGCTTGTTTTTGGTTATGGAAAGATAGGGAATTAGTCTAGAGATTTTCCTAAACTTGAGTTGGTTATTCATACCAAGTTAACATATGTTCCCCTACAACCTAGAGTTCCCGAGGTGTGTTATAATTATGGGGAGAATAGTTATTTCAGTAATAAGTTTCCTCATTGTCAGTTGGTCAGACGGTTGAGATCAACTCATGTTTCTTACTAGGTTAGGACTTTAGCGGTTTATTATGATTATATAGAGATCAATCATTGGTCAGAGAGTGTCCTCATTATGGGAATATTTGTCATTCAACTCATTCAAATCATACTCGTAGGGTTATGGCACCATTTATTTAAGGTTGTGCGCTTAGTACCTCTGTAAATAATTTAGATGGTCAGTCCAAGTTTAGACCCATTCAAATTTGTTTTCGCTTATACCCGCCAGGCATGTTTCTTTCTATTTCACATAATAGGTGCACTTTTATTTTAAGACTTTACCTATGTATTTTTATATATTAGTGTTCTTATACCTATTAACGATTGTATGCCTTGGTAGGTTTATATTGATTCTTTTATGCGTTAATGTAGAGTTCATGATTATATGGCTACCCTAATAGATTATTTCTTTTAGTAATAGATGGGGTGGATCAATGTTGATTTTTTCTTGGGGTGTACTATTTTGTTCAAAGTCCCATTTACCTTGGAATATTGACCTTCCTAAGGCCCTATAGTTGTACTTGCTATTGATTTTCATTTATTGTACTACCAATATTTTATATTAATGTTTATATCAATGTTGTTATTATTGTAACTATTTGATGTTTATTGATCTTCTTATGATAGAACACAAGTCTAGTAGCATCTAGCTAGAATTCCCTTTCTCATGGTTCTTATTCATTGTCTTAGGGAACTAGATTTGTTGGATGACTTCTCTCTTGTAAAAAGGTGATGTTGGTCATTTTATTCTTTTATTAGAGAGGCTAGACTAGTTGATGAATGGGTTGTGGCTATAAAGGTAAGTTATATTTTCTTGGTTTTATTGTGGTTTTAGAGTTGGCTACTAGTTTATGCAACCCATTTTTGAGGTAGAATAGATGGGGACCCATTCTTCTTATTTGGATAGTTCATCATTAGTAGTAGTCTTGATGTTGATATTGAGATACCTTGGATTCATCTTTCTAGTTCTTAGGTTTGTCTTCGGGTGGTGGTGTACTCTTGGTATCAATGTGGAGTTGGATACTCTATTCTTTCCATAAATGGTTCCTATCTTATTGGATTAAGATAGTTAGAGATATGCGATCTTTCTTGTAACCTTTTCTAAGTTGGTAAAATAGGTATTATTTGTCGATAATAGTACTCTATTCTTCAGTGATGTGATTCATTCCAGAATTAGTTTCGCATAATAAGACTTAGTAGAGTGCTTCTCCTAGGTGATATATTCCTGTGGGTATTTTTTGCTAAGATGGAGTATTGGATTTATCCGTTTTAGGCTATAATTGCATTTCTCCAAGTTGCTACATTTTTTGTTATCATTAGTACAAGTTGTGTCCTTAATGAGTTCTTGAGTATGACATGATGTTTTGTGCCCTCTAGTGGATATGGATTTGGTTGTCTTTGGATTTTAGCCAGTGATTTATCCATCATAGTGATTTGGTTCTATAACCATGTTTTTGCCCTCTAGAGGATATAGAGTTAATTGCGGGTATTTCACCCAGTGATTTATCTTCTGTTGTGATTTTGTTCTAAAGCTATATTTCAGTTTTAACACTGACTTGATTCGATTATAATATATCTGATTTTAATAGTATGATCGATTTGAGACTTGTCCTTAGTTAAGGCTTGTTGGGTCAATTTTAAAATTTGACGCCGTAAAATAGTGAATTGGAGGTTGTGATGGAATTGGAGCTTGAATTCTTACTCATCTTAAAGTTTTGTTTTGGTAGTTGAGATCAAGCAGTTTAGACTTGCTGCCGAGAATTTAGTTTGGAGTACTAGAGTTGGGTGCAACCTTTGTTTTAATATTTGCCTTAATGAAGATATCATCCATAGGCTGGTTAAGTCTAATCTTCGCCTATATGTTTGGTTTTGTTCAATTCAGATGTATTATGGTTGATAAATATTGGGATAGTAGTCCTATTAATACAATGTTGGTTCTTCATCTTTGACCTTAGTTTTTAGTATCACTGGGATTCTTGATGATCTAATAATTGGAAGTACTATGCTTGAGTTGGATTCATCATGGCTTATTCCTCAGTTGGTGGAATACCTTAGAGTCAATCATTCTGAGATGAGTATGCGTGCTATGGACTCTTGGCATAGAGTTTTTATGGTCATTCATATCTGTTGTATCATTGGCATAGATCACAGACCTTTGTTATATATATTTATGTGCCTAAGTAAAGTCGTATGAGTTTATTAGTATTCTTCATATTTTGGATTTTTTATTTTTGAACTTCAGTTCTTCAAGGTTAATTGATCGAGTAGCGCGGTCAGGACTCAATAACTTTTTTCTTGGTTTGGAGCAGATAGTAGCTGTGAACAGGTAAAATGAGGTTATATTTGGATTTGGATTGAATTGCATGACTCATGCCTTGGTTTACATTTGGATTGGATGGGTTTTCATTTGATTGTGCTAGAATAGATGTTGTATTAGTGTGTTGTTTGAGAAGGGGGAAAGATGGTTCAAAAATAGATACCTGTGGTAAAATCTTATGAAGTGTTATCTCTCCATGGAAGTTATCTAAGGACTCATGCTCAGAGCATGTAGGCCCAACACCTCATCGCTTCAAAACTTTCTAATATGTTTATACATTTACTTTTACGGATAAAAGTGTTTTTAATAGTTTATATTATAATGACCCTCTAGGTTATTTTCTTGATTTTCTTGTGTTTCTGGCATTTTGAGCCTTCCCATAATGGATACAAGTCATTTATGAGAGGGTGAAACTATCGATTTACTTATCAGACAGTTCATTTGGATTTTTGGCTCATCTCCCTATTTTGGAGCTAATGTTGTCTAGGATTTGGTCTCAAACCAAAACTCCTAGTAGATTAACTCGGATGAGAATTCAGATTGTGCCATCACCTTCAGAATGTTGATTTTAGGCTAACGGGACCCTTTATTCATGTTTCGACGCTTCCGAACTCATTTTGTCCTATTAGGAAGATTATGTGAAAAATGGATCTACAGGTGTGTGCCTCACATTTATTCATAACAATCTCAGATGAAAGTTTAGACGGTTCTATTGAATACGCAATATGACATTTGGTAGACTAGCATATTTGGTTTGCACGCATGAGGTTCCATATGAATCCTAAGCACTTAGTAGAAGTCCATTCTGGACATAGCAAAATCTGGTGCATCAATTTGTTGATGTAAATTCTTAACAAATTATTTGAACGCTTATGTAGTCATTGTGTATGCAACAATGTATCAATTAAGCATCATTGGCCGTCTAGTCAATGGCTAGTTAAGTGATGCTTTATCTTCTTAAGCGAGCATAACTTATGAGGCCTATGGGTCGCATAACCGATACCCGTCCCAAATGCCAGATTACCTAAGTGATAGGTGAGCCTCTTAAAATATAGGCTGATAGCTTAAGCAAAACTTGGTGACTTTAAATGCCCTCTTCCCCAACGGATTTTTGATCACTTCTTCCACCATTTTTACACCAAATTGAGAGCTCAAAGACAGTAAAAAGTGGAAAAATATCCTTAAAAGTTGAGGTAAGGTAATTCAAATCTTCATGGTCATTTCCCATTAATTTTCCTTTCGCTTTTCATCCTAATTCTTGGTAAGTTCCTAAATTAGGTCTTAAATTCCTAAACTTTGAAGATTGATTAGAGACCCAATTTGTTCTTCGGTTGTACTCAACTTTTGAGCCCACATTCCTTATCCTTTGAGGAAACACTTGACAGGTTCAATTTTAGATTTTGTTTATGGGATCTGCGAGCTTGTTCTGAACCCAAAATTTGACCTGATTTGTAATATGGCATTATGTGTCTTGTTTTACTCCTAACGACATATATATTACTGTTTAATAGTGTGACAATATTTCAGCATCATGGAGCGAAGACGAATGATTCATGGATGATTCAAGTATTGTTGTTCAGCATCGAGGTAGGCTTTTGTCTACTGTTTTACATGAGATGGTGTTTTATATATAATGCATTTTATAAATGAATATTTGGATGTGATTGTTGGTAGACCACCATGACATAGCATAAATTTCGATTTTGGGGACTAGAACGGTAATTAACCCTCAAGGTGAAACACTTATTATGTTTCTATGTTCTTATTACCTCAAGCTGCCAGCATGTTAGGAATAATTAAGGCTAATGAACCTTTAGTATAATGTAAAATGCAATAGTCAATGGATTGTGATGGTTTTCTCAGATTATGATGTTATGATCATGATTAATATATTTTTGGTACCAGGGTCGTTCTTATGATATTGGTTGGATTCTAGGGGGTAATTTACCCTGGGAAAGGATGTAGTTGTAGCTTACAGATGTCTTGATACTTATGATTGGATTTTTGGATACTAGTGATGGCATACATAGATTTGGTACATTCATGATCACTAAAATGGTAAATGGTGCGATTTCAACCAAATGTATGATTTTTTTTGCTATTTTTCCCAAAAAAGAGATTTATTCCCACTATACACTTTTAGAATGGATACATTCATAATGAAAATCGTACCATATAAATTAATAATTTGTGAGGCTTTGAGATTAAATAATAATGTTTTAGTGATTTGATCCTTTCTACACTTTTATGATGATTTAGTTTTAAATTTTACCCCGGGTAATGGATTTATGGACTTACACTCTTTTAGTCATGGCTCTAGCCTATGTATTTAATTTTTGTGTGTGTGTATATATATATATATATATATATATATATGTATGTATCTTGTATTAGACAGAGTGGATTGATGATAGTGATGCTTACTGGAAATCAAGGATCGAGACCAGGTAGGTGTAAATGTGTACTCCCAAATCGCCTAGGGGCCTCTTCGACTGTGAGCCGTCGTGTCATAGAAGAGAGGTCGTCATTGGTTTTTCCTTTCCAAGTCTTCAAGATATAGGAGGTTTATCCACTGGATTACATTATGGTACTAGGATCAGTCATTATGGATTCTCTTTGCATTCATCATTTCTTGTGCATTGCCTATAAGAAGTATGTGCCAATATTTATCACCTTATGGGGGGATGCATTGGTATTGGTGTTGAGTATTGCCTTAGGTATGTTGTGTGGGTTGATTTAAAAAGGTCTTAGTTTAGGTATAGTTTGTTCGGGCTAGCAGATTACTTTATATTGTTATTATTATTATTGTGGTCACTAGTACCAAAGCATAGATACTTAGTAGGCATTATTGGGTGACTGAGCTAAATCATAATATAAGTACAATAAATACGCAAGATAAATAAGCTAAGTCAAGGTAAATGGGCAAACCTGTAAATAAGATCCAACACTATAAATAAATAATCAAAACAGCTATAAAATGAAAGAAAGCTTAATTAATACTACAAAATTAGGTCCCCATAAGTTAGTAAGGAAAAGACAATAACCCAATGTGGCCCCATAAGCCCAGAGGTTCAATCAAAGGAAAGTAAGTAATCAAAGTTTCATAAATTTACTAAATATCATGCCATAGTCATAAAACCATTCATACAATATCATATCATAAATAAACTCTCAATGCTAGACACAAATAGGTACTCAATATCCTCATCAATAATCCTCATTTGCTAGACTTGAATCAGAACTCATGTCATCAATATCATTATCAATTTTTGGACTTGAATCGAAACTTAATATCAAATAACCACCAGACTTGGCTCAAATTAGCACCACTCCCAATTACCAAAAAAGCATAAGTATCATGTATCTAATCTGATCAAAGTATAAAATAAGTATTTTAAAGGGTATAACCTGCACATAGAAGTTTATAAGAGCTAACATGAATCATGGCCTAAGGTGGGATGGAGGGCCCACTTCTAATTCCCGAAATCCATTCTAAGACAAATTCTACAATAGACTACGATAAGATATCTGAATTTATTTTAGATGTTAAGTAAGAAACAATTAGCCCTAAGATAGAAATATTACCTTAAACATGGATAACTAAGTCAATGTCGTCAAACTTATGATTTTCTAATAGGCTAAGCAGTATAAATAATGCTAATTATACCGGTTATACCCTCAAGATAAAATTGTGATTCCATATCAAGAATAAATCATAAATATACTATGAATTAGCTTAATCTATGAGAAAGGTAAACCTAGCCTTCTAGGACACCAATGAAAAGCCTAATGAAATCTACTGAACAGATGATTTTCCATTTGCAAGATGCCATACCATCAAAAACATTATCCACTCATCAAAATGAGAACAACGATTCCCATATTTTACTTTTTTCCTTTGAGACCAAAATCACATACAAATCTCACACAGGGCCCACTTGTGGAATCACACCTTTGAAATTAATAATACATCCCTCTATTCTCAAGGAATATTTGTCCTCAAGAATGGGTGAATTCCATGCTCAAATAGTTCTAAAATCAATCCATATATATTCTAGGGATCTGGGGGAAATCATGAGAAATTAAACATGGAATTGATGAAAAATTACAAAGAATTTGGAGAAGAAACACATTATTCTAGCTTATGAACATTCAAAAATCACCCACTAATTTTTCTATTAAGTTTTCACACCTTTTATTGTTTGACTCTCTAGAAAATGGGTGAAAATGAGAGAAAATAGGCTAAATGAAGAATAATAAAATTCCCAAGTGTCCAGGTATTGCTTAAGCTGACACCTGGCTACTAACGGTGAGACATATCTAGACTGCACACCTACCTCTTAAGTGGTCCCCTTTTCACTGAAGTGCCCATCGCTTAAGAAGTAAGGGCTCTACTTAAGCGGATCTTAGCTGGGACAACCTTGACGCTTAAGCAGTCGGCTGGCCGCTTTAGTGGACCTCTACTTAAACAACCCAAAGGGTACTTTAGTAGGTGCATCAGCTGAGGGCACCAGATTGTGGAGACTTGGAATTATCCCGAGTCTCCACTGACCACTTAAGATTCATTCAAAATATGTATGCACAAACAAACTATGCTACCCTATTAAATTTGATGTTTTGAACTCGATGGTGTAGTATAAATTTCCATCCTAGATCATTTCAATGAAAAGTGGCTCCCATACCCATGTGTCATTATTCTTAACTTGTATAGAAGCCTTGGGACTCGAACCAAGGGTCCACCTAGCCAAAACCGATGTTCAAAATTGGCATATGAGGTCATTTGATAAATATTTTATCAGCAACTGATTTTAACCAACGGAGACTTCAAATTAGAAAATTGGCTTGAAAAATAAATGAACTTTTCGGTAATCAAACTATCCGCTCCAATAAGTCATAAATGAGTTGGGGTAGCTATTGGAATGTTCTAAATTGAAAAATTAAGAAGTGATGAAGAAAATGACCTGGAGGGTCATTATAACTGTAGATATTCTGTAGTAGAAGACAACTTAGAGGTATCAATGTTGTTTAGATATTGTATCAATGTCGAGCAAAAAAATAAAGAAAAACCAAAGTTGTAACAAAAATATGATTCTTAAATAGATTCAGTCATTAGATGTAATAGTGATGATGGCATTGAAGCTAATGCTTGTTAACAAGCTTTACCAATACTGGTGGTTGATAACACCCAATCTTTTCAAGAGTTATAAGATAACTTTATAAATATTACAACTAGAAGTATTATATTTGAGGTTTACTTGAAATAGAACCCTTCCTAGAAGGTGACTGCATAAATTTGGCACGCTATTAATAGTTGTAAATTATAATGTTAGCTTGAAATTTTAAATAAATTGGGTTGGTTTTTAATTTTTATAATTATTTTATACTTTTGTAGGTCTATTCAAAGCCTTTATTTTTTTATCAATTTGAGTTTTTTTAATTGCTAATATAGAAACTTAAAAAAACCATAAACCAATAGAATTCAAAGCATCAACTTATAAGTTGAAAAACCTTATAAAAACAAAGAACTTTGAACAAGGTAAAAAACGTCAAATATATATCATAAAAAATACATAAAATTAAAAAATATAACTTATAAATCAAAAATTTAAAAATAAAAAATTTAAGTAACTTAAAGACTTCAAATATATAACTTAAAAAATTATAAAAATAAAAACTAAGAGTTTATATAATGAAAAAACTTAAAAGGATTAAAAAACATTAACAAACTAATGAACTTGAAAATATAAGTTATAAAATTTCATGTCTTCAAAAAATTATCTTATAAATTATAAGAACTTTTAAGTTATAAGTTATCACATGAAAATTAACTTTTTTTTTTTCAAAATGTAATTCAAAAATTAAGGTTTTCGTTTTTAAAAAAAACCATTACACCCATTCCAAGTAACACGATCTGGCCCATTTTAGTCTGATACTAGTTTATATCGATTAATGTCGGAACCATCATGGATGTCAATTTCATACAAAATATTTTGGTCTGATCCATATCGGTAGCTATCACAATTTTGGTCCTGGATATTTGGGTTGGGTCTTGTACAAGTCTATTATGGTCCGGCCATGCCATTATAGTCTGGCAAGCAGTCCTAGAGTGGATTACTACAATTTGGTATGAAAAGGTCCCCAGACGATCAGTGCAATGACTGTGGGATCTAACCACGATCACACTTGGACTTCCTAGAAAGATTTAGAGAAGTGATATTTAGGTGTTTAGTTGTAATGATCCTTCAGGTCACTCTCCCTATTTCTGCTTATTTTTAACCTTGGAACTTCCCTATAACATCCCCAAGCCATTTATGACTTGCTGGGGTTAATGACCTTTTAGGTCATTTTCCATACTTCCACATATTTTTGATGTTAGATCTTGTGTATAGCCTCCCCAAGTCATTTATGACTTGTTAGAAATTATCGTTTAATTTTTGTGTAGTTCATTTAATTTTTATAGCAAACTCCCTATTTTGAAGTGTTTGCTAGTTCCAAATGGTCACCGAGACTCATTTTGACTTATTGTTCCAAAAATTAAGAAAATGAAAATTTGTTGCGAGACTCACTTTTTTTAAATGACCTCAGATAAAAATTATAACTGTGCCATTGAGTTTGAAATGTTAAAATTGAAAGGGTTACATAGATTATTTTTATATACGATATTCCAGATAAATCTCGAGGGCTTGGTGAAGACTTAGAGATTGCATAGCAATAGCGATAGTTTTTGTGATAATCGCGATACCTATGACAGGCTATCACAGGACACAATTGTGGGGCTAAATGTCATGATTGCAACTCTTTTTCAAGCCCAAATTATCGTGATCACAATACCTTTATTGCGATAGCGAATCATGCGACAACTGTAATATCTCTCGATATCAATAGTCGGGTTGCGATAGTGATATCCGAGAACTTGGTATGGGTATAAATAGACCTTTTTTGCATATTTTGCCCATTCTTCCTCTATTCCAAGATATCTAAAACACTAAATAGTGAGATATCCTTTGATTGAAGTTTGTGGGTAATTTAAGAGCTTGACTAGCATTTATTTTTCATGATTCCCCTTCAATTTGTGGTAAGATTTCACCCTTTTCATTGTAGAATTTCCTATTTCTTGTTAAAAAATCCCAAAACCTTGGATTCTTTATTTTAGCATTAAATAATATTGGATTTAACCAATTTTTTAGGTTATTAATGCCTTGAGCATAAGAAAATACTGGGTTGGCTTCAAAAATGTAATTTATTGTGAATTAGACCCGCATAGGATTTTAGTCTAATTTTTGAATCCAAAGAAAAATAGTGCGCAGTATGGGCATCATTAGTCTCATATTTATGAGTAGAATGTGATTTTGGTAACTTCGCATCTTGAACAGGATCCACGAAAGGAAAAATTATAATTTAGCAGATCTTGTGAGCTTTCTTTGGAGATCAGGTAAGCTAGGTATATTCCCTTTTTAGATTGAATTACTTCATAATATATTTATGATATTTGGTTAGATTTGGGATGGGTTTTTGGTTTTGGTGTGATAAATTTTAATACTTTGATTAACTGGACCATTTAGGCTCTTATGGGATACCATTTAGGGTATAATTTTCCTAGTGAGTCAAGTATTAGGTAAAGTTGACCCTGTTTCTCTTGTTTTAGATGGAATTACCTTAGTTACTAAACTAATAAGGAGATTGCCTTCGTCACTTGAGTATAGGAAGAAACTTTCATAAGTTTCCATACTTTGGGTGTATTTGGACTTAGTTGCTTTACATTAGGAAGAATTGCTAAGCTAGGACTACTTATGACTAGTTCAACATCTAATAGAGGATTTCAATACCTTAGCCTAGTTCGGGGTAAACATTGCTTAGTAAATAATTTTGGAGATTTAGAGGTTGGCTCTTCTACCCACCATATTCCAAGACTTATGATAGTTATTGGAGACCTTTTATATGATTTTGTACATCTTAGAAGATGGTTATTTTGATGATACTTAAACACCATGGTACTTGTTGGTTACGATGGATGATATTGAAAGTAAAGTTTAAAGATGTGTTGTGAATGAGTTATTCATTAATCTAATAGAAGTGCTATAGAAATATAGAACTTTTGACACTTAAAATAAAGAAAATATGCAAGTTTCTAAAGTTATTTTGTTAAATATGATTTTTTTTATGTGTTTTGAAGGAAATCATGTTTTGGATTCTAATTTTGTGAAAAATATGTTTTTGGCTACGTTTTTTTAGCATTTATAGATACTTGTGACACTTTTCGGCTTGGTCATGATTAAAACATGTTCAAGAATTGAAGAAAGGCAGAAAAAACAACGTTTGACACTACCTAAGTCAATATGTGGACTACAAGTAGGACCTACGAACCATAAGTGGGCAAACCAAGTGCCAAAAGTCCAAAATCGTGTGACCCAACATATAGAATTTATGAATCCTAGTAACCTACCCTACACATGTGCCCACCCTGCTAACCACAGGTACTACCTGTGCTCACCCTGTAGACTACATGTGTCCACTGACCCCATTTTCTCCTATTTTATTCGGGCTTTGGTTTTAAGGTTTTCTCATGTACTATAAGGACCCTTTATATGCTTTTTAGAGTAAAAACACACTTTTGATACTCAAATATATTTTGATTCAAAGATTTTCGATTTTGATCTTGGAGTTCTTTTGTATTTACTTTAGTGGATTTATTCAGTTATGGTTGTGGGTTTTATACTTCTTATTATTGTGATTTCATCTATGCTTTCAATCATGAAATTTATTGATTATTTCAAAACCATTAGCAGCTACAACTTATTACTAGGGTTGTGGAAAATCTAGCAAATTGATGAAGTAGGGGAAGTTCTATTGTTTTTCTAAACTAATACCCACAGTATTGATCGTGGTCTATTATATATAGTTGGACCATGCTTTATTTGATTTGTGATCCACTTATTCTTTATTATCTGCTTATTATGTTCCATTCTTAGTGGTATCATGGGATTTATTATTTTTGCCATTAAGTGAATCTACTCCTGTAGGTGATACTTTAGTAGTGGATTAGGTGTTCAGATCCCGTGTTGTGACTTTTAGATATGTTGATACTCATGCTAATCTTATTGTTCTGTATATGATGGATTTTTATGTGATTATGGGCATAGACTAGTTATCCGACTATCATCCGATCATGGATTATTTTGCTTAGACCGTTACTTTAGCTATGCCCACTATACACCCAGTCATATGGCATAGAATTTTTTTTCTAGACGATCGGGTTTATTTAATATATATGTAATAGAAGACTTATTTCGAGGGTTCGCAGGACTTACCTTACTTATATTTGTGATACAAGGTTGAAGAGTCCCTCATTTGACTCTGTTCCTATAGTTTGTGAGTTTCTTGATATGTTCCCAACCAAACTATCTGGTATTCCCCTTTTTTTATGAGATTGAGTTTGCTATTGATCTTGATCCTAGAACCTGACTCATTTCTACAGTAACTTAGTGTATGGATCCTATCAAGCTTATAGAGCTGAATTCTCAGCTTAAGGATCTTCTTAGTAAGAGTTTTATTTGACCGAGTGTGTTTTCTTTGGTAACTCCTATGATGTTTGTTATGTATAAAGATGGATCCATGCATACGAGTAATGATTATAGGCATCTTAATAAGGTGACGGTGAAGAACCATTATCCTTTGCCTGACATTGAGGATTTACTTGACCAGCTTTAGGGCGTAACAATGTTTTATAAGATTGATTTGATATCTAGTTGCCATTAGTAGAGGATTGAGGAAAAGTATATTCTAGAAAGAACTTTTATAACCTGTTATGGTCATTATGAGTTCTTAGTGGTGTTCTTTGCCTTGATTAATACCCCAACTGCATTTATAGATTTGATAAATTGAGTATTACGACCTTATTTAGATTCCTTTGTGATTATGTTCATCGTTGATACCCTTGTGTATTCGAGAAGTAGAGTAGAGAACGCACAACATTTGAGGACCGTGCTCCAAACTTTAAAAGATCATATGCTTTTCTCCAAGTTTGCTAAGTGTTTTTTTAGCTTGATTGAGTGACATTCCTTGGGAATATTGTGTCTAAGGATGGTATTATAGTAGACGAAACTAAGGTTCAGTTGATTCATGATAAGGCTAGAGTTCCATCTCCGACTGAGGTTTGTAATTTTAATGGTTTGGTCGATTATTATAGATGCTTTGTCAAGGGTTTTGCTATAATTCCAGAACCTATGACTAGATTGACTTAGAAGAAGGTTCCTTTTTGATGGTATGAGGCATGTGTGTCAAACTTTTGAAAGATCAAGGATTTTCTTACTTCGGCTCTTATTTTTAGCTCTTTCTTATAGAGGATTAGGGATTTACTGTGTATTGTGATGCTTCATGTATTGGTCTTGGTTGTGTTTTGAGGTAGAAGGGTCATGTTATTGCTTATTTTTTGAGAAATATTAAGATTCACGAGAACAAATACCCTACTAATGATATGGAGTTGGGGATGATAGTTTTCACGCTTAAGATTTTAAGGCATTATCTCTATGATGTGCATTGTGTGATTTTAATCGATCATCGTAGTTTTTAACATTTTATGACCTTGAAGGATTTTTATTCTAGACAGCGTATATGGATGGATTTTCTCAAGGATTATGATATTTCCATCTTATATCTTCTGGGCAAGGCTAATATGATAGAAGATGCCTTAAGCCGGAACTTAGTCAGTTGGTAGTTTGGCTTGTATTTCAGTTTCTCAAAGGCCATTGGAATAGGACATTTTGTCCCTAGCCAACTTGATTGTTTTCCTTGTTATTTCATACTCTAGGAGGATTCTTGCTAGTGTTGAGGCAAGGTGTTTGCTTTTTGAGCAGATTTGGGATCATTAGTTTGAGGATAGTAAACTTTGCTTTCTCCTTGAGCAGGTGTTGAGAGGTTAGTTCGTAAGGATCGCAATATATTTTGAGGGCATTTTGATATTTGATAGTCGTATTTATATTCTGAGGATTGATGACTTGATCTAGTTGATTATTCATGGGGCTCACAGCTCTAGATATTCTAAACATTCGATCACAGCTAAGATGCATGGAAACTTGAGACAATATTATTAGTGGAGTGGCATGAAAAGAGGTGTGGGAAATTTTGTAGCTCACTTCCTATGTTGCAAGTAGGTAAAGGCTGACCATCAACGTCCAGGTGGATTGACACAGATTTTTCCCATTCTCAAGTGGAAATTGGAGAGAAGTATCATGGATTTTTTTAGTGGTTTGCCTTTTACTTGCAGTGGTTCCGATGGAATTTGGATCATTTTAGACCGATTGACCAAGTCGACATATTTCCTTACTATTCAAATGTCTTTCAGTGTCAAGAGGTTAGCCCACATCTATGTGCATGAGATAGTCCATTTTCATAGTGTTACCCTATCTACTATATAGACAAATGTTATGTGTTCACTGTTAGCTTTTGGAGAGATTTCCAAAAAGAGCTTGGTACTCAGGTGGACCTTAGTACAACCTTTCATCCACAGACCGATGGTCAATATGAATAGACTATTCATGCTCTTAAATTTATGTTCCAAGCCTACGTTATTATGTTCGAAGGGCAATGGGATGAGCACTTAGCCTTGGAAGAGTTTTCTTATAACAACTGTAATCATTCGATTATTGAAATAGCGCCTTTTGAGGTTTGTATAGTAGGAGATGTAGTTATCTGAATAGATAGTTTGAGACTTATGAGATTCATCCCTGCAGTAGTGACTTTCTTAAGAAGTTGTTTGATACATTTAGGGTGATTCAAGAAAAGTTCAGAGTATATCAAAGTAGGTAGAAGGCCTATACAGATTGTAGGCTTCGTTCCTTGATGTATGGAGTTGGTGATCGGGTATTCCTCTATATATCTCCCATGACGGGTGTGATGAGATTTGGGAGAAAGAAAAAGCTCAATCCCAGATATATTGGACTTTTTAAGATTAGTCATATAGTTGGTGGCTTATAAGTTAGCCTTACCTCATGATTTTACTGTTCTTCATCCTATTTTACATGTTCCTATATGGTGGTATTACATGCTTGATCTATCTCATATGCTTAGATGGGACTCAATCTAGCTAGATGAGCGGTTGACCTTCATTGAGGAACTTATGCTTATTTTGACTAGTGATGTCAGGCGGATGTGAACCACAGAGATTAATATATATAAGGTTCAGTAGAGGCACCACCCAGTGGAGGAGGAGAATTGGGAGATCAAGAGTGAGATATGGACCAATATCCTCCCCTATTTGAGACTTTAAGTAAAACCTAATCCTTAATTTTTACGGATGAAACTTCTTTTAGTAGTAGATATTCTAATGACCTTTTAGGTTATTTTCCATATTTCTTCTTATTATTGTCATTTTACTTTCTCTATTTCCGCCCCAAGTCATTTCTGACTTGCTGGAACTTACAGTCTGATTACATGGTAGTTCATTTGTTTTTTAGAGTTAATTCTCTATTTTAAAGCTGTCGTTGGTTCTTAATGGCCACTAGGGGGAAAATTCAGTGAAAAGGCCTCAAATGTAAATTCTGGATACTCCAGCAACTCCTAAATATTGATTGTAGGCTAGGAGGAGTCTTGGTTTAGATCTCAAGACACCCGAGCTCATTTTGACCTATTGGTCAAAAAGTTAAGAAAATGGAATTTGGGTGTGGGACTCACTTTTTATTGAAAAAACCTCAGATGGAAAATTAGACTACGCCATTGAGTCTTGAATGTCAAATTTTATATGGTCACATAGTTTGTTTATGTATGTAGCATTCTAAATGAATCACAAAGGCTTACTGGAGGCTATCTATATCTCAGATGTATCTGGTACATCGTGGTAGAGATTATTTTTGTCGCGATTGTGATATCATTGACACTGTATTAGGTGAAAAATTTTAGGGCTATGTGTTGTGGTTGTGAATCCTTTGTGCAACCCAAAATATTACAATTGAGATAGCGACTCGCTCGACTGCTGCAATATATCACGATAGTAATAGTTTGGTCAAGATAGAGACACCTAAAAACTTGTTATTGGTATGAATAGACCCTTTTTGAATGATTTTTCTCATTCTTCATCCATTCGAAGAGAGTAAAATCCTAAATAGTGAGCTATTTTGAAATTGAAGTTTGTGGGTGATTTAGGAGCATGGCTAGCATTTACTGTCATGATGCCCCTTTGAATTGTCGTAAGACTTCACACTATTCATGGTACAGTTTCATTTTTAGTTCAAAAATCCCAAAACATTGAAGTCTTGATTTGAGCCCCAAATTAGCTCAAATTTCACTTATTTTTAAAGGTAATGACTCCTTGAGCATGAGGGAACATTGGGTTGGCTTCGAAAATATGACTTTTTGCAAATTAGGCACACAAGTGATTTTGGTGTGATTTTTAGATCGAAATCAAAATATTACAATATGGGTATCCTTATTCTTGTATTAATGAGTAAAATGTGATTTTAATAGCTTGGCATTTTGCAGAAGCTTCTCAGAAGGGAAACATTTTGATTTAGCTGATCCTGTAAGCTTTCTTTGGTGTCAGGTAGGCTAGGTTTTATCCCTTCTTAGATTTAGCTACTTCATAGTATGTTTATGATATTGTGTTAGATTTGGGATGGTTTATTTGTGTTGGTGTACTAAATTTCAATACATTGTTTATTTGAATTATTTATGCAATTTTGGAATACCATTTTTGGCATAATTGGCCTAGTGAGTCATATCTTAGGTGAAGTTGCCCCCGTGACTCTTGTTTAAGATGTAATTACCTTAGTTACTTGTAACACCACAAGAACCTATCTCGAGACGTCACATGGTGCTCAAGGACACACACGGTCTCAAGCTAACCCTTTAAGCCTGTCATTACTTTCAGAACTCATTTTTAGTGCAAATCGTGCTAAGATAAAGAGGAATAACCATGTTATGAACATACTGAAATTTGAAGTAATACTACAAAATACTGAAATCCCTGTACACGCTAGTAAACTAGTCTGACAAAGCCTCTACTACATAGGAATGAGGAGCCATTAGGATAGACCCTGAACTGACTCGTACTAAATTTAAAGTAAACAACCATCTATTAACAAGACAAAATCGGAGACACATGTCCTCGAAACATGAGAACTCACCAACCACAGAAATATAGATGAAGGTACTCAAAGCTCACTGTCGCTGCTGAGACTGAGCACCTGAACCTATATCATGAGGAAATATAAAGTACAAAAGAGTATGAGAGTCAGTACTTGGGAATGTACTGAGTATGTTGGGGTGGATGCAACATTTGTAATAATATCATAAATGTACAAGAAAATCATGCATGTTGACAATAATAACTCTCTTCGCTTGAATTATCTAAATCACCATTTCCGAAAGTCATCAGTAATATCATATGCTTCATAAATCTCATAAATTATTTAACTCAACTCAAAATCTTTGACTCATGACTTAGAGTGACTCGGTAACTCATGGTACTTAGATCATTATGGACGTGGGAGTTTCTTATAACCAGCATAACTACACCATGTGAGCTGCATGGAGTCCAACATTTTTTCCTCCTAAGGATAGAATCCTACATTCGCGGGGGTGTCATACTCTTGCCAGGGAGTAAAACATCAATCTCATTATCATAATCCCATACTCGTCCTCTGGCCCATAATTATCAACATCAATCCTACGGTGGAACATAGTTTCAGGGAAATACCACATTTCTCGCTCAGGGCTAAATACTCCTCCTAGACCCAGTTCAGAACGCGTTAGAAAATTCACCTTGATCAATATCAACTAAGTGTTCTATTTTAAAGACCAAAACATAAATATATATCTCATCTGTAAATCATAAATACCTTGTGGATTCCTAACCCGACTTAACTCAACACAATCTTTCTCAACATCAAGTACATTTGTTTTTCGAATCATTTCCTAATATCAAAAGCTTCAAGGAAACATCATAGGACTCATTCTTGACTTTCAATCTCAAATATCGATATATATATTCAATTGTCAAATTTCTCATGGAAAGGCATAACTCATGACACTTGTCTTAAATCGCTTAGAAATCATCAATACATAATGACAACATATAACTCATGGAATAAATTCTCAATTTAAGAAACATGATGGTGAAATAATCATAAATATCAAACTTATTCAACTCAAATCTCATAAATCATAACTAAATAAATTTGGGTGTAAACCCACTTGCGAAATCATGTAAATCAATAATAAAAAGTAAATCTTTGGGCACAAGAACGAAAGGAGTGTTCTTATTCAAGCCCCACATACCTTGGATTATAATTTTGGAGATGTTGAAACTTGTTTGGAACTTCTTTCTCACACTTTTAGACCAAGATTCTTGATGACCTTGACTTGGGGAACTTAATTCTCAAACAACTTGGAGAAATCCATGGAAGATCCTTGAATTTCTTTGAAGAAGATTGAATTTTTGGGTTTTGAATGAAACCTAAATTTCTAGATGTTTCTTGGGAGAGGAACGGAGAAAAATGAATGGATATTCTCTACTAGGATATATATATATATATATAAGAACACATGGGGCTAAAATGACCAAAATTCCCTTTTGAAAAAGCTGAAATTTGTTGATCGGGGCCCGTGATGGTCGATCTGACAGTCCGTCATGTCTCCTGACGGTCCGCTAGATCATCCGTAACTCAAATGCCAAAACTAGATCTCTTTTCCTCGACATGATGGTCAAAGTTACGGTCCGTAAGTAAACTAACAGACCACCAATTTGTCCATCACTCGAGGGCCAGAAATGAGACATTTTGTCTCAACCTGACGGTCCGCCAAGTCGACCGTCAAATCTGGGCAATCCGATATCGTTTAGTAAAATGGCCATAACTCCCTCTTCCGATGTCATATTTTGATGAAATTGGTATCGATGGAAATATTATTCAATGATATACATGACGAAAAAGTATAAATTAAAGAAATACAACATGATTTAAATATCAATCACTTTGAAAGTCGTACATATTCACTCAAAAGAAGGATTTAGGCATAAGAAACGATAGCGGTATTACAATACTCAATTAATAAGGAGATTGCCTTAGTTACTTGAGCATAAGAAGAAACTTGCACATGTTGCCATACATTGGGTGGATTGGATTAGGTGCTCTACATTAGGAGGAATTGCTAACATAGGACTAGTTATGAATTTTTCAATATATAATAGTGTATTTAGATACCTTAGTCTAGTCTGTGATATACATAGGCTCTTCGATCCACCATAGGTCAAGACTTGTGATAGTTATTGGAGACTTTTTATACGTTTGTATACATCTAGGAAGGTGTTTATTTTTCTAATACTTAGATGCCTTGGTACTTATTAGTTATGATGCAGGACGTTGAAAGTAATGCTTAACGAGTATGGTATGAATAAGTTATTGATTGAGCCTATGATATTGATGATCTATTGAATATGATATTGATTTGTCAATTGATTGGTCTACCAAATTTACTATTCAATAAGCCCTTGATTATAATTAACCAAGTCATAAATTATGCTATTGTTTGAGCCAACGAATGTACTACTTACTATTCTAGTGGTCATGCTTACCTATTTATTAGCGTTTACGCAATTTCTCATGCTAGATGTTATTATTATTAATACATATTAGTTATTTATCATGGTATAAATAAGCTATAGATTATGTCATGGATTTGCCTTTGAGCAATCTATTGATAACTTATCGATCATACAAACGATAAGCTATCTATTATGCTAACGATAAGCTATTCATTAGGCTATTCATAAATTATTGCCTATCCTTTGGATAATACATATTGATTATGTTAGTGATCATGTTTATTGACTAAATTAGCCAATACATTAAGGATTATGCTAAAGAGCATGCTTATTAGTTATATTAGCGATTACTATATTGATTATGCTAACGATCGTGCTTAGTTAATATATTAACAATAATGCTATTGATTATGCTATAGCTTAAGATTTCAAATATAATTGTTGACCATGTTAATATACTATGATAGCGATTATAGTATTAAATATTCTAATGATTATGTTATAGTCTAAGCTATTAATGATGATATTGATGATGTTGAGGTCATGATATGAAGGATGATACTATGATGGTATTTATGAGGATATTGTTAGATATCCATATGGTTCAAGTCTGACTAATGATGATAAATATTGATTATTTATACATTTAAAGGATGGCTATGATATTGATGATGATATCGATTATTTGTACCTAGTAGAAATCAAGAGGATGGACATGATATTATTGATGATATTGATGATATAACAGTGATGATATGGAGGATGATACCAATGATGATAATTATGAGGATATTATTGAATATATATACCGGTTCAACTCCAGATAATAATGATGATATCGATCATTTATACATAGATATTCAGAGGATGGCTATGATATCTATTATTTATACTCGCTAGATGAGGATGTCTATCATATTGATGATGATATTTAGGTGATGATATAGAGGATGATACTGCTGATAATAATTATGAGGATATTATTGTATAGCAATACCTGTTAAAGTCTGGATAATAATTATAATATGATTTATTTATACCCGGTAGAAATCTGGATGATGGGAATGATAGTGATGGTGATATCAATTATTTATATCCTATAGAAATCCAATAGATGGCTATGATATTGATGATGATATTTTGATAATGATATGGAGGATGATACTGTTGATGATATTTGTAAGGATATTGTTGAATATCTATATTGGTTTTAGTCTTGATATATGTATAAATATACACATTATACTATGATGTCATACTTATTATGATATGACGATACCGGAGTGTGAGATTGACAATAGTGATTCTATCTAAGTATGAAAACAAGAAAATGATTATAATGTGGTATAATATGAGTGGATTCTAGTGATATAATAATTAGTTGGTAAGATTTCATTACTTAATAAATAATGACTAGTTGACAAGTGTTGATTAGCCATTATATGAGGATTAGTTGAGGAGTGATGTTTAGTAGATAAAGGATTATTTATTGATATACGAGGATTAGTTCTTACATGGTGGTTGGTTGATAAGTGTTTGTTAATTAATAAATAGTGAATATGGACAATCGATTGTTATAGTGTCGTATGACATGGATAAATTTCAATTGGATTATGAGAGTTGATAAATGACGATGTTGGGTTATTCTATCTTTTTTGTACCTTCTAAGATTATGGGGCTAGCAATGGGTTGTTTACTTTTCCTTACTAATTGGTGTATTGGATCGAATTTTATAGTTATGTTTACTTGTGTTGATTATATATTTTATGTGATGCCATTATTTGGGTTTATTTACATATATATTCTCTACGATGACGGACCTACTTTAGGTTTGTCTATACCTTGACTTAGTTATGTTATGTCACATTTTATCATACTTATATCATGATTTAGCTCAGTCGGCTAATGATGCTACTGAATACTATGGTTTTTGTACTCGTACTACATTTTTTTACATTTTTGGCGTGGATACAATTTTTAGTTGTCGTCATTGATCGATATTCATGTTGTGTTGATATTCGGAGATAGGATGAGTTCTTAGAGTCGGAGTCACTTATTTCCTTCTATATTTCTATGTTCGGTCTTTTATTTCAAGACAAATCTTATTAACTATTTTAGATTCTTGGATTGTATTATTATTAGTAGATGCTCTTTTACTAGCTCTACCAAGCCATAAAATTGTACTTATGTTGACTATCTTTATCTATTTCAAATACTATGCCTATTTATAAGTTATGTTAATGATTTCCTCCTATGTTGGGCAATTTCCATCAGGTTAACCCATTGTGTTTAACTGTTGGTTATGATTTAGCTTACCTACTGGCGGGATAGAGTACGTGCCATTATGAATCATAAATTAGATCATGACACTAGAACTGACAGTTCGGTTTCTGGGTAGTTCATTTGGTTTTTAGAGCCAATTCTATGTTTTGAAGTCTTCGCTGGTTCAAATAGGCTACTATGAAAAAAGTTCAATGAAACGACCTTATATGATAATTTTTTATTATTCCAACAGCTCTGAAATGTCAATTTTAATCTAGGGGTACTTTTGGTGTGGGTCTCGAGAAACCTTAGCTCATTTTGAGCAATTGGTCAAAGTTAGGAAGGACTTAATTACCATTAATTATCATCTCGCGTATGCAAGTCCCGGGCACCTAGGAAGGTATAAATACCCTATTTCAGCCTTTTTTGCCAATTTCTCATCCATTTTCAAGAGACTTAAACTCTAACAAGTGGGATAACTTAAGAATAACATTGTGGATGCTTTTGGGAGCTTAGTTAAAGATTAATTACACGATTTTCCTTCAAATTTAAGGTAAGATTCATCCATTGTCAGGGTTGATTTCCCCTTTTCTTCTCTAAAACCCCTAAACCTTGGTGGCTTTATTTTAAAACCAATATAGCTTAGAATTCACCCATTTTGAGGTTAAATATTCCTCAAGCATATGGGGACGTTGCATTGGTTTTGAAAATATGATTTCCATAAGAGGCCCTACGTTAGATTTTTATGTAATTTTGGACCCAAAGCACAATAGTAATATAGGTATCATTGTTCTTCTATTGAAAAGTAGATTGTGGTTTGGATAGCATCGTACATTACGAAAGCTTCTTGGAAGGGAACATTGGTGATTTTGTGGATTCTTGAATCTTTCTTAGGCATCTAGGTAGAATAGGTTTTCCCTCCTCATAAATTGAGCTAATTCATAGTATGTTTATCATATTGTGTTCTATTTGGATGGGTTTTAGTTGTTAGTGATGTGATTGTCAATGCTTAGGTTAGTTGACTATTTAGGTTATTCAAAAACTACAACTAAGGTATAATTATTTAGGTTATTCAAAAACTACAACTAAGGTATAATTGGCTTAGTTTCCCATGCTTAGGATGAAATCTTTATCTTAGGGTTGATAGCATTTTAGTTAGCATCTAAATATGGATTTAGATACCTTATACTATTATGGGGTAGAATGTGCCTTGTCCAGGATTTTAGGGATTTAGAAGTGGAATCTTTGACCTACATCAGGCCAAGATTCGTGTTGATCTATGTTACCTTTTATACCTTTTTTATATACCATGAAATTCTAAGGTAATATTGAAGAGATTTGACATTTGATGGTTATGAGGGTTTGATATTGGGAGTTAATTCTTGTTGGTATTATCAAAATCTCATATTTACCTATTCGACTTTAGCTATTGACTATAATAATTCTGATATATTTATCGAATACCAATTCAAGTCTGAATATTGGCCATGATAATGATTATATGATTACCGGTTTGAGTTTGCCTATTGATTATAGGAATGATTACATATTTATTATGTATTAATTATGATGTTGATTATATAATTATTGATTTGAATCCAGATATTAATTATGACCATGATGATACATGTATCGGTTCGAGTCCAATAAGAGAGTATGATATTGGTAATGTGGATACCGGTTCAATTTTGGAAATGAATAATTGTTATAGGATGGCATGAAATGCATGTTATCTTGTTGGATCATAGAAGTTGGTAAATAATGATGGTTGGTTATACTTTACTTGATTGTACCCTTCAGTCTTATGGGAGCATGCATTGGGTTACTTACTTTTCTTCACTTGTTGGGTTATGGGGCCAATTTTGTAGTTATAATTTCTTATTCATTATTATTGTTCCAATTTATTTAGTTGATCATGTACAATGATGTGGGAGTTATTCTCAGCTTTGCCCCTTTATTCTTGACTTAGTGATATTATATTGCCTTTTATCATATTTATAGCATGGTTAAGCTTAGGCAACCGATGATGCTATAATTACACTTTAGATCATTTTACATATTTCTTATAATTTTTCCTGTTAGAGTTTTTCTATAGCTAGCCCTGTTACTTATCACTTGCTAGAGCTGACAGTTTAGTTACCGGGCAGTTCGTTTAGTTTTTTTAGCTATTTTCCTAGTTTAAAGTCTTCCCTGATCCAAATGGCCTCTAGGAAAAAACTTTTGTCAAAAAAACTCAAATGTAAATTCCAACTGGTCCAACAACTCAAAAATTTTGATTTTAGGATATGACGACACTTGGTTCACATCCTGAGATAACCAAGCTTATTTTGACTTATTGTTCAGAAAGTTAAGCGAATTGAATATGGGTGTGGGACCTAGATTTCATAGAAATGACTTTGTATGGAAATTTTGATTGTGCCATTAAGTCCAAAATATTGAATTTTTAATGTTTACATATATCATTTGTATATGTGGTATTTTGGATGAATCTCGAGAGGTTGGTAGAGACTTGGAAAAATTCTAATTGTCAATTGGTGCATCGCAGTGCCAAGGGTCATTTGAGTTTAGGATGAACCATACCCAAATCACCTTACTTTTATTATGCTATTGAAAAGTTATTACCTATGCTTAAAAATCATATTTACTTCATTAGAGGTCATGTTTAGTGGATATATTGACAAATACATTATGGATTATGCCAAAGATCATGCTTATTTGCCATATTAGCAATCACGATATTGGTTATGCCTGAATTTATGATTTTAATTATGATTATTGATCTTGTTAGTGTATTATGTTCATGGCTATATTGTTAAATACTCTAACAATTATGCTATTGGCTATATTAATAAAGATATCAATTATTTATACTTTGTACAAATTCTTAGGATAGCTATGATATTGATGATGTTGATGAGGAGATCATGCTGCTATATATCCGATAAGGATGGAGGTTGATTATGATGATATATACCCGACAAGGCCGGTGGATGATTATGAAGATATAAGCTCGGCAAAGTCAGAGGATGATTATAATGATACATACTCGGCAAGAATGGAGGTTGATTAGGATGATATATGCCAAGAAAGATCAAAGGATGATTTTTATGCCTTACATATGCCCGAAAAGATAGGATGATATTATGAGGGTATTTTTGAATAACCATACCGGATCAAGTCTAGCTATTTGTATTATACTATGATGATATACTATTTATGATTTCATGACTTTGGGGTGTGTGATTAACAACTAGCTAAGTCAAAAAAATGAAGAAATTGTTAAAATAATATATGATTGGAATAGACTCTAGTGATATAATGACTAGTTTCTAAATATTGGTTAGTTGATGAATATTAGCTAGTTGCTAAATATTGGTTAGTTGATAAATATTTGCTAGTTGCTAAATATTGGTTAGTTGGTAATTAATGATTTGTGGATAAGTGAGGTTTAGTTGATAAAGGATGATTTATTTATACATGAGGATTAGTTACTCCATGATGGATAGTTATAAAAGGTGGACTTATTTACAAATGATTAATATGGACATTTGTCAGTTATACTGTGTCATGAATCGGATGAATTCCAATTGTATTATCAGAGTTGTTAAATTATGGTAGTGGGCTATTTTATCTTGTTTGTACTTTCTAGGCTTATGAGGGTTTGTAATGGGTTATTTACTTTTTTACACCAATTGTCGTATGGGAGTTAATTTTGTAGTTATGATTTCATGTGTTAATGCTTTATGTTATCTTATGTTATTATTATGGTATATTTACTTATTTATGCAGAGTGATGTTAGAGTTGATTAATGTTCATTTCTATACCTTGACTTAGTTATGTTATCTTAAACAACTGAGTACCTATTGTTTTGGTACTCATAATACACTTCTGTATATTTTTGGTATAGATTTAAGTACTAGTTGCTGTCGTTAATTCATGTTTGTGCGGTGTTGATATCCAAAGGTAGGGTGAGCTTTTGGAGTTCGAGTCGCCCATTTTCTACTATCTTTCTATATTCAGTCTTTTATTTGAGACAGATGTATCTTTTTTTAGACAGATATATTAATAATTCTAGATACTTGGTGTGCATTATTATACTATATGCTCATGTATTGGCTCTACCAAGTCATGGAGTAGTATTTACGTAGTGACTAGCTTTAAACTATTTCATTTTCCTTGCTTATTTAAGTGTTGGACTGCCTATTTGGCTCTTGTTAGGGCATCTCTATCAAACTAACCCATTGTGTTTAACTTGGGGTTAAATTTTGGCTTACCTGCTGGCAGGATAGAGTGGTGCCATCATGATTCATAAATTGTGTCATGACAGATGCCTACTAAGTACTCGTTGTTTTGGGACACATACTACACTTTTGTACCTTTTTGGCATAGATTTTAGTATTAGTTGCTATCGTTGATTCGAGGATCGTGCTGTGGTAAATTTCAGAGATAGGTCTAGCTATTGTATTTGCTGTTTGCCTATTTCCTTCTATATATCTATATCTAGTTTTTTGTTATGATAAAGATAATATTGACTACTCTAAGAGTTATGGTGTACTGTAGTAGCTCTTGTACTGACTCTACCACACTTTAGGAGGGTTTTCTATGTTATGGCTACCCTTGAGACTATCCTATTGCTTTTTTATTTATGAATTGTATTGCCTATTTTACCCTTTTGGGGCATTTTCCTTAAGGTAGGGCTTACCTACTGGTGGGATTTAGTAGCAACCATCATGACTCATAAATTAGAACAGGACAAATTGGTATTAGAAACTAGGTTTCAACGGTATTTTTTGTACAAGAGCAAGTGTCTACTAGAGTCACACGGATTGGAACAATGACGTTCATATCTTATCTTCGATAGATAATAAGACATTTTTAGTAGTTCTTTACTTCTTTTACTCATTTTGTGCTAGGTTTTAGAGTTTGTTTCTAAAACATTCCTTTGGTTTCACTCTTGCATAGATGGCTAGGACACATGCTACTGCTATACGAGATGAGGGTGCTAACATCGAGACTAGGGATCCTTTTATTGTTCGTGTATGACCCAGAGGTCTTAGGCATCCTCGAGATGTGTCCTCAACTAGGGGATAGGGTAGAGGGCCTACAATAGACCTTATTTCTACTCTTGAGCTGGAGACTTTTTCTCCCCTACCAGTGATGGGTCATGGACAAAGCCAGGTTCCACAGTGGATTATTTCTTGTTTAGTGCTCAGGGATTCTTTGGTTCAATTTTAGGGTTGGTTGGTGGTGTACCGTCTGATGGCACATAGTTTACAGTTTAAAGTGGTTCTAAGGTAGGTACGCAGCCTGTAGTTGTGGCTTCCAAAGTAGAGATACCTCCTACAACGGTAGTTTCTCAACATGTACTTTCCCATTCAGAGGTTTCCCAGCTTGCTATGTATGCTTAGGAGAAAAAAATAATGGCCAGATTCGTAAGAATGGCTTTACCTAAGTTTTCTTGTCTCTTGGGTGTGGATGCATATGAATTTTTGATTCCTTGTAAGGAGAAACCTCATAATTTAGGCCTAATTGTGACTCATGGTGTGGAATACACTACCTTTAAGTTGGACTTGGTAGCTAGACATTGGTGGAGAGTTTATCTTGATTCAAGGCCAGTTGTATCTTCTCCTTGGATATGGGTTCAGTTCTCCAAGATCATTTTGGAGAAGTACATGCCTCATAGTCTTATGGATTGTTTAAGGCATCAGTTCTCTAGGTTGGAGAAAAGTTCCATTACTATTATTGAGTATGAGGCTTATTTTCACAAGTTGTCTAGGCATGCTACTTTTGTTCTGACTACTAAGTATGAGAGCAATCATTGATTTATTCGAGTATTGATATTTCCTTTTTTCTTGTCAACTCAGAGTTTGGTTGTTGCTGGTAGGTCTTTCACTAAGGTTTCTTACCACGGTCAGGTGATGGATGAGATTCATCACAAGGACTAAAGGGGAAACAATAAGAGACCTAGATATCAGGGTAGTTTTAATGGGAGTCGTAGTATCTCCCAGTTTAGAGGTAGTGGTTCTTAAGATAGGTACTTTCTGTGTCAGTCATATTAGCCTCAGTGTTAGCTTAGTAGACCCATTCAAGGAGCACTCCAGATTACAAATAAAATTCAATCTTGTTTTAGTAATCGCCCTAGTCATGGTAGTGGTAATTCTTCGAAGGGATCGTCATTTGGTTATTTTAGTCATGGTGGTTACTCTGGGTAAGACAGATCTTCAAAGTAAAGTTTAGCTAATGCATCATGTTATAGTTGTGAATTCTTTGGTTATTTATCATGATAGTGCCTAGTTGTGGGAC
Source organism: Capsicum baccatum var. pendulum (assembly GCA_030864225.1). Classification (NCBI taxonomy): domain Eukaryota; kingdom Viridiplantae; phylum Streptophyta; class Magnoliopsida; order Solanales; family Solanaceae; genus Capsicum; species Capsicum baccatum. Next base: position 156,020,630 of record CM061558.1, read on the forward strand.
ATTGTTTCTACAACTTAGAGAATTTCCTCTTTAGAGAAGTTCATCCCTCAACTAGAAGTTGTTTGCATAGGCATCAGAGTGGTTTCTAGGGTATTCGCGGAGGTTATCGTGCATGCATGGCAGGTGATAGATTAAGATCCTAGCTAGGTGGTAGGTGTGGTTGATTATGCAGTTCTTTCTAGACGTGAGGCTGAGTCTTCAGATGTTTTTATCATAGGTTTAATTCTAGTGTGCCGTCAGTTTTCCATTGCTTAGTTTGATCCAATATCCATGTATTCTTATGTATATGCTTACTATGCTCATAATATAGAGTTAACTTTGGATTTGTTATTTGTGCCTTTATGTATATCTACTCCCATGGGTTATTCTTTAGTAGTGGATCAATTGTTAAGATTATCTGTTGTGACTATTAAAAATATTGATATGCATGTTGATCTCATTATATTAGATATGTGTGATTTTGATGTAATTTTTGGGCATGTACTGGTTTTTCCATGATCATGCGGTCATGGATTGTTTAGCCAAGATCATTACGTTAGCCATGCTTAGCATGACCCCGATCATGTGGCAGAGAGATGTTAGCCGCGATCCGATGAGTATTATTTTTTATATGTGTTTTAGGAGACTTATCTCGAGGGTTTGTGAGGGTTATATTACTTATGTGAATGATGTTATTATGGAGAGTACATCGCTTGACTTTGTTTCTGTAGTCTGTATGTTTCCAGATGTTCCACCTACCAATTTTTGCAGTATAGTTCTTGCCCATGAGATTGAGTTTGTAATTTATCATGAGCCTAGCACCCGATCTAGTTCTATGGCATCTTACCATATGGATCATATCGAGATTAAGAAGCTAAATTCTTAGCTTCAAGATCTTCTTCATAAGGGTTTCATTATACTAAGTTTGTCCCCTTGTGCATCTTTTGTATTGTTTTTAAGAAGAAATATGGCTCCATGAATATGTGTAGTGATTATAGGTAGCATAATAAGATGATGGCGATGAACCATTATCCTATGCCTCGCATTGACGATTTGTTTAACTAGATTTATGTGTCAGCTATATTTTCTAAGATTGATTTGAGGCCTGGTTACCATCAGTTGAGGATTTGGGCAAAGGATATGCCAAAGATAACCTTTAGGACCAGTTATTTTCATTATGAGTTACTAGTGATGTATTTTGTCTTGACTAACGCCCTAGCCATGTTTATAAATTTGATGAACTGAGTGTTTAGGCCTTATTTGTATTTTTTTGTCATCGTGCTCATCGATGACATTCTTGTGTATTTGAGGAGTAGATTTTTTCCATGTTCTCTAAGTATGAGTTTTTGCTTGAGTTTGACATTCCTTGGGCATATGGTGTCTAATGATAGGAATATGGTAGCCCCATCTAAGATTGAGGCTATTCATAATTGGGCCAAGCTTTCATCTCCGAATAAGGTTTGAAACTTCATTAGCTTATCAGATTATTATAGATGATTCGCTATGGGTTTTGCTACTATTTCAGCATTGATGACCAGATTGACTCAGAAAGAGGTTCCTTTCCAATCGTTCGAGCAGTAGGAGTCAAGCTTTTGAAAGCTCAAGGAGTTCTGTACTTCAACCTCTATTTTAGATTTTCTTATTGAGGGTGAGGGATTCACCATGTATTGTGATACTTCTATTATTTATTTGTGTTGTGTATTGATACAACAAGGTCGTGTTATAGATTATGCTTTGAGGTAGATTTAGGTGCATGAGCACAACTACCCTACTCATGATTTGGAGTTGGCGATAATAGTTTCACGCTTATGATTAGGAGGCATTATCTTAATGGTCAGCACTATGAGATTTTTATAGATCATCACAATCTTCAGTATCTCATGACCGAAAGAGAGCTTAATGCTAAGCAACGTAAATGGATGGAGTTTCTTAAGGATTCGGATATCTCAATCTTTTATCATCCGGGCTAGGTAAATGTGGTAGCAGATGCCTTGAGCCAAAAAGTAGTGAGTATAGGGATATTGTCTTGTATTTTAGTTTCTTAGAGGTCGTTGTCACGGGATGTTCAGTCCTTAGCCAACTTAATGAATCCACTTGATAATTATGACCATAAGAGGATTCTTGATAGTGTTTAGGTGAGTTCCACTTTATTTAAGTAGATTTGGGATCATCAGTTTGAGGATAAGAAATGTTTTATTCTCTGCGATCAGGTCATAAGTGGTCAGTCCAAAATGGATACAATAGATTCGTAGGGTGTCTTGATACTTAATAGATGCATTTGTGTCCTGAGGATTGATGACTAAATTCAATTAATTTTAGCTTGAAGATTACAATTCTAGGTATTCTATACATTTGAGTACAATAGAGATGTATAAAGATTTGGGACAACATTATTTGTGGAGTGGCATGAAGAGTGATATGGTAGACTTTATAGTCCGTTGCTTATGTAAAGGTCGAGCATCAGAGTCCTGGTGAATTAATTCAGAGATTGCCCATTCCTGAGTAGAAATACAAGAGGATTACCATGGACGTTGTTAGTGGATTTCCTCATACTTTTCATGGTTCTAATAGTATTTGGGTCATTGTGGATTGGTTGACCAAGTCATCACATTTTATTGCAATTCTGATGTTCTTTAGTTCCAAGAGGTTTGCTCGCATCTTTGTGTGTGAGATAGTCTATTTTCATGGGGGACCTACATCAATCATTTAGAACTAAGGTTCTTTATTCACTTCTAGATTTCAAAGAGTTTTTCGAGAGGAGTTAGGTACTAAGATGGATCTTAGTAAAACATTCCATAAACGGACAGATACCAGTCATAGAATACCATTTATGTTTTGAGAATATGCTCCGAGCCTATTTTATTGATTTTAGAGGTAAGTGGGAGAAACAATTAGTGTTGGCAGAGTTATCTAAAAATAGTTATCATTCAAGTATTGAGATGGTTAATTTTTAGGCTTTATATTGTAGGTGATGCTGCTCCCCGATTGGATGATTTGGGATTTCCAAGGGTAGACCCTATAGTACAAACTTGCTTAGTAGTCATTGGATAGAGTCAAGGTGATTCATGATAGGTTGAGGGAAATGCATAGTAGGCAGAAGGCCGATGCAGACCATAGGTTTTATTCCTTGAGATTTGGAGTTGGTAATTGGCTATTTCTCCTTAAGTCTCCCATAAATGGTGAGATAAGGTTTGTGACAAAGGGCAAGCTCAACCCCAGATATATTGGACCTTTCAGGATTCTTCCCACAGTGCGTGAGATGTCTTATAAGATAGCGTTACACTTAGATTTTCTATTGTCCATATGATTTTCCATATTTCCATGTTGTGGCGATACATTTCTGATCCATCTCGCGTGCTTAGATGGTATTCGGTCCAGTTAGTAGAGCGGTTGACCTTCATGGAGGAACCTGTGCTTATTTTTGTTAGTAATGTCAGACATTACGCACTAGGGATATTTCTGTTGTTAAGGTTCAGTGGAAGCACCGCCCAATAGAGGAGGTTACTTGGGAGATTGATAGTGAGATTCGAAGCAGTATCTTCACCTGTTCAAGAATTCAGGTACATCCTAATCCTTTACTTTTGCAAACAAAAGTCTTTAAAATAATGTATATTGTACTGACCCTTCTAGTAATTTTTTGTACTTCCTCTTGCTTTCACCATTAGAGCTTTTTTATAGCAGCCCCAAGTCAATTATGACTTACTGGTACCCACTGATTAGTAACCGAGTAGTTCATTTTGCCTTTAGATACAATTACCAATTTTGAAGTTTTCACTAGTCCAAAATGGATACCAGTCAGAATCTTCAGTCAAACAACCTCATATACCAATTTTATCTATTCCAACTTCTCCAGATTACCGATTTTAGACTATGTGGACCTTTGTTTCAGGTCCCGAGATACCTGGGATCATTTTGAGGTATTGGTTACAAGTTAAGAAAATGGCAAGTTAGGTATGGCACTACTTTTCACCAAAATGACCTCTGGTGGAAATTTCTACTATGCCATTATGTCCAGAACGTCAAATTTGTTAGGGTAGCATAGTCTATTTATCGTATGAGATTTAGAATGAATCCCAATAGGTTGGTACACCTATAATTGTGGCTCGTGTGTTACATTTGTGATTTAGTAGGAAACACATGGTGTTGCATAAGTAGCATTCATACATCACAAAAGCAACTCCCCAGGTTGCCGACAGATGTTGCAATCGCGACTGATAGGTCACATAAGCAACCCTGAGGCATTTGGGAAGGGTATAAATACCATATTTGAGCCTATTTTGCCTATTTCTCATCAATTCTCAAGAGAGTTACACCCTAAGGAGTGGGATAACTTGGGAACAACAGTATGATTGCTTTTAGGAGCTTGGGTAAAGATCAATTACGCAATTTTCCTTCAAATTTGAGGTCAGATTCTTCTATTTTGATGGTTGATTTCCCCTTTTCTTCTCTAAAATCCCTAAACCTTGGTTGCTTTATTTTAACACCTATATATCTTGAATTCACCCACATTAGAGGGTAAATGTTCCTTGAGCATATGGGGACGTTGAGTTTGATTCAGAAATGTGATTTCCATATATAGGCCCTACGTGTGATTTTTGCATAATTTTTTACTTGAAGCTCAATAGTGCAACATGGGACCGTTGTTCTTGTATTGGTGAGTAGATTGTGCTTTTGATAGTTTGGCACCTTATAAAAGCTTATCGAAATAGCGTGTTACCTTATGGAAGCTTATCAAAAGGGAAAATCGGTGATTGAGTGGATTGGTAGAGATTTATCCAGTGTCCGGGTAGGCTAGGTTCTCCCTCCTCATATATTGAGTAAATTCATAGTATGTTTATGATATTGTATTAGATTTGGGATATGTTTTAGGTGTTGGTGATGTGATTGTCAATCCTTGGCTAGTTAGACCATTTTGGCTATTTAAAAAACCGTAATTTAGGAATAATTGGATTAGTTGCTAAAGCTTAGGGTGAAATCTGTATCCTAGGGTTTATTGTGGATTTGTTAACATCTAAAAGTGGATTTAGATACCTTAGCCTAGTACGAATTTCCTTGTAATGGATTTTGGGGATTCAAAAGTGAGCTCTTCGAATCATATTAGTCCAAGATTCATGTTAATCCTTGCAACATTTTATACATTTTTTGTGCACCTTGAAAATATTTACCGAGGTAATATTTAGAAGATTTGGCACTTAATGGTTATGAGGGGTTGGTTTTGGGAGTTAATGCTTATTGGTATTATGAAAATAACATATTAGGAGTTATTCTCATATTTGCCTCCCTTTTCATAACTCAGTTATGTTATCTTGCACTTTATAATATTTATATCATAGTTTAGCTTAGTTGGGCGATTATTCCTACTGAGAACCCGCAGTTTTGGTACTAATACTACACTTCTATACCTTTTTGGTGCATATCCAAGTACTAGTTGCTGGCATTGATTCGAGGATTGTGATGTGGTGGATTTCGGAGATAGGGTGAGTTTTCGAAAATGGAGTTGCTCTATTTTCTTTTATTTTTCTATGTCTAGTCTTTTGTTTTGAGACAAATTGTATTAACTATTCTAGGATTTATGGTGTATTGTAGTAGCTTTTGTTCTCATTCTACCAGTTCATGGGATGATTTTACATGTTTTGGCTACCTTATTCATGCTTATTTATGAATCGTATAGTTTTTTATCCCATTTTGGAGCATTGTCCACAAAGTTAGCCTACTACAACTAGCTCTAGGCTATGATTCCGCTTACCTACGGGTGGTATTTAGTAGGTGCCATCATAACTCACAAATTCAGTCATGACATGAGCAGATTAAGAGCTCGCACAACCATACCATGATCATACAATCATAACTTCTGGTCATAGGTGGTAAGCCTTAAAACAAAGCCACAGGAGATAAGTGTGAGAATCACTGATGAGTGCTGAATTTACCACTCATTTGAACTTAACATTCATGCACACTACTATGATTTGAATTTATAAATAAGAAAACATTGAGGTTAAATAGACTAATTTCTACATTTTGCAGGCATACAGGTGATGTGATAGAAGGATGTGGAATAGAGCTAAAAAAGGAACAAAGATGAGAAGAAAAGTACATAGATGAAGGACCATTTACAGATGAGGCTCAGTTACCACGATCGCAGTCTGAGGGCCACGATCGTGGCCAGTTAATATGTTCAACCAGCAAGATCGTGTAGATTTACCTATGGTTGCAGTAGCTAGAATTGTGACAAATCTTGTGTGATCGCGACAACTAGAGATTAGGCCTAGGGGCAGTTTTTTACTTTTCAGCAGCTGACCCTAAATCCCTTACAATCCTAAAATCCTTTCCCATTTTGGGTATTCTAGACTCTTACAACATTTTGAATTTGAATTTGAAACCCTAAATTGTTAAAGAATTGTATTTTGATTTGGAAACTTTGAATTTAGTCTTTTTGAAGAATAGATGCTTTGAATAACCCTTATGCTATAATTTTCTCTTCTTTCTTCATGAGTAGCTAAGCTTTCCTTGTCGTGGGATTATGTTTCCCTAAGATGCAATTAGTTGTGGGTTGTGATGTATTTGTGTATATGCTGGTTAGTTGATGAAGGGTTCTATTATTGCTTGATTAAATTTGTCGGGAGTTGTGGGTGAAAGCCCCAAATACCTAAATGGGTTTGTGGGTGAAAATCCTAAACTCTTCAAAGCTCAAACCATCCTTGAAAGAGGCTTTTAGGTAAACGTTTAGAACCCACAACATCCTTGAAAGAGGGATGTCAGAACCAAGGAAATAATAGATAATTAATGGGTGTAGTTTTTGAGTTTTCACTATCTTAGACATAAGGGTGATTATGAGGTTGAATATATCTTGGGTATCATCCTAGAAATAGGGATATGTAATTGAGGTAATAAGTGAATATAATTAATACACTTGTTAGGTATCTGAAAGGTTCAACAATTGAAATTCTTGAGGCCTTGTTGACAAATTAACCTGAAGGAATTTAGATCTATCCTACCATATTATTAAAAATTAATATGTACACCAAATCTTCATATACCGATGCATAATTTTCCCATAGGTAGACATAAACCCAAGACTCTCTTTGTATAAAAGTACTATCAAAATTGTTGTGTAGTTTGTGGAATTGAGTTGTTGTTGACAAACACTCTCCCAAAACCAACCCCTCCCCCACTATAAATCATGTTTTTTACTTTATTTGCACTTCAGATGTTTTGTTAGCAAGTGTTAATACCCATAAGACTAGAATTCTAATTTCACTTCTTGTGGATTCGACCTCAACGAATGTTGAGATATGGACAACGACCGTCCACTACCAAATTGCATGGTATAGGTGAGCGTTATCAAAGTGGCGCCATGGCCTGGGAGTGAAATTTATTTTTCAATTGTGCACTATTGATTCTTACTTAGGGAATATCCATAGTAGTGTATATTTATTTTTGTTTTTATTTTCTTTTCCTTCAAGGTGATCTCTGTAATATAAACTGAACCATGAATGAAAATGCTAGTCAAGATGGGTCTTTTGATGGCCCTCTTGATGAGGAGGAGAAACTCAATGAAGTTGGTCTTTCAAGTGCTATTTTTATCCTACCTACTAATGGGAACGGTGCCTTTCATGTCACAAGCGTCATTTTGTATATGCTAGAAGGGAATTTTTGGGGGACAAGCCTATGAAGACTCCAAGTTGCATTTGAAGAACTTCATCGAAGTGTGTGCACCCTTTGATATTGCACACATAACCCAAAAGTCTATTTGACTTTGTCTCTTCCCATTTTTCCTAATGGGAGAGGCATTATCATGGATTCGATCTCTTCCAGCCGAGTCAATCACTTCATGGGATGAACTCACCACGGTCTTCCTTGATCGGTATTTCCCACCATAAAAAATGATCCAATTGCGTGATGAGATTATGAACCTTAGGAAATTAAATGGAGAACCCTTGTACGAAGTGTGGGAAAGATTAACAGAAAACTCATGTAAAGTCGCAATCACGAGGTCCTAGATAAGATGCTTCTCTAAATCTTCTACTGGGCTCTTAATTCTCTCAAAAAAGTTGTGGTATACAATGTTGCGGGGGACTCTCTTGTGCAGTTAAATTATCATGCGGCTTCAAATTTTATTAAGGAAGTAACTAAGCAAAACTAGGAATGTCATACCCAGGATTCTGAAGTGTCATTAGGGTCTCCTACTACCTCTGTGGTTTACAAGGAACAAAGAATGAGGAATGGGGAAAGAGAGGAGAATATGGAAAAAATAATGACTCAATTGGAACTTTTGACGAAACATGTGATGGGTGAACCCACAAATGTGGTGAATGTAATAGCATCCAAGGCCTATGATGAGAAGAGGACAAGAAGATTAATTAGGACATTTTGCATTTGGAAATTTTTTTGGGGGGTTCCCTCCTGCCTATCAAAGGCAAGGTGGGCATCAAGGTTGGAAAGAATGTGAACATGAAGGTGATTGGAGGTATAGAGATATCTATTAAGAATGTTTTGTACCTCCTCATGACTAAGCAAAGAACAAAGATGGTATTACCGTCGACCCTGACAAATATAGAATTGAAGATATCTTAGCAAGGATTTTGATATAAGTGGAAGGAATGGACAAAATAGTCGTTTAATTGAAAGTAAATTATCGCAAATCCATCAAATGGTGGTTTCCCTCTCTGCTTCTATCAAACAATTGGAAATACAAATCGATCAGATCTTCACTTAATTGAATGCTAGACCAAAAGGGGGCTTCCTTGTGACACTATTGTAAACCTGAAAAATGAAGATCAAGTGTTAGAAATAGTCACTAGAAGTGGTAAGATTCATGGTGACATTTGAAGGAAGTTGAGGGAGAAAATGTGGGTGAAAAGCAGCCCAAGGTTGATTCAATAAATGTGAAGGATAATGTTGTGGTGAGTCAAACTAAAGTCCTGCATCTCAAAGCGAAGAAGATGGAAAAGAATAAGTGGAGGATAATAAATAGGTGATTGAGGATGGTAAAACTCATGTTGATCTATTTCCCACCATGCAAGTTCCCCCTACCTTTACCCAAAGGCTCAAGAAGAAAGAAAATAATTAAAAGGTCAATAAATTCATATCTAAGCTTAGCAATCTCTTTATCAATATCATGTTGCTTGAAAATCCAACAGATCCCAGATATGCTAAGCTCATGAAGAAGTTGATGTCAAAAAATAAGCTCATTAAATTTGACACGATCGAAGTCAGCCATGTTTGTAGTTCTATCATGAGTAGCAAAATAGCAAAAAAAATAAAGACCCCAGAGCTTTTACCATCTCTTGCAACATCGAAACACATATGTTTGCAAAAGCTCTATGCGACATCAGTGCGAGTATAAACCTCATGCCTTTTGTTATTTATAAAAATCTTGGATTGAATATCCTAACTCCAACATCTATGAGACTTTTAATGGTGGATAGGTCTATAAAGTGGCCGGTCGGGATTTTGTTTGATGTTCTAGTCAAAGTGGACAAGTTTAAACAATTGACAGGCTTCGTGGTTTTAGATTGTGAAATGGGCCAAGAAGTTCCCATCATTCTTGGTCGACCCTTCTTAGAAATAGAAAGAGCCCTTTTTAATTAGAGTTTGGTGAGATAATGTTTAGAGTTCATGAAGATGAGGTTTCCTTTCGATTTTACAAAGCAATGAAACAACCTGTGGGACTTCAAGTGATATCGGTGATTAATGTTGAAATCAAAGAAATGAATAAAGGGGGGCCTTGATAACCCAACTTGAGAAAGAAGGAAGTCATCGTGCCATGACGTAAACTAAGCGCTATGTAGACTAAGAGCTATGTGAGAGGCAACTCACAAATGCCACAAAAGTGACTCGTATCCTTTATTTTTATTTTTGTATTTTAGATTTTAGTTATGTAAATTGAATAACCCAAGCATTTATGGAGCTATAGAGTGTGTTGGATGATCTTGAGAAAGGGAAAGTGTGAAATTTTTTCATGCTGAACTAAACAGTGGAAAATTAGTCCAAATGTTAAATAAGCTGAACAGGGGAAAATGGGGGAGCACAAATAACCCCAACTATCATAATTGCGAGTAATTTGGCATTCCCCTAACTTTAGGCCTGTCGTATGAGCACCTCAACTACACATGTAATGGAGGTTTCCCTGTAATCCAACCAAAATAGCTTTTCACATCATAGGATTCGAAGGAACTCCAGTTCATAAGTTAAGATCGAGGAGTAATATCATTAGTGAACCTTAGATACATTATAATAACTACTCCTTCCCAGGTTCACAGTTGTTTACAATACCTTTATACAAACTAAAGTCAATAAATGTATATGTCGAGACAAGCCCCCGACTATAGCCAAACCAAGTCTAAAGAGACTAATACTAAAGATAACAACTAAGATATAAATGTCTTCCATATGTCAGAAAGCTCATCCCTTTAAGTCAATGCATAAACCGCTTGATTATATAATCACTATGTAGGAAAATAAGAAGATGCTCCAGTGCCTACGTCGTGTGGAGACGTAGCATCCGAAGACGGTTAGCGGTTAGAACGCCGACATTTAATCAACAACAATACAATATACATACATACATACATATATATATATATATATATTATAGTCCAACACATTCATACTCTTATCCATACCTAGTGATATAGCCCATGCTAGTCAAGATATCAAGTTTCTTCACAATTCTTAAGTATTCATTTATTAGACGTAAAGTTAAGGGCTACCACCTTCCACTCTTATATGTTAATGTTGATCGATATACCAAGGAATTTAGCCACATTAATATTATCATTAAATCGAGGACTTTACCCTTGTACGCACATTCATTATGCTAAGAGTTTTATCCGTACACACCATCATTCAAATAAGGTACTTTAACCACACACATTCATCAAGGAAAGGGACTCCATCCTTATGCCCGTTTGTTACACAAGGGACTCTATCCAGTTGCAATATTTGGACTTTACCACAAGCCTCCGAATAAGGCGAGGTATTTTGAATTCAAGATCTCTTCTTAAGCAATGGACTTTATCTTGCATTCACATTGGTCAAGGGTCTTTAACTTCAAGTCATATCATTGGGAAAGGGGATTTGACCATAATCCATCACATAAGGCAAGGGACTTTGACATCAATCCATCACACTGATCATTAGTTGACATTTGGAACTTTACCCACTTCTATATGTATCAACACATATTCAATACAATATTTAAGAACCTTAACCTTTTGGCCAATTCAACACTACAAAAGACATCATGGCCATTATGGGAGCCATATTTTCTCGACCAACTCAATAGTCCAATTCCTTCATTAAATTCATCATACCATTTTTTTATGGTCCTCAACACCCTTACAAGACATTCACATTTTAGTACCATTCTCATACCACACTTTAGTTCAATACACTATTCAAGTTCATATTCATATTACGAGACTTCAACTCCCTATTGGTCAATTAGCTCAACATGGATTTCATCATACCTTACATAACTCACCATACTCTTATCATAAGATTTATCAAACATACTCATTGGGCCATTGCCCTAGGTAGACACATCGTCAACAACTGACTAGACAATTCCCTTAGACATTTTCACAAACATCTTTTGTGCATTCTTATATGAAGGTCATTTTCATGGAAGATATCATCAAGACTAGGGTTACTTAAGTCCCTCATGTTAGACAACATACAACAAGCATCTGCATATGCAATCTACCATTAATAAAATATATAAACACAAGTTTAAACAAGAATCATCATTATTTATTGTTAGGTAGTCAAACCCTTTTCATTGGATTGAAAATCACCATGTACACTTACTTATTCAAGTGTTAAATACATGGATTTAGATTTATTTAAAGAGGGGAAGAGATACATGCCTTAAACAACTTGAATCACCAAAAAACTTGAGCTCTTCCTTGACACTAGATGAACACCCCCAAACACTAGCCTCAAATCTTGCTTCAAGAGCCTTTAGAGTGTTTATGATGTTTAAGTATTATAAAATAAATACTTGGGAGGATACAATTCCTTATATTGTGAGAGGTTTTAGAGTTTTAGGCATGGGAAATGACCAAATCTTTGGTTAAAAGCTGGAAAGTCTACACGTTTAGGGGTACGACTCCCCCTTATGGTTCACATAGCAATCGTGACCTAGGGCACAAGTTGTTCCCTAACTCGTACCCTAGGTTTCTCCTAGGTAAAACACACTTAGGGCATGTATAGGGTATGACTAGACACTGTTGAGTCATATACAAAGGGTATGAATTGTGACCTAACTTGTATAGATCACTCGTAAACAAAATAGTCCTCTTGGTTTGAGGCCTCTCTCTTCACAGTTGAATTGCAAATGACTCGTATGCATTGGTTATGATTGAGATAAGGTTAAGTTGTATACAAACTAGTATACTACCTTAGAATTCTCTCTATGATAAGAGAGGGGAGTAGGAGAAGAGTACGGGTCTTCACCAAGGGGACAAATCAAGCTCTTCAACCGTACCCACCCCAAAGACACCAAAAGTTGTTGTTCTTTAAAGGGCCCAGGTCTAGGTGCTTCAATCACCCCGTTTGACTGTTCATCATCGAATGAGAGGTGGGGAAACAATAAACATAAGTTCACACACCAGTATGCATTATCTAACTTTTACACAAGATATAAACAAGCATGTCATAAAAGAAACAACACAACACATATCATGATTATCACTAGTCACCCAAAAATTTTGCAAGGCCACATTCTTGGGTGTTTCATTCTCCCCCACTTAGGATCATCTATCCGCGAATGATGGGTTAAAGAAGCTCAATCTTGAGTTAACACATTAGTGCTCATCAAAATAATCTTCACACAATTGGGGACAAGGAACACAACTAGGATACAGTTCAATACATATCATGGTAATCATCAATCAACAATTTCATTTCATTGGTATCAGGACGCCAACCAATCACTTAGCAATCACTTATTCATTTCACTACATAGGGAATCCAATCAATCAACTCATCAATGATATAGAGAAACTCAAAGCATTGGGGACTATACCCCATCATCTATCAAGAACATGGATCAGCTCAAGGCATTAGAGATCTAAACCCATGACAATAGGAGCACACATAATTTATAAGCATTAGGGACTTGAACCCTTTGCCTAACAAGACAAAATTCAATTCACACATTGGGAACTTTAATCTATTGTCTAACAAAGAAATACATCAATGTAAGGAGATCAACACATACCTCCATCACAAGCTTCTGTAATGGGAAATAAATGTCGATTGTTGGACTTCATGTCCTCTTCTGCCTCCCAAGCAGCTTCCTCGAACCTTTTTTTCTTACATCGAACAATAACTAAATCCACTTCTTTTGTTTAAAACCAGCAAACATGGTGATCCAAGATCCTCACCAGGACTTCTTCATAGGACAAAAAGTCCAAGATACCAACATCATCAATGGGAACAACTTCACACACTTCTGCAACATATACGCTTGAAAAGTCGGGTGAATAAAGTCCATATTGGAAGGAAGCTCAAACTCATAGGCAACATTGCCAACCCTCTTTACAATCAAATACGGTCCAACATACCATGGACTAAGCTTCCGCTTTTTACCAAATTGCATCACTCATTTCAAGAATACCCAATCGCCCATACAAAACTCTAAGTCTCTCTGTCTAACATATGCATAGGACTTTTAGCGACTTTGAGCTATTTTCAACCTATCACAAATCACGTTCACCTTCTCAAAGGCTTGGTGAACTAAATCGGTGCAAGGAACTTACCTTCGCCAACTTCAAATCACCCAATAGGAGATTAATATCTCCTACCCTACAATGCTTTCAAAGATGCCATGCCAATACTAGAGTCGTAACTATTATTATAGGCGAAATCAATCAAAGGAAAATGGTCATACCAAATACCAACATAATCAATTACACCAGCCCACAATATATCCTCTAATGTTTGAATAGTTCTCCTCTCTTAACCATCCGTTTGCATATGGAAAGCAGTACTAAGGCACACTCTAGTACCCAAACCCTTTTGGAATGACTTTGAAAATTTGTATGAAAATAGAGGACCACGATCTGAGATAATAGACACCGAAGCACCATACAACTTTATGATCTCTATAAAAAGTAACATGGCATAGTCTTCTTCAGAGAAATTAGTTCTCACGGGCAAAAAATAGGCAGACTTGTTCATTCTATCAACAATGACCCAAATAGAATCACATTATTTCAGGGATCTAGGAAGGCTGGTAACAAAATCCATATTAATCAACTCCCACTTCCACTCGGGCAACACAATCTCTTGGTATAGGCGACCGAGCCTTAAGTGCTCAACCTCTACTTGTTTACACACCATAGACTTAGCCACATGGATAACAACATCATTCTTCATATTATTCCACCAATAGAAATCTCTAAGGTCATGGTACATCTTGGTGGAACATGGATGAATAGCATAACGGGATCCATAAGCGTCGACCATGACCCTTTTCCTCTATCCATTGACATCAGGAACGCATAGCCTACCTTCATACCTCGAGATACCATCATCACTAATCACAAAGTCCAAAACCTTGTCTTGACCCACATTATTCGTGATCTTAATCAATTCGGGATCCAAGACTTGCTTTTCCATTATCTCAACAATAAGAGACGATTGAGATACCAAATGCACAAGCACACCACCATCCTTGGATTCACCAAGTCAGACTCTAAGATTCACCAACCGATTAATATTTCTCACCAATTCCAGCTTGTCCTTATCAACATGGGCCAAATTCCCCATAGAAAATCTACTAAGAGTGGCGGTGACTACATTCTCCTTACTAAGATGGTAATAAAGACTTATATATAGTCTTTCAATAGCTCAAACACCTTGTTTGCTAGAGATTCAACTTCTTTTGAGTAAACACGTATTGGATACTCTTTTGATTAGATAAAATATCAACATAAACACCAAAGAGATAATACCACCAAATTTTATAAGAAAAGACCATGGCTAACAATTTTATGTCATAGGTGGGGTAGTTATTTTTGTGAAATTTAAATTCCTAGAAGCATAGGCTACCACCCTACCATGTTGCATCAACACACAACCCAGACCAACACGAGAAGCTTCACAATAAACCACAAAACCATCATTACCCTCAGGCAAGGTCAAAACTAGATTTAAAGATAATTTATCTTTAAACTTCTCAAAACTAACCTCACAAGTATCAGACCATAAGAATTCGACCTTTTTTTGGGTCAGTTCAGTCAACAGAATAGCTATAGTGGAAAAACTCTTCACAAACCTCCTATAATAACTGTCTAGACCCAAAAAGCTCTGAATATCAGTAGGAGTCATTGGTTTAGGCTACTTCTTAACCTCCACAATCTTTTGGGGATCCATTATGTTCCCTTCACTAGAGATTACATGACCAATAAAAGCTATAGATTTTAACAAAAACTCATACTTAGAGAACTTGGAATACAAATGATGATCCTTTAATGTTTTTAACACGGCACGAATGTGATCTACATGATCCACCTAACTCATAGAATACACTAAGATGTCATAATGAATATATGAAAAACATGTCCAAGAATGGACAATATATCCTATTCATTAAACCAATAAATGTCGTTAGGGCATTGGTCAACCTAAAGGACATGACAAGAAACTCATAGTGACCATATCGGGCTCTAAAGGTAGTTATAGGGATACTTGCATCCCTATCTTTAAGTTGATGATAACCCAATCTAAGATCAATCTTAGACAAACACATTGCACCCACAATTTGATCAAACAAATCATAGATCCTATGAAGAGGATATTTGTTCTTTACAGTCAAATTGTTAAACTTACGATAATCAATACACATACAAAGGGAACCATCCTTCTTGCTCCCATAAAACATGGGATCACCCTAAGGAGACACACTAGGCTAGATAAAACCATTATCTAAGAGGTCTTTTAATTGTTTCTTAAGTTCTTTAAACTCTGCTGAAGCAATTCTGTAAGGAGGGATAGAGATTGGATGAGTGTACGGGACAAGATCAATCCTAAAATCAATTTCCCTATTAGTAGAAACACTGGGAAGATCATCGGGAAACATATTTACCATGGGAATGGATTCTATAGAAGCCTCTTCTGAGTTAGAATCTTTAACTCTGACCAAATGATATAAACGCCCTATTAAAATCAACTTCTAGGCTTTGAGATTATAAATAAACCTTCCATTATGCACTAAAGGACCACCTTCCCATACAATGACTGGCTCATTAGGGAATTTAAACATGAACCTACATGTCCAACAATCTAACAAAGCATAGAAAGAGTGCAACTAATCTATTCCCATGATGACATCAAAATCAACCATGTTTAACTGTATCAAGTCAACAAGAGTATCTCTCTCACCAATAGATATCAAATGCCCCTTATAGACCATTCTAATAATCACGGGATCTCCAATTAGGAGAGAAACATAAAAAGAAATTGAAAGACTCTTAGGACCATAATCAAGGTGCACAACTACATAGGGGTCACATAAGAAAGAGTAGACCCTAGATCAAGTAAGAAATACACATCACGGGAGAAAAGTCTTAACATACTCGTGACAACATAGGAGACACCTTAAAATCCTAATTAGTAGCAAATGCATACAAGCAGTTTCAGTCAGTTCTAGTGCCAGAAATAAAATAAGTAGCAGACATAGCACCCTTTTTTACAAGAACAGGGGGAGTAGCAAAAAAGGCCCTGTTAGAGTAAGAGGCATCTACAATGGGGAACTCACGCTGCATGTGCCCAAGCTGACAAAAATAAAAACATCTGTCTCTCTCTTTCTAACACTCACCGTGATGACTCTATCCACCAACTTAGCATACTAGTGTGAAATTAGGCACCTTATGCTCGGTACCTGCCACTGAACTTAGATAGATGACCACTTAAGAACTTTGGGTAAGGATAGGAAACACTAGTCGAGCAAAACGAACCCAAACTACCACACTACCTTTGAGACCACATGACATTATTTCCACCACTACCTTTGAAAGGCCTAAACTTTCTTCCTTACTTCTCACTAACCTCAACTTACTTATTCTTCTGATCTTCCACTTGTTGGATATACATAACATATCTTGAAATATCCATTTTCTCAATCAACAAGGTTGTCTTACTTTTTAGAACTAACACACCGGACAATCTTGAGACCAACTTACGCGATCTAGCCCTCATGCTAGAAACCATATTGGGAGCATACTTTGATAATTGATGGAATTTCAAGGCATACTCTTGAATGGATATCCTCCCTTACTTCAAGTTCACAAACTTTTCTACCTTATCTTTCCTCAACTCTCGAGGAAACAAACAGTCAAGGAAAGCCTTAGAGAAATCCACCCAAAAAGCCGGACTAGCATCAATACCCCTAGAATCCTCCTACCCTTCATACCAATTATATGCTATATCCTTCAATTAGTAGGAAGCAAGCCCAACAACCTGAATTTCTAAAGCATGCATGATTCAAAAGATCTTATCCATTTTACTATTGAAGCATTGAGGATCTTTCTCAACTTTTGTACCAGAGAAAATTACAGAGTTTAACCTCATAAATTAGCTAATTCTCATGGCCTCAGAAGAAACGATATCTAGAGGAACACGCTCCGATTGAGAGGTTATTAGTTGAGTCAAGAGTTTGATGAAGTGATCAAACTCTGTATTTATAGCATACCATTGAGGAGATTAAGGATGAATGCCACTATTAAGAAGGGTTAGTGGGTGCAACCCCACGAGGATGGTCAGATATCGTAGGCCTAGGCCGGGTTTGAACTCCAAAATTTGGATGAGCTTTGTCCATAGGACCCGTAGTAGTGTTTTCCTGAGTCTCAAATCTCTTTTGAGGCATGATCTGAAAGATAGCAAATAGGATCAGAGGAATTCAAGACCTAAGACTTTATAGTTTGATATTAAAACACAAGAAAGGGAACTATTTCCTAAAATGTCTCATAGCTTCTTCTTTATAAGAGCAGCCAAATTTATACCCATAAAATAGACTCTACTTGAAACGGTATTGTGAATACCCAACTGACCATGATCGTAGGAAATGATACAAACTTGACACACCCCAAACTTTGATCTATGTTGTATGGGCACCTCAATCATACATATACCAGAGGTTGCCCCGTATCCCTACCAAAATACCTTTTCATAGCATAGGAGTAGAAAGAACTCTAATTCTAAAGTTATGATCATAGAGTACCATTATAAGTCAACATTAGATTCATTATAATAACTACTCCTACCCAAGTTAACAACTGTTCACAAGACCTCTATACAAACCAAAGTCAATAAATAAATATGTTTGGATAAGCCCCCGACTATAGCCAAACCAAGTCTTAAGAGACTAAACCTAAAGATAATAACTAAGAGATGAATGTATTTCGGATGTATGAAAGCTCACCCCTTCAAGTTAATTCATGAACTTCTTGATCGTCTAATCACTCAGCAAGAAAAGAAGAAGATGCTCTGGAGCCTACGTCGCATGGGGATATAGCATTTGGTGATTGTTTACAGTTTGACCACGACTATATAACTCTAGGATAAGAGATAAGATACATCATCAATCAACAATAATTCAATATACATATATATATATCACAGTCCAACACATTCACACACTTATCCATGCCTAAAGATAAAGCCCATTCTAGTCAAGATATAAAGGTTCATAACTATTCTCAAGTATTCATTCATTAGATATAAAGTGGACGACTACCACCTTCCACGCTTATAGATTCATCATGCTCGATATACCAAGGTCTTTATCCAAATTCACATTATCATTAGACCAAGGACTTTACCTATGTACACACATTCATTATGCTAAGGGATTTAGCCACATACACCATTATTCAAACAAGGGAGGGACTTAACCACATGCATTCATCAAGGCTAGGGACTCTAACTTTATATTTCTTTATTTGACAAGGGACTCTATACACCTTCCATATTTGGACTTTACCACAAACCATTTCATAAGGAGAGGTACTTTCATCTCAAGATCTCTTCTTAAGAAAAAAACTTTACCTTGCATTCACATTGGGCAAAGGACTTTGACTTCAAGCCATCACAAACATTGTTAGATGACATTTGGAACTTTACCCTCTTCTTATGGGGCAAGGGAATTTGATCTCAAGCCATCATTTAAGGCAAGGGACTTTGAACTCAAACCTTCACAACCATCATTAGTTGACATATGAGAATTTACCCTCTTCTCTATGAATCAGCATGTATTTAATATAACATTTAGAAACTTTAGCCATTTATCCAATTCAACACTATATAAGAACTAATGGTAATTATGAGAGCCTTCATTGCTAAACCATCTCAATAGCCCAATGCCTTCATTTAATTTTTCACACCATTCTTTTTATGGTCCTCAAGACCCTCACAAGACATTCACATTTTTGTAGCATTATCATACTATACTTTAATTCAATACGCTATTTAGGTTCATCTTCATATTATGGGACTTTAACTCATATTATTCATTTAGCACAAGGTAATTATCACACCTTACATGACTCACCATACTCTTATAATAACATTTATCAAATATTCATACTCATTAGGATATTTCCCTATTTCAACAGATCATCAATAATTGACTAAATAATTTCCTTAGATAGTTTCATAAACGTCTTTTGTGCAAACTTATAACAATGTAATTTTATACATACATTTCATCAAGATAGGGTTACTCAAGACTCTCATGTTAAAAACATGCAACAAGCATCCACATATGAAATCTACCATCAAAAATATATATTAAAACATGTATAAAGAAGAATCATCATTATTCATTGTTAGATAGTAAAATACTTTTCATTTGATTCAAAACCACCATGTACACTTACTAATTCAAGTGTGAAATACATTGGATTATAGTTATTTATAGAGTGGAAGAGATAAATGCCTTAAAAAACATGAATGACCAACAAAATTGACCTCTTCTTTGACACTAGTTGAACACCCCAAAACCTTAGCCTCAAATCTTGCTTCAAGAGCCTTTAGAGTTTTTAGGATGTTTAAGTCTTGTAAAATAAAAACTTAGAAGGATAAAATGCCTTAAATAGTGAGAGGGTTTAGGGTTCTAGGTGTGGGAAATAAAAAATATATCCTTGGTTAAAACATGGAAAGTCTATATGAAAAGGGGTACGACTCCCCCTTATGGTTCATATAGACATCGTGACCTACGATATGAGTGGTACCCTAAATCGTACCCTAGGATTCTCCTAGGTCAACCAAATTGGTTAGGGTATGACTAAACTCCTTTGAGTCATATCAAAAGGGTATGAATCATGACCTAACTTATATAGACCACCCGTAACCAAAATATTCCACTTAGTTTGAGGCTTCTATCTTCTTGATAGTTTCATATGACTCATATCCATTAGTTACGATTGAGAGAAGGAAGAGTCATATAGAAACCAGCATACTACCTTAACATTCTATCTAGGATATGACACAGGAGGGGGAGAAGGGTACAATTCATGAATAAGGGTTTAACTTAAGCCCTTCAACCGTACCCACCCCAGAGACACCAAAAGTTATTCTTTTAAAGGTCCATGTCTAGATTCTCTAATTCTACCCCCCCTCCCCCCAGACCATGCATCCTTGAATATAGGGAGAGTCAAGAATAAAAATAATTTAACACACCAACATGTATCAACCAACCCTTGCGTAAGTTAAAAATAAGAACACCATAAGGACACAACACAGAACATATCATGATAATCACCAGTCACCCCAAACTTCTTAAGGCCATATTTTTGTGTGTTTCAATATTGGATGTGGTTTTAGTCACCCATATTTCCATAATTATGGAACCTTGACCATGATCGCAGTCACATTAGTTATATGACCATCCAAATCTCCATCCCCCAACACTCCCTTCTCAATTTTTCTCTCTAATTAGACTTATTTATATCTAAGTTGTGAGGAATCCAATAACTTCCTTGCATAACTTATCCGGTAGGTTTTTCAAATCCATGCCATGATTGTTGAAGACAAACCATCGAATGCAGGTTATAGGGAATGATTGAAATTATAATTCTAATGCTTAAATACTTCTTCAAGTATGCTTATGTGGTGTTAGCCTCTAGAATATTGTGTACACGTAAGTGGGGAAGTTTTGAGTACCCAAATTGTGTGTGAAATTAAGAAAAATAAAAAGTGCACCAAGTGCTCAATAAATTGTCCAAATGAATATTCACTAATGGTTTTTGCATTCTAGGGGCATAATCGAGTATCTAGTATCCTTCTTCAATGATTTTAGTGAAAATCCTTGTAATAGAACATACTTTTGGCTTTAAATTTGAATTTTTAAACATTGAAACATTGGTTTGAAACTGGTCTCAGATACCGTGATCACAGTCATTGGGACTGTAATCATAGTAACTGAGGTTGAATTTTGTCCTATGCAAAAAACGTTACATTTTAAATTTTAGTTTAAACACAACCAATTAATAACCTCTTTAACTTTAGTGGAAAACAAAACATAGTTTGTGCTTGAAAATATCAATGATTAATGTTGTTGTGTTGTCTGTTGTTTTTCAGGATAATCTTATAGAGTAATACGACCAAGTCTGATTCATGGCACTGGAGTGACACACTCTCTATGATGGTGATCTTCTTAGGATAAAGTTTGTCTTATATAAAGGAGTATTCTTAGAGAATATTCCAAAAATGCTTTTGGTATTTTATGATAGGTTTGTAGCCACAGGGTTGCAGTTTTTTGCCCTGCATCATTGCAAGGAAAATAAGGAATGGGTCCTTGAATTCTATGTCAATATTAGTATAGATATTATGGCTATCAAGAATCTTGTGTTATGTTTTCCCTAGGGGCCGAGATAGCTCTCCACCACTCTTCATTCATATATTTTTTGGTTTTACTATGTGAAGTATCAGGAGAACTAGGAGAAGTAGGAAGCTGCCAGTTCTATGATTGAGTGAGCTTATTCTTCCTTGGAGGAGTCACACCGAGATCTTCGAATGTCATATGAGAAGATAATATAAAGGGGGATAAGAGAGATTAATTTTTTAGCAAGATGTAGAAGGTGGTGAAGGGATGTGAAAAGTACTAAAACCCCATGATAGACTTTCTTCCTCCAGATTGGAGAGCGACGATGAGGCCCCAACAGAGTGGTACAGTCCTAAGGATATTGATGATGATGTAGAGTCTACAGGCAAGAGTATTTCTTGATGCAATTTTAGGGAGCACTCCTATCCCTTATTATTCTTCATTATTTATGCAGTGAGGACACTGCTAGATACTTAGTTAGGGGTTCCTGTCTCTACATTCATTTGATTTTATCCTGTGTTATTGATATTTCTAGATGGCTTTTTTTTCTTTAGATAAGTTTATTTTTATTTTTAATTGGGTTATAATGTTTGGACATGCTGATGTTCCCACATTTGCATGGATTAGTCATCCTGTTTTATTTTTTGATTGCCACTTTATGTTAGTTGTGTTATGATATCTGATGAGCATTTATCTATGTTAGATTAAGAGAAGAAATTCTTAAGGAAAATGCATCGTGATTGAGTTTAGAGCTAGGTATGAAAGGACGTCTACGCACGTATAGCATCATGGTCATATATACAAAGGAAATCTGATACTTTGTGTAATTTTTTGGATTTTGGATCGCATTTATATCTATGGTAAAGTCTAATTAGCCATATGCTTGCCCGCATAAAATCCAAAATGTGAGACGAAGTATTAGGTTTGTCCATTATTAGAAAATTGTGCCTGTTGGAAGCTCAAAGAAAACATCTCCAAAATTTTGGCTTGTAGAAATTGGTTGATACTCCATTTTGGTCTCTAGCGAGAGTGGCAATTGAACAGCATTGGTAAATTTACATGCCATGTGTAGTGAGATTATTTGTCCAAATCACATGCATACTTGTACCATCTAGAACTTTTCCCATTAGTCTTTCAAGGCTAATTTTCGCTATAGTTTGTTGGTGAGATTATTCTAGGCCATCTTTGGGAACTTGGAAGTCCACTCTAGGCTAAAAATCCTACCCTTGCATAAATTTTATCCCTAGTTACTCACTTTGAGCCTTTGGACCTTTCTTTGGCCAAGCATATTGTAAGTCGTGAGCCATTCAATGTTTTCCCACTTTTAAACCCTACCATTCTTAAACTTGATAATTGTTGTTTGAGGCTAAAAGCTTAAAGTGGAGGTGGTGAAGATTGAAAGAGGTAACTTTGGTCCACGAAGTGGTAAGTAAGTTCCTATGATCTCAAGAATAAAGAACAAATTAATAAGAAAAAAAAAGGGTCCAATAAGGGAAAGAAAAGCGCAAAGTGTGCAACAAAAAGAAATGAAAAGAAAATAGGTGAACCAAGGAAATAAAAGAAGGCACATGTGTAAGAGTGAAAACAAAAGGAGTGACCCATGATCAGAAGTTGGATAATATAGTGTGATGTTGACATTTAAGGAGGGTATAGCCATGTTGTTCATAAATGTTATATACCCCTCCCCAAACCTACGTTACAAGCTAGAAAAGCCCAACAAAGTCTAATCATTATAGCGGCGATTGAAAATAGGGGCAATCCTATGGTATGGTACTTGTTAGCATTGAGAGTTCTTGTGAGAGAGAGAGTTTTATACATAAATCACTTATTTCATAGATGATGACTTGGTCTCTGGGATTTTTCTTTTTATGATAAGGTATGTAGACACGTTGAGGTGAGTGATTTTGTTATCTACCAAAAAATGAGGCTAAAGGAGTATGGCAAAGTTAATGTCAAAAGTGAATCACTTTAAGAGTATTAGTGCTTGTTGCATGGTTGCTTTTTGAAGTCATTTGCGCCCTTGAAAAAAAATGGCATTTCATGTTAAGAGGTATTGTAAGAATAGTGTTGCCCATGTTTGAAGAGCTAATTGTGGTAATAACTAAGCTTGAAATCATTATGATCATATGGTCATTTAATTTGCGAATAAATGTACATAGTCTCATGGTAGAAGTAGTGTTTCTTGAGGACAAGCAAAGCTTTATGTTAGGGGTGTTTATGAGTGGTGAATTTGCTGCTCATTTGTACTTAACATTCGTGCACATTAATATAATTCAAATATATAAATGAGAAAACATTATGATTAAATGCACTAATTTCCACATTTTGTAGCATGTGGGTGATGAAATAGAAGGATGTGGAATTAAGCTGAAAAGGAACAAAAAGGAGGAGAAAAGTGCATAGCTAAAGGACCATGTATAGAACGAGGATAAATTACTGTGATCGTGGTCTGAGGGCCGTGATTACAACCAGTTAAGACGGCCTACCCCAAATCCCTTAAAAGCCTAAAACCCTTTCCCATTTTGAATATTCTAGTCTCTTGCAACATTCTTAATTTGAAGTTGAAACCCTAAATTTGGCAAGAATTGTATTTTGATTTGGAAACTTTGAATTTAGTATTTTTGAAGAATGGATGCTTTGAACAACCCTTATATTATATTTTTCTCTCCTTTTTTTATGAGTAGGTAAACCTTCATTGTCATGGGATTATTTTCCACTAAGGTAAAATTAGTTGTGGGTTGTGATGTATTTTTGGATATGTTATTTAGTTTATGAAGCATTCTATTATTTCTTGATTAAATTGGTTGGGAGTTGTGAGTGAAAGCCCCAAATACCAAAATGGGTTTGTAGGTGAAAATCTGAAACTCTTGAAAGCTCAAACCATCCTTGAAAGAGGGGTTTGGGTGAACGTTTGGAACCCACACCATCCTTGAAAGAGGGATGTGGGAACTAAGGAAATACTAGATAATTAATTGGAGTAGTTTGCTAATTTTCACTATCTTAGACATATGGGTGATTATGACGTTGACTATACCTTGGGTAACATCCTAGAAATAAGGATACCCATTGAAGGTAATAAGTGAATATAATTAATACACTTTTTAGGTATTCGAATGGTTCAACAAGTGTAATTCTTCAGGCTCTTTTGAGAAACTAACCTCAAGGAATTTAGACCAAGGCTACAATATTTTTAACAACTAGCATGTACACCAAATATTCATATACATATGCCTAATTTGCCCTTAGGTATTAAGCCCAAAACTCTCTTTATATCAAATATCAATAGAAATTGTTGTGTAGTTTGTGGCATTGAGTTGCTATTGACAAACACTCTCCCAAAACTACCCCCCCCCCCCTTTAAATCTTTTTTTTTACTTTATTTGCACTTCAGGTGTTTTCTTAGTAAGTGTTAAGACCCATAAAACAAGAATTCTAATTTCATCCATTGTGGATTTGACCTCAATAAAAGTTGAGGTATTGACGATGACCATCCTCTTCCAAATTGCATAGTATAGGTGAGCGTTACCAATCACCAGATGGTAAGTTCCCACGATCGTACCATGATTATACTATCGTACCTTTTAGATCGTGGGACTAAAAGGTAGAAGTAAAGTTTGTATAAGTTTAACTATTGGATGATCATGTTATGCCATTATACACTTTTATGTTGATACAATAGAGTCATACTGAGACCATACCATCATAGACCTAAAGATGATAAAATACCAGATGAAACCAAGAGCACCAAAGGACAATAATGGTATCTAACAATGAGCACCAAAGAATGATTCTGGAATCTAACATGATCATAACTTCCACTCGTACGAGATGACTAACCTATATTTTTTGTTTGAATTATGATAGGTTTTATTTTTTCTATAAATACTCCTATAGGGCTTTTTTGTACAAATTGACACTATTCATATTTTGTAATAGTATTAGGAATATTCTTGGGATTTCACGGGCATCGATTCTAAAATTTTAATTTAAGTTGAGATAACTATGTTTTCATCTAAGAACTCTTCATGTGTGCTTGCAATCATGAGTAGCTAAACACCATAAATAGGGTTGTGAACTCTATGATGGATTAATGAAGTAGTGTTTGGAGTACAATGTGATTCTCCAAGGGTAGTTGGGCATGTATCGTTGCTTCTTTAGAATTGGTTTTTTTCAAATGAGTGCACTTGCTCAAACTCATCCAATTTATACTTTAGATTTTAGCAAGGGTAACCATATAGGAATATTTAATCAACAACAAGAATTGGGATTTATATTCATATAATTAATCTTAACAAAATAAATAAGAATGATTATATTTGGATCATAGATAGGGGTTATCAATACAAAACCCATGACATATGAACCATTGTGCTTGGGGATAGTCATTTACAAGGGGCGTAATTTAGTCAGTTAGATAATACATAACGTATCAATTCTACATGCCAATTACTATAAGAGATCACTAAAGTATAGAGATATGAAGGAGTTATAAAGTTATTGGGGACAGCAGTCCTAGTGCCTTTTTTATATTGATTAACAATTCAACAATCAACAATTGCTACTATTGCTATTTTGATTCACAAAACCCCCCTCATTACTTATTTGCCAATTACTAAAATAAAAAGTTGATAAAAAAATTTCCTATTATCTGTGGGATCAACTCCAACATTGTTGGGTTATATATTTTATTCAACACCTTTTTATCTTTTTTTTTTTGGGTTGAGTACCATTTTTGTAACCCCAAATTTTTGCACAGTTGTCGGGGAGTACGGTTTTGAGTTTATTGAATTTTGTAATCAGGATATTAGTTTTGTTACTAATTTTACTTTTTTAATATTTCTAGGACACATGCAGTGTATACCTAATACTCATAATCACGACACTCCCCTGATTTCACTTGATACTGATATTTGGAGAACTCTAAGACAAAATCAATGGATGGATAAATAAGGAGTTCATGATCCAGCAGCCATACTGCAAGGTATGCCTAGTGATGGTGAACATCATAATCTATCACTGCAAAAATATGAGGAAAGATAGAGAAGGTATAGGAAAAAACAACCTCTACAATAATATCTCCCTTAGTTTAAATGTCCCATGGAAGAATTAAATTATCTAAAGCCAATTTAAATGGGTGCAAGCATTACATAAAAACTGCCTCAAGATACTAAGTTCTAAATGATCCAACTACTTGATTTTAAAGAGATACTTGCTAGCCTATCGATTTATCATGAAAACATTCATGTTATGAACTTTGTGGGCATTTGTACCTTATAAAATCTACCTAGAATAAGTTAGAGGGATATTTGAACCTATATTATGGTTAGGTAAACTACCACATAAATCCATTACTACTGAGAATAAGTTGAGGACTCTGTTCTTGAATTGATTTTAACTACCATCAAAAATATATTAATTGAAAGATAAGATATAAAACATTAAGTAGTTGCATGTAGAGGAAATATACGAGATTTAATTGAGGTTCAAGAGAAAGCAACAGAGTGTTCAAAACCAAAGAATGATCAGTAAAAACTTTCTAATGATCTACTGCAGAGCTAATGCTAACACTAAGGTTGTAACAAAATCTATCATTGGTAGGTCATTCATAAATCTACGATAGGATCATGCTTTGAAGATTTTAGAGCAGGTACAAAAAACAATTATGGTTGGCACATTCAAGATAAAGATAGACCCATAAGTACATATCCAATTTGAGTGTGTGGAAAATAGAGAGAATTAGATGAGATGATGCCTCAAGAGGTAGCACAACTGAGAACTAACATTGGATTCTATATTTAGTTAAGTTACTGCTTTATACTTTGTAAGGAGGTATAATTTGAGATACATTTGAAGTATAAGAATAGTCATTTGTGTGAGATTCTACATAAGGTCTTTATAGGTGAGGCCAAGAACACCTCCTTAGATTCGAAGGGTGTTATGGGATTTAAGGGTCATATTTGTGTTTTGAGGATTGGTGATTTGATTTAGTTGATATTGTAGGAGCATCACTGGTCTAGATATTATATCCATTTAAAGGAAAGTATGATGTATAACAATTCATACAATATTATTGCTAGTGCATCTTGATAAATCATTTATAAAAACTTTGTATCATGGTCTTTGAACAATATCAGCTAAAGTTCGAGCACTTAAGACATTTTTGTTTAATTAAGAGGATACTTATTCTCGAATGGAAATGGATCGTATTACTATGGATATTATAATTAGTTTGACATATAATTTTTTATTATTTTGATAGTATCTGGTTCATCACTGATTAGTTGACAAAATCTACTCACATTCTAGGCATTAAGTCTTCCTATAGCGCAAGAGGTTGGCACAGATCTATGTTCATGAGAGAGTTTGTCTGCATAGAGTGCCATTCTCTAATATTTCTTAGAGAGATACTGACACGACTTGGACTAGGCCCTAGTCCTATCGGGTTACTTAATTCCAACAAGGATTGGATACCACCCCTAATACTCATCCATAACCACCCTACACCCTATGTCAGATAAATTTCGAATATATATACCATACAAAAATGGAACAATCATCAATCAAATTTTGTAATGAGGTGTCAGCCCCAATACTAATAACAATGCCAAGGCTGACACCAATACTGACACCGTTTATGCCAACCTAAAGTAGCCCCACAAAACCTATATTCGAAATATAAACAATATCTAGTCGGGACATGCGCCCGACCATAGCAAAAAATCAAAGTCTAAGAAATAATTAAAGTGTGTAGAGAAGTCCATAACATGAAATAGAGCCTTCTATTGTATGGAATCTCTCTACATCAATCTGACACAAAGTTATCCCTAAATCAATTCACTGGGAAGGAGGAGTAGTATGGACAATTCCTGCATCGCGTGGGAATACAGCGCTCGAAGACGGGTTAGAACGTAAATGCTAGAATGTACTTAGGAGTAAGGATAAAATAATTCCAACATTTAAAACCAAGTAAATAAACATATACAATCACACCTGTACATATACACATATATAATCCATGCCAATAAAAGGAACTGAGTTTATCATGCATTTAAAACCTTTAACGTGGGTTTGTGTATTTTTACTATCATAATCCACCCATGGGCTATATGGGTCCAGGTTATCCCCTGAACGGGCCCAGTTCATGTAGCTGCATGAATTCGAGATATCATATGGGCTGGAGATTCCCATGTACCATTTGTCCTCTATGATACATATATTTAACTATAAAGTTAGGGGATTCCTGTGTACCCCATAAGTATAAGGTCGCCATGATAAACCCTCATGCGACATGAGTTTTCAATCTTAGTCCATCGGACTCACACTTTCACGGTAAGCTATCACAACCCGCTATTATTTCTTAATTGAAAACATAGCACATGACCAATCACTAATTACAGAAGTTGTTAACCAAGGCTTTATGATGTGGTATCATTTCACAGACTATACCTTGCAAGCAATGTCATTAGCCAACACTTAGGGGATTTCTATATAACCCAGATGATTTCCAATTTACCAAAACCATGTCCACCAAGGTCTTACCAAATAATTTAAAACCATTTAAACCAATTTAGGTTCCATAACCATATTATGAAATTCAATAGTTTCAACAAAAGTCAGACTATGTGACAAAACCATTCTTATATGCATTTTAACAAATATGTTGAGGGCATATAGTTTCCAAAATGAAAACCAAGAACCAATTGACCATTCCCATAAAAACGCATATTTAATTCCAAAATTACATAAAAACCATAAGAAAAACATGGGAAAATAATATTCATCGATTAACAACTAAACCCCTAATATATAATTCAAAACCCAACAATACCCATTATTATATCACGAATACCATCCATTAAATCATAAATTTAGTTAAACTAAGAGGAAGGAGTAAAATGCCTTAGATACCAAAGAGTACGGAGAGAAACCACCATTGAGAGCCTTAATTGACCACCTTGAAGAAAACCCTAGCCTTTTCTTAACCCAAGAGCTTGAGAGAGATTTAAGAGTGTTTAAAGTTCTTTTGGTTGAGCATAATCGGGTAAATGAAATTCCAAAAGTGTTTTAAGTTGTGGGGTCAAAGGGGGTTACGAGGGCAAATGTCCAGAATACCCCCAACTTAAACTATAAAAATCACTGTAGGAGGGAACGACTCCCCCTATTGACTTGTACACACAACATAGGAGTGATACCCATCACTCGTACCCAAGACAAAATATTGGAAATCACACACTATCTATCATATGACTCCCCTTTCCTAATTTGTACTTTCATCATACGACAAGTAACTTAGAACTGTATCCTAGGCAACCTTCCAAGGGCATGACACACTGATCAACATACAAGTGGATTTACTTACTCGTACTGTTTCTATACAACTTCTATGGTTTCCATTCGTATCTTGGATAGTAACCAACGAAAACCACATAGAGTAACATACTAAGAAGACCCCTAAACCATACCAACATAATACGACTATTAAGCCTAAGTCGTACGATGTCTAGCGAGTTCAAAACCCAAGAAATTTCTAGGGATCAAAACCCATGGCATTTCAATTCTCCCCCACTTGGATGATTCATCCTCTAATGATAATAAAAGGAATGATTAGCACAATTTACACCTTACCACTTCAAATCTAACATTTAACTAAGTTAGAAACTAAGGATTCAAGGAAGTCAATATTTTCTTTAACAAAGTTTGAAAATAAAAGTACGATGAAGAACACCTACCTTCCTCATGAATTTATGAAGTAGACACTACAAGAAAAATAACCTATAAGAAAGGGAAATATGGTCCCAGAAAGTCCAAATCTAGCCCCAATTGGTCTTTTAAGATAGGAAAAATTTGGTTGTGTGTCGTCCTAACAGGCTCCGCCGCAAAAGGTCATTAGAGACAATCCTAATAAGACGGTCCTTAAAATTATTTTGAGATGGAAAAAAAGTTTGTCGTAATTATATTTTTGAAACGGTATATATTTTCCCAATCAAATAACTACATGTTCTTAATTATTCTTTTGTGACGAGAAATATCATCCCAAATAGACTAACTACCTCATCATAATTATTTTTTAGCGATGGTATATCTGCTCTCTGTTAACTAACTATCTCATTGTAATTATCTTTTCGTGATGGTGTTTCTCATCTTGAATAGACTAACTACATGGTCACAATTAGCTTTTAGCGACGTTATATCTTATCTCAAATAGACTAACTACTTATCATAATTATTGTTTTGCAACGATAATTCTCGTCCAAAATAGACAACTACCTGGTCATAATTATCCTTTAGTGACGAGCAAAATTTTTTTCATAAATCAACCTTTAAGGATAAGCAACATCTTGGTCCTAGATCAACCTTTAAAGATGAGCCACATTTCAGTTATAGATAAACCTTTAAAGATGAGCAACATCTCATCCTAGATAAATATTTAATGACGAGCAATATTTCTAGTCTCTAATTGTCCACAAATGAGCCTAATATCACAAAATAATAAATTTTATCAAGCAAATACCAAATTGTTTTCGAGAAACTCGATACAAAAACATGATATTATTAGAGACTAGAAAACTTAGTTAGCATCCCATGATATTAGTTTCAATATTTGTTTCATAAAAAACATAGTTACCATCTTGAGCGAGCTAGAGTATGATATATAATTTTCCATAATATTTGAATACATAGAAAAAAATATTCAAATAACTCTTGTTTCTACTGTTTAGGTCATCGACTTTCCAGCTTTCATCACATGGCCAAAAAATAATCAAGTCCTTGACGTTCAGTTCCTACTATTTCACCTAAATCAAGTAACTCCTGGAACTATAAAGAAGAAATTTAGTACATTTCTTCACCTCATATGCTAAACATAAATCAAGTAAGTGAATATATCAAAGTATCAATTTAAATTTTTAAACACTCAAGTGGAGAGAAAAAAGAGATAAAGTAACAAGTATTTCTCAATATGTACAGCATATTTTCACACTAAGCATTATCAAATACTTTAATAGTTAACAATAGTGGGAGTTCAAAAGTATAGACAAACCTTGTAGCACTTCATTATCACAACTTGAAGATGAACAGAGTCTTGTTTCAATTTGTAACTACATTTGAATAACTAAAGCTCTTTATGTAGTTTCCAACTGCTAGATTTCCCAAGGAACTCTTCGTAATTTTCATTCTCATCAAACCACATCAGGAACTAACTATTTTTGCTATTTCTATCCAGTTGTTTTACAATGTATAAATAAATCTAGTTTTTGTTTAGGGACTATCCAAAGTATCTTGCAAGAAGCTCTACAAGTCTAATCCGAGAAAATTGCAATCAAATGTATCTATACTTATTCAAATTAAATGTGCTGAATTAACAAAACCTATCCTCTTCCTATAATTTACTTTCAGCTTTATGATGTCCTCCTAAGGCTACATATTCTCCTTCAATAAGAAAAAAATGCAATCCCCTCCCTACTCATGAAATTTAATTTCCTTTTCTCTCAATTGAAGCTATAATATTAACTTTAATATCATACTACAACCACCACTATGAATGCCCTATTAACTTCTTGGTCAGTACATAAATATTTTTCATGAATTCACGATTTAAATTGATAGACAAGTTCTTATAAAATACCTATGTACGATTAAGATTTTAAGGATCCTGATTAGCTTTAAAGATTGTTTCTCTAGATATGGTGGAATTATTATCAATCTTACAATCTGCTAGTACAATTTTCCATTAATTCTGCAACTTAGGTTCTTCCATTTCAACCATCTATACCCTAAAAATCCCTTGAATCTCAAGAACATTTGAAATACAAACTCATAATTAACATTTATTTAAAATCTTAAATAAATTACATCATTAGCCCAAAAAAGTGTGAAGGAAATGCTATGTCAAATCTAAATTTCAAAGAGGTAGGGCATCATATTGTCCTGTAGGTGCAGAATCATGGTTTTACAGCTCGGAAAGGCTAGATTATACTCACGAAGGCAATATTGTTATTCGAAGAAAAAAAAGAAAAATGATAAAGAAATATTTTATTTTAAAATATTTTATTCCAAAAGATTTTATTCCAACTATAGCAAATATATGAGTGTGAAGGTGGGACGGGTAGCTTTTAAAATAACACAAACTTTGCACCATTAATATTTATGCAGGCTTCCCTTCAATTACTCTTCCCAGCTCCCTGTCCATTAAAGTACTTTACTTCCTCATTTTCTGTTTTTTCTTGAAGTAGTAAATAAGTGACTCGTCAGCTCACAGCAAAGTATTCCAAGGAGTTTACACTTTTTGATCCCCTTCGAGTGTCTTCTTTTTTAATTTTATTTAGTATGATGATGATATGAAATGAGTTCATGTGAAAGTGAGGATTCATATTACCGACCTCAACTTATTGGGATTGTGGTGTAGTTATTGTTGTTGTTTGTTCCCTTTTCCTATCTTAGAGAGTAGAGAGCAATGAATTTACTGGCGGGGAGACGTCAAGATTCCATATCAAAAGAACTGCTTCCAAAGTATTTGAACTTGATACATTTACTCATAAAATCAACTAAGTACTAAAGGGGCTAATTCAAATATAATAATACATCAACACCAAAACAAACCTATTAAACAACATTTTAAATTAAAAAGGAATTATCTCACTGGTATAATTAAGGCTGAAGCATTCAGTACAAGCTGTCTAGATCTTAGTTTTCATTTTAGAAAGTTGTGGCTATGATATACTACAAGTGGTTTAACATGAGTCCACTGACTTATCACTTCTGTAACAATAGCTAAATTGATTGCTAGATATACAAGTCATAGACTTGATAAAGGGACTAACTACAAATCTCAATCTAAAAATAGTTGTTGAGGCTCATCTTTAGCTGACGCGGGGCTAAACCCATGAAAGAGCACATATAGATGTTGAAATTCTTACAAAATTTAATATTCCAAACCCTGAGAAATGAAAAAAAATAACCAATCATAAGTTAGAACATGCATTAATTATATTTCGGGAGATTCTAAACAAACAAAATACATTTTTATCGTCTTTAATCAGTATTATTTGTGTAATGTTGTTTCACTATCAAACGCTAACTGATAAAAGGTTCTTTTCATTTCACATAATGAAAACATGATTCTTATCAAATGTGAGACAATTGGCAATTCAAGTGGACATTAAACATACAATGTTGGAAATATTCAAAACATTCTTAAAGAATTTAGTTAGGTTTTTTATGTGCAATCATAATTCAACATGCTCAAATAGAAAAAATGTCACTCGTAACTCTGAATGAACCGATCTCCGTACTAACAGTCCCCTATGCGAACAATATTAAATTCTAAAGAAACATCATATAATGCAAACAAGATGCAACCATCTATTCCTCGATAAAGGTAAAAATACTTCAGCATTAAAAATAACTTGCTTCTTATCATTATAAGCAGCATTAAACATCCTCTCTCTCAGAGAGCCCAATATCTTCACAGCATTCATAATGCTACAAAAGGAAGCAGAAAAGTTTACTAAGGATCACATGAAACTAAAATTAGCACAAATAGGAAATTAGTATCAATAGTTACTCACCTGGCATATAATTTATTGTATAAATATAAAACGTTGTAAAAGAGAGTGGGCCTTAGTACAACCATATCATCCGCTAATTTCAGATAATCCTGAAAGCAGAGTAAAGTTTAACACAATATTTCCTAGAGAAAGGTAAAGACATTGCTTAGAACAAATCCACTTACCCTTAGGAGGTGAACATTTTTCCTCCATCAACTAAGCTTGTAGCATTGTCCTTAATAATTTAAAGGTGTAGAAAATCTTCCCTTTTGATTTAGGTATGGTTAATAAAACTATTATCTTGATGGTAAAAATATAAATTAAACCCTCCAATTACATTTACCTTTTGGTTTTGTCCCTTTTCACAACTTTCAAAACTACCAACCTACTTTATTGGGCATGGAACTAGACAAAGAGGGAAAAAGAGAGAAAAATTTAGAACAAGTGGAAACAAATAAGGGACAAGGAGGGATGTGGACATTCAGTTAAAGAAGAAATAAAAGTAGCAGTAACCATAGAAAAGTTAATGGATAGTTATTGATGGCAAAGAAGGAGGAGGAAGATGGAGGGAGGCCCTTAATAAATTAAACAAGTTCAGAATAAAATAAAAAATTATGATGCATAGAATTTCTATGTTTCCCTCGGGATACCTGCACAACAAGCCTAAATGGAGAGTCCAAAAACATGAGAAAATTTAAGAGGAAAATGTTGCAAAATTTAATCAAAGCAAGTAAACTCCGACTTCATCAAAGTTAAGGGGCTTTATTTTCCTTTACTCTTTATAGTCCTATTTCATTTATTTCACAAGTATGTAGTTTTCCTTAAGAAGAAATTCAGAAATTAGAAACGAAAAGGAGCAAAAAAGAATGACAATGGATAAACTAAATAGAAAATATCATGATCAGTAAAAATGACACGAAATCTATAACAAACAATTCACTCTATCTATAAATGCTAAATCTCTAGCACAGTGATATTATTGATTTACAACGTACAAATTCACATATTTATTCCCGGGATGAATAGTTTTATGCTTTTTCAATATCTCCATACGGTTGTATTAGTTGTATTCCATGTTTTTCATCCATAGTTTAAATATATTCGTATCAAAAAAAAATAAGTCACAAGAGTTACATACAGTTTTGGATGAATCGAGGTAGAATAATTCATAGACTTACCAGATACAGTTCATGAAAGGACTGCTAAAAGAGAATCCAAAAAGCATTCTAGGTTGAGTCTCATACTACCTGATAGAATCCAGGAGTTCCTCTAAAATAGACCAGTAATACATGGGTAGCCCTCTCAAGTATATGTGCCTGTGGAAGATATGAGATATAACTATCAAAATTTAGATAATAGTTTTAGAAAAAACTACAGTTTCTGTAAAAATCTTTACCTAATCATAAGAAATGTTTAGATCCTGAATTTTCAATAAAAAAGTGATCCATACTGATATTTGACGCTAGTACTCGTACCAGCAACATTTATAATTAGGTTTGCATGGGTCAAAACAACACCCTATCAGTTTTAAAGATATGCATTTTTCTTCAATTCTGAAACGTAATAATATTTAGAATTGAGTAGATAATAATCTGATATACCTTTGGGGTCCCAGTTGTACCACACGTATATCATATCGTAGCAACAACTTTAGGTTTTGAAATGAAAAATAGTTTACGATTACTGAGACCTTGAAAGAAAATCATTCACTAATACTATGAAACGTCAATAATCAAGAAGTATAACACAAATACAGTAGATAGATGCATAATCTATCTTGCAAGATTACATAAACAAGATAATAGTTTAGAGTTTATTTATCTGAACACTTATTTGTGAAGTACTATATCAAGAACTAAGCTCTAAGTGAGGGCACTAGTATTAGATTTTTGTGCTATTTTTTGTGATTTGTCCTTTTTTCTTATGTAGAGCTTTGGAAATAGATTTCAACTAGCAATAGATTCACATCAATTAGAACCTCACTAGTTGCGTCATTGCCCCTAGCGCAAAGATAAAATAATGAAAGAGGATTATGATTAAAAAATTATTAACTAAAAACCAGACATATAAGAAATGAAGCTATTAGTATCTGTAAGCAATGAAGAGTTTCGTCATCAGTAAGCAGTGGCCGATAGGCCCATTTCAATGTCATTATATACATGATTTGACATTATTTATACGATAAAAAACTATAGAAATGAAATTGAAAATAATACAATAGAAAATAGAGAATAGTGAAATCAATCAAACGAAATTTAGTAAAAACAAAATTTAAATCAAGTAAGTAGTAGAAAAAAAATTAAAAACATTCGAAATTGAGCAAGCACACAGATTAGGGAACCAAACAATCAAAATTGAAATAAAAAATTAGGGATATCATACCTGATTGCTGTTATAGTAGCTTTAATAGTAGTTGCTTTGGAATGTCGATAGAAATTAAAGAGCAGACGCGATAGAACCTTTATCAAAGCTACATCCTTGGTTTGCAATCGACGAGAATATCGATCCAAAATCTCAACTGGGACCTCCTCATAAGACAATGTATCTAAAATACCAATTTCCTTGATAGGCATAGCCGATGAAGGATCACCTACGCACTTTCTCAACATAAAGAAATGGAACACGGGGTGAATGGAGCTCAACCAAAAGGCAACTCCAACACATAAGCAACCTTACCAACCCTTCTTAACACCAAGTACGGACCAACATACCAGAGTTTGAGCTTACCCTTTTTACCAAAATGCATAACTCTCTTTATGGGAGATACCTTCAAGAACACCCTATCCATAACCTCAAACTCTAACTCTCTTTGCCTCAAATCCATAAAGGACTTTTGGAATCTTTGTAGAGCCTTATGTCTATCCGGAATAACCTCTACCTTGTTCATGGTTTGGAGAACCAAATCCGGTCCAAATATCTCCACCTCACCAACCTCAAACCACCTAATAGGAGACCTACACCTCATACCATACAAGGCCTCAAATCAAGGCATCCTAATTCTAGAGTAGTAGCTATTATTATAGGAAAACTCTACAAGAGGTAAATGCTCAACCCAGCTACCACCATAGTCAATCACAAAAGCATGAAGCATGTCATCCAACATCTTAATAGTCCTTTCTGCTTGGCCATCCGACTGTAGGTGTAAAGTTTTACTACTACTTACCTTGATCCCCAAACCATTATAAAATAACTGCCAAAAGTGACATGTAAATTGCATACCACGATCAAAGATGATAAACACAAGAATCATATGAAACCTCTCAATCTCATGAAGATGCAAGCTCATATAATCCTCAACCGAGAAATTACGCCTCACTGGCAAAAAGTGGGCAAAATTTGCCATCTTTTCCATGATGACCCAAACCGAACCAAACAGATTTCAAGACCAAGGAAGACCAGTAATAAAATCCATGTTTATCACTTCCCACTTCCACTCTAGAACCTCAATTTCTTGATACAATCTCCAAGGCCTCATTTGCACAACTTTCACTTATTGACACATTATATAATTGGCCAAAACAATTGCCACAACACACTTCATATTTTTCCACCAATAAATATCCTTGAGGTCATGAATCATTTTTGTTGAACCAGGATGAACAACATAGCGCAACTTATGCACCTCCGCTAAGATCCTCACTTGCAAACCATCATCGTAAGGAGCACATAATCTCTCGTGGTACCGCACCAACATCACCCTTTATCCTCATCAAGATAGGATCTAACATTTTCTTCTTCTTAATATCGGTACCAAGTGACTATTGCGCTACTTTCGGATGAACACTCAACTATTCTCTGAGTCCAAGAATTGAACTCTAAGGTTAGTCCAATTGTAAAAATCCTTCACCAAACCCCGCTTCTCCATATCCACATGAGCTAGAATCTTTATGGACAACCTACTAAGAGTATTAGAATCCTCATTAGCTTTACCTAGATAGTAGTAAAAACCCATGTCGTAATCCTTGAGAAGCTCAAGCTATCTTCTTTGCCTGAGGTTAAGAACTTTCTGAGTAAACACATATTATAGAATTTTATGACAAAAAAAATAAGATGTCCATATGCACTCCATACAAATGGTGACACCAAATTCTCAACGAAAACACCACAACTAGCAATTCTAAATCATGAGTTGGATAATTTCTCTCATGCACCTTCAATTTCCAAGAAGCATAAGATACCACTTTGTTATGCTGCATCAGAACACAACCACCTCCCACATTGGATGCATCATAATAGACCAAAAACCCATCAGTGCCTTTGGGCAAAGTCAAAATTTGAGCCAATGTTATCTTATCCTTTAGCTTCTCAAAACTACCATTACAAGCATTAAACCATAAGAATCTTACCTTTCCCTTAATTAACTTAGTCAGTGGAGTAGCTATAGAAGAAAAAACTCCATAAACCTCCTATAAAACCCTATAAACTAAAGAAACTATGAATATAGATTAGAGTCGTGGGTTTAGACCACTTCTTAACCACGACAACCTTTTGAGGATTCATAGTGATCCCTTTACTAGAAATAATATGACTAAGAAAAGTGACAATGTTAAACCAAAATCACATTTTAAAAACTTAGCATGCAAGTGCTTCTCCTTCAAGGTCTACAACACAACACAGAGGTGATCAGCATGATCCACCTCACTCATAAAGTATACCAAAATATCATCTATAAACACAATGACAATCAAATCCAGAAACTAACAGGAGACCCTATTTATCAATTCCATAAATATCATTGGGGCATTAGTCAACCCAAAAGACATAACCATAATCTCATAATGCTCATACCGAGTATGGAAGGCAGTCTTAGGGATATCCTCCTCCCTAATATTTAGCTAATGTTACCCAAATTAGAGATCAATCTTGGAGAAATACTTAGCACCCTATAAATAATCAAACAAGTCATCTATCCTTGGAAGAGGATACTTGTTCCTTATCATTATCTTATTCAACTGTCGGTAATCAATACATATTTGAAGGAAACCATCCTTCTTACACACAAAAAACACCAGTTTACCATATAGGGATATACTAGGATGGATGAACCCCTTATCTAAAAGGTCTTTTAATTTCTCCTTAAGATCCTTCAACTCAACTAGAGCCATTTTATATGGAAGAATAGAAATTGGATGAGTTTCTCAAAAAAGATCAATCCCAAACCCAATCTCCTTATCAAGAGGAAAACCAGGAGGGCTATCTGGAAAGACCTCAGGAAATTTTTTTACCATAGTGATAGAATACAAAGAGGACCCTCTGAGTAAGAATCTTTAACCCAAACTAGATGATAGAGTCATCCCTTAAAGATTAATCTCAGAGATTTAGGGTGTGATATAAACCTCTCCTAAGGAGCTAGGAAATCACCATCTTTCTTTATAACTGGATCATTAGGGAACTTAAAGACAACCTTATCGGTTCAACAATCTAGAAATACATAGCATAAGTGCAACCAATCTATACCTAATTTAATATTGAAATCCAGATTATTTAATTCAAACAAATCCCCCAAATTTTCTTTATTACCAACAGATACCACACACCCCCTACAGACTTTTTTACAGATCATAGAGTCACCTATTAGGGTAGAAATAAAAAAAGGCTATGAGACACACTCAGGACCAAAACCAAAATGCATAACCACAAATAGAGTCACATAAGAGAGAATGGACTCCAGATCTATTCAATAGCACACATCATGAGAGAAGATTTTCAATGTACTATTGATGACATTAGACAATACCTCAAACTCCTATCGAGTAGTGAGAGAATAAACACAATTCCAACCAGTGCCAAAACCATATGGTGCACCCTTTTTTGCTGGATCTAAAGAACATACAATAGGAACCTTGATTGCTCCCGAGGAAACTTTACAAATCAGATAGTTTCTAAGCATATGGTTTAGCTAACCATGATTGAAGCATCCATCTCTTTCCTCGACAGACAAACCCCGATGTAAACGACCACAAAATCTACAAGGATTATATGATAGATCTGACTAAGGCCTAATATCTTGTGATTGGGCACCCGGTGAACTTAAATTATTGCTACTATTGAAACGCCTATCACCCGATGAGTTTGGGTAGGGATCACTAGCTGTCGAATAAGACCTCAAATTATCCCAGTTCTTCTTAGTCCATGTATCATTATCCCTGCCACTTGCGTTAAAAAATCAAAACTTCTTTCCATGTCTCTCTCCTAACCCATCCTGCTTTATTTTCTCTTCTTCTACCTATTGCATGTACATAACCAATATAAATATATACATGTTCTTGATTAACAAGGAAGCCTTACTCTTTAGAATCAACTCAATAGACATTCCTAAAGCAAACTTTCACATTTAGGCCTTAATACTAGAAACCAACTCCAGAGCATACCATGATAACTAGTGAAACTTCAAGTCATACTCTTTGATCAATATCTTACCCTACTTTATATTAACCAACTTTTTTGCTTTTACTTCCCTCAACCCCTGAGGAAAGAAATGGTCTAGAAAAGCATTGGAAAAATCCTTCCATAGTGATGACTCAGCACCACCACCCTTTGACTATTTACATTCCTCGTACTATTGGTATGCCACATCTTTAATCTAATAGGCTGCAAAATCCATGCCTTCCATATTAATGGAATTCATAACACAAAAAATCTTTCCATCTCATAACCTTAACACCAGTAAAGGTCAAAGGATTTAGTCTCATGAACAAGCTAATGCTTGAGGCCTAAAAAATGGAGTAATAAGAACACCATGCTCAGATTGAGTGGCTACTAACTGTGCTAACATATTGATGGATTGACGAAAGTTAGTAATCATTACTTCAACCTAAAGAGTTTGATAATGAAAAGAGGTAACCAGTAGAACTCCAAAATAATCCAGAATTAGACCCCTAGATCGGGTATGGATCTCATATATACGGTGTTCCTGATAAACATTGTCGGCAGTTAGGATAGAGAAGTTTCCATTAACTTTAGATCATTAAGGCATGATGTAAAAAGTGAAAAAATCTGAATTAAAGAAGAATTCATGACTTAAACCCCGTAGCTTGAAAATAAAACATAAGAAAGAAAAATATTCCTAAATTCCAAGTAGCATCTCCCTTATGAGTGTGGCATGCTCCACACCCTTAAAAGAGACTCTACTCGACACTGCTTTGTGGACTCCCAAACAACCATAAACCTAGGGCTCTAATACTAATATAATATGACTCAAACTAGGGCCTAGTCGTGTTGGGTGCCTTAAGACTAACAAGGATCAGAGACCACTCCTAATGCCCAATCATAACCTCCCTACACCCTATGTGTGATGAATTTCAAATATATATAAAATAACAAAATAGAACAATTATAAATCAAATACAATCAAGCGATGTCATCCCCAATACCAATACCAATGCCAAGGATGATACCAATACTGATACCGCCTATGACAACCCAAAGTAGTCTCGCAAAGACTCAATCCGAAATTAAAACAATATTTAGTCGGGAACTCCCACCGGCCATAGCCAAAAAACAAAGTATAAGAATTAATAAAAGCGTGTAGAGAAGTCCATAACATGAAATGAAGCCTTTCATAGTATGGAATCTCACCACTTTAATCTGACATCAAGTTGTCCCAGAATCCAATCACTAAGAATGAGAACTAGTATGGTTGGTTCCTGCATCATGTGGGGTTACATTACTTAAGATGAGTTAATTGGTGAACCCTAGAATATACATAAGAGTAATGATGAAATAATAACAATGTTTAAAACTTGATGAATCCAAATTGGAAAGGGTTTCATCCTATTAAGGGATTTGGGTCGGCTTTGTAAAATTACAAAATTTCCCCTGTGCATAAATCCGCTAAGCCTCGATCACGGCTATCACGACCGCTCTAGGATTATAACAATTGTAGGCATTTTACCAAACTTGACTAGCCGCAATCGTGAACCTTAGACCGCAATCGCTGTAACTGAGACCAGTTCGTGCTCTAGGTCATTTAGTTGTAGTTCTCTTCTCTTTTTGACCCCTTTTTAATTTCAATTCCACATCTTTCCTTTTTATCACCTTTATACTTGCAAAATGTGGAAATTAGTGCATTCAACAAACAAAAAGCCCTCATTTATACCTTTAAATCATAGAAGTGTGCATAAATATTTAGATGTAAACTAGTGGTAAATTCATCACTCACCCAGACACCCAAACTTATACTTTTGCTTTTCCTCAAGCAACACTAATTCTTACTCAATGAGACATTGCAAATTTAATCCCATTTATATAACCAAATAAACACAATGACTTCAAACTCAATTGACACCATAGGTAGATCTCCAGATGGGCAAAGTTATTTTCATGAATCCCCTCAACATAAAACACAATATCAAAAAAGCAAAGGAATTAGAGAAACAATAATGCAACACTTACCAACTCTCTACAGGTGACTCCCAATCAAAAGTAACTCAGCTATACTCCTTTGCCTATTTTTTAGGGAAGATGACAATTTCACCTTTCCCAATTCGTTTATGTGATCCCTCACAAAAAGAAAATCCCACACACCAAATTATAAAATATTCAACAAGGGATGGTATTTCAAAACACTCTCTCACAAAATACTCTCTCAATTTCCATACCATAGGCTTGCCCTTTTTCAATCACCTCTACAATGAGTACACTTTTTTGAACATCTTGAATGACTTTTTGAGCTTGTAACATTGGTTAGGGAAAATGGTATGGTATCATTTAGGAACAAAGTAATTACACCACCCTTGAGAATATACATCACCCTATTTTAACCCAACTTTGTACCATAGACCACTTCATTTATTTTCAAAATTCACACATTCCTACCTTTGCCACCTAGTTTTACCCAATTCTTTGAAAGCATTTTCTTTTCAACTAATTCCTTTGATATCTCATGCTATTCCTTCCTTTTATGAGCCCTTTCTTTTTTACTTTTTCACATTTCTTTCTTTGCTAAACATCATAGGCATCCACTTATATTATCATGTCCAAAGTTTATCCTTTCCAAACTCACCACCCCCTTCTTAGGCATTTGGCATTAATTTTCATAGTTTGATCTCAAGGAGTGTAGGGTTCAAAAGAGAAAAAACTTTTAATGGTTAAAGGCTTTTAATGTGGTTTCTAAAGAAAGGCTTGAAGGATAAAAATTGGTAACTAAGTATACTATTATAGGTATGGGTAGGATATTTAGGCAAAAGTGTGTTCCTATTTTCACAAAGGTCTAAGATCTTTTCACCAAGCAACTATAGTCACAATTACCCTTGAGAGACTAAGGGGGCAAGTTATTTATGGTAGAGGTATAAATGAGAGTTAAACAATTATGCTCACTGCACATGGAATGTAAAGTCCTCAAGAAAACTCAATTGCATTTCCAAATAGAGACAAAATAGAGTATTTACCGACTTCCACAAGCTAGCAATCTTGGATCACAAAAAGAGGTAAATAATTGTTACACAATTGTTCACTTCTATGTCCTTGGTTTTCATAAAAAATGGATGAAGTGGGTGTTTTCTTCACATTTTTGTTTTCTTCAAATTTGCACCACACATAATTTGCTATTTATGGTACAAAACCAAGTCATTGTCTCACATTTCAGCTTTCATGAAGGGAAACCATATGGCTATACAAACTTCACCAAAGGTATAAATGACGATCCCAAATCTTATATGCCACATGTACTTAAATTTGCCTTGTACGAATAGCTATGATGCTATGGGTACTCAGACTTCCTTGGCATCTATGACTCAATATCCAATCACAATGCCTTGTATGAATTGCTATGATGCTATGGGTACTCAGACTTCCTTGGCATCTATGACTCAATATCCAATCACAACGATTTTCCCTTAAGAATTTCATCACTCAATATATCATAGGGAAATACTCTTCTGATATCATCATAAACATGATAGTAATAAATCTTAAAATGAAACAAGCAACAAATCTATGAAATATGGTGTCATGCCTCAATTCTTATTGGGGCGGACTGGAACCCGTAATCGAGGAGGTCCAGGAGAACCAGGTCATAACCTTATACTTCCCATGCATACCTCTATGACAGCCTAAAATTCAAACAGCATCATGTCGCATATAAAAAGAAATAATCACTTGTATAAGCTCGAGCACACACACATATATATATATAATACTTGGTCGTTGGAGTCATCGCGTCTATTAGAAAAAATAACACCTTGATAGTATATTAGGTCTACAAAGCCTCTAGACAATACACAGAGTTTAACTATGGTCGGGACACACCCCGCCATATAACTAACTTCTATACAATACCAAAAGTGACTGGATATAACACGGAAAGCCCCGAAGCAACCTGGAGCTTACCAAAAGCAGCTGGATATCCTAGCTCCTACTTGTGCGGTATATGAGCTGAGGTACCTATTCCTACAGCATGAAATGCAGGTCCCCCATGGGGGACGTCAGTACAAAATATGTACTGAGTATGTAAAGTTGTAGATAATCACATATGATATAGGTGCTTAATATAAAATAGAAACACGTGAATAA
This sequence comes from Capsicum baccatum var. pendulum, assembly GCA_030864225.1. Taxonomy (NCBI): domain Eukaryota; kingdom Viridiplantae; phylum Streptophyta; class Magnoliopsida; order Solanales; family Solanaceae; genus Capsicum; species Capsicum baccatum. The sequence goes on from CM061558.1 coordinate 156,065,498, forward strand.
ATCGTAATAGGAGTGGACCATACTTACTAGAACTTGTGACAACCTGTACATTGTATTTATTCAATCACTTTACCTTCATTCTTATAATCTTTGTAATCATTACTATACTGTACTATGACCAGTAGGCTGCCTCCAGTACATATCAACTGGGAAACTTTCTTAATAGAACAATTGTTCACTTTCATGCCAAAAATATGGTATAGAGTATGCTTTACATACCTGACTGTAAACCTTCAATACTAATCCCAAATGGACTTCCCGTCTTTTTAGATTACTTATCTACAATGAACATATATAGCAATCTAGTATTAGCAACCAAATGTCACAATTTAATTATTTGAATTCACCAAACTAGTGGTTAAGTAGTAAGCATTAATTACACCATAAAGGGTTTCACTTTAACCCTCTTATACTCCAATTACATTCACATGCCATGCATATTCATACAACATCCTCCAATATTAAGTTTGGATTCATTTATCCTTCCAACCAATACATTAAACCAAATTGAGCCATAGACATAAATAATCATCAATTCAATAATATATCATCATATCCACCTTCCATAACTCAATTACCTTATCCACCTTCCACAATTCAATACAACCAAACCATGCAAAATAGTCCATAACCCTATTTATATCACCTTTCAAAAACAACCAATACATATAATCCTCTATCACACATATAAATCTGGAAAAGAACAAAGGCAAACAATATTCATACCTTAGAATTCACCTCTCGATTATGAAATCTTGTTTTCACAAATAATAGGTGCCATTCGAAGCTCTCAAGATGACAAACACAATTATCAAATTACTTTGGAATTTCTACGATTTAATCAAAAGTAATTTAAAGGTAAAATTTGGCTAGGGTTTATTCTTCCTCAATGATTGATGATGAAAATGAGTTTTTGAACTCATATACATGTATATATACACAAATTCCCATCCATAATATAATAGGAAATGATAAAAATGCCTTTAAAATTTAAATAATGTCAAATCTGTCCTTTGGTGGACTATTTTGATAAGCTAAAGTAGATCGACTATAACTCTTTTCTTCGATATCGAATTTGGGTGAAATTGTTATCGTTGGAAGGATAATTCAAAGGTATTTCATTTCATATAAAGTAGGCCACCCAGTTCGTCGTGTACAAGGAGTTATGCTTATTTGAAGTTGACCCTAAAAATCTATTTTGATTGGCTGAAGTAAAACGAGTATAACTCCTTACTCAGACATTGGATTTGGATGAAACCAATTTCATTGGAAAGAAGACTCAAAGATATTTATTTTCATAGGACGAATCTCTCCCAGTTCATTATATTAAAGGAGTTATGATCGTTTGAAGTTGACCCAAAAATTTGGGTGGCATCAGTAGTTTGTGTGCAGGAAATTTTCCTGCACATTTACTATTCCAAAATATCCCGGCCACTGTTTTATAGTTTCGAACATGCTCGATTATATCCAAAACCTATCCATTTTTGGAAATCTTCATATCATTGGAGAGATTATTTCATAACCTTCGCATGGAACCATCGACGGGCAAATTCCGGTATAAATAAAATAAAATAAAAATTAATTCCATATAAATAAGACCAATACACGTACTTGAATATGGAGTGTTACATCCTTCCCCCCTTTAGGACATTCTTCCTTGAATGTTAGCATAGATATTCAGCCAAAACAAGTTTAAGTTCATCATTAATATTCACATCATCATATAAATACTATGCATATATAAAAAAAAAACTTACTTGTTAATGTTCTGGCTCCGTTTATTGAACTTCCTCTTCATCTTTGAACAAATGAGGGTACTTCGATTTCATTTCTTCCTCAGCTTCCCATGTAATCTCTTCCTTTTGATGATTTCTCCAACATACTTTCACAGATGCTATCTCTTTATTTCTCATCTTTATAACGTGGCGATCTAGAATAGCAATAGAAACTTCTTCATAGGTAAGATCTTTTGCAACTTGCACTTCCTCAGTAGAAGTGATATGTGATGGATCTCCGATGCACTTTCAAAGCATTAACACATGAAATACTGGATGAACTAATGAGAGCTCTTGGGGTAGCTCTAATTCATATGCAACTTGTCCAAACCTTCGAGTGATCTTATACGAGCATATATAACGTGGAATCAACTTCCCTTTCTTGCCAAATCTCATTAGCCCTTTCATTGGTGATACCTTTAAAAATACCCAATCGCCTATAAAAAACTCTAGCCCTCTCCTTCTACTATCTACATATAACTTGTGTCGACTTTGGGCTATTTTCAGTCATTACTAAATTACTTTAACCTTCTCTATGGCTTGATAAACAAGATCCAGTCCGAACAAAAGAGTTTCACCTACTTCAAACCATCATATTGGTGATCTACACTTCTTTCTATATAAATCTTTATATGGTTCCATTTTGATACATGAATGATAGCTATTATTGTAGGCAAACTCAATAAGAGATAAATGATCATCGCAGTTGCCCTTAAAATCTATTACACAAGCTTGTAGCATATCTTCAAGTATTTGGATGGTATGTTCTGCTTGTCCATCTATTAGAGGGTGAAAAGTTGTACTCAACTGCACTTGTGTTCCCAAACACCTCTGAAAAGACTTCCAAAAGTTTGCGGTAAATTGGGTTCCCTAATCTGATAAAATAGAAATTGGCACTCGATGTAATCGGACTATCTCTTTAATGTAAAGCTTCGCATACTCTTCAACTGTGTAAGTAGTCCTAACTGGTAGGAAATGTGTGGATTTTTTAAGCCTATCAACAATCACCCATATAGAATCAAACTTACGGGATGTACGAGGGAAACTAATAATGAAATCCATGTTTATCATGTCGCACTTCCATCTTGGAAGATTAATGCATCGCATATAACTTCAGGGTTTTTGGTGCTCAACTTCAACTCTTTGACAATTTGGACATTCAGCTACAAATTCTACAATGCTCTTCTTCATCTCATTCAACCAATACATATCTTTCAAATCTTGATAAATTTTGGTTGATCCTGGATGAATGGAATACCTCGAACAATGTGCCTCTGTCATAATCTTCTTTCTTAGCCCGTCTACATCCGGCAAACACAATTGGTTTTGATACTGAAATACTCCTTCTCGCATAAGCTCAAATGCCTTGGTCACACCACTCTGAACGTTCTCCTTAAGCTGTAACAAAATAGGATCTTTATATTGCTTTTCTTTCACTTCAGCTACTAATGAAGATTCCGCAGCATTATGTATGATAAGCTCTTTATCCGGAGTTTCAAGAAGGCGAACTCCCAAACTAGCTAACTGGTGAAGATCATTAATCATCCGTTGCCTTTATATAGGCGCCATCATAGCCTTATGACTTAACGCATCAGCTACCACATTTGCTTTCCCTGGATGGTACAAGATATCAATATCATAGTCCTTTAATAGTTCAAGCCATCTCCGCTGCCTTAAATTTAGATACTTCTGATTAAAAATATATTGCAAGCTCTTATGGTCAGTATATATATCAACATAAACCCCATATAAGTAGTGGCGCCATATCTATAAAGCAAAAATAACTACTATCAGCTCAAGATCGTGTGTAGGATAATTTTTCTCATGTGGCCACAATTGTCTAGAAGCATAAGCTATTACCTTACCATGCTTCATCAATATACATCCTAAACCAATTCTGGAAGCATCACAATACACTATATACCCTTCAGTTCCTTCTGGAAGTACCAACACGAGTGTAGAAATCAACTTGTTCTTTAAATCTTGAAACCTTTTCTCACAGGAATCATTCCATTGGAATTTGGATGCTTTATCAGTTAGCTTGGTTAAGGGTGCTGAAATGGAAGAAAACCCTTCAACAAAGCTTCTATAATAACCGGCCAACCCGAGAAAACTACAAATCTCCGTGGTCATTGTGGGCCTTGGCCAGTTCTTCACAACTTCTATCTTTTGAGCATCAACCTTTATCCCTTCAGTAGATACAATATGACCCAAAAATGCCACCGACTTTAACCAAAACTCACATTTAGAGAACTTTGAATAAAGCTTACAATCACAAAGAGTCTGCAATGCCTATCGTAAGTGATTGGTATGGTCCTCTTCAGATCTAGAATAAACTAGAATATCATATATAATAACTATCACAAATACATCCAGGAATGTCTTAAACACCCTATTCATCAATTCCATAAAAGTGACGGGTGCATTTGTTAGCCTAAATGACATAACTAGAAACTCATAATGACCATACCATTTTCGAAAAGCTGTCTTGGGTATATCCTTCCTTTTGACCCTCACTTGGTGGTAACCTGACCTCAAATCAATCGTAGAAAAGAACTTGGAACCCTATAACTAATCAAATAAATCATCAATTCTTGGGAGAGGATATTTATTCTTAATAGTCACCTTATTCAATTGTCGATAATCAATACATATCCACAGCGAACCATCTTTTTTGTACACAAATAACACTATAGCTCCCTAGGGGTGCATACTAGGCCTTATGAATTCCTTCTCTAGCAAATCTTTTAATTTCTCTTTCAATTCTCATAATTCTACTGGGGCTATTCTATATGGAGGAATGGAGATTGGTTGGGTTCCTGGTATTACATCAATACCAAACTCTATTTCTCGTTCAGGAGGCAAACCTGGAATATCTTAAGGAAATACATCAGAAAATTTATTTACCATCGAAACAACGTGAAGAGTTAGTGGCTCCTCTTCTGTATCCCTTACTCTAACTAAATGATATATGTATCCCTTGGAAATCATTCTTCTTGCCTTAAAAAAGAAATAAATCTACCTCATGGCGCGCCAATTTCACCTTTCCATTTAAGGACTGATTCATTTGGAAAATGGAAATATACCTTTTTTGTGCAGCAATCAATTGTGGCATAACAAGACGCCAACCAGTCCATACCCATTATAATATCAAAATCTACCATTTCAAACTTTACGAAATCAGCCATCGTATCACGACTACAAACAGTTACTATGCAGTTTTGGTAAATCCTTCTAGCTATAATAGATTCCACAACCGGTGTGGATACTTCAAATGGCTTAGTTAACAGTTCAGGTATTCTTTCGAACTTTCCAGCAACCAATGGAGTAACGTAAGATAATGTAGAAATGGGATAAATTAAGGCATATACACTGAATGAAAAGATAGACAATGTACCCGTAACCACATCAGGGGAAGCCTCTAAATTTTGTCTATTTCCTAGAGCATACGTATGATTTTGAGCCCCGCTAGAACTCGTGGCTCCTATATCACCTCTAACACGACCCATTAGTTGTGCACCCTTTCCTGAATAATTCATCAATGATAATGATGAAATAAATGACCCCGTAGGTCATTTTATACCCTCTATTCCCCTTATTGGGTATTCTCTCATTATATTCCCTAACATACCACACTTAAGAAAACATTGGTCCCCAGCCGACATGCGCCCAAATAATACCTTCCACATTTATTGCATGGCTCTCGAGGAGGTCTCGACTAGCTCATATTCCTTTTCCCTTGGTACTCCACTGTCCGTGAACTCTGACTCTCATTTCTGTGCCTAAATTGATTTCCTCTAGACCCTTGGAACTGTGGTGGGGCACTAGCTGCAGAATAAGAAGATAATAGCCTAGGTAGTCTAGCAGAAAACTTTGACTGAACCCTCCTTGGGATGCCATGAACTGCCCTGTAGATCTGGCCCTCTTGGAATATCCTATTTCTAATTCCTGTGTTCTTCTCCTCTGCCTCTGATCTTTCATTTTTTGTGCAAAATCTTGGATCCTCGCTATGTCCATATCTTTGTTCAAAGCGGCAATAGTATAATCTCTAACCAGATATGGATCCAGCCTATCAACATTTTGATGAACTCTATCATCCATAGTAGTTACAACATTAGGAGCATATCTCAACAAGGAATTAAATTAGAGACTGTACTATCTCACACTCATATTCCCCTAACGAAGATTTAAAAACTGATCTGCACGAGCCTGACGAATCTCGAATGGAAGATAATGATAAAGGAAAGCCTCTTTGAAATCTTTCCAACTAGCTGGGGGTGCATCAATACCCCTAGATGGTTTCCAGTCCTCGTACCAATATATAGCCTCCCATTTGAATCTATACGCTGCTAACTCCACTGTCTCTCTACCCATTACATGCATAACATCTAAGGCCCTTTGAATCTGATCAATAAAGTCCTGTGGGTCCTCGTTAAGATCTGATCCAGTAAAAATGGGAGGATCCATCTTAAAAAAATCCCGTGTCTGAAGGCTAGCCTCTCTATATATACCTCTAGGACGCATGGTAGGAATGGTTTCCCCTTGAGCTTGCCTAGCAACTATACGAGTCAAAAGTTGCACTGCATTTCTATGATCTTGATCAGCAGCATTAATAGGTAGCTCCGAGGATATAGTTCTCCTCCCCCTTATTTCTTCCGGAGTGGAAGATGTTTCTAATGCATGCTTAGCTGGAGCCTCACTTTGATTAGCTGGTATAGTGGGTGACTTACCAGTTCCCTCTTCAGCAGCCACATCTACTTATTTACTGATATTCTTGCTTCTGGTAACCGGCATCATTACTATAATAAGAGAAACAAACGGATTTAGTGGTCAACTATGACTTCATATACAATATAGGCTCTATCGCACGATTTAAGACATGAAGAAAAAAAACAATTCCTAAATGTCCATATCCTCTTGTTTATAGATGCGGTGCACAACACACCGATAAATAAGACTCTACGTAGACACGGCTTTGTAGACTCACTAGGACGAACTTCTCTGATACCACTATTGTCATGCCTCAAATCCTAATGGGGTGGACTGGCACCCGTAACTGAAGAGGCCCGGGAGAACCATCTCATAACCTTATACTTCCCATGCATACCTTTATAAAAACCCAAAATTTGGACATCATCATGTCGAATATAAAAGGAAATAATCACTTGTATAAGGTTGAGCACACATATATATATATATATAATACTTGGCCATTGGATCCATCACGTCTATTAACAAAACACTACCTTGACTGTACATTAGGTCTACAAAGCCTCTGAACAATACACAGAATTTTACTAAGGTCGGGACACACCCCGCCATATAACTAACTTCTATACAATACCAAAAGTGACTGGATATGACACGAAAAGCCCCAAAGCAAAATAGAACTCACTAGAAGTAGCTGGATATCCTAACTCCTACTTGTGCAGTGTATGAGCTGAGGTATCTGTGCCTGCAGCATGAATCAGTACAAATTATGTACTAAGTATGTAAAGCTGTAGATAATCACATATGATATTGCTGCTCAATCGAAATCAGAAACAAGTGAATAAATCGTAATAGGAGTGGACTACACTTACTAGAACTTGTGACAACATGTACATTGTATTTATTCAATCACTTTACCTTCATTCTTATTATTTTTGTAATCATTACTGTACTGTACTGTGACCATTAGCCTGCCTCCAGTACATATCAACTGGGATTGACCTATGTTAGGATTATGCCCCTGGGACACCAACCATAAACACATAAATAGGGATCGACCCATGATAGGCTTATTCCCCTGGGATACCACTTGATAAGAGAGAACTTCTATCACTAAGTTCAATTAATCTTTGAGATTGTTATTTCAATTTCCATCGTATCTTTGATACTTTGAAATAATGATACTTCAATAAGAGACATATAAGTAGACCATCAATGAAATGACAATGAAGTAAGAACCCATTGGCACATCAATGAAGTGTTTTGGAGTCATCAATTCCATAACAATAAAGTAGGAACTTATTAGTATATCAATGAAACGTTTTGAAGCCATTAATAGAACATGGATCTTGTTTGATTAACCGGATACCTTCTGACACTCATTAGTGCAATAAACATGTAAGATTTGGAAAACAAGTAAGTATTGGATTGTCTTGACATCTTGTAGGGTGGAAACAAGTTCATTGGTAACGTAGGACATTATACAAAACCATTACAGATCATATGTTACTGAATAACTTTGGAAACTTTCTTAATAGAACAATTGTTCACTTTCATGCCAAAGATATGGTATAGAGTATGCTTTACATACCTGACTGTCAACCTTAAATACTAGTCCCAAATGGACTTCCCATCTTTTTGGATTACTTATCTACAATGAACATATATTGCAATCTCGTATTAGCAACCAAACATCATAATTCAATTATTTGAATTCACCAAACAAGTGGTTAAGTAGTAAGCCTTAATTACACCATAAAGTATGTCACTTTAACCCTCTTATACTCCAATTACATTCACATTCCCTGCATATTCATACAACATCCTCCAATATCAAGGTTGGATTCATTTATCCTGCCAACCAATCCATTAAACCAAATTTAGGCATAGACATAAATAATCATTAATTCAATAGTATATCACCATATCCACCTTTCATAACTCAATTACCATATCTAACTTCCATAATTCAATACAACCAGGCTATGCAAAATAGTCCATAACCCTATTTCTACCACCGTTCAATAACAATCAATACATATAATCCTCTATCACACATATACATATGGAAAAGAACAAAGGCAATCAATATTCATACCTTAGAATTCACCTCTTGATTATGAAATCCTGTTTGCACAAATAATTGGTTTCATTTGAAGCTCTCGAGATGACAAATGCAGTTATCAGATAACTTTGGAATTTCTACGGTTGAATCAAAAGTAATTTAAAGATCAAATTTAGCTAGGATTTATTCTTCCTCAATGATTGATGATGAAAATAAATTTTTGAACTTATATACAAGTATATATACACAAATTCCCGTCCATAATATAATAGAAAATGACCAAAATACCTTTAAAATTTAAATAATGTCAAATCTGTCCTTTGATGGACTCTTTTGTTAGGCTAAAGTAGATCGACCATAACTCTTTGCTCCGATATCAGATTTGGGTGAAATTGGTATCATTGGAAAGATAATTCAAAGGGATTTCATTACATATAAATTAGGCCACACATTTCCTCCTGTACAAGGAGTTATGATCATTTGAAGTAAACCCTAAAAATCTATTTTGATAGGCTGAAGTAAAATGAGTATAACTCCTTACTCAGATGTTGTACTTCGATGAAACAAATTGCATTGCAAAGAAGACTCAAATATTTTTGTTTTCATAAGTTGTAGATCTCCCAGTTCATTATATTAAGGGAGTTATGATTGTTTGAAGTTGACCCAAAAATTTTGCTGGCCTCAGTAGTTTGTGTGCAGGAAATTTTCCTGCACATTTACTATTCCCAAATATCTCTGCCACCATTTTATAGTTTCGAACGTGCTCGATTATATCCAAAACCTATCCATTTTTGGAAATATTTATATCATTGGAAATATTATTCCATAACCTTCGCATGGAACCATCGATGGGCAAATTTTGGTATAAATAAAAAAGATAAAAATAATTCCATATAAATAAGACCAATACACATACTTGAATACGCTAATACACGTACTTGAATACGGGGTGTTACATCCTTCCCCCCTTTAGGACATTCTTCCTTGAATGTTAGCGTAGATATTCAACCGAAACAAGTTTAAGTCCATCATTAATATTCACATCATCACATAAATACTATGCATATATAAAAAAAAAAAACTTACTTGTTAATGTTCTAGCTCCGTTTCTTGAACTCCCTCTTCATCTTTGAACAAATGAGGGTACTTCGATTTCATTTCTTCCTCATCTTCCCATGTAATCTCTTACCTTTGACGATTTCTCCAACATACTTTCACAGATGCTATCTCTTTATTTCTCTTCTTCTTAACTTGGCGATCTAGAATAGCAATAGGAACTTTCTCATAGGTAAGATCTTCCGCAACTTGCACTTCCTCAGTAGAAGTGATATGTGATGGATCTCCGATGCACGTTTAAAGCATTGACACATGAAATAACGGATGAACTAATGAGAGCTCTTGAGGTAGCTTTAATTCATATGCAACTTGTCCAAACCTTCGAGTGACCTTATACGGGCCTATATAACATGTACTCAACTTCCCTTTCTTCCTAAATAACATTACCCCATTCATTGGTGATACCTTCAAAAATACCCAATCATCTATAGAAAAACTCTAGCCCTCTTCTTCTACTATCCACACATGACTTGTGTCGACTTTGGGCTGTTTCAGTCACTGCTAAATTACTTTAACCTTCTCTATGGCATGATAAACAAGATCTGGTCCGAACAAAAGAGTTTTACCCACTTCGAACCATCCTATTGGTTATCTATACTTCCTTTCATATAAAGCTTCATATAGTTCCATTTTGATACTTGAATGATAGCTATTATTGTAGGTAAACTCAATAAGAGGTAAATGATCATCCCAGTTGCCCTTAAAATCTATTACACAAGATCGTAGCATATCTTCAAGTGTTTGGATAATACGTTCTGCTTGTCCATATATTTGAGGGTGAAAATTTGTACTCAACTTCACTTGTGTTCCCAAACACCTCTGAAGAGACTTCCAAAATTTTGCGGTAAATTGGCTTCCCCGATCTGATATAATAGAAATTGGCACTCCATGTAATCGGACTATCTCTTTAATGTATAGCTTCGCATACTCTTCAACTGTGTAAGTGGTCCTAACTGGTAGGAAATATGCGGATTTGGTAATCCTATCAACAATCACCCATATAGAATCCAATTTATGGGATGTACGAGGAAAACTAATAATGAAATCCATGTTGATCATGTCCCACTTCCAGCTTGGAAGATCAATGCATTGCATATAACCTCAGGGTTTTTCGTGCTCAACTTTAACTCTTTGACAATTTGGACATTTAGTTACAAATTCTGCAATGCTCTTCTTCATCTCATTACACCAATACATATCTTTCAAATCTTGATACATTTTGGTTGATCCTGGATTAATGGAATACCTTGAACAATGTGCCTCTATTATAATCTTCTTTATTAGCCCGTCTACATCCGACAAACACAATTGGTTTTGGTACTGAAGTACTCCTTCTTGCATAAGTGCAAATGCCTTGGTCGTACCACTCTGAACGTTCTCCTTAAGTTGTAATAAAATAGGCTCTGCATATTGCTTCTCTTTCACTTCAGCTACTAATGAAGATTCCGCAGCATTATGTACAATAAGCTCTTTATCCAAAGTTTCAAGAAGGCAAACTCCCAAACTAGCTAACTGGTGAAGATATTTAATCATCCCTTTTTTTTTATAGGCGCCATCATTGCCTGACGACTCAACGCCTCAGCTACCACATTTGCTTTCCCTGGATGGTACAAGATATCAACATTGTAGTCCTTTAATAGTTCAAGCCATCTCTACTGCCTTAAATTTAGATCCTTCTGATTAAAAATATATTGCAAGCTCTTATAGTCAGTATATATATCAACATAAACCCCATATAAGCAATGGCGCCATATCTTTAAAGCAAAAATAACTGCTGCCAGCTCAAGATTGTGTGTAGGATAATTTTTCTCATGTGGCTGCAATTGTCTAGAAACATATGCTATTACCTTATCATGCTGCATCAATACACATCCTAAACCAATTTTGGAAGCATCACAATACACTGTATACCCTTCGGTGCCTTTTGGAAGTACCAACACGGGTGTAGAAATCAACTTGTTCTTTAAATCGTGAAAACTCTTCTCACAGGCATCATTCCGTTGGAATTTGGACGTTTTATGGCTTATCTTGGTTAAGGGTGCTGAAATGGAAGAAAAGCCTTCAACAAAGCTTCTATAATAACCGGCTAACCCAAAAAAACTACGAATCTCCGTAGGCATTATGGGCCTTGTCCAGTTCTTCACAACTTCTATCTTTTGAGAATCAACCTTTATCCCTTCACTAGATACAATATGACCTAAAAATACCACTGACTTTAACCAAAACTCACACTTAGAGAACTTTGCATAAAGCTTACAATCACAAAGAATCTGCAATGCCTGTCATAAGTGATTGGAATGGCCCTCTTCTGATCTAGAATAAACTAGAATATCATCTATAAAAACTATCATAAATACATCCAGGAATGGCTTAAATACCCTATTCATCAAATCTATAAAAGCTACGGGTGCATTTGTTACCCTAAATGACATAACTAGAAACTCATAATGACCATACCGTGTTCGGAAAACTATCTTGGGTATATCCTTCTCTTTGACCCTCACTTAGTGGTAACCTGACCTCAAATCAATCTTAGAAAAGCACTTGGTGCCCTGTAACTGATCAAATAAATCATCAGAACTTGGGAGAGGATATTTATTATTAATAGTCACCTTATTAAATTGTCGATAATCAATACACATCCTCATCGAGCCATCCTTTTTGCGCACAAGTAACACTATTGCTCCCCAGGGGTGCATACTAGGCCTTATGAATCCCTTCTGTAGCAAATCTTTCGATTGCTCTTTCAATTCTCATAATTCTTCTGGGGCCATTCTATACAGAGGAATGGAGATTGGTTGGGTGCATGGTATTACATCAATACCAAACTCTACTTCTAGTTCAGAAGGCAAACCTGGAAGATCTTTAAGAAATACATCAGAAAATTCATTTACCACCGGAACAGCGTGAAGAGTTGGTGGCTCTGCTTCTATATCCGTTACTCTAACTAAATGATATATGTATCCCTTGGAAATCATTCTTCTTTCCTTAAAATAAGAAATAAATCTACCTCTTGGCGCGCCAATTTTACCTTTCCATTCAAGGACTGATTCATTTGGAAAATGGAAATATACCTTTTTTGTGAAGCAATCAATTGTGGCATAACAAGACGCCAACCAGTCCATACCCATTATAATATCAAAATCTACCATTTCTAACTCCACGAGATCAACAATCATATCACTACCACAAACAGTTACCATACAGTTTCGGTAAACCCTTCTAGCTATAATAGATTACCCAACCAGTGTGGACACTTAAAATGGCTTAACTAACAGTTCGGATATTCTTTTGAATTTTCCATCAACCAATGGAGTAACATAATATAATGTAGAACCGGGATCAATTAAGGCATATACATCGAATGAAAAGATAGACAATGTACTCGTAACCACGTCTGGGGAAGCCTCTAAATTTTGTTGATCTACTAGAGCATACGTATGATTTTGAGCCCTTCTAGAACTCTTAGCTCCTCTATCTCCTCTAACACGACCCATTGGTTGTTCACCCCTTCCTAAATAAGGCATCGATAATGATGATGCAACAAATGATCTCATAGGTCGTGCCATACCCCCTATGCCCCTTTAGGGGTATTCTCTCATCATATGCCCCAACATACCACACCAAAAGAACACATTGGTCCCTAGCCAATATGTGCCTAAATGATACCTTCCACATTTATTGCATGGCTCTCGAGGAGGTCTCGATTGGCTCATATTCCCTTGTCCTTGGTACCCCACTGTCTGTGAACTCTGACTCTTACTTCTGTGACCAAATTGATTTGCTCTAGACCCTTGGAACTATGGTGGGGCACTAACTGCAAAATAAGAAGATAATAGCCTAGGTGGTCTAGCAGAAAACTGTGGTTTGAACCCTCCTTTGAATTCTTATGTTCTTCTCCTCTGCCTCTGATCTTCCATTTTCTGTGCAAAAGCATGAATCCTCGGTATGTCTATATCGTTGTTCAAAGTGGCAATAGTATAATCTCTAACCAGATATGGATCCAGCCAATCCACATATTGATGAACTCTATCATCCATAGTAGCTACAACATTAGGAGCATATCTCAACAAGGAATTAAATCGGAGACTACTCCCTCACACTCATATTCCCCTGACTAAGATTTAAAAACTCATCTTCACGGGCCTGACGAATCTCGAATGAAAGATAATGATCAAGAAATGGCTCTTTGAAATCTTTCCAAGTAGCTGGGGGTGCATTAATAACCCTAGATCGTTTCCGGTCATCGTACCAATATATAGCCTTCCCTTTGAATCTATACGACACTAACTTCACTATCTCTCTACCCGTTATATGCATAAAATCTAAGGCCCTTTGAATTTGATTAATAAAGTTCTGTGGGTCCTCGCTAAAATCTGATCCAGTAAAAGTGGGAGGATCCATCTTAAGAAAATCCTGTGTTCGAAGGCTAGCTGCCCTATCTATACCACTAGGGACCATGGTAGGAATGGCTTGCCCTTGAGCTTGCCTAGCAACTATACGAGTCAAAAGTTGCACTGCATTTCTAAAATCTTGATCAGAAGCATTAATAGGTGGCTCTGGGGATATAGTGTTCCTTCCTCTTATTTCTTCCAGAGTGGAAGAAGTTTCAGATGCATGCTCAGCTGGAGCCTCACTTTGATTAGCTGGTATAGTGGGTGACTTACTAGTCCCCTCTCCGGCAGCCATATCTACTTGTTTACCGGTATTCTTGCTTCTGGTAATCGACATCATTACTATAATAAGAGAAACAAACAGATTCAGTGGTCAACTATAACTTCATATACAATATAGGCTCTATCGCACGATCTAAGACATGAAGAAAAAAAATTACTAAATGTCCATAGCCTGCTATTTATAGATGCAGTGCACAATACACCGATAAACAAGACTCTACGTAAACATGGCTTTATAGACTCACTAGGATGAACTTCTCTGATACCACTATTATTATGCCTCAAATCCTATTGGGGCGGACTGGCACCTGTAACTGAGGAGTCCCAGGAGAACCAGCTCATAACCTTATACTTCCCATGCATACCTCTATGACAACCCAAAATTCGGACAGCATCATGTCGCATATAAAAGGAAATAATCACCTATATAAGCTGGAGCACACATATATATGTATATATAATGCTTGGCCATTGGAGCCATCACGTCTTTAACAAAACACCACCTTGGCGGTACATTAGGTCTACAAAGCCTCTAGACAATACACAGAGTTTAACTAAGGTCGGGACACACCCCGCCATATAACTAACTTCTATACAATACCAAAAGTGACTGGATATGACGCAAAAACCCCACAAGCAAACAGGAACTCACCTAAAGTAGCTGGATATCCTGGCTCCTACTTGTATGGTGTATGAGCTGAGGTACCTGTTCCTGCAGCATGAAATGCAGGTCCCCCATGGGGGACGTCAGTATGACGTATGTACTGAGTATGTAAAGTTGTAGATAATCACATATGATATAGGAGCCTAATAGAAATCATAAACAAGTGAATAAATCATAATAGGAGTGGACCACACTTACTAGAACTTGTGACAACCTGTACATTGTATTTATTCAATCACTTTACCTTCATTCTTATAATCTTTGTAATCATTACTGTACTATACTGTGACCATTAGGCTGCCTCCAGTACATATCAACTGGGATCGACCCATGATAGTCTTATGCCCTTGGGATACCATCCATAAACACATAAATAGGGATCGACCCATAATAGTCTTATGCCCCTGGGATACAGTATGATAATAGAGAACTTCCATCACTTAGTTGAATTAATCTTGGAGATTGTTATTTCGGTTGCCAACGCATTTTTGATAATTTAAAATAATGATACGTCAATAAGAGATATATAAATAGACCATCAATGCAATAACAATGAAGTACGAACCCATTGGCATATAAATGAAGTGTTTTGGAGTCATCAATGCCATAACAATGAAGTAAGAACACATTGGTATATCAATGAAACGTTTGGGAGTCATTAATAGTACATGGATCTTTTTTGAGTAACCGGATACCTTCTGACATTCATTAGTGCAATAAACATGTAATATTTGGAAAACAAGTAAGTATTGGAATGTCTTGACATCTTGTATGGTGGAAACAATTTCATTTGTAATGTAGGACATCATACAAAACCATTATGGATCATATGTTACTGAATAACTTTGGAAACTTTCTTAATAGAACAATTGTTCACTTTTATGCCAAAGATATAGTATAGAGTATGCTTTACATACCTGACTGTCAACCTTCAATACTAGTCCCAAATAGACTTCCCGTCTTTTCGGATTACTTATCTACAATGAACATATATAGCAATCTAGTATTGGTAACCAAACGTCACAATTCAATTATTTGAATTCACCAAGTTAGTGGTTAAGTAGTAATACTTAATTACACCATAAAGGGTGTCACTTTAACCCTCTTATACTCTAATTACATTCACATGCCATGCATATTCATACAATATCCTCCAATATCAAGTTTGGATTCATTTATCCTTCCAACCAATCCATTAAACCAAATTGAGCCATAGAAATAAGTAATCATCAATTCAATAGTATATCACCATATCCACGTTCCATTACTCAATTACCACATCCACCTTCCATAATTCAATACATCCAAACCATGCAAAATAGTCCATAACCCTATTTCTATCACCTTTCAATAACAACCAATATATATAATCCTCTATCACACATATACATATGGAAAAGAACAAAGGGAAACTATATTCATACCATAGAATTTACCTCTTGATTATGTAATCCTGTTTCCATAAATAATAGGTGTCGTTTGAAACTCTCGAGATGACAAACGAAGTTATTAGATTACTTTGGAATTTCTACGGTTGAATCAAAAGTAATTTAAAGATCAAATTTGGCTAGGGTTTGTTCTTCCTTAATGATTGATGATGAAAATGAGTTTTTGAACTCACACGCATGTATATATACACATATTCCCATCCATAATATAATAGGAAATGACCAAAATGCTTTTAAAATATAAATAATGTCAAATCTGTCCTTTGGTGGACTGTTTTGGTAAGCTAAAGTAGATTGACCATAACTCTTTCCTCCAATATCGAATTTGGGTGAAATTTTTATAGTTGGAAGGATAATTCAAAGGGATTTCATTTCATATAAAGTAGGCCACCCAGTTCGTCCTGTACAAGGAGTTATGGATATTTGAAGTTGACCCTAAAAATCTATTTTGATAGGCTGAAGTAAAACGAGTAGAACTCCTTACTCAGGCGTTGGATTTGGATGAAACCAATTGCATTGGAAAGAAGACTCAAAGATATTTCTTTTCATAGGTTGAATCTTTCCCAGTTCATTATATTATGGGAGTTATGACCATTCTAAGTTGACCCAAAAATTTGGCGGGCCTCAGTAGTTTGTGTGCAGGAAGTTTTCCTGTACATTCACAATTCCCAAATATCCCTGCCACCATTTTATAGTTTTGAACATTCTCGATTATATTCAAAACCTATCCGTTTTTTGAAATCTTTATATCATTGGAAATATTATTCAATAAACTTTGCATAGAACCATCGACGGGCAAATTTTGGTATAAATAAAATAAAAAAAATTAATTCCATATAAATAAGACCAATACACGTACTTGAATACGCCAATGCACATACTTGAATATGGGATGTTACATATGGCCACCATCAGAGTGCCCGAATGTTATAAACCAAAAAATAAAAATAAGAATCATCCAAATCAACATCCAAATATCAAACAGTATCTCAATAGTACTGACCCAATGAATGGATACAAGGACAAGCATCCCCAACTCAAAATATTTCAGTGACCTCGCTGCATAATCAAACAAGCGTAAAGAGATTAAAAGGGTGATCCTTATAACCATATGAAGAGTTATTCTCTATAAGACTCAGTATCATATTTGCATCTTTAGAACCAGACCACTTAGATAGGGCCTCATCATAACTCTTAACTCATGAAGAAGGAAGTATGTCTCTAGGTTTTACGACCTTCCAAAGACCCTTCACCCCCCTTCCACATCTTGGTGAAGAACTTGTATCTTTTTTCACCCTCTTATACATCTTATTATGTGAGTCCCTGAGCTCACAGTGAGACTATGCTCAATATGAATAGTCCTTCTCAAGCCTAGCAGTGGTGGCTCCCTGTGTCCACTGATCCTCTAAATACCTCTCATAATCAGACTGAGCCACATAGGAATGTCGGGTGGTGGAAGGCTCTCCTAACCCCTAAGAAAACCCTGGTACAAGCTTCTCTATCACCCTCAAATCAACTAGGATCACATCAAAGAGGCCAGCTATGGATGGTCTTCAAGAATTTGTACCCTCAAATGTTAACTTACCTAAGTTGATCTTTCTATTCTTACTCCTTTTCAATGATCCCTCACCCCAAATCCTTAAAGAACAAATGGGGAAGTTTGGGTGTACCTGAGGGTCTCTAGGGTATACCCCCACCCCGACTCTCTTAGACAGCTCAGAAATCAAAGTAGTGAATAAGTGATGTAAACCATCCTGCATCTTGAAAAACTTTATATTTATGATAAAAAACTTACAAATATTCAAATGAATGTTGTCAAGTATACAAGAGACCTTCTGGGCCTGCATTTTTGAAACAGCAGTCATGTGGTTGAATAGAGAAACTCGGATACAAATAATGGTTAACCAAATTTGTGCCTCCACTTTGAAGTCATTTATTGAGATACCCCTCTTGGTGGCCACCCAAGAAACCTCCCTTCTAAGGAATATTCTCAGCTTTCCAACTCCCGAGATCACAACCCTTTTCCTCAAATTAATCCATAACTATATTTTAGAGCCCATATAGGTCATTTATCTGTGCAGCTCCAAAGTTTACCCCCTTACTTCAGATCCTGATGACTTGGTATGAGAGAGAGACCACACTAAGGTTAGAATAGAATTCTCTAACCTTGTTTTATGGCTTATCTTGGTTAAGGGTGCTGAAATGGAAGAAAAGCCTTCAACAAAGCTTCTATAATAACCGGCTAACCCAAGAAAACTACGAATCTCCGTAGGCATTATGGGCCTTGTCCAGTTCTTCAGAACTTCTATCTTTTGAGCATCAACCTTTATCCCTTCACTAGATACAATATGACCCAAAAATACCACTGACTTTAACCAAAACTCACACTTAGAGAACTTTGCATAAAGCTTACAATCACAAAGAATCTGCAATGCCTGTCATAAGTGATTGGAATGGCCCTCTTCTGATCTAGAATAAACTAGAATATCATCTATAAAAACTATCATAAATACATCCAGGAATGGCTTAAATACCCTATTCATCAAATCTATAAAAGCTACGGGTGCATTTGTTACCCTAAATGACATAACTAGAAACTCATAATGACCATACCGTGTTCGAAAAACTATCTTGGGTATATCCTTCTCTTTGACCCTCACTTAGTGGTAACCTGACCTCAAATCAATCTTAGAAAAGCACTTGGTGCCCTGTAACTGATCAAATAAATCATCAGAACTTGGGAGAGGATATTTATTATTAATAGTCACCTTATTAAATTGTCGATAATCAATACACATCCTCATCGAGCCATCCTTTTTGCGCACAAGTAACACTATTGCTCCCCAGGGGTGCATACTAGGACTTATGAATCCCTTCTGTAGCAAATCTTTCGATTGCTCTTTCAATTCTCATAATTCTTTTGGGGCCATTCTATAAGGAGGAATGGAGATTGGTTGGGTGCTTGGTATTACATCAATACCAAACTCTACTTCTAGTTCAGAAGGCAAACCTGGAAGATCTTTAAGAAATACATCAGAAAATTCATTTACCACCGGAACAGCGTGAAGAGTTGGTGGCTCTGCTTCTATATCCGTTACTCTAACTAAATGATATATGTATCCCTTGGAAATCATTCTTCTTTCCTTAAAATAAGAAATAAATCTACCTCTTGGCGCGCCAATTTTACCTTTCCATTCAAGGACTGATTCATTTGGAAAATGGAAATATACCTTTTTTGTGAAGCAATCAATTGTGGCATAACAAGACGCCAACCAGTCCATACCCATTATAATATCAAAATCTACCATTTCTAACTCCACGAGATCAACAATCATATCACTACCACAAACAGTTACCATACAGTTTCGGTAAACCCTTCTAGCTATAATAGATTACCCAACCAGTGTGGACACTTAAAATGGCTTAACTAACAGTTCGGATATTCTTTTGAATTTTCCATCAACCAATGGAGTAACATAATATAATGTAGAACCGGGATCAATTAAGGCATATACATCGAATGAAAAGATAGACAATATACTCGTAACCACGTCTGGGGAAGCCTCTAAATTTTGTTGATCTACTAGAGCATACGTATGATTTTGAGCCCTTCTAGAACTCTTAGCTCCTCTATCTCCTCTAACACGACCCATTGGTTGTTCACCCCTTCCTAAATAAGGCATCGATAATGATGATGCAACAAATGATCTCATAGGTCGTGCCATACCCCCTATGCCCCTTTAGGGGTATTCTCTCATCATATGCCCCAACATACCACACCAAAAGAACACATTGGTCCCTAGCCAATATGTGCCTAAATGATACCTTCCACATTTATTGCATGGCTCTCGAGGAGGTCTCGATTGGCTCATATTCCCTTGTCCTTGGTACCCCACTGTCTGTGAACTCTGACTCTTACTTCTGTGACCAAATTGATTTGCTCTAGACCCTTGGAACTATGGTGGGGCACTAACTGCAAAATAAGAAGATAATAGCCTAGGTGGTCTAGCAGAAAACTATGGTTTGAACCCTCCTTTGAATTCTTATGTTCTTCTCCTCTGCCTTTGATCTTCCATTTTCTGTGCAAAAGCATGAATCCTCGCTATGTCTATATCGTTGTTCAAAGTGGCAATAGTATAATCTATAACCAGATATGGATCCAGCCTATCCATATATTGATGAACTCTATCATCCATAGTAGCTACAACATTAGGAGCATATCTCAACAAGGAATTAAATTGGAGACTACTCCCTCACACTCATATTCCCCTAACAAAGATTTAAAAACTCTTTTTCACGGGCCTGACGAATCTCGAATGGAAGATAATGATCAAGAAATGGCTCTTTGAAATCTTTCTAAGTAGCTGGGGGTGCATTAATAACCCTAGATCGTTTCCGGTCATCGTACCAATATATAGCCTTCCCTTTGAATCTATACGACACTAACTTCACTATCTCTCTACCCGTTATATGCATAAAATCTAAGGCCCTTTGAATTTGATTAATAAAGTCCTGTGGGTCCTCGCTAAAATCTGATCCAATAAAAGTGGGAGGATCCATCTTAAGAAAATCCTGTGTTCGAAGGCTAGCTGCCCTATCTATACCACTAGGGACCATGGTAGGAATGGCTTGCCCTTGAGCTTGCCTAGCAACTATACGAGTCAAAAGTTGCACTGCATTTCTAAAATCTTGATCAGAAGCATTAATAGGTGGCTCTGGGGATATAGTGTTCCTTCCTCTTATTTCTTCCAGAGTGGAAGAAGTTTCAGATGCATGCTCAGCTGGAGCCTCACTTTGATTAGCTGGTATAGTGGGTGACTTACTAGTCCCCTCTCCGGCAGCCATATCTACTTGTTTACCGGTATTCTTGCTTCTGGTAATCGACATCATTACTATAATAAGAGAAACAAACAGAGTCAGTGGTCAACTATAACTTCATATACAATATAGGCTCTATCGCACGATCTAAGACATGAAGAAAAAAAATTACTAAATGTCCATAGCCTGCTATTTATAGATGCAGTGCACAATACACCGATAAACAAGACTCTACGTAAACATGGCTTTATAGACTCACTAGGATGAACTTCTCTGATACCACTATTATTACGCCTCAAATCCTATTGGGGCGGACTGGCACCTGTAACTGAGGAGTCCCAGGAGAACCAGCTCATAACCTTATACTTCCCATGCATACCTCTATGACAACCCAAAATTCGGACAGCATCATGTCGCATATAAAAGGAAATAATCACCTATATAAGCTGGAGCACACATATATATGTATATATAATGCTTGGCCATTGGAGCCATCACGTCTTTAACAAAACACCACCTTGGCGGTACATTAGGTCTACAAAGCCTCTAGACAATACACAGAGTTTAACTAAGGTCGGGACACACCCCGCCATATAACTAACTTCTATACAATACCAAAAGTGACTGGATATGACGCAAAAACCCCACAAGCAAACAGGAACTCACCTAAAGTAGATGGATATCCTGGATCCTACTTGTACGGTGTATGAGCTGAGGTACCTGTGCCTGCAGCATGAAATGTAGGTCCCCCATGGGGGACGTCAGTATGACGTATGTACTGAGTATGTAAAGTTGTAGATAATCACATATGATATAGGAGCCTAATAGAAATCATAAACAAGTGAATAAATCATAATAGGAGTGGACCACACTTACTAGAACTTGTGACAACCTGTACATTGTATTTATTCAATCACTTTACCTTCATTCTTATCATCTTTGTAATCATTACTGTACTATACTGTGACCATTAGGCTGCCTCCAGTACATATCAACTGGGATCGACCCATGATAGTCTTATGCCCTTGGGATACCATCCATAAACACATAAATAGGGATCGACCCATAATAGTCTTATGCCCCTGGGATACAGTATGATAATAGAGAACTTCCATCACTTAGTTGAATTAATCTTGGAGATTGTTATTTCGGTTGCCAACGCATTTTTGATAATTTAAAATAATGATACATCAATAAGAGATATATAAATAGACCATCAATGCAATAACAATGAAGTACGAACCCATTGGCAAATAAATGAAGTGTTTTGGAGTCATCAATGCCATAACAATGAAGTAAGAACACATTGGTATATCAATGAAACGTTTGGGAGTCATTAATAGTACATGGATCTTTTTTGAGTAACCGGATACCTTCTGACATTCATTAGTGCAATAAACATGTAATATTTGGAAAACAAGTAAGTATTGGAATGTCTTGACATCTTGTATGGTGGAAACAATTTCATTTGTAATGTAGGACATCATACAAAACCATTATGGATCATATGTTACTGAATAACTTTGGAAACTTTCTTAATAGAACAATTGTTCACTTTTATGCCAAAGATATGGTATAGAGTATGCTTTACATACCTGACTGTCAACCTTCAATACTAGTCCCAAATAGACTTCCCGTCTTTTCGGATTACTTATCTACAATGAACATATATAGCAATCTAGTATTGGTAACCAAACGTCACAATTCAATTATTTGAATTCACCAAGCTAGTGGTTAAGTAGTAATACTTAATTACACCATAAAGGGTGTCACTTTAACCCTCTTATACTCTAATTAAATTCACATGCCATGCATATTCATACAATATCCTCCAATATCAAGTTTGGATTCATTTATCCTTCCAACCAATCCATTAAACCAAATTGAGCCATAGAAATAAGTAATCATCAATTCAATAGTATATCACCATATCCACGTTCCATTACTCAATTACCACATCCACCTTCCACAATTCAATACAACCAAACCATGCAAAATAGTCCATAACCCTATTTCTATCACCTTTCAATAACAACCAATATATATAATCCTCTATCACACATATACATATGGAAAAGAACAAAGGGAAACAATATTCATACCATAGAATTTACCTCTTGATTATGTAATCCTGTTTCCATAAATAATAGGTGTCGTTCGAAACTCTCGAGATGACAAACGAAGTTATTAGATTACTTTGGAATTTCTACGGTTGAATCAAAAGTAATTTAAAGATCAAATTTGGCTAGGGTTTGTTATTCCTTAATGATTGATGATGAAAATGAGTTTTTGAACTCACACGCATGTATATATACACATATTCCCGTCCATAATATAATAGGAAATGACCAAAATGCTTTTAAAATATAAATAATGTCAAATCTGTCCTTTGGTGGACTGTTTTGGTAAGCTAAAGTAGATTGACCATAACTCTTTCCTCCAATATCGGATTTGGGTGAAATTTTTATAGTTGGAAGGATAATTCAAAGGGATTTCATTTCATATAAAGTAGGCCACCCAGTTCGTCCTGTACAAGGAGTTATGGACATTTGAAGTTGACCCTAAAAATCTATTTTGATAGGCTGAAGTAAAACGAGTAGAACTCCTTACTCAGGCGTTGGATTTGGATGAAACCAATTGCATTGGAAAGAAGACTCAAAGATATTTCTTTTCATAGGTTGAATCTTTCCCAGTTCATTATATTATGGGAGTTATGACCATTCTAAGTTGACCCAAAAATTTGGCGGGCCTCAGTAGTTTGTGTGCAGGAAGTTTTCCTGTACATTAACAATTCCCAAATATCCCGGCCACCATTTTATAGTTTTGAACGTTCTCGATTATATTCAAAACCTATCCGTTTTTTGAAATATTTATATCATTGGAAATATTATTCAATAAACTTTGCATAGAACCATCGACGGGCAAATTTCGGTATAAATAAAAGAAAAAAAATTAATTCCATATAAATAAGACCAATACACGTACTTGAATACGCCAATGCACATACTTGAATATGGGATGTTACATATAGCCACCATCATAGTGCCCGAATGTTATAAACCAAAAAATAAAAATAAGAATCATCCAAATCAACATCCAAATATCAAACAGTATCTCAATAGTACTGACCCAATGAATGGATACAAGGACAAGCATCCCCAACTCAAAATATTTCAGTGACCTCGCTGCATAATCAAACAAGCGTAAAGAGATTAAAAGGGTGCTCCTTATAACCATATGAAGAGTTATTGTCTCTATAAGACTCAGTATTATATCTGCATCTTTAGAACCAGACCACTTAGATATGGCCTCATCATAACTCTTAACTCATGAAGAAGGAAGTATGTCTCTAGGTTTTACGACCTTCCAAAGACCCTTCACCCCCCTTCCACATCTTGGTGAAGAACTTGTATCTTTTTTCACCCTCTTATACATCTTATTATGTGAGTCCCTAAGCTCACAGTGAGACTATGCTCAATATAAATAGTCCTTCTCAAGCCTAGCAGTGGTGGCTCCCTGTGTCCACTGATCCTCTAAATACCTCTCATAATCAGACTGAGCCACATAGGAATGTCGGGTGGTGGAAGGCTCTCCTAACCCCTAAGAAAACCCTGGTACAAGCTTCTCTATCACCCTCAAATCAACTAGGATCACATCAAAGAGGCCAGCTATGGATGGTCTTCAAGAATTTGTACCCTCAAATGTTAACTTACCTAAGTTGATCTTTCTATTCTTACTCCTTTTCAATGATCCCTCACCCCAAATCCTTAAAGAACAAATGGGGATGTTTGGGTGTACCTGAGGGTCTCTAGGGTATACCCCCACCCCGACTCTCTTAGACAGCTCAGAAATCAAAGTAGTGAATAAGTGATGTAAACCATCCTGCATCTTGAAAAAGTTTATATTTGTGATAAAAAACTTACAAATATTCAAATGAATGTTGTCAAGTATACAAGAGACCTTCTGGGCCTGCATTTTTGAAACAGCAGTCATGTGGTTGAATAGAGAAACTCGGATACAAATAATGGTTAACCAAATTTGTGCCTCCACTTTGAAGTCATTTATTGAGATACCCCTCTTGGTGGCCACCCAAGAAACCTCCCTTCTAAGGAATATTCTAAGCTTTCCAACTCCCGAGCTCACAACCCTTTTCCTCAAATTAATCCATAACTATATTTTAGAGCCCATATAGGTCATTTATCTGTGCAGCTCCAAAGTTTACCCCCTTACCTCAGATCCTGATGACTTGGTATGAGAGAGAGACCACACTAAGGTTAGAATAGAATTCTCTAACCTATTCATATTTTCCTCAACACCGATAAAAGAAAAACACTTCCACCCATTGGCTATAAGTATTTTATGGACTTTCGAAAGCTTTTTCGGCACCTTTTCCAAACATATGCCCCTCTTCAAAAGTAGCTTTGTCTTTGGTAGTTCACCATAGTACATGTTGTGGTATTTAGGGGCTATGAAATAGACTTGTTCATAATCTCCTATGCTGTAAACTTATAAAACATGAGAAAAACTCAACAACACTCATCATTAATATTTTCATCCAACCGCTATGATATGTTGTCCCATTAAGCACATAGGATGGTTACTTAGTGGTTTTGGACGAGATTTAAAAGTGTAGGATTTTTAGTCTAGGCTAGAAATTAGCCTCAGATATGGTGATCTCCATTCACTGAGCTGTGATTGTGGTGCCGCTATTGCGGTATCTGATGCTAGACCGGGCAAAAATTTCAAAAACACAAAAGTCCCATCACAAGGCCAAATCATGTTCCAAAGAAAAAATTAAAAATAAGTACATTGAACAAGGTTCCTAGGTACTCTATTATGTCTTTAGAATCTGAAAATCATTAGCTATGAGTTTGTTTGGGAAATTGATCAAGCACTTGGTGTGCACACTATATTTCTCTCAATTTTGAACATAATTTGGGTACTCAAGACTTCCCCAAATGTGTGCACACCCTTTACAACATAGAACCACTACACAATGATTTATCAATAAAAATCAAAATTCTTGGTCATCCCTAATACATGCATTCTAAGGCCTACTTAGAAATAATTAAAGAGAGAATTGAAAGCATATATCAGATTAAGTATGCAAAAGAGATGCTACAATTCTTTCTGGAAATTCAATATCCAATCACAGAGAGTGCAATTTTAGAGTAATTTGAAAAGAGAATGTGAGGTAAATGGGAAGTCGGATAGCATCTTAACTTAGGCATTACTGCGATCACGGTCACACGGTACTGCAATCGTTGTTGCATGAGTACCGCAATCGCAATAACTGAGGCTACTTTTTATAATGACGTTCTTCATCTTTTCAAGTTGGATCATAAATGGACCCATCATTCACCTCCTCATCCACAACATCAATAACAGACACCACTTAAAGCTCGATAGGTTGTTTTTCCATTTTACACACCCGAAAGGACACTTCATCATTATTATCCTAATATCTCATTTCTCCTAACTCCATATCAATAATAGATCTTCCAATTGCAAGGAAAGTTCAACAAAGGATAATGGTCATATCCTTTTCAATTTCATAATCAAGAACTAGGAAATTGACATGAAGGATGAAGCAGTCTGCATTCACCAAAACATCAAACAAAACTCAAAACCGTCACTTAATAGACTAGTGTTCCATCAAACGCCTCATTATTGTTGGTTTAGTAGTTCCCAAGCCATGTTTTTGATAGATTCCATAGGGAATGAGATTGATTCTTGCACCAAGGTTACACAGAGCTTTTTCAAACTTGTTTGTCCCTATGGTGCATGGAATTGTAAAGGCACTGGGATCTTCTTTCATATCTACTATTGACCTAGTCATGATAGTGCTACATCCATGGGTTACTTCAATGGTGTTACCCTCAACAAGTCTGTTTTTCAACATCAACTTTTTCATAATCTTAGCATACCCCATCATTTATTGTATTGCCTCTAGTAATGAGATATTCATTGATAGATTGCTAAGTTTAGCAAGGAATGTTTTGAATTTAGCATTGTCCTCCTTTTTGCGCCTTTGAGGGAATAGAGGGGGAAACTTCATGGTAGGCAACAGATCATTTTTCACTTCATCATTCTCAACTACCGTTAGGTTTCCCTCTTCAACATCCATTTCTTTATTTTACA
Source organism: Capsicum baccatum var. pendulum (assembly GCA_030864225.1). NCBI lineage: Eukaryota > Viridiplantae > Streptophyta > Magnoliopsida > Solanales > Solanaceae > Capsicum > Capsicum baccatum. Next base: position 156,092,911 of record CM061558.1, read on the forward strand.
TCAGTTTTTTTTCATTCCCTTCTTGAGACTTTGGAGCCTCCTCATCTGAGTCATTCACAAACTTTTTCTTCACATTTATTTGTTCACCATTGGTATCTTTTTCAACATCCACCATAAGATCATCAATGGTTTTACCACTCCTACTTACAATAGCTAACATTGGGCATTATATTTTGGATTCACAATGGTGTCACTAGTAAGACCTCCTTTTTGTCTAGTATTAAGTTGAGTATAGATTTTCCCGATTAGAGTCTCCAACTGCTTGATCAAGGCAAAGTATGATACTATGGTTTGGTTGATTTATGAAAATCCATCTTTTAATTTGTAAACCATTTTGTTTGTTCCCTCTACCCTCATCAAAATCCTTGATAACACATCTTTAGTTTTTAATTTTTAGGATAAATGGAGTTGGATTCTTTACCTTTTTCTCATTCATGTAAAGTCACAGATCATTCATATTCCCTTTCCTTGTCTCTCCAATCGTGATCTCTATCATGATCACACCAATTTCACTCCCTTTCATGATCTGTCTAATCTTTGTTCCCACTTTTCCTTTGACAGGCTGAGTGAGAACCTATCAGATAGTTATCCAAATATCAAATCTCTTCATCAATCCTCTTGGCCTTTCCTTCACCATGTCCCTTAGATTCCACAACATTCAATATTTTCATAGGTTCTCCAATCACATTCTTCATTAGTAACTCCAATTATGTTATTATTTTTTCCATGTTATTCTCCCTCTCTTTATCTCTTTTTCTTTGCTATTTATCAACATAGGAGGTAGTGGGAGACCCTTTAGAAAATTTTATGTCTCAGGTATACCATCCCTAATATTTCTTTGTGACTTCCTCAAGCAAGTTTGTAGCCATATTATAAGATAACTTCACAAGTGATCCCCCTGCCGTATTATCCACCATAATTTTATTTAGTTGATCAAAAGACTAGTAGAACTTTTAGAGAAGCATCTTCTCAAGGACCTCGTTGTTGGGACATTGTATGAGCTTCCCATTAAATCTCACCCACACCTTGTATAGAGGATCTCCATTCAATTAATGAAAGTTTATAATTTTATCTCATAATTGTATCATCTTTGAAGGTGGAAAGTATAGGTCTAAGAATGCCACAATAAGTTCATCCCACAAAGTAATTGATCCAGTCAGAAGAGAACGTAGTCACAACACCACCTCACTCATTATAGAATATGGGAAGAGACGTAACTGTATTCTTGCCAGATGTGTGCAATATCAAATGGTGCACAAACTTCTACAAAGTTCTTCAAATACAAATTGGGGCCCTCATGTGCTTGCCCCTTAAAGACACCCTTCATTTGATGCATATTCAACATGACGCTTAATGTGGAATACCTTGTTCCCTTGATTAGGTGGGATACAAATCAGACTGACATGTTCAACATCATAGAGTTTCTCCTCATCATCAAGGGGACCATCAAAAGTCCCAGCATTATTTTTATACTCGCTCATAGTGTTGTAGACACTACTGAATTCACCTACAAAAAAACTAAAATAATAAACAAAGTAAATAAAAATCACTACGGGTATACCCAAAGAAAAAAGCAATATCGTACAAGTGAAAATTAAGTTTCACTCACTGACACTGGCTCTATTTTGATTACACTCACTCATACCGTAGTTTGGATACAGGATGATCGTTATTAATAAATATCAACTCAAATTAAGATTGAATCCTTGAGAAGTAAGTCTAGTCCTCAAAACCTATAGGTGTTCATAGTGTCTAAATGTATTCCCATATTGAAAAAAAGTAAAATATTTGAATTAAAATGGGGGGATTTTGTTTTGGAAGTTCTTCGATCAAAATTAAATCAAACTACCAACTTACAAAGAAGATTATGGATAAGATTTTCATATAGGATAAGTCTTGGGATTATATCTTCATAGAGGAAAATAATGCATGGTTCATGATAATTGAATATATATTCTAGTCATCAGCTACGTGGGTAGGCTAAGTTAGGAATTCTTGAGGCTTGTTTTTCAACAAAACCTCAATATTATCATCCATGGACCCGTTTGGATACCTCATAGATGTAATAATCAAATCCACTTAATACCTCAATTAGGCTTCCCTATTTCTAGAAAAATGCCCAATACTTACCTAATTCTCAACTCACCCTTATTTCTAAGATAGTGAAAAGAGAACAAACTACATCTACTACTGTTAACTATTGCCTTGACACCTATATCCCTTTTTCAAGGATGATATAGGAACCAAAAATTCACTTATATCCTTATTTCAAGGATGATATGAGCTATTGAAAATTTGGGGCATTCACCCACATATCCATTTTGGGAATTTAGGGATTTCACCCATAAATCCCAATTAAGTCAAACAAGCAACAGTGAAACCCACAATCAATGACCAAGAATCTACACTTATAAAAAACTACCCACACATATTTGCACCCATTAAATATAATCCCAAGATAAATTCTTTAGCTACTCATTAAATTAGGAAAAAATATACCAAATTGATTGTTCAATGATTCAGTTAAACATTACAATCAGGAGGAATCCAATATCCAACTTTAATTGTAGCTCAAACTAATTGAAAAATTAACCATACTAAATTCTCCTAATTTTGTAGGGTTTACAAAGTCTATAATTTCAATTTCAAATTTGATGAATCCAAATGGGAAAAGTTTTTAGTCTTTTAAGGGATTTGAGGTCAGCTATGTAAAATCAAAGAATTACCCATCGGCATAAAGCCGCTAAGCCGCAATTGTTGTAGCTTGTTCTCTATCGAGGTTACCACGACCTCCCTAGGATTAGCGCAATTGCGGGCATTTGACAAAACTTTACTAGCTGCGATCACAACCCTTAGATAACAATTGCAGTAACTGAGACCATTTACTGCTCTGGGTCTTCTAGTTGTACTTCTCTTATCTTTTTGATACCTTTTAAGCTCAAATATACATCTTTCATTTTTATCACCTGTATACCTGGAAAATGTGGAAATTAGTGCATTTTACTGCCAAAATTGTCTTATAAATACCTTCAAATCATAGTAGTGTGCACAAATGTTTTACATAAATAAGTGGAAAATTCACCACTTATCAGGCTATGTAGAGCCCAATTAGGACTCCAATTATACCCAACTTTTGAGCATGTGATCCATGTCCAATAAGGGATACTATTGTTGGTTCAAATTTGCAAAATTTTTTATGTTATCCCCATGATTTTATTTTTGACACAATTTTTAGCCCCCGAGTGTTAATTTGCAATGTAGGTATTGTTTTTCTAGCTAACATGTAGATTTTTATTTTGATAGTGTGCAATTATTTGAGACTTATTGAAGGAAAATACTTTGGTTTAGTGTTTGATAACATATTATTCTGATGATAGGTAGGTTATGGAGTACTTACTCTTTTACTTGTCTCATTTAAGGTATACATATGATGAATTTCTAATAGTGTGTATGGTGTTATGGATAGGATATACTTTACTGATGTTGGGTGTATTTGTCCATTCTAGTGTCACTATTCTAGTCATTTTAGCCTTTTTCTAAGGATGATTCTATGCTATATGAGTTGATAATGAGATAAATGTGTATCAAAGTGTTATAGAATGTTTTTACAAGGTTCAAAGAGAATTTCAAGAAAGTTGGTGTTTTAAAGAGTCAATTAGAGTTCAATAGAGAAAACTAGTCTTTCTAGCTTGAGCTAGCTGCTTGTCTAGTCTATCTTGATTGGCTCTATTGTGTTTTATGTGTTCATTATGGTTTAAGTGTGTTATTATATGTGGAAAAACATGTTAGTAGTGTACAAAGTACAAGTGAGTCAAGGAAAGAGTTGAAACTTCATGTTAAAGATCATGGTAACCACCTAGTCTAAGCTCTTATTTTGTATTCATCGTTATGGATATTGTGTTTGTACCTCTAATTCATATGGTATTTTCTTGTAGGATCCTTTTTTAGCTTAATATGATGATATATGTATGACATAGAGGCTGTAAAATCATTCGAAAGACATCATAAGATAAGGGATGAAAGGAGGAAGGACCAACACTTAAACAAAATTCGGTAAGCAAATCCTAGTAAAGGTGTACGATAAGTGTGCGTCGCATGCTCAATTACATAGGAATAGAGGGTGTGTCGTATGGTCCATTCCATAGGAATAGAGAGTATGACACATGGTCCACTTCACCCCAGGGCGTTTCATGCTAATTCACTTCAAACACAGACTTGGCTTACACCTACACTATAAATACATGTTGTATCACGTTTTTACATATCTTTTGACATATTTTTAAAAGGGGTTTCTACAACTTAATAATTAGGTTTTTATTATTTTAATCTAGTTCATTCATATTTTTAGTCATTAATTACAACCTTATAATTATGATTATGACTATGCATGGCTGAACGCCCTTTTCCAAGGTTAAAGCCAAAGACATGAGTACTATTATTTTGTATTGAATTTTATTAACTTTTCTTATCATATTTGGTTGTGTGTTCATCTTTGATTTCACTAATTTAAGAATTCACGACCCTTAGAATACATTAATTGTCTACCTTTTAATCTTGAGAGAGTGAATAGAGGATAGAACGTGGAGATAGATAAAGTAAGTTTTGTATTCCTGTAATAAATAAGGAATTTAAATTATTATCTAGGGCAGGGATGTACTTAGATACCTTACTTGATTCACCTGTAGGATGATAGTTTAAATAATCTTATTGGATCATTACATCCCCGCTCAACAATGTAGTTGTAAGGTTCAACTTAGGTAAAGGATTAGAGGTTGGGAAACCATAATCATGCAATTAACCGTACTAATGTACAACTAAGATAAGCAAGTTAACAAATAAAATTCAAAAACATGGTATGTTTTCTGAAAGTGCTTTAACCCTGGGTTTTCTCATATTTATTGTTTTAAGATCTTTAATTTTCGCATTTTTTACTTTCTTAAATTCCAAACTCTATTTTTGGTTATGCTTGTATCAATTGAATCTAAATTGTGAACTAAAATAGAATCATTGTTAAATCAAGTCTCTATGAGATTAATACTTGGCTTCTTATAGGCTACTCTACTACTTGATAAGACCATGTACACTTGCGTGTATGCTTAGGAGCTACTATTTACTTAGGTAATTATGGTTCTATTTATTACTTAGTATCCTGAAGGTAGAATTTCACAAGTAATCCTTATTTTAGGAAGTTGTCAAACACTTGGGATTAGTCTAGAATACTTGGTAGCTTTAGGGATTATTAAGTGAAGACTTGGTCTAGGTTTTGGTAGTTAATTTGATTATTTTGGGTTAATTGGGGAATTGTAGCTATAATATCATTTTTTAGAGTAGTTTGCTCTAGGATAGTGTCATTTCTATTATAAGATTGTACTGGTTTATGTGCTACTTCTTGGCGGGTTAGTAATGGTCCGTCGATTAATTTCTTAGATTTATTATGCTTGTTATTGTTTAATATTCATGGTATATTGATGATATTTTCAGTTCAAAATGGGACTTGAGGAACTTTTTACTATATTTCAAAAAGGAAATATAGATTATTTTAGCCTTGGTTCAATTTCCAGCACCTGACATTATTGATTATTATTATTAAGTCTTGTCTTTATTCCAAGAAAAGGATACGAATATCATGGGTCCCTCATAGGTCTTGTCTTTATGATCTATAGATTTTGGAGGTGGAGTATAAGGTATTGTTAGACATGGTATTTATTTTATACTGCATTTCATGACATTCCATCAGGCTTATCTAATCTTACCATTGCTTGTAGTTAGTATTGTTTTTTGCTTGTATCCACTATGCTTATAGGGGTCAATCAGGTTATATTTCTTGTTCTTTATGCCTTCAAGGCTTATAGGGCTTTGTTAGGTTGTATATAGATTATTATTATGATGATGATTTTTGAGGTATCTTTTGTATACTTCTCTTATTTATCTATATTTGGCCTATATTCATCCTTTTGACCTTTGCATACTTAACCTTAGTTTATTTTTGCATTTTTTTGTATTTATAGCTTATTTGAACACACTTGGGCTATGTTACCTACTGAGTAATACATGTTGGTACTTATACTACACTTCATCATCTTTCTCTCTACTATTGTTCCTGGTACAAGTTATCTTTTTTGGTTTCTTTCTCATGTGGAGCTTTTGAAATTGGATATTAAGGGTGAGATCTAGAAAATTAGAGTTAATACATATCCCCATGCTTTTTATTCTAACCCTTATTTTTGTACATTCAAAGATAGTACAATATACTTTTGCATTTATTGATACCATGTCTTGGGCGTATTTTATGTATATTATTCCTTTTCTCCCTATGTATATATGTAATGGTCTTATTTCATGTATTTAGTCCCTATATTTGGACTTTATATCTCGTATATCACTCTTCCTCTTATTAACTTGCACCTTGCTATATTGGGATATTTGTTTGGCTTACCTATTGCTTGACTTAAATTTTTGGGTCGTGATAGTTTTGAATCAAAGCCTAGGTTCACTAGAATCATTGGTACATGAGAAAAATGTCTAATAGAGTCCCACGGATTGGTACAATCACATTTGTCTCATATCTTTAGGAGGCTATAGGGTATATTTTAGGGAAATTTCACCTTTTGACTTCTTATCATTTTCCACTATTCCTATCTGCTCCTAAAATCTTATTTATTTTACTCTTAATAGGTGGCTAGGATGAGGGACATAGTTTCTAAGGGTGAGCGCATAATATCTGTTGCTATGTCTCTAGATAGGGGTTAAGGTAAAGGTCGACCCTGAGGTCAATACAAGACTTAAGCTTCCACATCAACTCTAGACTAGGCAAAAGAGCCATAAACTTAGCTAGTTGTCAAGTCAGAGCTAGTTATTACTGCATAACAATCACTAGCAGGTCTATCACCTCAACAGTTGGGGGTCAGAGACCATCCCAAATTACACTAGGATTTATGGCTATGTCAATACTACAAAATGCTTTAGTCTACTTATTAAGTATTCTAGGGGATATAACATATACATCAGCTCAAATTAGACTGCTATGTACCTACTAATAGGTATAGTAGGTTCCATCATTACCTAAATATAGTCCATACAGTAAAGAAAATAATTACAACATATATAGAGAAAGATATGCCTTTGAATCATAAATATTACATGGTATGTAGAAATCTTTTATCTTACTTATTGAGAGAGTTATTTCATCAAACAATTGATATATTATTGGTTACCATTCTTCAAATGTATATATGAGTCATAATAGTGAGACAATCAATATTTGGATCTGTTCATATCAATGTACATATGCTAGCTTTCAATGAATCAATCTACCTGTTCCTACAAAGATGCCAGTTATCTTATCTATATGAAATGTATCCCAATTTATCCCTCATACAACAATTAGCAAATAAATACTTTGAAAAATAGTCAATGAAAATCTCAACTTGCCTTATAGAAAGTCAAAAAATTCAACCTTTAATGACCCATTCTGCCATTATATAATTACTTAGGTCTAAGTACCGAGAGAGAGTTGCCCCCAAAAATAAGAATTGATGGAATGTTAGGCTAGTGTTGGTTCTAATGAAATATAAGGGTTCTATTCTTTAGAGATGATTAATGTTTTGTGTTGTAGTAATTGTTAGCTGTTTGATCACTTATGTATAGTCAAGTGGTACAGGTTCTGGTAAAAACTTTCAAAACAAATATCGGGTTCGTAGAAATTCATTTAGAGTGGTTTCACAATAAGGTTATTTTGTGATCTTAATATATGGAGAGTGTATTGTGAATATGAGGTTGGACCTAAAACATTCATGATATTTTGCCAATGTTTCATTACAATAGAAGGGGAGGTCATTGTAATGAACTCACTACAATGAGTAATTAATCATTATAGTGGTGATCTAGAAGGGGATAGGATAACCACAATAGGTCATTTCTGTTGTAGTGATACCACTGTATTGGTAAAGCAACTGTTGTAGTCAAAGATGAACAGTTTTAAGCCTTAGCCTATTTTTCTTGTACTATTTTTCTAAAAACTAAAAGGACCCATGCTTTGGGTTGAGAAGAGGCAATTTTTTTCTTTCTTCGATTATTCCTAACATTAAGATAAGACTATTACTTATTTTTAAAGAATATTAATCTATTTAAGTTTGTAGAATTTGTAGAATTAGAGATTATGACACAATTCTTGAGTTTAATCCTAAGTTCATGGTTTAGTGATGAAACCTTTATGGGTTAGCATGTAATGGTTTAAAAATGACTTTAGGTTGTTAATTTTTACTTCCTAGTATAAACTTATCCCTATTAAACATGAATATTGTAAATTTTTGGATGAACTAATGGTAGGATAACCATTGTACTACTGTAGTGCTCGAAAAAAAGGGTAAATCTGTGGGTTTAATCCCTAAGTCTTAGAATTGAAGGATAAGTAGTTAATTACCCTTATTTACTTATTTTTAGACTTTGAACTTGCTGAAGCATTGTAGAAGGGAAAATTAATTGTCGATTAGTTGCATTTTGACACCCTCATTGGAGTTAGGTTATGATTAATGGAGTTTAGACTCATTTGATTATATGTGTTCTCTTAACTGAGTATCCATTGACTTGATATTTGGACATGAATGTAAATGATAAATTAGTGGTCAATGTATAATATGCATAAGTTATGTAATGATGAACTTGTAAAGAGAATTATTAATATGAATTATATGTATGATTTGCACATTGTATGATGATGTAAAGTGGTTAATATTATATGATAAAATATTTGATTACTAAGTTAAGGTGGTATAAGGGGGAAGTGTATAAGGGTTAACAAGTAGAATAAGGGTGTAAGAATTATGACCTTGTATATTGTGATATGGCACATGAATTGGTAATATTCCCTATAGTTCATGGCTAGTAGGCACAAATAAGTCTCATAGAATGTGTGTACAATGTAGTGTTGTTATATGGGAGAGTTTGTAGTTTCTTTTGTAGTCCAAGCTTTGATATGATGATGTGATAAATGAAACTGATAATGTTCAAGATGGTAAAGTTGAAACAAGAATAATTTACCCTTGTATGCTATTAATAAAATGAGTAACGTTGAAACATTATTGATGTTATTGATACATTGGTGACTTGATGTGATATTAAAATATTTGTTCTTATAATAAGTGTTCATTTATTGATTTACTTTCTTTGTGTTGCTGCCTATTTACTTATATTTGGTTATGTATTCTCATCTTTTAAATTGAGATAAGCTATTATGCCTACCAGTTCATAGTGGTTGTACTATACTACCCTGTGTTATTCTTTTGTTGAGCAGAGAGACTAATCTATCGACTAATACTAGACCTTATTTGTAGTTGATCCAGTCTACTTCTAATTTAAGTATGAGCACATCATATTTAGGTTCTCAGTGATCATCAGAGTTGGCTTTTTTACTCTCTTCCTAGACAAGGATACTATTATATATTGGTTTTGATTGTTCTCTTACACAAAATTGATTAGAAATTCATGTAGAGTGACTTTTAGTGTTAGGGGTCTAATGACCCTTTTGTTAATTTTCCATATTTCCACTTATCTTCACAATTAGGACTTCTCTATAGCTTTCCTAAGTTATTGATGACTTGTTGGGACTGATGGTTCAGTAACTGGGCAGCTTGCTTGGTTTTTAGAACTAATTCCCTATTTAGAATCTTTATTGGTTCCAAAAGGCCACCAGGTGAAAATTTTAGTAAAACAATCTCGGATGCAAATTCTGAATATGCCAAAAGATCTAGAATATTGTGTTTAGGCTAGGAGGACCTTTGGTTTGGGTCCCAAAATGCCTAGGCTTATTGTGACCTATCGATTGGAAAGTTAAAAATCAAAAAGTATAGGTGTGTGACACATATTTGGTGAAAACAAACTCAAATTGAAAATTTGACCTTGCTAACGTGTATGGAATATCAAATTTAGCAGGATTACATAGTTCATTTGGAAAAATTGAATTTCGAACGAGTACTGAGGCATTAGCTAAAACTTGGAAAAATTCCAAGTTTCAACTATCATCTGTGATGGCAAGAGATAGCGTTATCATGCAAAGCACTTTATGGCAATTTCCTTTAGCATTATAGCATTCTAGGGAGGTCGATAACTATATCTCCTTGCCTGGGGTTCTGTAAATAGACCCTAATGTCGTAAATTTGGCCAATCATCATCTTTGGGAGATTATAACCCTAAATGGGTATGATAATTCAAAATTGAGTATGGTGGATGACTTGGGACGAGTCCTTGTTCATGATTGAATTTAGCCATTTTTGCTTCATCCTTTGAATTCATGGTTGAATTTCATTGTTTAGACCTAGGACCCCAAATTCACTTAGGCATAATTTTAGCTCAATGTTTGCTTTGTTTTCACCCAATTCTTGATGGTTATGATTCCTTGTTCATGTATGAATACTAGGTTCACCTCGAAAATGTGTTTTCCATATGTTGGACCCACTTAGCATTTTTGGTGTTGTTTTTGGATCCGAATCACTATGGTGAAATATGGGTATTATTTGAATCGCATTGATGAGTAGATTATGTTTTTGATAGAGTGATGAAATTTTTCAATTGTGAAGCAAAGATGGACGCTTGGTGAGCAATTTGAGATTGTGTTGTTCGACTTTGAGGTAGGATTTTGCCTACTCTGCTTCGTAGATGATGTGTGATATATATTGCGTGTGAATGTGAATGTTAAGTTTGATTATGAGTAGAATGAATTAGTCTTAATTATTGTATTTAGGGGATTAGATTAGGGTTTTTCACCCGTAAGGTAGAATACTTATGACTCTTTCAGGATCTTACTGCCTTCTCTTTTTATTGAACTAAATCATAGATTAGATATGATAAAATTCTAAGTTTGGGGTGTTGTTTTGGCTTTGTATGTATGGATAGTATATTTAATCTTTTTAGGATAGTGTGGTGTTTTTGGAATCATAATTTTTGTTAAATTTACTTAAACACCCTTGTTTATAGAATAAGTTCCTCTCTAAGGATTGGTTATCTCTTCCTTGACATCTAGAAGTTGAACTAGATGCCTTAGCCTAGTTTGAGGCACAGTTTTCCTAAACATGGAAATCAATAATTTAGAAGTGGGATTGTCCGACCCACTTAGGCTAAAACTTTTTTTAGCCTTGGCGATTTAGCTACGGATGCTAGGGTTAGTTTAGTCTATTGAGCCTTTAGAATATGCTTACTTTATTGCTTTTTAAATTGTGATTGTATAATCCCTAGATAATGATTAAATGGCTTATGGCCACGATTTCCTCATAGGAATAATAATTGGCCTATAGGGATGATAATTCCTCTAAATTAGAAAATTCGCCTATAGAGATGATAAGTCCTCTTAGTTATAATATTTGGCCTATTGAGATGCTATCCCTCTTAGATATGATAGTTAGCCTATAGAGATGGTATTTCTCATAATCATGATGTATGACCTATAGATAGATGATGCCTCTAAGAGATGAGGTACTTATTGATATATTACACCTCCTAGATATGAGATGATCACAAATAAGCTTTATATAATATAGAGATTCTATGCCTCATAGTTAGGCTATGATTTATAAATGTAAGATGGCTTGCTAATATAATTATTGATATGAGTTTTGAATATGTAAGTGGGCCTAAGGTTGGGGTTTTGATGTTATGATTATTCTGGACACATTATTGTGCCAAAGGTCATGTTATGATATTGATTGGATATCTAGGAAGTATTCATCTTTTTAAGGTATATAGTTGTAGTTTATGTATATATGTGTGTGTGTGTGTGTTTTTACATAAATATCTCTCCTGTATGAGATGGAGCAAGATGTGGTATGATGTTTATGATTTCATGGATTTGAATATTAGTGATGTCATGTATAGATTTAGTATATTCATAGTTATTGCATCAATGATTGATACGATTCTAATTAGATTATATTCTTATTCTTGTTGACACTAACTAAGGGCTAAAGCCCACTTTCTCTCGTAAAATAGATTTCTACTCAATAATAACTACCTAACTTGATGAATAAGTTAAATGTACAAAATAGGTTAATAACAATATTTTAAAGATTTAACTTAGGTATATTTAGTCATTGATTTGACAATACTCTTTACTCCAGTCGTGAGACATTTTGGCCCTTTTTACACTTTTGTGGAGATTTAGTCTAGACGTTCACTCTGAGCAATAAAATTATAGATTAACACAGTTTTATCCACGACTTGAGTCCGTGCACCTTATAGATATGCACTTACTAAGGACGTGATATTAATGATGAATGATAAATTATGGATATATACTCATCCATGCTTCTCTTTTCATATAATTTACTTTTGCCAACATGGGGTTTTTAGTTTACTTTAGCCCTTGTAGGGCTTGCTCTTTATTATGTAACATTTTTTGGGATATTATGATAATGATATTGATACTTAACAAGGCTGAAAGATATTACGATGATGTTATGATACTCAAAAAGGCTGGAGGATAGTATGATGATGTGATGATACCCAAAAAAGCTGGAGGATATTGTGATGATGAAATTAATACCCAAAAAGGCCAGAGGATGTTGTGATGATTATATACCCAGAAAGGTCGAAGGTTGATTATGATGATGATGATTATAATGATTATGGTTATGGTATTATGGATTCTAATGTATTCATATACATCTTGGGTGTATTTTTTATTCTGTTTATATATTGTATCAATATGCTTTATCTTTAAAGATTAGTTGTCATTGGCCTACTAAGTACCATTCATTTGGTACTCATACTACTCTTTTGTAGCCTGCAGATCCTAGTATGGTTTATCATCGTTGATGTGTTCATCATACAGAGCATCCATGGTTAATAGACTTAGAGTAAGCTCTGGACATTCGGATATTACTTATCTCGCTCATATATATTATCCTAGTCTCTATATTATATTTAGAGATAAGTTGTATTGGTGTAATTTTGTTGTTATCACACTTTTGTACTCTTGTTCTATTAGAGGATCTTGTACTAATGCTACCATATTTTGGGACTTTATTATGTATTGATCTTTATTTTATTTATCCCTTATTCTTTTCATTATATTATTGAGTAGTCCATTACTAGTCTTTCCCAACTACAAGTTTGGCTTGCCTACTAGTGGATTATAGTAATCGCCATTATGACCTAAGAAATTGGGTTGGGACAAATTAGCATCGAGTCTAGGGTTCACTAGAATATTAGTACAAGAGCTAATTATTGGTAGAGTCTTTCGGTTTAGTGCAGAGATGTCTATTACCTATCTTCAGGAGGCTACAGTGACATTCTTAGGAAATTCACATCTTGACTTCTTATTGTGACATTCTTTGACTCCACTCTATCCACAAAGGATAATGTGACATTGTCAAATGATCCAAATGATACTTCAACATGTGTTCCATAGTTTTCACGCAGCATCAAACTAAAGAGCTAGGTATAAATATCGATGATCTTTAGTAGCAGCTAAAATGATTTGGGGTCAGCTTAGTCTCCAGTTGAGGTCATGGCTACTTCATCCCTGTGAGGTTTAGCATTGGGGATTTAGGTTAAGTTGTAGATCCCTCAAAACCATGGATATCATTCGATCCATCAAGAAGTTGTTAGACCAAAGTTAGGCCTATTGGTGTTCATCAGGGTCCTTGACCAATTTTTGTCTATGAGATTGGATATCCCAAGTATGCCAGACTTATTCCTTTGTTATATCCCTTTGAGCAGTGAATGGATGTGTTAGAGGGTTAGTGTTGTCACTCTATGTGGCATCAAAGCATATAATAGCAATTGAATTTTACCTTCCTTCAAGATATTGATTATGAGTAGACCATAGAGAGAATATATGGCAACTTATATAAATAGTGTCAAGAGGCATACCATAAGTATAATACTACTGGTATTTACCCAAAAATGAGGATTATTTTGGTAGAGATCAGCTTTGCTCACAACTTATCCACTTTATACAGGTAGCATTTAAAAATATGAGTAGTCTTAAATTAGTCATGATAATCATAGTGGGCAGAGTTCCCATCAGACCTTATAGATCTGTGGGATAGGTTTTTGAGACATGACAACCATTCTAGATTATGGGGAGTAGTATCTCAAAGTATTCCAGGATCTTGTTTTTGAAGTGTCATGATAAGACACTACTTTAGAGAGTGCCCTAGATGTTAGTTAATTAAGTAGTTGGAGTTACCATGTATCTCCTCGCCATCCTAGAGTTCTTGAGAATGGCTATGATTGTAAAAAAGGTTGACTATTAAAGTATAGATAGCTCGCAGTGTTAATTGGCCAGCCATTTGGGCTTTATTGTGTTTCCCTCAAGGATTAGATCTTCATGAGTTGTTGCTTCGATAGAGCGATTGGTTAATAGTCTAGAAATTATTCCCGACATAGGATTTCTAGTCATTCATCTCATCCAGATTATCCTTGTGATGCTGTGTCTTAGAGATAGTGTGCTTGGCACCTTAGTTGATGATCCATCCGATTGGTCCAAGTTTGGACTCATACAAAATTATTCTCCCTATTCTCGTCAGGTAGGTGATTGCAAATTTTACTATGATAGGTGTGCTTTTATGTCCTACATTTATCTTGTATTATATGTATCAGGGTTTTGTAACCATTGATAATTATATGCCTTGATAAGTTCATATTGATTATTGTGTGCCTAGTTATTGAGTTTATTACTATACGACTACTCTGATGATTTATTTCTTTTAGTAGTGGATGGAGTACATCGATGTTGATATTTCTATTTTGAGTGTAGAATTTGGGTTTGAGTCCCATTTATCTTGGCATATTGGCCTTATTGATGACCTTGAATGGTACATGATATTGATGTTTATTTTGTTCTCGCCTATTCATTATATTAATATTGAAATTGATGTTTCTATTGCTATCACTACTTGAGGTTATTGATATTATTTGATATTATTACTCAATGTAATTGATCCTATTGGGTACCTGTATAGACTAGCGCTATCTAGTTAGACTTTCATTTTTTTTGTGATCTTATTCGGTGGCTTAAATAGATATAGCCCAATTTGATGATTTCTTTCCCCTAGCGAGGTGAGTTTGACTGTGTTCCTTCTTGGTTAGTTGTATTAGATTGATTTCTTGATGTATTATGTTATTAAAGGTATATTGATCTTCTGTGATTCCGTTATAATTTAGAGTTGGCAATATAGTTATATTACTTGTTATTAAGTTTGAGATTCTTAGACTTACCTCCTGGGTTATGAAGGATTTTGTTGTGGATATCCCCTTTTATATAGCTTATTTTTAGAGCTTGACCAATTTTTGGTTTGTTCTTTCCTTGTAGCCATTTAAATCCCTGATAGTGGGTTTGGTTGTGAGATTGAGATGTCCAAGATTCATCTCATAGGTTTGTAGGGTTCATTCCCTTTTGATGGGCTGCCTTTGTTATTGGTGTGGAGGTTGGATGCTCCTTTACAGTTGTGATATGGTTTTAACTTAAGTGGAGTTTGAAAGTTGGAGGTAGGTGGCCTTTTTCTATTATTATTTTTTAAGTTAGCAAGATGGAAAATTCTTTATCTTGAGTTGTTAATTTTCTGGGGGTGGTCTTGACTTTGACCTTGGTTTTGAGATTGGTATATTTTTTCTTTGATGATGTGATTATTGGGTGGATTATGAAAATCCCCATTTTAGAGTTTGTTCGGCCTAATGAGGCTTAGTGGAGTATTTCACCTTTATTATATTTGCCTATGACTACTCCTTGTCGAGCTGGAGTGTTGGGTCAATTAGTTCTTGCTTGAGTTGTATTTCTCTAAGTTTCTAGAGTTTTTGCCTTTTCTCGTATGGTTTGCATCCTTGGGGGAGTTTTTAAGTATGTTTGGATAGCTTTTACCCTCTAGTGGTTATGGAGTGGGTTATTTGCATTTTCAGCCAGTGATTTATCCTATGGCATGATTTCTATATTATGGCTATATTACGTGCCCTCTAGCTTATATAGAGTTTGTTTCTTGCATTTTTAGTTGATGATTATCCTTGTGATGATTCTTTTCTTTAGATATGCCTCAATTGTAGCTTAGTATGATCTATCTCGAATAGGTCAGATTTGGTACTAAAGTCCATTTGAATGGTTGCAATGATATAGACTTATTGGTTCAAGTTTAACTTGACACCTTGGAATGGCTTCTTGGGTGCTATGATAGAATGTATGTATGCCTACTCATCTTCAGGTTTGGTTTGGGTAGTTGAGACCGGTTAATTTATCCTCGGTATTAAGATTTTAGCTTGGTATTATGGAGCTTGTGTGCAGCTTTTGTTTGGGATTTGTTTCACCTTAGATTTTATTTATAGGTTGGTTGAGCCTACACTATGATTATCTATAAGGTCTTCTCTACTTTGGTTGTATTATAGTTGATAAGTGCTCAAATGATAACCCATGGACCCGATACTGGTTCTTTTAGCTTTGACCTCATGTTCAAATTTTCATTGGAAAATTTGGATGATATACTCAGTGGGAGTAGTATACTTAAGTTGGATTCAGTATGGCTTCATTCATAGTTTATGGGACATCCTGAAAAAGAATATATAGTGATAGGTAGTGTACCTTTGACTTCACAATTTCATATCGATTTTCATCTGGACTGATTGTAGCATTGGCATGGATTCTATCCCTTAATTATCTCTATTTGTAACCCCTAATAGTTCTTTATGAGCCTATTCTTATGTTTGTCTTTGGGACTTTTAGTGGATCAGCTTCAGGTCTTTGAGTTCTCTTTGATGAGACTATGTGGATGAGACTCAAGTGATTTTCCTCCTGGTTTGAAGTAGATAGCAAGTATGGTTTGGTAAGGGAAGTGTACTTTTGGATTTGGAGTCAGTGGTATGAATCTTGTCGTGGTTTGTTTTTTGCTTGGATAAGCCTTTATTGATTTGTCTGGATATCAAGATAGTATCAACGTACTATTTTTTGAATTTTCATGCATCAACTATTTTAGTTCATTTAGAGGCCAGTTAGAGGTTGAAGTTGAGTTTTAGGCTGTTTAGAAGTAAAATGAAATGCTAGTTGGGAAAACGCGAAACCTATTGCAAAATCTCATAAAAGTTTTTTGTAACACCCCGATTTTCTAAACTAGAATGCTACACGATGCTTATGACCCCGAAGGACTACAAGCTAACCCATGACTTCTATCTGTACCTGTACACTGCAATATATAATGTAAAAATATGGAAAACATGAATATGTAGGCCATAAGGTTCAACTGAAGAGAAAAATTTGTAAAATAGTTACATTTGTGTGGGTGAAAGATACCTAAAACAACTGAAAACTGAATCAAATCTGAACAAAATCTGAAAGCCTCTAAATACTATCTGAAAAAGGAGTTGAAGAAACATGTCTCCAACTAACTCCGTTTGGCAAAACTGAGCTGAAATAATAAATAAAATAAAATAATACCGTATCATCCTCAAATGAAGAGGACTCACAGCAACTCTGTATACTGGAATGCAGCAGCTACTGTTAGTCTAGAACTCGTGTCTCTGAACCTATGGTATAACATGAAAAGAAAGCACCATAGCGCAAATGCATTAGTACAACTGGAGTACTGAGTATACAAGTGACGTAGGCTAATGCAAAGGGTTTACATGCATGAATAATGCTAACTGACTGACTGATATGAACGTAAGAGTACAAACATACATACATAGTAACTTAGACCGTGAGTACGTGATAGCTAAATCTGTATGCTAATACATGTTTTACTGATAAATAACATGGCTGAAACTGTAGTTCTGATAGCATAGGCAACTATTTCTGAAATTCTTGAATCTGATTGAACTTTCTGAGTCTCTTGCTATAACTGAATTTGATTTTATCTAACAGTCCTGATATACTGATATCTAAAGAACTGTATGAGTTCTTTTATTGAGACTGAGTCCAAAACTGTGGGAGGTAGTTGTTTAACCGACATGCCCCATTTGTTTCATTATGGCTAAGCTGGGGTCCAATCTCTGCCCCGACTTGAGGGGTGTCAATACCGCGCCACTGTTAAGGACAGTTGTGAGTGACACTTAGCTGGAAGGTACGTGAAATGAGAGCGGTGGGAACCCTGAACTGACAGGTTAAGCCACCTCATCAACCCTAATTTGACAGGTTAAGATGTCTCAACCTATGCTGGCTATCTAGTTCTAGAATGCAAGGATGACTGCTAAGAATCACACCCTAAACTGGTAGGTGATTTTCCATCCTTGGGTTCACTCGGTGCTAGCTTCTACTCCCATTTTGTAGAGACTGAACATGATTCAACTGACTGTACATGGACTGATTAATTGACTTCCGTTGACTAACAGAATAGTACTACTATCTGAGAGTTAACTTAGTCACATGACTGACTGATTTCTATAGATTATAGCTTTACTCAGATTATTGGGACAACATAACATGGCTCTAGGAACACGGCTATATTTTTAAGGTATGAATACCCCCAGGACTCGATAGAAGGAAACTGACACACATGACATGACTTGATCACAAGATTGGAGTCCAGAATTCATAATATCATAAGTAGGGGATCTTATACTTCATGTAGTTATTCAACATCTTAAACATTGTAGGGATTGCATGGATAAATTTCGTGTACATATTATACATATCCATTATCATACATGCTTCATACCACAACAATAGCAATACATCAATAGCATGGAATTCATATTTAAGTATATAACTAACACAAACTTGTCATTTAGATATCATGAAACCATGTAAACATAAATTCTCAACATCCCAAGTATTTTATCAATCACCTAGCATGCATTCTTTAAGGAATAGGTGTGTTTCATAACTTGCACCATATTACACCACCTAAAGTTCATAGTTTTCAACTAACAACCATATATATTCCATGAAAACACCTTTAGATATCATCATAAAACTTAAACAACAATAATCAACATGTACATGCTCATATCACCACAAAAAGTTCACAAAATAGTATTTAAAACATGGTTCTTGAGCTCTATGAACGGATTGGATCCATAGATGAAGACTACGCATACCTTAGATTAATAATCCGTGAAGATAGTAGAGAAATAAGCTTGAACCCTAGACTTGTTCTTGGTTTTCTTGAGTGAATTTTGATAAAAAGTAATGTAAAAAGCTGATTTGGGGCCTCAATCCCACGTTTGGGACTTATATAGGGGCGGGGCGGGGGAGATGACCCAAATACCCTTCTAGATGCGTCATTTAATTTCTATGAAAATTACCTGATTTGTGCCCCCGGCGTGACACGGATACCTCGTATTTCCACCCGTTTGTGACCTGAAAACTCACCGCAACATGCTGGAATCATGGAGAGGCACTGGAAATTGATGAACATCATTTTGTCTTACGGCGCGACGCGCCACTGACTGAAATGACGTTGCTAAAATTTTAAATCATCATAACTTCTTTACCGGGTGTCTGTTTTAGGAAAATTTGGTATTGACCGAAATCTTATTAAATTATCTACAATTTGGAGAGTATAAATCTGCCAAAATACCACATGTAAATCAAGTTATTCTTGCTCAAAGATGAGCTTACTCTAAGTGACTCTTATGAACATGCTTAACACATCATAAGCTCTATTATCACTAGTATACTCATCCTAACTCATGTAATCAAATAGGAATCATAGGATTGGAGGTTTCATGTGTAGGAACAACGGTTTATTTTCTATCTTAGAAATATACGAGATATTACAATATCTCCCCCTTAAAAATATTCGTCCTCGAATGAGACTGACTGAAATGAGGAAAGATGATAAACTAGAGTACGTACCAGACATACACTACTGGAACATGATCTCATGACGGACATGACTGATAAGATAAATATATCATGCTGGACATGCATATCTGATGCATAAGTAACTAATTCATGAATGCATAACTAAGACTTCTGATAACTGATTTCTCTCAATGAGAATGCATATTTGATGCATAATTATACACTGGACTGATAAATGAATGCATTACTGAATATGCAATAGTAATAGATACCAAGTTTATGATGGGAACATGAACATGAAACTGAGTATGCTTAAGGAGAACGTTTACCTTGAGCTTGATCTGAATTGGATGAGAAGAGGAAAGGATACTTGGTACGCATATCTGCTTTTGTTTCCCAAGTATCTCCCTTCTGAGACTGATAACGCCAAAGAACCTTGACTAAAGAGCCTTCTTTGTTCCTCAATCTACGAGTTTGATAGTCTAAGCTTTCGACTGGCATCTCTTGATAAGAGAGATTGTTCTGAACGTCAATGATCTAAATAGGGACTACAAATGCTGGATCACCTATGCATTTCTTGAGCAAAGAGACATGAAGACTGGATGAACTAATGCTAGATCTGAAGGCAATTCGATCTCATAAGCTACCTTGCCGAAGCGACTGAGAATCCTGAAGGGACCGACATATTGGGGATTGAGTTTCCCTTTCTTTCTGAACCTCTTTACTCCCTTTATGGGAGAGATCATAAGGTAGACATATTCATTAACCTCGAACTCGAGATCCTTTCTATGAACATCTGGATAAGACTTCTGTCGACTCTGAGCAGCTCGGAGTCTCTCTCGGATCAAATGAACTTTCTCTAAGGCGCCGAATACTAAGTCAGGACCTATAACTGAGTCCTTAAAAACTTCAAACCAACCGATTGGAGATCCACATCTCCTACCGTAGAGAGCTTAAAATGGAGCCATCTGAATACTGGAATGATAGCTATTCTTCTATGCAAACTCAATCAAAGGCAAGTGGTCATCCCAACTTGCCTTGAAATCAATTATACAAACCCTTAGCATATCTTTGAGATTCTGAATGCTCCTTTTTGCTTGACCATCTATCTAAGAATGAAATGTTGCACTAAGATGAACTTGGGTACCAAGACCCTTTTGGAATAATTTTCATAAGTGAGAGCTGAACTGGGTACCTCTGTCTAAAATAATAGATAGTGTAATACCGTGTAATCTTACTAACTCCCTAATATAGATTTTGGCATAATCCTCGACTGAATAAGAAGTATGAACAGGAAGAGAATGAGCTGACTTGGTCATTCTATCCACAATGACCTAAACTGAATCAGGCTGATGACAAGTTCCAGGAAAACCCATCACGAAGTCCATGTTCACTTCTTCCTATTTCCAAGTAGGAAAGGTGAACTCCTATATAGAACCACTAGGTTTCTGATGCTCTATCTTAACCTGCTGACATGTACAGCACTTAGACACAAACTCTATAATATCTCTATTTATCCCACTCCACCAATAGATCTCCCGCAAGTCGCGGTACATCTTAGTGACCCCTGGATGAATAGAGTATTGTGCACCATGTGCTTCTACAATAATTCACTGCCTCAAGCCATCTAAACCTCAAACGCACAATTGACCCTAACAATGAAGAACACCATCTCCCCCTTGGGAGAAAACCTCAACTTTCTGATTCTGAATTGAATCTTTCAGCTTGACAAGGCTAGGATCCCTGTCTTTCTTTCTTTCACCTTAGAAACTAGAGATGACTCTGAACTACTCTGAACACATACACCACCCTCCAAAGAGTTGATACAGAAAATGCCTAGTCTGGCCAGCTAATGGATTTTCTGATCTATTTTCTTCTTATTATCCTCAACGTGAGAAACACTACCCATGGAGAGTCTACTGAGAGCTTCGGCCACAACATTGGCCTAGGCCAGATGATAAAGGATGCTCATGTCATAATCTTTCAAGAGCTCTAACCACCTTCTCTGATGAAGATTGAGATCTTTCTGAGAAAATACATACTGGAGACTCTTATGATCTATGAAGACATCTACATAAACTCCGTAAACATAATGCCTCCAAATTTTCAAGGCAAATACTATGGCTGCTAACTCAAGATCATAAGTAGGATAATTCTTCTTATAGAGCTTTAGCTGTCTGGAGGTATAGGCTATGACCTTACCATGCTGAATGAGGATACAACCTAAACCCACTTTGGATGCATCACAATAGACTACGAAATCGTCTGAGCCATCTGGAAAAGCTAGAACTGGAGCTGAGGTGAGTTGTGTCTTCAACTCTTAAAAACTCATCTCGCATAAATCTGACCATTAAAACTTAACCTTCTTATGAGTCAATTTGGACATAGGAGATGCAATAGAATAAAATCCCTCGACAAACCATCTTTAATAGCGGCCAAACCCAAGAAACTCCTAATATCTGATGGAGATACGGGGCAAGGCCCATTTTTTACCTCTTTGGTCTACTGAGGATCTACTCTAATGCCATCACCGAAAACAATATAACCGAGGAATGCTTCTTATCTTAGCCAAAATTTTTACTTACTGAACTTTGTGAATAACTGATGATCCTTGAGAATCTGAAGAACGATTCTGAGATGGTCTGAATGATCACGCTCAGTTTGAGAATAGACCAGAATATCATCTATGAAGACTATGACGAACATGTCCAAGTACTACTGGAACACCCGGTTCATCAATTCCATGAAAGCTGCAGGGGCATTGGTAAGACCAAAGGATATGACAAGAAATTTAAAATGACCATACCACATACAGAAATCTGTCCTCGGGATGTGACATTCTCTAACTCTAAGTTGATGATAGCCTGATCTGAGATCTATCTTAGAGAAGTAATTGGCACCCTAAAGTTGGTCAAAAAAGTCATCTATTCTAGGAAGTAGATAATTGTTCCTGACTGTAACTTTGTTGAGCTGATGGTAATCGATACACATCCTGAGAGAACTGTCTTTCTTGAGCACGAATAAGACTGGTGCACCCCATGGGGATACACTAGGCCTGATGAATCCCTTATCTAAGAGATCCTTTAACTGATCTTTCAGTTTCTTGAGTTCTTCTAGTGCCATTTCGTATGACAGAATAGAAATAGGTTGAGTATCTGGGAGAAGGTCTATGCTGAAGTCTATTTCCCTTTCGGGAGGAATGCCTGAAAGATCTTCAGGGAAGATATTTGAATATTCATTAACCACTGGGACTGATCCAAGACTGGGAGATTCAAAACTGGAATCCTTAATATGTATGAGATGATACACACACCTCTTAGAAATTATTTTCCTTGCTCAAAGGTAGGAAACAAGCTGACCCCTGAATGCTCAAGTACTACCCTTCTACTCTAGGATGGGCTCATTCGGGAACTAAAACTGAACTATCTTGTTTCTGCAGTCGACTGTGGCATAGAAGAAATGAAGCCAATCCATGCCAAGAATGACATCAAAGTCAGTCATCTCGAACTCGACTAAATTTGCTGACATAGATTTCTGAAATATCATAACCGGGAAGTTCCTATATAGTATCTGAGCTATGATGGTTTTACCCACTGGGGTTGAGACTGAAAAGGGCTCTGCTAAAATTTTAGGACTGATTCTGAAATCTTCTGCTATATATGGAGTGACAAAAGATAAATATTCACCTACATCTAGAAAAGCATAAATATGAACATAAAAAATCTGTAATGTACCGGTAACGACATTAGGAGAGTTTTTCTGATCCTGTCGGGTCTGAAGAGCATAGAGTCTGTTTGGTCATTGCCCACTAATAGCACTAGAAATGGTACCCTGCTGGTTCGGGCGACCGGACTGAGCTGTGGAATGGTTTTGCTCACCCTGAGGACCTGACTGAGGACACTCTTTAATCCTGTGGCCTGGCTTGCCACAACCAACACAGACATCACTACCGGCTCTGCAAATACCCTTGTGGTTCTTACCAAAAGTCTGACATAGGGGTTTTTTTCGGGCACTACTAACACTACCCTGAGATTTAGAGCCTGGTGCTCTATATTTATTGTCTTCTCTGAATTTTGGCACTGGGGCACTTGCAAAAGAAAGAACTAGTACACAGGCGAAAGAATAAGCTGGAGCTGATGACTTGGGATGAAACTGTGAACAGTTTTCTCTCTTTGATTTGGGTTGACCAAAAATGAAATTGCCTAACCTTGCTCTCTTGTTTTGTCTTTCCCTAGTCCTAACCTTCTGCTCCTCTATTTGCTGAGCATGGGCCATGAGTCTGGCTACAGTTATATCTCTATTCAGCATCATAGATCTACACTCATTTAACACGTTATCATTTACCCCTAACACTAACTTGCACATCTTAGCCCTGTTGTCTGCAACCACATGAGGGGCATATCTGGCTAGCTGAGTAAATCTAAGAGAATACTCTCTAACCGTAATATTTCCCTTCCTGAGGTTGATGAACTCAAGAACTTTGGCCTCTCTCGTCTATTGGGGAAAGAATCTATCTAACAAAGCCGTGACAAATTTCTCCTACTCAATAGGAATTATATCGTCTACCTTCTCGAACTTCCACTATTTGTACCAAGTATGAGCGACATCCTGTAATTGGTATGTGGTTAACTTAGCACTGTGAAAAGAAGTAACTCCCATGATATCAATGACCTTCTGGACTTGGTCAATGAATTCCTGAGGGTCTTCATCAGACTTAAACCTAAAGAAAGATAGCCAAAATAACTAAAAACTAAATCAAATCTTAACTAAATCTAAAATCCTCTAAATACTGTCTGAATAACGAGTAGAAAGAAGATGTCTCCAACTAAATCCATCTAGCAAAAATGAGCTGAAATAAAATAATACCGTATCATCCTCGAATGAAGAGGACTCACTGTAACTCTGTATACTAGAATGCAGCTGCTACTGCTGTTCTGGAACTCGCGTCTCTAAACCTATGGTATAACATAAAAAGAAAGCACCATAGCACAAATTCGTCAGTACAACTGGAGTACTGAGTATACAAGTGAGGTAGGCTAATGCAAAGGGTTTACATGCATGAATAATGCTAACTAACTAACTGATATGAACGTAAGAGTACAAACATACATACATAGTAACTAAGATCGTGATTACATGATAGCTAAATATGTACGATAATACATGGTTTACTGATAACTAACATGGCTAAAACTGTAGTTCTAATAGCATGGGCGACTGTGTCTGACAGTCATGAATCTAATGGAACTTTCTGAGTTTCGTACTATTACCGAATTTGACTATATCTAACAGTCCTGGTATACTAAAATCTGAAGAACTATCTGAGTTCTTTTACTAAGACTGAGTATGAAACTGTGGAAGGTAGTTGTTTAACTGACATGCCCCATATGTGCCATTATGGCTGAGATGGGGTCTAATCTCTGCCCTGACTAGAGGGGTATCAATACCACACCACTGGTAAGGACAGCAATGAGTGACCGACCCTTAGTTGGCAGGTACTCAAAATGAGAGCGGTGGGAATCCTGAACTGATAGGTTAAGTGACCTCATCAACCCTAATCTGACAGGTTAAGATGTCTTAACCTATGCTGGCTACATAGTTCTGGAACACAAAGATGACTTCTAAGAATCACACCCTAAAATGGTAGGTGAGTTCCCATCCTTAGTTTCACTCAGTGCTAACCTATACTCCCATCTAAAGAGACAGAACATGATTGAACTAACTGTACATGGAATGATTAACTGACTTCTATTGACTGATGAAATGGTACTACTATCTGATAGTTAACAGAGATCATGTTATTTCTGAGGTTTTCTGAGGCACATGATTGTCTGAGCTCTATAGATTATAGATTGAATGAGATTATCGGGACAACATGATATGGCTCTAGGCGCACAGATATATTTTTTGGGTACGAATACCCCCAAGACTCGATAGAAGGAAACTGACACACATGACATGACTTGATCACAAGATTAGAGTCCACAATTCATAATATCATAAATAATGGATCTTATACATCATGTAGTTATTCAACATCTTAAACATTGTAAGGATTGCATGGATAAATTTCATGTACAGATTATACATATCCATTATCATACATGTTTCATACCACAATAATAGCAACACATCAATAGCATGGAATTCATATTTAAGTATATAGCTAACACAGACTTGTCATTTAGATATCATGGAACCATGTAAACATAAATTCCAAACATCCCAAGCATTTTATCAAACGTCTAGCATGCATTCTTTAAGGCATAGTTGTGTTTCATAACTCGCACCATATTACACCACCTAAAGTTCATAGTTTTCAACTAACAACCATATATATTCCATGAAAACACCTTTAGATATCATCATAAAATTTAACCAACAATCACCAACATATACATGCTCATATCAACATAAAACGTTTACAAAATAGTATTTAAAACATGGTTCTTGACCTTTAAGAATGGATTGGATCCATAGATGAACACTACGCATACCTTAGATTAATAATCCGTGAAGATAGTAGTGAGATAAGCTTGGAATTTAAAACCCCCAATTGAACCTTAGATTTGTTCCTAGTTGTTCTTGAATGAATTTTGATAAAACGTAATGTAAAGAGCTGATTTGGGGCCTCAATACCGTGTTTGGGACTTTTATTGGGGGGGAAGATGACCCAAATACCCCTCTAGATGCGTTAGTTAATTTCTGTGAAAATTATCTGATTTGGGCCCCCGGTGTGATGAGAAGACATCGTGTTTCCACCCGTTTATGACCTGGAAACTCACCACAATGTGTTGGAATCATGGAGAGACACTGGAAACTGACAAACGTCATTTTGTCTTACGGCGCGACATGCCACTGACTAAAATGACGCTGCTAAATCTTTAAATCACCATAACTTCTTCACCAGGTGTTCGTTTTAGGTGAATTTGGTTTCGACGGAAAGCTTATTCAATTTTGTACTATTTGAGGGTATAAATATTCCAAAATACCACCTATAAACCAAGTTATTCTTGTTCAAATATGAGCTATATGAAATCATACACAAAAATTTAGTGGATTCAAAAGTTCTTGGCTTGGCTTAGTCTAAGTGACTCTTATGAACATGCTTAACACATTATAAGATCTATTATCACTAGGATACTCTTCATAAGTCATGTACTCAAATATGAATCATAGGATAGGAGTTTTCATATGTAGGAACAACAGTTTATTTTCTAGCTTAGAAATATATGGGGTATTACATTTTTCCTCTTCATTTAGGTTATCTCGAAAGTCATACTTGGAGCATGTGGGCCTAGTACCACATACTTCCAAGATTTTAAGATTCTTTCTATCTGTTGACTTTTGAGTATGAAACTCCTTTTAGTAGTGGATATTGTAATGACCCTTCTGGAAATTTTCCATATTTCTACTTATATTTGCCGTTAGGGCTTCTTTATAGCTACCCCAAATTATTTATCACTTGCTGGGACTGACAGTTTGGTTGCTTGCCTGTTCTCTTGATTTTTAGAACCAATTCCCTATTTAAAAGTCTTCGTTTGATCCAAATGGTCACTAGGCAAAAACTTTAATAAAATAATCTAGAAAGAAAATTTTGATAGCGCCAGCAGATCCAGAATATCGATTTTAAGCTAGGAAGACCTTTGGTTTAGGTCCCAATGCGCCCGAGCTTATTTTGACCTATTAGTCGTACGGTTAAAAATCAAAAAATATAGGTGTAGGACCCACATTTGTTCAACACAACCTCGAATTGAAAATTTGACATTTCCATTATGTTTAATACATAAATTTTAGCGGTGTTACATAGTTTATTTACGAAAATTAGATTTCGAATGAGATTTAAGGCATTGGCCGAAACTTGGAAAAAGTCCGAGTTTCATCTATCATCTGTGATGGTAAAATATAGTATAATCATGCAATGGTCCTTATGGAGATCGCTTTTAGCCCGATCAGGGCCCATGGAGGGCGATTGTTGTATCTCCTTTCCTGGGGTCTTATAAATAGATCCCAATGACATGAATTTGGCCATTTTTCCTTCATCTTTGAGAGCTTAAACCCCTAAATGGACATGATAACTCAAAATTAATTATGGTGGATGACTTGGGATCTTTTTTAAAATCTATTAATTAGAATATATTTGAATTTAAGGTAAGAATCCTTCGAATTCATGGTTGAATTTCTTAGTTTAGACCCAAAGCCCCAAATTCACTTATGACTTTATTTTATCCCAAAGTTTGCTTGGTTTGCATCCAATACATAAGGGTTATGTTCTTAGTTGACGTACAAATGTTGGGTTGACCTTGAAAATATATTTTCCATACGTGGGATCCACTTGGGGCTTTTGGTGTCATTTTTTGAACCGAAGCACAATGGTGCAATATAGGTATTTTTAGACTGATATTGATGAGTACATTATATTTTTGATAGTGTGATGGCCTTTTAAGATTGTGAAATAAAGATAGACACTTGGAGAGAGATTTGAAATTTTATGGTTTGGCATTGAGGTAGGCTTCTGTCAGCTCTTCTTCGTAGATTATATGTGATATATATCGTGTGTGAATTAGAATATTAATTTTGATTATAAGTAGAATGACTTAGTCTTAATTAGTGAATTTGGGGGGGATTATATAAGGGTTTTAGACCCATAAGGTGGAATGCTTATGACCCCTTTTAGGATTATATTGCCTTCTCCCTAGATTGACTATATTCCAAGATTAGATATGACAAAATCTTATGTTTGGTATGTTGTGCTAGCATTGGATTTATGGTTAGTATATTTAATATTTTTGGGCTAGTGTGGTGTTGTTAAAATCATAATTTGGGTAGAGTTGATGTAAACAACCTTGTTTCTACGCGGAGATCCTATATTAGGATTCATTATGTATTCCTTGACATCTAGAAATCAAAAAATATACCTTATCCTAGTTTGAGGCATAGTTTGCCTAAACATGGAAATAAAGGATTTAGAAATTGGATTTTTCGTCCCATTTAGGCCATGAACTGCGTTGTACTTGGGGACTTAGTTGTGGATGCTAGGTTTAGTTGATACTATTAAACTTTTAAAATAAGCTTACTTTATGGCTAAGTGAATTGTGATGGTATTTTCCCTGAATAATGATTAACTAGCTTATGGCCATGATTTCCTCATAAGAATGATAATTGGCCTATAGATGATAATTCCTCTAAGTTATAATAATTGGTAAATAGAGATAATATTTCATCTTAGTTATGATATTTGTCCTATAAAGATGCTATTCCTCTTAGATATGATAAACTATAGAGATGGTATTCATCATACTCACGACATATGACCTATAGATACTAGATTCCTCCTAGAAGCGAGGTGGTTATTGATGTATTAAACCTCCTCGATGTAAAATGATCACAAATAAGATCTATAGCCTATAAAGATGTTATGCCTCAAAGTTAGCTATAAGTCATAAATGTGGGATGGTTTGTTATTATGATTATTGATATAAGTTTCAAATATGTAAGTGGGCCTAAGGTCATGGTTATTATTTTATGATTATTTCGGGCACATTATTATGCCAAAGGCCATATTATGATATTTCGTGGATATTTAGAAAGTATTTATCCTATTACAGGATACAATTATTATTTATGAATACATATATATATATATATATGTGTGTGTGTGTGTGTGTGTGTGTGTTTACATACACATCTCTACGGTATAGGACAAAGGAAGATGCGGTAAGATGTTTATGATTTCATTGATTTGAATACTAGTAATGGCATGCATTGATTCAGTACATTCATGGTTATTGCATCGATTATTGATACAATTCTAATTAGATAATAATCTTATTCTTTTCATCACTAACTAAGGCTTTCCCACTTTCTACCTTAACTTATATCTCCATAGTAATAACTGTCAATCTTAATGAATAAGCCATATGTGTAAAAGAGGTTAATAATGATGTTTGAAGAACTTGACCGAGGTATAATATATTCCTTGTTTTGACACTATTGTATTCTCCGGTCGTGAGATATTTTAATCTTTTCAACACTTTTATAGAGATTTAGTCTCAACATTTACTCTGGGCAAAAACTTATAGATTTACACTCATTTAGCCACAACTTGAGTTTGTGCACTAAATAGATATACATACTAAGGATGTGATATAGATGATGAACTTTAAATTATGAAACTATACTCTGTCATGCCTCTCTTTTCATGTCATGTACTTTAGTCCTCGTAGGGCCTGCACTTTACTTTATCCTTTATGGGCCTTGCTTTTTATTACGTGACACTAGTTGGGATATTATGATGATGATATTGATACCCGAGAAGGAAGTATGATATTATAATGATATTATGATACCCGCAGGTCTAGAGGATATTGTGATAATGGTACTGATACCCCTCAAGGCCAAAGGATAATGTGATGATTATATAAATGGCAAGGCTAAATATTTATTATAATAATGACTGTTATAATAATTATGATTATGGAATTGTGGATTTTGTAACATTGATTCTTGCATGTGCATCGCCTATCAACAATATGCATCTATGTCTATTAGTCGGTATAGGACGGTTGCATATATATGGGTAATGACTACGTCTTCTGTTGTAGGTTGATTAAAACTTTTGAGTCTGGGGCAGTGGGGGTATGCATAGGCTCGACTAGGTATTTGGTTATCCGGAATATCCTGTTTCTCACACTATTATTGATATTATTATTGTTATTGTTATGATCTTTGTTATGGCTGGTTTATCACAAATTGGTCATTGATTTGATATCAAGAATTGAGGTATGTTTATGGCCTCTTATATCTGATGAATTCATTATTATACATGATTACTTCATAATTAGTCAAATGTATTAGAAACCCTAAGTTTCTTAGTACTAAATATCGATAAGATTATAATAAGGCCTTAAAATGAAGATATTATGACCTATATTGTACCTCAATATGACCTTACATTTATATGTGTAGTGATATGTAGCTATGTGTCAATCGTACATCCCTTTCTTGATTTATTCATATTGTATATTCAACCCTTGGCCTTGCATATTGATATATAATCTTTTTTTGTCCTTTATATGTATATTGGCTGGGGATATAGGATTTAGTGTTGGGAATTCTTAGAATAACATGAATAGGATAGTATATTCTTGATACTTCCTTAACCTTATTATGTTAGTCTCCTGGACATGACTAGAATAGGCCATCCTTATTATTTGTTTGACTTGTTTTATGATTTCTGAACTATCTTGGGTGTAGTTTCCATTTTGTTTATATGTTGTATATATCTGATTTATCTTTGGATCTCAGTTGACAGTTGTGACTACCATTCATTTGGTACTAATACTACACTTTTGCAGCCTGCAAATCATTGTATAGGTTATTGTTGTTTATGTGTGCGTCTTGCGGAGCAGCCATGGTTTAAAGGCTTAGAGTGAGTTCTTAATGTTTAGACTATTACTTATCTCTCTCTAATGTATTAAAATAGTCTCTATATAGTATTCAAAGATATGTTGTGTCAGTGTAACTCTATTGTTATTTTACTTTTGTACTCTTGTTATATTAGAGGCTTTTGTACTAATATCATCAGGTTTTGGAACTTTTTTATGTATTGATCTTTATTTCATTTATTCTGCATTCTTTTCATTTTATTATTAAGTAGTCTATTACTAGCCATTTTGGACTACTTATTTATCTTGCCTACTGGTGGGTTATAGTAGGTGTCATCATGACTTAAGAAATTGAGTCGTGACCTGGGGATTGTTTGTGATGGTTTTTTGATTTTTCTGGATTAGTATTGTTTTCTTGAGATATTTTATTTAATTAATATGATTTGGTTATTTCTATCCTAAAAATGGTTAAGTGAATGGTAATTAGTTTGGGTTAGATGGTTCTCCCACATGAGGGTTAGTGTAGGTGCCACTCATGGTCAGTTAGGTTGCGATACAAACCTATGGTTTATTCTTCTATATAGCCTTTGAATGAGTATATTTATATAAATAATGAAGCCATAGACGCCCATATTGCTATACTTTAATTCTAGATCCAAGAAGTCAACCTCGAGCCATCAAGGACAATACTGAAATTTTATATGAAATCACGCTATTGATAACTTAAGGGGATCAAATAAGAAATATCATAAAAAATGAAGCTAAAATAAACCTTCAAATCATCAAAATACCATTTCTTAACTTTTGCCTCAAACTCCCCTCCACCCCCTCCCCCATCCTTAATTTCTCAATTCAAAAATCATAATCTGAATATTAAATCACAATTAAATCAAGGTGTAATTATATTTAAAGGATCATTCCCAAAGTATAATCCTTGAAAGTAAGCTATTGAATCTCTCAAAAATGAGTTTTCAAGCTTTAAAAGTCGAGTTATGGAGGTTATGTTTGAAAATGGGGTTTTTAAAATCTCTCAAACGATTCCTCCTTCACTACTGTGACCAGATCTTCATGATTGTGATGTTTACCATGGAGAAACCTTTGCAATTGTGAGCCCCCCACCCCCGTCGAGGGGTAAAGAACAAAACTCCCCAACACGGACTTACACCCTTAACCCTTAGCAAATGTGATATGAGCCATTGTAATAATGATGCATAAACAAATTACCCTTCTTGATCGCAATAGATCCATCATGAACATGAAGCAGGATTCATATAGCACTAGCCATAGAAAATTAACATCAACAAGGCATAGCCCAAAAGTGTAAACGAACCCTTAGAATTTGTTTAGGACCTTATGAGCACAAACCATATATGCTACTTTACTAAAAGTGATATTCTAGACTCAATAAAACCATCAAAGCACCTAGTAGAGGTTACCTTGAACAAATACGGACCAAAGTTAAATCTTTAAACTTATACTACCAACTTCCCAACTAATTACTTAAAATCCATATGATTGCTTCCAGACCCAAACCAAAGGTCCTACTAATCCAAAAATCAGATTATAGAACTAACTAAACTGTCGAAACTCCATTTCTAACTTGATATCACTAAATAATGACTTTGATCAACCATACAAACTTTCAACTTCCAAAAATAAAAACTAGTGAAGTTCTCAACTAACCATCCCAGAATTTGTGCCAACCATACCCTCAAACCACAAATGTCATGGCGTAATTATAGAGAGGGGTAAAACAATTAAAATGCATAGAAAATAAAATATCTTCATAAGGGTTTTTACTACATTATTGAACAAATAATAAAGGATTTGAGTCCAAACGCCATACCAACAGGGACATAGAAAATTGATTGTCTAATCCCATTTATAAATATAGCTATTTATAAACCAACAATAGTGAAGTTTATTATATAAAGAGTCAAGTAAAGGAAATAATAGAAATGACATCTACAAATGACACTTAAATTTAATAGATGAAAGAAATTTCTACGTCAGTGACATCTAACAATGGATTTGAGTGTTTCGATCATCATACCTATTGGTTTTCCTGAGTTATTAGTTTTAGGCTGATATTACGTATGATCATCATACTGGTAATTCTAAGCATATTAAAAGTACTCCAGTATATTTATTTGTACAGTTATTAGAACATAGTCAAATACATTTAAACTTCTATAACCAACTAAGCAAGGTAAAAAGTATATTACTATCCACATTAGTGAAATTATTTCCCATCTATAGCTTCGCAAATAAGTCCTATTTATTCTTATTAAGCTTGCAACTATTCATGCTCAACTCCAATAATAAGACACAAATAGTATCTGATAGGTGATCAAATCAATCAAATAGTTGATACCTATAATAAATAAATAAATAACTCAATAATGAAAAGAACAATAGATATAAACAATCTTCAAACGTCAACTATCATGCTAGTATCAAAGCCCTAGAACTATAGATTTTAGCTATTCATGATTCTTATACGATAATAAAAATTCATGAGTATTTCAATATGTAACAAATAAAGTAAAAGTCGCGAAGAAGCCAACTCTCGAAGAACTTCTTTGCCCTTTTTGTTGTATTTAATTTCAAGATATCCACTTTAAAATATGTATAGGAACTTTATGTATAGTACCAAAGAGACCTCTAATGAAAATAACCTTACAAATTGAAAGTGCCCAAAATATCTCCCAAGTGTCTTGTGTAGGGCCTAGCGCTCAAAGCAGTCACGTTGAGCAAGGCCTTCTCAGCATGGCTTGAGTGGGGTCATAGGCACAGGGCCGCAAGGTGGGGCCTTACTGGTCCAACCTCTTTTTTTCTCCATTTTTGCGCGTTCTTTTTACTATCAAACATTTAGATTCAACTTGATCCATTTATTTGGTCTTTTACTAAGATTTTAAACTTTCAAACTACTCTTATTATATCCAGACGTTTCCATTTTAATTCAACATCAAGAACACAATATTAAGAGCTAAGTGATAAAATTCATAACAAGATAGTAATTAAAAATATTAAATATGGGGCAAATAATAGCTTGATCATAATCATTTTTGCCTAACATCATAACCCATACATGGAAGGAACTGGAGTTTATCGTCAACTGCATCCCTCGAAGATTAGTTTGGAATAAAAATTAAAGATTTGATTGTAAAAGGTCTTTAATAAAATCTTGAGGTACTTAGAACAAAAAAAAATCTTTTCTCTCTTAAAAGAGTCACAAACTTCAGAAGTGTATGTAAAACAACAACTTATCATTTTTGATACTCCCTTTGTTCTATTCAATTTGCTACTGACACTAAAATAATTTTTTTTTACGTATTTACTTTAGCAAATCAAAGGAGATTTATTATTTTCTTTCAATATTAACCTTATGATTAAGTTACTATAAAAAGTATGAGCTGTCAAACTTACATTTTTAGAAGCAAAATTAATAAGGATAATTTTGTGAAACAAACCATAATAAATCTGTAATTTAGAATCAAACATAAATTTGTTCAAGGACAGGTAAATAAAGATGACCATATGTCAAGGTTGTTCATGGTAAACTGCTAGATTAATATAATTTAAAAATCAAAAGAAAATTACACCTAATGAAAAATTAATTAAAGAAAAAGGTTGAATCCTATTTTCATGTTTTCATTGTAGGTGTAAAAATTTTACCAGGACAGCAAGAGCTTTGTGAGCCTCAGTGTTTGAGTTTGCTGACGTTTTATAATTTTTATTGTCAGTATGGCAGAATAGTGTTCGATTCTATTTTAGAAGGAATTAATCTAAATATTGAACAATTTCAAGAAGATTAAATTCTATAAGAAAACTTGGTTTTCCGTGTGCTTAAAACTTCATTTTCCTATTAGTATTTTATTTCCAGTTTTGTAGGAATAACGGTAAGTTTCAAAAAACTACAGAAATGACCCATTTTTTAAGTGGTTTTGCTATTTTTTTTACCATAAGAAAAGTTTTACAAAGCTAGTCTTCCTTCTTTTTATATATAGAAAAAATACATATCCCCCTGTTTATACCTCAAATATTTTTAAACAACTCTTCACTCATTTGTCTTTTTTATTTTTATTTTCTCTTTTTTTCTATTTTTGATTTCTCTTTTTCTTTTAAAAAAAGATTCTCAACCTTTACTTCTCTCCTTTTCTCCTCTCAACTTCTATTTTTTAATTATTTTGTTTCTCTTTTTTATTTGTATATTAAATTTTATTTTTATTTTTATTTTTCTTCCGCAATCTTTATTTTTTTAATCTTTTTTATTCATTTTTCTTTATTAATAGCCATCATTTTTTTCTTTTATTTTTTTATTTTTTACTCTCAATTTTTATTTTTTATCTTTTTTCTCTATGATTTTTTTTATCAATATTTAATTTTTCTTTTTCTTTA
Source organism: Capsicum baccatum var. pendulum (assembly GCA_030864225.1). NCBI lineage: Eukaryota > Viridiplantae > Streptophyta > Magnoliopsida > Solanales > Solanaceae > Capsicum > Capsicum baccatum. The sequence goes on from CM061558.1 coordinate 156,128,419, forward strand.
TTTTTTCTCAACCTTTTTTTCTTTTCCCTTTCTTCTTTTTTCTTTTCTTCGATTTCTTTCAAACTTCAAGTTACACTCCATGGGTAAGAGTTGATACTACCACATTATCTCTTGATTCATGCCAAGTTCTATTACTCTTGTCCTAAGGCAGGACTCGGCCAAAAAAATTTTGATACAACAAGTTATATCTCATGAGAAAGAGTTGACACTACCATATTTATCACGACTCGATTTATGAGTAATGATAGAATCTACTTTATCTCGCTTTTACATAATCCAAATTGTTGCCTAGAGCTTTAAGCAATGGGCTAACTGGGTTAAAAATGGCTTAAATTTCAAAAATCAACACTACAAGATTTAAATAGCAATAAGACAGTCATAGTAATCTAATTGATAGAGAAAATGAAAACAACCATCCGAAGACTCAGTAATATCAGTATAAGAACTACTGCAAATAAACTATAAGTATTGAATAGTCAAATACAATTAGTCGGAAGACTGAAAGACTAGACACAAATAAGTTTAAGAAAAAAGGATATCTCCGACTCCAATATCTCACCCAATCTCCAAATCAATCCTACTTGAGTGTCACGTCAGTGGCAGAAACTAATACTCAGATCTGTACCAAGGTACAGAAGTGTAGTATGATTACCAAAACAATAGGTACTTAATAGACATCATTGGATGACTGAGCTAAATCGTGATATAAGTACGATAAGATACAAGATAAGTAAACTAAGTCAAGGTAATAGGGAAAATATAAAAATAAGATCCAATATTGTTGTACATGAATAAATTAATAAATTCAAAATAGTAACTTAAAAAAATCACTCATCTATAACTACAAAATTGGCCTTCACAAGACAATAAGTGGGAAAAAGTAAATAACCCAGTGCAGGCCCCCATAAGCTTGGAGGGTACAATCAAGGTAAATAAAAAATTGAAGATCCATAATTCTATTGAGCATCAATTATAACATCAACCCATCTATACTGAATCATAGAATGCCCAAGTCTCAATGTCATACTTAAACTAAAACTTAAATCAGTATCATAACATCCTCAATAGTATTATCATCATAACATCATTTGCTGAACTTGAACAAGAACTCATATAATCAATATTATTATGAAATGTCAGACTTGAACTAAAACTCATATATAAATAAAATATAATCATAAGACATATCACTAAATCATAATACTTAACCATCAAACTTTATCTGAAATTAGCACTAATTCTCAACTACCAAACTAGTGCATTCAATAAGCATTCTATCTCCTCAAAGTCCTAAAATAAGCATTAATAAGGGTAAATAATCCATAAATAAGTCTGGAAAATCTAACATAAGTCTTGGCCTACGATGGGTCAAAAAGGCCCGCTTTCAATCCCCAAAATCTATTTTAGGCAAATTGTACCCCCAACTTGGCTAAGGTATCTAAATTCATTTGTTGATGTGAAATAAGACATATTTAAACCTAATGTAATAATCCTTTGGGTCATTTTTTATATTTTCACTTATTTTTATTGTTAGAGCCTTTGTATAGCTTTCCCAAGTCATTTATAACTTGCTAGAACTGAAAATTTGGTTATGTTTGGTTTATAGAACCAATTCTCTATTTTAAAGTCTTGGTTGGTTCTAAATATCCATCTGGCAAAAACATCAGTAAAATAATTTTATATGCAAATTCTAACTGCACCAGCAACTCCAAAATATCAATTTTAGGCTAGGTGTACCTTTAGTTTGTATCCGGAGGCACCCGAGCTCATTTCGACCTATTGGTCTAAAGTTAAGAAAATGAAATATAGTTGTGGAACCCAGATTTTATTGAAACAACCTCGGATGGAAATTTTGACTGCGTCACTGATTTTGGAAAGTTGAATTTAGTGTGGTTACATAGTTCAGGTTCGCAAAATTAAAAGATTTTCCAAGTTTCAGCCGTCATCTAGTGCCACTATTATTGCAAGCCAAGGGTCGAGATTGTAGTACCCTTGGTAGAAAAATTGGTGTGATCATAAAAAAGGCTATCACAATTGTGACTAATGTATCAAAAGTAAACTAGTACAATCACGATGCAGGTGTACGATCGTGATAAGTTGGCCTGTTGCAAGATAGTGTGATCGCGAATGTCAGGGTCGCAGTAGCCACTCCCGAGTAGCTGGTATGGGTTTAAATAGTCACTTTATATCACGAAATTAGTAATTTTCCATCCATTTATTGACATCATAAACCCTAAATTATGATATTAAGTGAGAGTGAAGCTTGTGGGTAATCGAGAAGCTTGCTAAACAGTTGTTTTTACTATTTTTCCTCTGATTTGAGGTATGAATTCACAATTTTCGTGGTGTATTTCACTGAATTATTGCTCAAAACCCAACGTCCTTTAAGTATTTATTTTAGCACAAATTTAGCTTGGATTTCACCTATTTTTAGGTTAATGATTCCTTAAACATGTAATGTTGTGTTGGTTTCAAAAATGTGGTTTCCATAAGTGGGACACACATGGGGTTTTTGTGTGATCTTTTTACCCAAAGCACTACGGTGAAATATAGATATCGTTATAATTATATTTTTGAGTAAAATGTATTTATGATATCTTGGCATCTTGAGGATGCTATTCAAAAGGGGAAAATAGTGGTTTAGCTAATCATTGAGCTTTCTTCAACGACGAGGTAGGCAAGGTTTATTCTTTGTGAGATTTAGCAACAAAAAATTATGTTTATGATATTGTTTTTTATTTAGGATGGGTTTTAGGTGTTCAATTGACAAAATTCAAGACTTGCGTTAGTTGGACCATTGAGGCTAATTTGAAACTGTATAGTTGAAACACTTAGCTTGTTTTCCTTATTCCGTATGTTAATTGGACTTTACTTCTCATGTCTGACATGAGAATGCTCTAGATTACTCTAGTTAGGTGGGAGTGACATATTCACTCATGCTTAGGGTAAAATTGACCATTGTTTCTTACACTAATGAAGGTTGTCTTAGTTTCTATTTGACTTAGTTATTGAGCTTGGGAAGAACCTCTACCTTAGGACTAATTGTGACTTACTTAACATTAATGAGTGGATATAGATATCTTCACCTAGTCCGGGGTAGAACTTTACTTAGATTATATTTCAGGAATTTAGAAGTGGTCTCTTTGACCCACCTTAAGTCAAGATTGAAGAATAGTTATCTTGAAACCCTTATACGTTGTTAAATACCTAGAGAACGCCCCTTTGTGTCAATGTTGAGGAACCTTGTAACATGATGGTTATGGTGATGATGACATCAGAAGCAAAATTAATGGACTAATAGATTAGATTGTTAATTATCCTATGATGAGATAATGATCATATTGCGAGAAGTTAGGAGTTATGTTATGTATAATCTATCAATTATGCCAATGATAATACTTTGACTATACTTTGGACAAGTTTTTCCCTGTTCTATTACGTATGATTATGATCATTCTAATCAATTATGCTAAGAAATATTCTCATTGATGATGTTAGCAATTGTGTCACTAATTATCCTAGAAGCCATGCTTATTGATTATATGGGAAATTGAGCAATAATTATGTTAGAATTGATGATGCTTGACTATATTAGATAGTATGATGTGACTATACCCAGTTCGATTTGGGAAGATGACTATGATGATAATATACCTGCTTCAATTTCAGAGGATGATGATTATGATCATGATTACACCCGGTTCAATTTTGAAAGATGGCGTTGATATTGATTATACTCGATTCTATTCTAGAAGATAATGTTAATATTGTTTATACCTGGTTCAATTTCCCAATATGATGATGTTGATTATACCCGATTCAAATTTAGAGGATGATTATGATGATACATTGATACTCAGCAAGGTAGGGGGATGATCATGTCGATGTACCTATGTGTAAATATACCAGTTCGAGTTTGGCTATTTATTATGATATAATTATTATATACATACATACATACATACATACATATATATATATATGCATATACCAGTTTGGTATAATGTTGTTATCAGAGATGCCAGTTATAGCCCAAAAGAGATAAATGATTATATGGTGGTATAGTTAATGATTAGTGATAAATAATAATTAGTGGTGGATACTGTTTAAGTGACTAATCATGACTAGTTGATAAATGAGGATTAGTTGGTAAAGGATTAATAGTGATAATTAATGGTGTTTAAGTGATTAATGATGACTACTAATCAAATAAATTAGTTAATAAGGGATGGTTTGCAAATAAATTATGACTAGTGAGTAACAACGATAAGGTTGTTAAATGATGGTAATGTTATCGAATGTGGGTTGATAACTATCACGACCCAAACCAGGGCCTAGCTATGACGGGTATCTCAAGTCCGCCGGGGATCGGAGATCACTCCCTTGCACCTAACCAACCACCACAATATCACCCCCGTCGAATGAATTCCTAACGTATATCAGAGATCACTCCCTTGCACCTAATGATTAGTGATAAAAAGATACTTCTTTAATAAATAACCAACAATCAATAAACATCATCCAAATCCATAGTAATCCAACAAAGCCTTCTAAAAAATGTACAAAAACTAAATACCAATAAGGTGTCGAGACATGCCCCCGACTATATCCAATACACGTCTAAACAATCTGAGACCTAAATTAACTAAATATTAAATATAGACTTTCGATGTATGGAAGCTCTCCACTCTCTTGTCAACTCACAAACTGACCCCGAATCTAAATAACTGGGCAGGAGAAATAGAAATATGGCCAATTCCTGAATCGCGTGAGGATACAACGTCCGAAGATGGTTAGCATGGTAAATGCTAGAATGATACTCAGGGATAAGAATAACATAAAACCATGATCAATAGTTTAAGATCACTCAAAATCCAATGCACATTTATATTATAGCACATGTCAGGATAGGGAACAAGGCTTAACGTGAATGTTTGAAAATCTTAATATAGGTTGTGTACCATAAACATCATAATAACAGTACCCACGAGCTATATAGGACCCAGTTCTCACCTCCTGGTTAGATCCTAGTACTTGTATCCACACCAACCAGAGAAAGAGTATACATAAATGCACGGGGGACAAGAACCATCCAATCATATTCTAAGGTAGCGTAAGCACTCAATCATGAAATGTGATATAAGGGACTCGAACCCTCCAATCATAATGATAGCAATAAGGTGGACTCAGACAACCTGGTCTTAGCAAGGGGACTCAAAACCCTCAAGCAATAATGACCCTTGCACCGGCTCGCACGATTTTCAGTAGTTGTCCCCCTCAGGACCTCCACCTTCCACTATTAGCTACACAACTCTCTTTTAATCCTAATTAAAACCATCAACACATATTAACATTTTCATTAAACCAATTACAAACCAAGGCATCCCATTCGTATCATTATACCAACCTCTCTTGAGAGCTAATATCATCATGACATGTTATCTACTCAACCAACTGGGACTCAAACCCATAGGTCAAAAGATAATCAAATAATCAATCATTTGGGACTAGAACCCATTTAATCAACCAAACCAACAAGGATCTTATTCAACCATTAATACATGGCCACCAAATCTTTTTAAGAAAAATATGAATACTTCATCACCCTTTTTATGCCAACACATTATTACAAGTGGATAAACAAAACAATGTGACAAAAACCTTTTCATTGAAAACATCACAAACATATTAAGGGCATACAATTCCAAAACCATAATCAATGAAAAATCATCAAATTGGGGGTTATCCATAACCCCTTAGTTTAATCACCATTCTGATGTACCCGTAAGTTCAAAACTATATTTAAAGCATGATTAATTATATATAAATCGTGGGAAATCATTGTTTAACAACAAGCATTCAAACCCTCAAACCTTTTTGCAAAACCAATGTGAATATCTCAGAAAAAACTTTAAAATATGTGATTCTAACATTTTAACAATAAGGAAAAAGTAACAGTCCTGAAACATTCACAATTATGGAGAAAAAACCATGAATTAATCCCTGGATGCTCAACCTTGGGGAAACCCTAGATTACTTGGCTTAAGAGAATTTGATGGAGAAGAGGATATGTTTTTATTATGTTATGGGTGAGAATAAAGCCTCAATAGGGTTTATAGGTCATGTGTTATGTTTAGGGCAAGAGGGAAATGTCTAAAATGCCCTTATTAAAAGTTGGAAATTAAACCGTATGTCGTTATAGGGGACCTTACAATTCAAACCCTCCAATTGTAGCCAAACCTAAACCCCCTTAGACTCCTCGCTATGAACCATATGACTAGCACCCTACGTCTCATAATGAGACACTACGACTCATAGGGTCAAGTCGTAGTCTCAACAATTTTAATAGAGGCACTACACTTGACACATTACGTGATACCCTCCTAACGACTAGTTAGGAGTCTATACGACTTGTTAAGTGTAGTCATTAACAAAGCAGTGACTTAGGCTAATCCTTCGGGGCTCATTACAGTTGGGTCCAATGTCCCATAAACACATATTACAACTCATCAGGTGAGTCATTGCCAGGGTAGAAAGCTCAGAACTCAAAAACTTTTCAAGGGCCAAAAACTGGTGTATCTCAATTCTCCCCCACCTAGATCATTTATCCTCGAATGATGAGTCAAGGATATTACAAGCACAATTTTAAAACAACTAACAACCACACTTCCCTTCGATAAAGTCAGAAAACATAGATATCAAAGAATCATAATTTCCTTTAAAAAAATCAAAAAACAAAAATGTTAAGAATAACACATACCTTAAGAATGATTATCCTGGACGGAAAACAAGAATGGATACTTGGATTTTTCTGTCTTCTCTAGATTCCCGCATAGATCCTTCCTTATAAACAATACATCAAATAACCCTTAAGTATGACCACACTCTCCACTAAGATTTCAACTATGAATACAACACTCCAGCATTTGAACCTCCTAACTCCCCTACAAAACACATAACTATAGACCTGAGCATTGTTGCATCTCCCTCCCATGTTAAAGCCTAACCGAAGTTAAAGGTGCTAGTGTAAGCCATGGGACCTTATACTAACATAACCCGACTGGGGGCCTTGTAGTAATTGGCATCCCAAGTCCAACCAGGATCGGGGACCACCTCATATATCCCAACCCAACTATAGTTAGTATACCTTGGGTCGGCTGAGTACCAAAAAATTATAAAGATACCATAACTGGACAAGGACTGACATTTGGGATAGGTATATTCCTAGACCAACCCTACCAAGTCATCCCGTCATACCAAACCATACCAACCAAACCACCAAGTCAAACCAATATCAAACCAAGGTCCACAAACCAACAAAAAAAACAAATGAGTTCCAAAGCATAATATGATTAATGCCAAAATGAAATAGGATGGAACAGTGAGAAATTATGTCCATTAATGTCAACCCAATTCCAATGCCAATATTAAGGCAAACACCAATACCGATCCCAACCATTCCATCCCATAATAATACCAAAATGTCTCTAACCAAAAGAGTAAGAATATCTGGCTGGGTAATGCTACCAATCATAGCCAAAACAAATATCTAGAAATAAACCAAAATGTCTGAGAGTATCCATAACAAAAATGTAGCCTTCTAGAAAGATAGAAGCTCACCACTTCAATCCAATAGTTGTCCCCGAGTCAATAACTATGCAGGAGGAGTAGAATGGCCGGTTCCTGCATAGCGTAGGTATACATCGACCCGAATATAGGTTACCGAGTGATCCTTAGCATGAACTCCAAATAAGAATAAAATAATGCAGGAAACCTTTACCTGGGTAACCTTACTGGTAAAGGGGACTAGGGTTTAGCATTCCATTAAAACCTTTACCTGGGTTGTGTATCTCTGCTATCCTAAACCACCCATAGGCAACTATGGGTTTAACTCACCCTGCTGAAAGGATCCTAGTGCATGAAGCCGCACGTCCAGGGAAGAAAAATCTTAGATGGCTAGTACATCCCCAAAATATAAAGTGTGACATCATGGACATGGTTACCAAGACCAACCTCACATCGGACAACATAAGTTTCCAGTTTGGGTTCCCCCGAGACCACCACATTCCACAACTTTGCTACACACCCCACCATTATTTCCAAATTAAAACCATCACCAAGCAATCAACCAAGTTATTAATCATTTATTAACTAAGGTCATTGAAAGTGGTATCATCATACCAATACTAACTTATAAGTTTTGTCCATAGCCAACCATATATATGTTTAAAGGATTCCATGTAACCTTCATGATTTCCAATTAACCAAAACCATGGCCACCAAGGACTTTCCAATTTATTTAAAACCATTTAAACCATCATACTATTTAGGGTTCCATTACTAAGTTTTAACCATGCATAAGTTCCATTGAAAAACCAATATTATAATGAAAACATTGTTAAAGGAATTTTATCAAACACATTTAGGGCATAGTACTTCTAAAACCAAAGTCCATTACTAAAAAACCATTCTTATGCAACGAATTATACAAAACCACCATTAATGTATCCAAAAGCATAATTAAGACATGGAGAAACCATAATCAAGCATTTATAACCGAAACCCCCAAAACATAGTTAAAACCAAAAATCATACAATATTCAAATCATAAAAACATTACATAAGATTATGCTTGTAATTGGAACTAACAATGAGTGAAGAGAACATGCGTTGATTGACAAAATAGACAGAGAGAAACCACCAACAAGATCCCCAAATTAGTCCACTAGTTAAAACCCTAACTTTCTTGCCCAAAATCTTTTAAGAGAATTATAGAGTGATTAGAAAGAGTTTCTAAGTGTAAATGAATAGAATAATATGGTAAACAGCCTCCGAACAGAGTTAGAAGTCGTGGGACCCTATTAGGATTAGTAGAAAAATTCCAGAATACCCTCACTTAAGTTGCATAAGACCCCATCATAGGGGTACAACTGACCCTCATGAGTCATACCCTTCGATACGAGTGGTACCTACCACTTGTATCCTAATCTTTAACCCTTGGGGCCAACATTATCCAGTGTACGACTCATCCTACCCAGTCATTTTGATAGCATACGATCCGTACCCTTTATTTGTATCCTCGGTAATATAGAATCATAGAAGGTTTGAACACTGTCTACAATACAAGTCCTTGGTATGACTCATACCATGGCTTACGGCCCCTGGTGATCCATTCGTACTCAAATCCAACTTAAGTTACCAAGTCTGAGGTTAAGTGAAGGAACCAAATGATGTTGTACCACTAAGTCGTACCCATTTCAATGAAAAAAATCCATCCCACCAACCAACACTGGTTAACATACGACTGGACCATACAATCCGTACCCCAATATATGGCTCGTACCCATGAGTCGTATTGAGTATGGAGACTCAAATTCTAAGAAATTTTCTAAGCTCAAGAAATAAGGTTGTTTCAGTCTCCCCCACTAAGACCATTTATCCCCGAATGACAAATAAGGTGGGGGTAACCACATGCACAAGTCATTTGCATTATGAAATATATTTCCATTCCTTAACAAAGTTTGAAAACATAGAGTCATGTTAATCTTTCCTTTAAGAAACTCAAAAAATAAAGATGTGTTGAAGACACATACCTTCTGCACAAATCCCAAGAGCATAAAATAGATGCGGATACTTGTAATTCATGTCCTCTGCTTCCCACGTAGCTTCTTCCACCTTATAGTTCATCCATAGAACATTAATCAAAGATACATCCTTGATCTACAATGGATAAACCTTCCTATCCAAGATCTCAACTAGGACCTCTTCATAAGACAGAAAGTCTGATATACCCAAACCCTTTAAGGGAAAAATTGAAGAAGGATCACCAAGATAATTCCTCAACAAAGAGACATAAAATACCAGATAATCCAAGCTCAAGCTATAAGGTGACTTCAACTCATAAGCAAAATTACCAACCATTCGCAGAATCTTATAAGGACTAATATATTGGGGATTGAGTTTCCCCTTCTTACCAAACCACACTACTCCCTTTATAGGATATACATTAAGGAAACCTTATACCTAACCTCAAACTCCAAGCCTCTATGCCTAACATCTGCATAGGACTTTTGGCAAATTTGGACAGCCTTAAGCCTATCCCGAATCACCTTCACCTTCTCCACAACCTGGTAAACAAAGTCGGGACCAAACCTATCTGCCTCATCAAGCTCAAACAAACTAATAGAAGATCTATACCTCTTACCATACATTGCCTCAAAAGGAGCCATAACGATACTAGAATGATAGTTATTATTGTAAGCAAACTCTACCAAAGGTAGATGCTCAAACCGACCACCACCATAATCAATAACACAAGTGCGAAGCATATCCTCCAGTGTGTGAATGGTTCTATCTACGCATAAAAAGCAGTACTCAGACTCACCTAAGTCCCCAACCCTTTCTTAAAATATCGATAGAAGTGAGATGTAAACTGTGAGTCATGATAAAAAAATAATAGAAATAGGTACTCCATGCAGCTTCATAATCTCCTGAAGATATAGCTTTGAATAATCCTCCACCGAAAAGATTGTCCTCAGTGGCAACAAATGACCAGACTTTGTCATCCTATCCATGTTGACCCAAATCAAACCATATTGATTTCGAGACCGAGGAAGAACGGTAATAAAGTCCATCTTAATTACCTCTCACTTTCATTTGGGAAAACTAATCTCTTGATACAACCCACCATGTCTCATGTTCTCAACCTTAACTTGTTAACACACCAAGCACTTGGCCATAAAATCAGGCATATCTCTCTTCTTGTCATTCCACCAAAAGATCTTCATGAGATCATGATACATCTTCATACAATCAGGATAAACAACATAACACGACTGATGCACCTCAGCCAAAATTCTCTCCCATCAACCGTAGACATCAGGAATGCACAACCTTCTTTTGTACCATAAAGTACCATCAATACTGATCTCAAACACTACCACCTTTTTCTCACTAACATCACCCTTGACTTTTATCAAGACAGAATCCAGCACATATTTCTACTTAATCTCCGCACCAAGAAATGATTGAACCACTTTATGTACCATTAGACCTCCATACTTGGAGTCCAACAGGCGAATTGCAAGATTAGCCAAGTGGTGAATATATCTCACAAATTCCATCCTTCCTTCCTCCACATGAGCCAAACTCCCCATGGATAACCTAGTAACAGCATAATCAACCACGTTAGCCTTACCTGGGTGATAGTGAAGACTCATACATAGTCCTTGAGAAGCTCTAACTATCTTCTTTACCTGAGATTGAGCTCATTTTGAGTGAACACATACTATAGACTCTTATGATAGGAAAAGATGTTCAGGTGTATACCACAAAAAATAATTCCACCATATTTTCAAAGAAAACACAATTGCCAATAGCTCCAAATCATGAGTTGGGTAGTTTCTCTCATATATATGCAACTGCCTGGAAGCATAGGCGATCATCTTCCCATGCTGCATCAACACACAATCAAGGACTACTCAAGATGTATCATAATAGAATATAAACCCATCATCGCCTTCCGACTAAGTCATAATTAGAGCCGAAGTTAGCTTATCTTTCAACTTCTCAAAACTCCCCTCACAAGCATCTAAGAAAACTTAACCTTATTCTGGGTCAACTTAGTCAAAGGAGAAGCTACCAACGAAAAGCCTTCCATAAACATCCTATAATACCCAACCAAACCTAAGAAGCTTCTAATGTCGGTTGGAGTCATGGGTCTAGGCCATATTTTAACCACAACCACCTTTTGCGGATCCATCATGATCCGTTGCTAGAAATAATATGACAAGGAAAAGTCACAACGTTCAACTTAAACTCACACTCGGAGAACTTGGCATACAACTATTGTTCTTTCAAGGTCTGCAATACCACATGGATATGATTAGCATAATCCAACTCACTTTTGGAATAAAAAAGATTGTCATCGATAAACACAATGATGAAGAGATCCAAGAATTGCCTAAAAACCCTGTTCATTAGATTCATAAATGTCGTCAGGGCATTAGTTAATCCAAATGACATTACAAAAACTTAAAGTGCCCATACCAAGTACGAAAAGTTGTTTTAATCATATCCTCCTCACTAATCATTAGCTAATGATACCCCGACTGAAGATCTATCTTAGAAAAGAACTTGAAATATTGAAACTGGTCAAATAGATCATCTATCCTTGGGAGAGTATACTTATTCTTGACCATCACCTTATTCAACTGCCTATAGTCAATGAACATCCGAAAGGAACCATCCTTCTTACACATGAACAAAACTGTGTACCCCATGGAGATACACTAGGACAAATAAACCCCTTATCCAGAAGATCCTTAAGTTGGTCCTTGAGTTCTCTCAACTCAATCAGAGTTACTCTATAAGGAGGAATAGATATTGGATGAGTGTCCAAAACTAAATCAATACCAAACTTTATTTCCCTATCCTAAAGAACACCAAGAAGATCATATGGAAAGACCTTAGAAAACTCGTTTACTACCGAGATCAAAAGATAAGATAGACCTTCCAAGTTAGAATCTTAAACCTAGACCAAGTGATAGAGACAACCTTTAGAGATTAACCCCCGAGCTCTAACATAAGTAATAAACCTCCCCTAGGGGCTAAGGAACCACCCTTCCACTCTATATCTGGTTCACTAGGGAACCTAACTATGACCTTACGAGTACAATAACCTAAGGATACATAATGAGAGTGTAACCAGTCCATACCTAGAATAACATCAAAATCCATTATATAAAACTCAAACAAATCCACCAAAGTCTGTCTGCTGCCAACAGATACCACACTCTCCCTATAGACTCTTTTAGCAATAACCGAGTCACTTACTGGGGTAGAAACAAAAAAGGATCCAAAACAACCTCAAGATCAAAACTAATACACACAACCATAAATTGGGTCACATAAGAAAGAGTAGATCTTGAATCAAGCAGATAATACATGTCTTGAGAAAGAAGTTGTAATATACCAGTAACGACATTAGGTGATGCCTCAAATTCCTGTCAGGACTCCAAAGCATACAACCTATTCTGGCCAACACTAGAACCAGGAGTAGTAAAGGAAGTAGATGTGGCACCACCAGTGTAGGAGCAAAAGATGAAGCCATTGGTACCTTATTTTCTTCCCTAGCAACCTTATTAATTGGGCAATCCCCGAGCCGATGGCATGTATGGCCATACTTGAAGCATCTATTCGTCCCTTTATCGCAATAACCTCGATGAGGACAACCCCAGAACTGACAAAAGGGCATAAAGAAACTAACTGACCCCTAATCGCCTGATATTGGGCACCCCATACCTAATAAATATCACCACCTTGGTGACGCCTGTCACCCTACTACTTCCAATAAGGAGCACTAGCAGTAGAGAAACATCCAGAAGTCCCCTACTTCTTATTTTTCCATTTTTTACCATATCGATTACCCTAAGACTGAGCACCTCCCTAATAATAAAACTTGCTCCTCTTACCCTATCGTTCTCCGAACTTCACCTATTTTTTCTTCTCATTCTCTACCTGTTGTATATGAACAGTCAACCTAGAAATGTCCATATCTTTAATCAGCAAAATAGTCTTGCTTTCCAAGATCAAATTCGATTAAACCTAGAAGCAAGATTTCTCATTCTCGCCCTAATGTCAAGCACCAAATCAGAAGCATACCTTGACAACTGATGAACTTCAAGGCATACTCCTTGATCGACATTCTCCCTTGCTTAAGATTTATAAACTCCTCCATTTTTTCTTCTTTCGGCTCTTGAGAAAAGAAATAATCCATAAAAATCATCCTATAAGGATGACTCCTCCACATCATCTTTATCCCTACCTAACTCTTCGTACCATTGGTACGCAACATCCTTGAGCTGATAAGCTATAAATTTTACACCTTCCATAGTAGTGGCCTGCATCACCCTAAATATCATCTCTATCTCATCCAAGAAACCTTGAGGATCCTCCTCATCCTTCACACCAGTAAAAGTAGGAGGATTTTAGTTTCATAAACTACCCAACCCTTGTGGCCTCAGCAGACAACCCACCAAATAAATCCCGCTCAGCCTAAGCAGCAACTAATTTAGCAATAATATGAATAGATAAAGAAAAATCTACATTAGTCACCTCACCCTAAGGAAGACCAATAGCAACCGGAGGAATTAAATAACTATCAGGGATAGGACACTAAGATCGAAGATGAACTCCTGATGTAGTACGTACCACATCAATATTATCCCCAAATGGGACTGAAGAGTTTCCTTGTGTTCCAAATTATCAATGCATGATCTGAAAGAGAAAAACCAAGAATTAAAGAATTATTCCAGGACTTAGACTCCAAGCTTGAAAATACAATACCAATAAAGTGAAACATTCCTAAATGACTTGTAGCCTCTCTTTTCTGAGTGTGGTGCACTACATATTCCTAAAAAAGACTGCTCAACACAGATTTTTAGAACCCCAATAGACCATGATCCTAAAGCTCTGATACTAAATTGAAAAGACTTAATCGGGGGCCTTGTCATAATGGCATCCTAATTCCAACCAGGATCGGGGACCACCCCCTATTACCCAACCCCCTACCATTAATATCCCTTAAGTTAGTTGAATGCCAAATAAATAGCAAGATAGCATAATATGACAATGACTGACTTTGGGATAAGTTCATACCTAGACCAACCCTCCCAAGTCATCCCTTCACACCAAACCGTACAACTAAACCACCAATCTAAACCAAAACCAATCTAAGGGCCATAAACCAAGCCAAAACCAAATAAGTACTAAAATATAATATGATTAATTCCAAAATGAAATATGATGGAACAATGAGAAATTATGTCCACTGATGTCAGCCCTAATTCCAATGCTAATATTAAGGTCAAAACTAATACGAATCTTGCCTATACCAACCCATAGCAGTACCACAAAGCCTTTAACCAAAAGAGTAAGAATATCCGATTAGGACATGCCCCAAACTATAGCCAAAACCAATATCCAGAAATAAACTAAAATGTCTAAGAGTATCCATAACATAAAATAGAGCCTTCTAGAAAGATGGAATATCACCACTTTAATCCAATAGCTGTCCCTAACTTAATTACTATATAGAAGGAGTAGAATGTTCAGTTCCTACATAGCGTGGGTATACAACCCCCTAAATATAGGTTAGTGAGTGATCGCTAGCATGAACTTAGGATATGGATAAAATAATGCCATTTATAAAACCAAGAAAAATCATCCATATGCACACAACCATACAAATATATATAACTATGCCGAAAAAGAGGATTGGGTTTAGCATGTAATTAAAACTTTTACTTGGGTTGTGTAACTTTACCATCGTAAACCACCCACGGGATATAAGGGTTCAGCTCCCCCTACTGAAAGGTCCCAAGTACATGAAGCCACATGACCAGGGAATAAAAACCTGGGATGACTAGTATATCCCCTTAATATAAAGTATGACATCAAGCTCACCGTTACCAAGACCAACCTTGCAGCGGCAAATATGAGTTTCTAGTTTTAGTCCCCCCAAGACCTCTACCTTCCACGGCTTTGCTATACCCCCCACCATTATCGCCCAATTAAAACCATTACCAAGTAACCAACCAATCCATTAACCATTTATTAACCAAGGATATTAATAGTGGTATCGTCATACCAATACTAACTTGTAAGTTTTGTCCATAGCCAACCATATATAGGTTTAAGGGATTCCATGTACCCTTCATGATTTCTAATTAAGCAAAACCACGGCCACCAAGGCAATTCAAATCAATTTAAAACCATCTGGACCATTAATATCATTTAGGGTTTTGTTAGAAAGTTTAAACCATGCATAACTTCCATTGGAAAACCAATATTGTAATAAAAACATTGTTCAAGGAATTTTATCAAACACATTGGGGGCATAGTATTTCCAAAACCAAAGTCCATTACCAAAGAACCATTTCCATGCAACCAATTATCCCAAACTATCGCTAACGCATACAAAAGAATAATTAAAACATGGGAAAACCATAACTAAGCATTTATAACCAAAACCCCCAACTCATATTTGAAAACCCAAAATCATACAACATTTAAATTATATAAAAAATTGTATAAAACCATGCCTTTAGTTGTAACTAACAATGGGGCAGAGAACATTCCTTAATTGACAAAATAGACAAGATAGATAGAGAGAAACTACCAATAAGATCCATAAATTAGTCCTCTAGTTAAAACCCTAGTTTTCTTGCCCAAAAGCTTTTGAGAGATTATAGAGAGTTTAGAAAGAGTTTCTAAGTATTAATGAATAGAATAATAGCATAAATAGACTCCCAATAGAGTTAGAAGTCATGGTACTCTATTAGGATGCATGGGAAAATGTCCAGAATACCACCAATTAAGTTGCACAAAATCTCATCACAGGGGTACTACTAACCGTCATAAGTTGTACCCTTTGATACGAGTTGTACCTACCACTCATATCATAAGACTTAACCCTTGGGACCAGCACTATCCAGTGTATGACTCATCCTACATAAGGTGTATTGACAACATAAGATTTGTACCATTCACCCGTATCTCTTGAAAGATAAAATCATAAAAGGTTTGAACATTATCCACCATACGAGTCCTGGGTATGACTCGTACCCTAACTTAGGCCTCCTAGTGAGATACTCATACTCAGATTCAACTTAAGTTACCAAGCCTAAGATTAAGTGAAGGAACCAAATGATTTATATCCAACCATACGACTAGTACCACCAAGTCTTACCCATTCCAATGACCTAAATCAATCCTACCAACCAACACTGGTCAGCATACGAATGGTCCATCCTATTCGTACCCCAACATACGGCTCATACCCAAGAGTCCTATTAAGTCCATAGACTAGAATTCCATTAAATTTTCTAAGGTCTAAAAATGAGGGTATTTATTATACTTTACAAAACTTTAATAGTATAACTCGATCTTGTCACAACAATTAAGCAGCCTTAGGTCAAAATCAAGGAGTACTAATCACGTAACACAATGATTTATGTATCTATCTTTCACACATTCAAGCCTACCTTTCTACCCCTACTTTATGAATCTACCCCCCAAAACTAGAAAATTCAATCATTTTCATGGTGGATTTCACCACATCTCTTTTTCTTAACTATTTTACATAACAAAGGTTTATCTTACTCATCCATCTTTATATATAATTTTAGACTGAGTAGTCACCCCAAAAATTTTTACAATAAAGAACATCTACTCCCTTATTAAAAACATTACTATTCTTTTATAGCCATTATAATCCTAACATAAGAAGGATCACTGCAGAACTAGAGTACAAGAATCAATAATGAGGGTGGTTACTTCTCAATTACAACTCCTATTTTTCGTACTACTAAAGGTGAGACCCACAAAATGGGACACGATACAATAGGCACAAAGTACTTTATAACAACAACCTAGGTTTTAAATAGAGGGTCATTCTGACATAAACATATCATAGCACAAGTACTTAAGACTTGACACTGGGAGAAATGCGACTTCATATATCATGGGTAATATAACACAAAGCAGCGATTCATATTTAGGGAACAAGGCGAGGATTTCCTCTTGAAACAACTATTTCATGGAACTAGGCATAATGTGAGACATGAATATATGGATCATAAGCATCATGACATAGTGAATGAACACTTAGAAGCTTGAAATTTTGTGAACCATTATTGTCTTTGGTTCATGGGATGGAATATCGATATACGCGACATGTAGAATTGGAGCCTTACGCATAAGCACAAATAGAATGAGTACAACACTAGTAGAGTGCCCTCTTAAACGAAAAAGGAGAGAATCACTAGAATAGAAGTAAATTCATCATGACTCTCCCCCTGATGTGCATGCTAGGAGAAAATTTAAGATTATCCCTCAATCTCCATCTTATTACACCTAGAAACTCAACACTCCGCTCTAATAGGTATCACCATGGACATTTACTATGGACACTTGTCTCTCTTATACTTATAACCTCATCTATCCAGATCTTACTTGGGGTTCAGTATACTTTTACAGACTCCACACCCTAATCCATCCCAATGACTTAGCCCCTAATCCATTGGTTTAACCTGGACCTCTGGCCTATATATAACAATTTTCCCACTCCTGTACTTCCTAAGTCATTGACATTATCTCATTAGCATACCTCAAAAAATTTCACAGATCATATGGATAGACTAAAAAGAAGGACCTTCAGATGTAAAATCCTTAACATGCATTAGATAGTAGAGTAATCCTTTTGGAAATCAATCTTCATGTTCTAAGATACAAAATGAACCATGCCTTAGGTACTAGGGAACTATTTTTCCATTCAATCATCGGCTCATTTTGGAAAGGAAAATTGACCCTATGGGTCTGACAATTTAGAGGTGCATAACACAAATGCAACCTATCCATCCCTAATATCATATCAAAGTCTACCATGCCCAACTCTATTAGATCCACCAAGGTCTTCTTACCATAGACCATTATCACACAACCCTTATAAACCCCTCTAGCCATACTGGAGTTACCCACTGGGGTAGACTCAAAAATATAATCCAAAATACACTCAAGATCAAAACAAAAATGAACAAGTATATAAGGAGTAACATAAGAGAGAGTATACCCCAGATAAAGAAAGAAATACCCATCATAAGGAAAGAGTTGTAACATACCAAGAATGACATGTGGTAATGCATAAGACTTCGGGTGTGTGTCAAGAGTAAAAAGACAATTTTGGCCATTGTCGGTATCAAAAGTAGCCCTCCTTGATGCAAAAGTTAAAGACCTAGCAACCATAATCTTATTGGCTCCAGTAGCAACACTGATCGAAGGATAATGCTTCTGCATATGATCGGGTTAACCATACGTGAAGCATTAATTCTTCCTCTGATAATGAAACCCATGATGCTACTAACTATATAATTGGCAGGGAGGATAGAGAGGGAATAACTGAGCTATATTAGAATGATATTAGGAACCCTATGCCCTAGGACCTACACCTTTTTAAAAATGACGATGACTGGACAGCTTTGGGTAAGAGGCTCTAGCCGATAGGTATTAACCAGAATTTTCCTTGCTCCCTTTTTTATGGTACTGTCTCCCATGTCTACCACTATTCTAATGACCCCTACCCTTCTCTAAATATATAAACTACTTGTTCTACTACTACCCCATCTTAGACTTATTTATTCTCTCACCAACAATACAAGATGGCATGACAGAGAGGTTATTATCTAACAAATGAATAAAATAGTGAAACTCTGTATTTGACACTTTTCCCTAAGGTGTACGAGGAGGACTAGGGGAAACTAATAGAACTCTACTAGGGCAATCAGAAGCAGCGACCCTAAACTAGATCTATACCCTACAAGTAGGATGACTTTTATCCATATTGTCCTCAGAGAGATAAAAGAGTTTACATGAGTATCAGATCTTCTAGGAGGCATGATCGGAAAAGCGAATATATGGTAATTAGAAGACATTTCATGACCTTAGACTCTATAGCTCAAAGAATAGATCGTAAAAAGGGGAAATATTTGTAAATACCTAGTAGACTCTCTTTTGTAAGTGTGGCATGCTACATACCCATAAAAAGACTCTACTTGACATGGCTTTGTTGACCCCTCAATGACACAAAACCTAGGCTCTGATACCACTATGTCATGACCCAAACCAGGCCCTGGGCGTGATGGGTATCTTAAGTAAATTGGGGATCGTAGATCACCCCCTTGCACCTAACCAACCACCACAATATAACCCTTGTCGGATGAATTCCAAACACATAACAAGATAAATTAAAAGAATATAAGATACTACTATAATAAATAATTAACAATAGACCAACATCACCCAAATCTATAGAAATCTAACAAAGCCTTCTAAAAAAAGTACCAAAACTAAATACCGATGAAGTGTCGGGACATGCCCCTGACTATAGCCAAAACACATCTAAACAGTCTGAAAACTAAGATACCAAAATATGAAATGTAGATATCCGATGTATGGAAGCTCACCATTTCAATGTCAACTCAAAAAATGACCCCGAATCTGAATAATTGTGCATAAGAAGTATAAGTATGGCCAATTCCTGCATTGCGTAGGGATATAACATTTGAAAATTATTAGTAGGGTGAATATTATCATGACACTCAAGGATAAGGATAACATAATACCATGATCAATAGTTTAACATTATTCAAAATCAAATACCCATACTGTTATGACAAAGCACACACGCAAGTGTCATGGTCTACCAAGTAATATAGTTGCCTTAAAGAAAGTGGAATATCGATCCCATAGGGACATGTGTTAAATAAATAACCAATTCTATATTAATAATTGAGACAAAGTAATCAAGAAAAACTTAGAATTGTAAACTAAAAGTAAACTAAACTAATGCGTGAAAATAATTACTTTTGGAAATCAACGGATAAAGATCTAAGGTTATGGCTTACGAACAATCATACTACTCCACTGAACTTTATTCATTAGATTGCTAATCTTGGTTGTTGATTTGTAGGGTTTATCACATGATCATTGTCTCTCAACCTCTTATTATCTACCTAAATTGGACATTACAACTACATCATTGAGCGGGGATGTAATAATATAATTTGATGCATAAAGATATCATCCTACATGTGAACAAAGCAAGGCTTCAATGTACATCCTGTCCTAGACGCTAATTCAAATTCCTTATTTTATAAAAGAATAATAACCTTACTCTATTTACCCCCATGATCTATCTTCCTATTCCCCCTCCCGAGATCACAAGGTTGACAATGAAACATGTGCACTCACAATAAGAGAGTTACCCATAATCACTCATATAAATGCAATTTATAATGCAATGGGTATAAAAATCAAGTTACGCTCACTCTTACAAGGAATTCACAAGTTACACATAATGAACCATAGGCTTGCCCTTAGTGTAGTACTCCACTAATAGAATAATGATGAAACATAGGATCAAATAGGTCTTTAATGGTTATAATGTAGGATAAGGGATGGGTAAGTACTATTCTAGCCAGTAATAGCGACTATCTTTCCTACGTATTTTAATACATCATAGTTTACATTCAATTCAACTCAAATAACCAATTCACACTACTTTTATCGACTCTTATCGTTTAATTTTTTCCCATCTCATTAAGCTCATACACATACACAATCATGGGAATGATTTCTATTCACAACTCATTCAATTTGAACAAATTTTTATTCTTGTCATTACTCAACTCCCAACCACAACACATATCACTTTTTTGAACACTATTAAATATCATGTTTGGGCTTCAATATCACCTTTTTCTTCTTCAATTTCATACTCCTTAAATCACTAATTTTACACTAAATCACTTAGGATCTTTGGATCAAATTATGGTCTTTCAAAGAAGGGATTAAGCTACACATGAGGCTGCTAAAGAAAAAAATAAAGGCTCAATAGGGTTTACTAGAAGTATGCACAAGGGTAGGTAAAAAAAGGTATAAAACAAGGATATCATAGAAATGCCTATATCATCTCCTAAACCCACACTCTTTATTACGCTTTGCACACACAATAAGTAAGTTCTATACATTACATGCAATAAGGAATATACAAATACTTCACACACACAACACATGCTCAACTCCAGTAGGATCATCATAGACTCTTATCCAAGCAATCACATGAATTAATCATTAAGCCACCAAGTACTAGAATCATAATCATGAGCCTAAGAGTCTAAAAAGAAGTAATTCACACAATCAATATGCTTTTACAATCAAAACACTTGCATCATATAGTCAAATATAGCACAAACAAGAACATCCCACATTTATTTCAAACATAAAAAAGAAATTAAAATTTACCCTAAAAATGAGAATTTACCCACCCTACGCTTAAAAATCTACTTTGTCCCCAAAGTATACTTTAAAATAAAAGATTGAAATACTCCCTTAGGCCTCTAGTCCTAGCTAGTAACGTCTTTTATCACTAAGAGGGTTTGAGGATCCCATACTTAGTCTTTGCCATGCTCCTTAGATCAATTTTTTTGGTACTCAAACTTTCCAACAACCTGTGACTCAATAAAAAGAAAAACTAGTGAAGTAAACATTAAAAATAATAAAACAATCCTTAACTTCACTTGGGTTGCCTCCCAAGTAGCACATAATTTAGTGTCGCGGCACGATCCAATCAAATTTTTCCCCTACCTTGACGATATGAATATCACCCTCAACTTTTCATCCATATTTTCCTTCGCTCATAGGGTGTTCATAAAAATATTAAGGAATTGAGTACTAGAATGTGCATGGTAAGCCTCTCATCCTTAAAGTAAGGTATGTTTTTATGTTTCTTGTCTGGTGCAAAATCAAAAATATAGGATTCTTTTTCCTTATCTTCATACTCTTCCACTATTTCAAATGTTTTCACAAACAAGACATCATCTAAATATAATGTTGAAAAGTTCTTTGAATAAGTCCCAACCAATCCCACTTCAAAACTTACACTATCCATAATACACTCACTCATATTGACCTTGTGAATTCCAGTCTCAAGAGAAATATGATAGTTTAGTGGCTATGATTCTGTTGTCTGTTCCACAAATTGGCTAGTATCCTCCTCATATTTTTCTTTTCTTAGCATCCATGGACATGTTGTTAGTGGTATATCCTTAACCTGTTCAACAATTTTAGTTTTCAAGAACTCAAACTTTCTCAAATTATCAGCAACTTTGTCAGCAATTGGTTGGGGAGTCAACTCTGCATCTACCTCTAGCTGATTATACAACTACTTTGTAACCACCTATTGGTTCTTTATATCTCCCAACAACTATTCGTGAGACACTAAAAGTTGTTTCAGCATCTCTTCCACACTGCTAGTTAGAGTTGTGGCCTGCATGTTTGGTTGTTGCTGCTGATACTGCTGCTGCTGGTTGTTCCATGATTGAATTTGCGGTTGAATCTATAATGTTTTATTATAGGTGTTCACATAATATTTCCTTTGAGCATTGTCTATAAGCAATTCTAAATCGGGATTGACAGCATACATAAAGATAGAATGACCACTTTTACCAAAAACCATACACCAACTTGCAGTTTGCTCCACAGATAGAATAGTATACACCTCATATTCTGAAGGTCTCATCCACAAACTTCCATCTAAATCTTGAAAATAAGTCTCATGATGGATCCCCCCACAAAAACAACAAGAATCATCATCACTCGAAAACTATCTATCGCAGGCAAACATCTCAAGAAGTATGATAAAAAGAGAAATAATAGAAACTAAAAAAAACTAAACTACTTACAACTCAATATAGCTAAACTAAAATTAAGATAGTTTCCAATTTACAAGTCTCCAGCAACGGCACCAAAAACTTGTTGCGCACAAGCAAACATGCAAGTGTACATGGTTTACCAAGTAATATATTAGCCTTAAAGAAAGATGAATATCGATACCATAGGGACTTGTATTAAACAACTATCTCATTCTATTTTAGCAATTGATATAAAGTAATAAAGAAAGTTTTAGAATTTTTAACTAAAAGTAAACTAAACTAATGTGGGAAAATAATGACTTTTCACAACCAATGGACAGAGATGCAGGGTTAAGGCTTACGAACAATCATACTATGCCATTGAACTTCATTCGTTAGATTGTTTATCTTAGTTGTTGATGCATAAGGTTTATAGCATGATCATAGTCTTCTGACCTCTAATTGTCTACCTAAATGGACATTACAACTACATCATTGAGCGGGGATGTAATAATCTAGTTTGATGCATAAAGCTATCATCCTACATGTGAACGAATCAAGTCTTATAGGTACATCTCTGTCCTAGATGCTAATTCAAATAATTTATTTTATAATAGAATAAGAACCTTAGTCTATTTACCCCCATGTTCTATCTTCCTATTCCCCCTCCCAAAGGGACATTAATCCTTAAAATAGTTAAAACAAGGATAAACAAATAACCAAATATGATAAGCAATTCAACAATCTTAATTCAAAATGAAAGTAATCATGATCTCAGTTTTAAGCCCAAAAAGGGGTCGTTTAGCCGCTAATCGACATAACCATAATCAACCTAATAGAATACATATTATAATCCAATATAAAGCTAAATTAAAGTTTTATAAATCCTAAAATAAGTGTTGAGAATCCCCTCTCATTTTCCAAAGATTTCCAAAAGTGTTAAACAAAGTGTACAGGTATTGTATTTATAGGTGGGGAATAATTGTCGTATGGGAATAGGCCGTGCGACGCTCGTTCTAGATCATGGGAGTAGAGGAGGCTCTACATGGGTTATTTCACCACTCAAAAGGATTATCATCTTGACTTAGAGTGCCTCTATAAAAGTAGCTGTGAGGTATTATCTACATGCGCTCTCTAGAAGTCCACTTTTGCATCTAAACATTGCCTTGTGCATTTGCCTTCCCTTCCAAGCTTTTGGTTTTTTTTTCCCTCTAATTTCCATATTTTTCAACATAAATATATAACCATAATAAATTCCATACGTATTCTACTTCATAAAAAATCATGTATTATAGATCAGTACAACAAAACATCAGGAACAACAAGCTAGAAACTCAAGCTAAGACTAGGCTTGCGCCCGTTGATCATTAACTTATTGAATTGACTCTTGGCTTGATACAATTACTATTTGAACATTATGAACAAGTGTTTCCACTAATAAATACACAATATTATCATTATAAACTCTTTTTACACTATAGAATCCATCTTGATAGACTACAACAGCACCTAGCTTAAGCTAGTAAAACTAGTTTTCTCGTCTAAACTCTAAATGATCGATTTAATTACAAACTTGTTTGAAAACACCTTTAAGAATTTTAATAACTTTCTTGAAAACTTAAATTATTATTTATATGATAATCAAAAAATAAATCAAATGAATTATCCTAAAAACAAGGCTAAATAGGCTAGGATAATGATACTAAAGCTCATAAATACACCCAACATCACATACATATATATTATGTCAAATGTCAGGATAGGGAAAATGACTTAACATAAATGTTTTAAAATCTTAACTTGGGTTGTGTATCTTAACCATCATAATAATAGTACCCACATGCTATATGGTCCCTAGTTTTTACCCCCGAAGTCGGGCCCCATTATGTGTATTTACATGAACTGGAGAAAGATCATGCGTATATACACGGGGGAATCAAACCCTCCAGTCATATACTATGGTGAATTAAGCACCCGATTATGAAATATCATATGAGGGACTCAAACCCTCCAATCATAATGATAACAATAAGGTGGAATCGAACCACCTAGTCTTAGAAAGGGTACTTAAACCCTCAATCCAAATGACCCCTGCACCAACTAGCGCAGTTTCTAGTGTCGGTCCCCTCCAGGGACCTCCACTTATAACAGATAGCTACACAACCCTCTTTTAATCCCAATTAAAATATTTAACACATATTCATATTTTCATTAAACCAATTACACACCAAGGCATCCCATTTGTATCATCATACCAACCTTTCTTGTGAGCTAAAATCATCATGCTATGTTATCTACTCAACCAAATGGGAATAGAACCCATATGTCAAAAGATATTAAAATAATCAATCATTCAGGATTCAAACCCATATAATAAACTAAACCCACAAGGTTCCAATTCCACAATTAATACATGGCCACTAGGCCCTTTCAAGGAAAACATGAATATTTCATTATCTTTTCTATGCCAATGTGTTATTACAAGTGGTAAACCAAATATGTGACAAAATCTTTTCATTGAAAACTTCACAAATATGTTAAGGGCATACAATTTCCAAAACCATAATCAAGGTAAAATCATCAAATTGGGGGTCAACCACAACCCTTTAGTTTAATCACCATTACCATGCATCCATAAGTTATAAACCATATTTAAAACATGACTTAACATATATAAGCCATGGGAAAACATTGTTCAACAAAAAACATTCAAACCCTAAACCCTTGTTATAAAACTAATATGAATATCTCATGAACAATACTTTAAAACATGTGCTATTAACAAATTGACAATAAGGAAAGAGTGACATGCCTGAAACATTCACAGTTTTGGAGAAGAAACCTTGAATTAAACCCTGGATACTCAACTTTAGGGAAACCTAGCTTGCTTGACTTGAGAGAAGTTGAGAGAGAAAAGGATATGTTTTAATTGTGTTATGGGTGAGAATAAAGTCTCAATAGGGTTTCTAGGTCGTGGGTTATGTTTAGGGAAAGAGGAAAATCTTTAAAATACCGTTATTAAAAGCTAGAAATTAAACCATCTATCGTTACAGTTGACCTTACAACTCATAAGGTCACTTTACGACTCGGACCCTCCAATCATAACCAAACTAGAACCCCCTTGGGCTCTTCACTGTTAACCCTATTCCTGATACTTTACATTTCATAATGAGAAACTATGACTCATACGATCAAGTCATAGTCTGAATACTTTTAATAGAGGCACTACACTAGACATATTATAAAATACCCTTCTAACGACTCGATAGGAGTATATATGACTCATTAAGTCTAGTCGTTATCAAAGTAGTGACTTAGGAAAATCTTTCTAGGCTCACTAAGACTGGGTCCTATAATCCATAAAGACACGTGATGACTCGTTATGTGAGTCATTGCAAGGGAAGAAAGCTCAGAACTCAATAAATATTTAGGGGCAAAAATCTGGGGAGTTTAAATAACGCTCAACTTACATGTCAAATTAAGTACAAGATGGATGTTGTCAAAATATACCCAATAAGAGTTAGAGCCAAGTCCACGAGAAGTTCGAACTAGTTTTCAAAGCTTACGTGTGTTGAAAGTTAACTACTTGTTTACCCTTAATGCAATATTCAAATAAAATATAAAAGTAAATTGGGTGGAGTTTGATTCTAAAATTTGTTGAACACAATTGAGAAAATAACACTAGCAATAAATTGAACAATTTGTACGTACCAAGTTTAGAGGAACCTTGGGGTTATACAATCCTAGGTGATGTACATGCATGGATAATCAAGAGTTAGTCCAAGTTTTTGCTATGAGTTTTGGGTAGGCTAGATCTAGGGTATTATTGTTACCCTTTTGATTAAAAAATAAAATTCACTCATGGATTGTTTTGAACAACTCATGAGAGTGACAAGTTTACCAATCCATTACCTCAAACTAGAATCCTTATTTCCAAGATGTTGCTTATGAAAATAACTAATTCAACTAACACCCTTATTTCTAAGATGATGCTAAGAGTTAAGCAAATTCACCCACATCCCTCTTTCAAGGATGATATATAATCCTTAAGTAGTTGTGTTTTTCACTTCCAATTCTCATTTCAAACGAGGTGTAAAAGTGAAACCCAAAACAATTAACTAGTTATTTGGACTAACAATCAACACACATACATTATCCACCACCTAATTAAATATAACCCAAAGATATAAATTTAGCTACTCATTAAATTAAAGAGGAGATTTACCATTATTGACATTCAACTCATCCATTAAAAAATAAAATAAGTAAAATCTCCAACTACAAGTTATCAACAAAGATACATTAGCTATTATGAACACTGCAGAATTTACTTCTCACTCACAAATTTGTTCTTCACACTCAAAATTGGAAAAATTATATAAAAGATCACGAAATTGTGAAAGGGTTTAACGTTTTGTATTTTGGGATTCATTTTTGTTAAATTCCTATTTTGTCCCTAAAAATTGTCATCCTATCGAGATCGACATCTTTTAGTTGTGGTCGTGACTCCGTGATCGTATAGCATCGTATCGCAATTGTTGCACTCTGATTTTCTTGACTAATTATGATCATAACCCTCAGAGTGAGATCGCGGCACCTGAGGGTCGCCTCCTGGGCCTAATATTCAATTCTTTTTCTCTTCACCCAATTTACTTTTCTTCAGCTTTGTCTCAACTCATTTTTATCAACTCTCCTACAAAAGTACAAACATTGGAAATTAATGCATTTTAATGAAGAATTAGGCACTTGGTTGAAGATCTCAAAGGACTTTTTAAAGCATGTAATGTAGGCTCGGGGAAGGATAGGATAAACATTTGGGATAAAAGTGACTACACCCTCCTTGAAATCCACATAAAACACTATTAAATCATACTTTTGTTCATAGGACACTTCATTCATTCCTAATTCACACATGTGACTACTTTTACCATATTTGCTCACCCATCTTTTGAAAGCATTTTTTTCTCATATCTTTCCTTTGTGCAATCTTATTTTTTTCTTTCTTTTGTTGTTTTTCTCACTCATTTGTCCCCATTTCTTAGCTTTAAGGCACTCGCTTACAGTACCCTGTCCCAAGATCACCTCTTCTAAGATTCACCATCCCCAACTTAGTCTTTTAGCCTCAACTTAAATTTTTAAGTTCAAGGAGGGTAGGGTATAAAGAAGGGATAAAGTTCAAATACATCAAGGATTGTAATATGGTTGTCAAAGAAGGGTTCAAAGGGTCAAAAAGGGTAACTAGGCATACCATTCATGCACGGGTAGGATTTTTAGGGTAAAGTGGATTTCCATGATCAAAAGGAAGGCATGTGATTATTTCTCCAACCACATGTAATCAAGATTATCTTTGAAGGACCAATGGGGCAAGTTCTAGATGACACAAGTACGCATGAGAATTAATCAACTAAGCTTACCACACATGGCAAGCAAAATTTTTTGAGAGGATCAATTGTATTTCCTATTTGAGATGAAAAAGTTAATTGGTACACACTACCTACTAAAGAATTTGGATTCACAAAAAGAGATAAAATATTGTTAAAAAATTATTCAAGTCCATGCCCTTGATTTACACTAAATAACTTTGGATGCAGGAGGATGCTTGCTTCGTATTTCACCACGCCAGATTAACTATTGTTGGAACCAAATTAAGCCATCATCTCATATTTTGACTCTCGCAAGGGCAAACCATATGGCTATTTATATTTTACCATAAGAATAAAAAAACCCAAATCTATAATGGTATAGGTACTCAGACTTCCCCTACATCTATAGCTTAAAACACCAACATAAAGTTTTACATTAAGAATGTCGCCGCTCAATCTATCATAGGGAAAGTCTTGTCCAACATTGTTATCAAATGAAATAAAAACTTAAAAATGAGAAACAAAAATGACAAATCCACAAAACATAAGCACCATCAGGGTGCCCAATATTGCAACCCAAATTGTCAAATTATCCATAGAAAATCAAAAGTACATCATCCAAATAAAACACAAAATATCCAAAGGAGCATCCAAATAATACAGACACAAGAATCAAATATGAAATAAATATGGATACGGGTACCTCCAAATAAAAAACTTGCAGTGTCCTCACTACATATTATGAAAGCATAAAAAGAGATTAAGGGGCTCCCTGAAACTGCATCAAGTGTTGCCATCACTTGCAGTTTCTTCATCATTATTATCAGAGGAGCATAACTAGCTTATTGAGTAAACTTAAGAGAATACTCTTTCACTGTCATGTTGTCCCACCTGAGGTTGATAAACTCTAACACCTTAGCTTCTCTTAGCTCTAGGGAAAAGAATCTATCAAGAAAAACAGTGGCAAACTCCTCCCACTCTATGGGCCCTGCATCACCAACCCTCTCTACTTTCCACTATTTAAACCATATGTGAGCCACATCCTACAACTAATATGTTGCTAGCTCAGCACTCTCAATTGCTGACACCTCTATGATATCTATAACCTTCTAAAACTGATCAAGGAATTCTTGAGGGTCCTCATCTGACTTAGACTCAAAAAAAGGATGGGGGATTCATTTGAGTGAAGTCCCAAATCCTAGCTCCAGCTGAATTTGCCACTGGGTTAGTCGAAACAGCTGTTGGCTATTCATTCTGAGCAGCAACTGAGTTAGCAAGAGTAGTGAATACAGCTCTGAACTCTTTAAGAGAGACATGTTTGTCCAAGGGATCTGCTTGGACGGGCTGAGAGGCTGACTGATTTTTGTTTCTTCTTTTGGAAGGCGTGTTCTATAAATGCAAAGGGAGAAATAAATTTAGACTGAGAATTAAATTTGAGTTCATGCTCACTGGCATGACATAAATACTGAAAGAAGGAAATTGTTCCTAAAACATCTTATAGCCTCCTGTACATAAATGTGGTGTGCAACACACCCATGAACAAGACTTTACTAGATGTGGCTTTCAGACTTTCTAGGACACTATTGAACCTTAGGCTCTGATACTAAGTTTATAACGCCCTAACTCTGGGACCCAAAATATTATATGGTGCTCATGACCCCGAAGGACCATAAGCTAACCCAAGACTAATATCTGTACCTGAGCAGTGCATAATCTACTGTATAAATGTGGAATAAAAGGCTAAAAGGCCATAAGGTTCAAATATTTGATAAAACATAACATCTAAACAATACGGTATATCAATACCAAAATGACTGAAATAACTTTCTGAACATGCTATAGTCTAAAAGCTTCTAAACTAACTAAAAACTATGAAGTTGATGGGATATGTCCCCAACTAACTACAGACTACTAAAATAATAAAGTAATAAAATAATTATGTTATCCTCGAAAGATGAAGATGCACTACTAGTCTGGAAGTTGAACGTCTGATATACTAAGAATGCTCTGGAGATCATGCTTCTAAACATATGGTATAAAACACCATAGCGCAAATATGTCAATACAATTGAATGTACTGGTATGCAAGTAAGGTAGGCTGAATGCAAGGTTTTATATTCATGAACAATACTGATGACTGAGTAACATGAATGTGAGAATACATGCTTGAATACATGAACTATAACTGAGATCATGACATCACTAAATCTGAATACTGAAAACATAAGTTTTCATATAACTGATATAATATTATTTGAATGATTGTGTCTAACAGACCTATTTTTGATAGAACTAGTTGAGTTCAGCACTGAGCTGGGTGGTTGTATCTGACAGTCCTAAATTCTGTATAACTATCTAAGTTCTATTACTAAGACTGTAACTGTGGGAAGTAGTCATCTAACCGACATTCCCCTAATAAGCTTTTACATCTAAGTTGAGGTCCAATCTGTAACCCCAATTAGAATTGTATCAATATCGCACCACTAGTAAGGACAAACTATGAGTAATCCCTCATCTAACAGGTACTCTAAGGAGAATGGTGGGACCCTTATTTAATAGCTTAAGCCACCTTATCTACCCTCAACAAGTAGATTTGATGTCTCAACCTACAATCACTACGTAGTTTTGGAGCACAAGGATTGCTTCTAAGAATCACACCCTCTACTCGCAGGTGAGTTCACATCCTTCGACTCACTCAATGTTGATTCTTACTCCCATATAATTAGACATAAAATTAATTATACTAAAATAACTGGACTGAGTTCAGTAAGTTCTGTTGACTGAAAAAATATTACTGAAATCTGATAACTGACTGAGATTACTGAGATTACTAAGATTTTTGAGATTTCTGAGATTACTGAGTTTACTGAGTTTTTTTGAGTTACATGACTGACTGAGTTTTATGCGTCATGGCTTGACTGAGAGTATCTAGAAAACATGACACTAGCTCTAGGCACAGAGCTAAATTATCGGGTACAAGTACCCCCAGGACTTGATAGCATAAAACTGACAAGATGTGACACTTCTTAACATATGACCAAAGTCAACAATTCATAGTACAATCATTGGGGATTTTCATGAAGTATTCACATGCTATAATCTCACACATGAATAGGAATGCATGTTAACATATCATAATTTCATATGCCTAATCTCATGAGCATTACGTCAATCCATTACAAAGCATAACAATAATGTGGGAGTCATATCGAACATAAAGGGAGAAACATGGATTAATCAATGTTGGTCACAAATGAGTCATAAGGCATAATTCCAATTCTCTTAGGAATTTTATCAAACACCTTGTATGCATATCTTTAGGCTTAGGCATGAATATTGAAATAATACATCATGGCAATATTTTACAGTTCTAATAAAATAATTTCAACCACATACTTACATATTTCATGATAGTCATTAAAGACTTCAACTTGGAAATTAAACAACATAAACATAGATATAATTCAATTCATACCATGGAATCCAAAGTTTATATTTCAAGTAGGATTTCTTGAGATTCATGGGTGAAAGTAACCTATGAATCAACTCTTGACATACATGGGTGGATGATTTCTTAAAGATTGGTGGGGGAAAGCTTGAATTCTTGACTTGGAATTAAACACTAGGGTTTCTTGTTCTTGGGGATTGATCTTTAAGAGAAACCCTAATTTGGTGTTATAGATGAATCATGAACTTATAAGCTCTAGTATAGTTTAATTGGGGGTTAAAATGGGAGGAAAAAGGCCCAAATGCCCTTTTAAAAATTGCTTAAAATCACTGATCGGAAGTGGCAACGGCTTGGGCGATGGTCCATCGCTGACTCGATGGTTTGTCAAACCTGACCATCGTACTTGTCCAGAACCTAAACTTTCTACCTTGTCTACGGCGGTTTGGGTAATGATCCATTGCTAGCTCAACGATTCATCAGTCATGACCGTTGTACTTGGTCAGAACCTGAACTTCCTACCTCGTCTGCGATGGTTTAGGCAATGGTCCATCGCTAGCTCGATGGTCCATCAGTCCTGACTGTCGCACTTGGCCATAATATGGGTTCACTACCTTATTCATGACGGCTTAGGCGATGGACCATCTATCTCGACGGTCCATCGGCCTGACCGTTACTTCTGGGCAGTTCCAACAGTTCTTTGTAAAACGTCCATAACTTTTTACTTTGATGCCAGATTTGGATGAAATTGGTATTGTTGGAAAGGTAATTCAATTTCCCACTGATTTAAATATTATTTATTTAGGAAGTGATTACTAACTCTCCTAGATACTTGATTTGACATAAAGAAAGTTTAGGGTATTACATGAATCCTTAAAATATTTATAACAAGGATATATAAACAACAAAATATGATAATCAATCAAAACAAAATCAATTAAAAACAATAGTAATCATGTTCTTGGACTTAGCCCTAGTAAGGGGGATTTTAGCCACTAATGGACATAACCGTAATCAAGATCAATGAAGACATATTAAAATCCATAAACAAACAAAAGTTAAAGAAGAAAAACCCTATTTGAAGTGTTTTAAAACCCTTCTCCAAGATTTAAAGTCGTCCAAGGTATTAAACATCAAGTTTTAGTATCCTATTTATAGGAGGGTGATTTTGGCCATGTAGGGAAGAAGGTGTGCGCCGCCCTTGGCATTCCCAGGAAGTATGGGTCACGCCACAGACTTCACTACCATATTAACAGATTGTGATCCACGTAGTTCATTCCATGGGATTAGGGGTCACACGCACGGGGCTATTCCCATACCCTTATTGGAATTCACTTTATGTCTAAACTTGTCCTGTGCATTTGGCCTTCCATCCCAAGACTTTTGGGGTTGTTTCCATTTACTTTATAGCTTTTTAATCATCCATATATCATCATAATCTGTGCACCAAACATAATTATCAGCAAACACCATGGATTAGAGGTCAAAACAACACAACATTCATGACAAGGCACTAGAAACTTAAGCTAATAACTTGTAATATCCTATACTTCTACTTAGCTTGAAATCATCCCAAGAATATTAAAAACTTACTTTGAAATATTAATCCATTTTTGTACACATGGAATTTGTAAGATTTTCACTTTTTATCATGTGAGAAATTGAATTAGCTTTCCAACGATACCAATTTCGTCCAAATCCAGTATCGGAGTAAAATGTTATGGACATTTTACTCAAAGCTATCAGACTATATAGGTGCGACAGCCAAGTTAACGGACCGTCGATCTAGTAATGGACCATCGCCTAGACTGTCACAACCAAAGAAGTGAGGTAACCTTCTGGATCAGGTAAGACGGACAGGTTGACGGACCGTCGAACTTTCGATAGATCGTCACCCAAGCCATTGCTACTTAGGTAGTGAGTTTTTTTCTTGGTCCACATATGTTGGTTGAAACGACGGACCTTCAAAACAGTGACGGACCGTAGCATGAGCCATCGCAGATCTAATTTAGTTATTTTTAAGCCATTTTTTGAAGGGTATTTGGGTATTTTTCCACCTAATTTAACCCCTAATTACACCCGAATATAGCTCATAAGTTCATTATTCTTTTATAATATAAAATTAGGGTTTCTCTCCAAGATTTATGTATTCATGATTATTAGATGTGTTGATGATTTTATAACCAAAGCATGTTCCTCATGTGTTTGATTAAATGCCTATGTGAAAGAAAGGTGTCATACTAGTATGATAATATGAAATCTCCATTCATGTACAAGTTTATGCACGTCAAATGTTTGTTGAAATGTTACTCAATGAATTATGGATTGTTGATGTTAGTCATGTATTCAAGAAAGTCATGCTTGGTTATTTTGTTTCCATGGAGTACTGGAGGTACTTGTACCCAAAAAATAAAGTTGTGTGCCTAGATTCGGTATTATGTTTTTACGATATCCTCAGTCAAGCCATGATCCATAGAACTCAGTCAGTCATGTGACTCAGGAAATCTCAGTAAGACAGTAATCTCAGTACTATTCCATTAGTCAACCAAACTCAATTAATTCAGTTAAATCAGTTCAGTAATCCATGTTCAGTTTATATTCAGATGGGAGTAGGAATTAGCACCTAGTGAAACCAAGGATGGGAGCTCACCTATTATATGAGAGTGGGATTCTTAGAAGCAAGCCTTGTATTCCAGAACTACGTAGCCAGTGTAAGTTGAGATATCATATCCTACTATATAAGGGTAGATGACGTGGATTAACCTATTATGTGAGGCTTCCCACCATTCTCACTAGAGTTACCTATCATATGAGGGTTACTCATTGATTGTCCTTACCAGTGGCGCGGTATTGACACTCTTCCAATTGGGGTTACAGATTGAACCCCAACTCAGTCATAATGGCATATTAGGGGCATGTCAGCTAGATAACTACTTCCCACAGTTTCAATTATAGAATCAAGACTGTCAGATACATTCATTCAGTCTCAGTAATACAACTCAGATAGTTCTACAGAATCAAGACTGTCAGATACAGTCAACTCAGAACTGTATGAAACTCAGCTAGTTCCATCAGAACCTAGACTGTCAAATACAGTTGCTCAATATCAGTTACTTCAGTTATACAGTTATCAGTATCTTATGTTATCAGTACTCAAAATTAGTAATCATGTTATCACTAACTCAGTTACAGTTATTATGTATTCATGCATATATTCTCACGTTCGTGTTGTTCAGTCAGTTAGTATAGTACATGCATATGAACCCTTTACATTCAGCCTACCTTTCATGCATACAAGCACATTCAAAGTACTGACGCATTTACGCTATGGTTTCTATACCATAGGTTCAGAAGCACGAGCTCCAAAGAATCAGTAGATTCCAGATATCAGTAGTAGTTAGCAGTGAGTCCTCATCCTTCGAGGACATAACCATTTCTTTATTATCTTAATAATTAATTTATTAGTTGGAGTTAGTTAAGGATATGTCTCATCAACTCTTTATTCAGACAGTTCAGTCAGTTAGAGGCTTTTCAGACTATCATGTTTAGACAGTTTATTTCAGTTGTTTTGGGTATTCCATACCCCATTCAGATGTTATGTTTTATTAGTTATGTTTCATTTTTGAACCTTAAGGCCTTTCAATTCATGTTTAAACATTTATACAGTATATTTTGTAGGGTTCAGGTATAGATATCATTCATGGGTTAGCTTGTAGCCCTTTGGGGTCATGAGCACCGTGTAGCATTTTGGGTACCAGATTTGGGGCGTTACATAACTAGTCTTCCACATTTTGATATTTAACTTATTATTTGACTCTAGTCTTGATCCAATTGAACTTTGAACACTATAAACAAGTTTTTCACACATAATCACACAATAATAATCTTAGGAACTTATTTCACACACTAGAATTCATCGAGATCAACTAGAACAACACCTAGCTCAAGTTAGTAACACTAGTTTTCTCATTTGAACTCTAAGTGACCAAATTAAGTACAAACTTGTTTGAAAGACACCTTAAACATTTTAATCAAATACTTAACCACTTATATTCTCAATTATATGATCGTTAACATATAAATCACACAAGTTTTCCTCCAAACAAGGATAAATAAGCTCGGATAACAATATTGAGGTGCATAAATCCACCTCAGATCACCACCCTATACTTAAAGCCTTGTTCATCCTCGAACAACTCTTTACTCTAAGAATAATAATCATAGGAGACTCTACACTTATACTATAAGCAAGATACTCAAGCTAGTACTACAATGACTACATAGAATACAAGTTTCTACACTAAGCATGTTACAAACACCATTGACAGTTCAAGAATACTACTCCAAAACATCCTAGACTCAAGAATTGACTCACCTAGTTACCAAACTCATACATATTGTTCAATCAAAGACATCATAAAAATCATCCAACTATCATCAAACATATGCCCTCACAGTAACAGAGTTACCCATAATCACTCACTTAAATGTAATTTATCACAAAATAGGTACAAGAATCAAATTGTGCTCGCTCTCCTAAAGAATTCACAAGTTACACAAGATGAACCATAGGCTTGCCTTTAGTTTATTACTCAACTAATAATAGAATGTTAAAAATTAGGATCAAACAGGTCTTTAAGGGATGTAATGCAGGCTAAGGGATGGGTAGGAACTATTTTAGCCAAAAATAGTGACTATCTTCCCTAAGCACTTTAATACATCACACTTTTCATTCAACTCCTCTATAACAACCAATTTCCACCACTTTTGTCATCCCTATATTTTGCTTTGCCCCATCTCATTAAGCTCATTCATATATAATATGGAAGGGAGTATTGTCTATTTATTCATAATTCAAATTTTTTAGCATAAATTTCTTTAACTCCCAACCAAAACACATCAATTGTACGCACCAATAACTATTACTTTGGGGCTTCACTTAAACCTTTTCCCTACTTGAATTTCAAACTCCTTAACTCAATTAAATTTTAACTAAAGCGCTTGAGAGCTTTGGATGTAATTAAGGTCAATCAAAGAAGAGGATACAAGCTATATATGAGGATGACAAAGAAAATAAGAAAAAGGATCAATGGGGTTAACTAGGATTATGCACAAGGATAGGTCAAAAGAAAGTATAAACATGGCTATCAAAAATGCCTACATCATCTCTTGAACCCACACTCTTTATTTTGCTTTGAAAATACGCCAGGCAAGTTCTAGACATCATACTCACTAAGGAATACACAACAACCTCACACACACATGGCATATGCTTAACTCAAATAGGATCCTCATAGACTCTCAACCAAACAATCACATGAATTCAATTATTAAGACAACAAGTACAAGAGGCATAATCACGATCCTAGGAGTCTCAAAAGTAGTAATTCATACAATCAACATGCTTTTACAACCAAAACACTTGTATCATGCAATCACTCATATCACCAACAAGAACATCCTACTTATTCCTAACATAAAAAATTTTAAAATTATTCTTAAAAATGGAAATTTCTGCACCCTACTCTTAAAAATCTACTTTGTCCCCAATGTGTACTTAAAAGTAGATATAGAAATACTATCTAAGACCTCTAGGCTTAGCTAGTAGCATCTTTATACATCAATGGGGTCTTGAGACCCCACACTTAGTTTTCACCATGTTTCTTAGCTCAGATTGTTGGTACTCAGAGTTTTTTTCTACCTATGACTCAACAAAAACAAAAACTAAAATATTGAAAGAAAAACCTACCTTAACTTGGGTTGCCTCCCAAGATGCGCCTGATTTAGTGTCGCGGCACGATCCAATCTTTGACTCATCTATTTTTCTTCATCCTCTTCCTTTTACATGGAGGCCATCTTCTTATTCATTTCTTACCTCTTGAGTGTGAACCTCAGGTCAACAGCTCTCTCAACAATAGCCTTTTCAAGATCATTAATCTACATCATTTTAGGCTGGGTTATTTATGGATTAGGCAGCTCAATGAGTAAGTCCAAAGAGGTCTTTGGTGGACTAAACTCCACCACCCTATACTTATCCCCTTCAACTGTAATCATGCATAAATCATTATAGTAGGATAGTGTGTTGAGTGGTTTGTACACTTTAAAAATTCTCTTCATCATACAACCTTATTGTGAGCATGCTCTCTCTCACATCTATCAATGCTCCTCCCGTCGCCAAGAATGGATGTCCCAAGATGACTAGCGCTCTTTTATCTGCCTAAAAATCTAAAACAATAAAATTAGCAGGAATAATAAACTTTCCAACCTTGATAAGAACATCCTCTATGATTCCTTTAAGACGGGCTATGGTTCGATCAGCCAATTAAAGTAACATAGATCTTGGTCTCAACTTCCCAAAGCCCAAAGTATTGAATAAGGAAATAGGCATCAAGTTAATGCTTGTACCCAAATCACTAAGTGTGTAGACCACCTCACTATTGCCAATTTGAATAGGGAGCGTGAAACTTCCAGGATCTTTGAGCTTTTTGGGAATCTTCTGCATCACCATAGAACAACACTCCTCAGTGAATACTACTATCTCAGTATCCTTGAGCTTAACGTTGTTACTGACCATGCCCTTCAAGTACTTAGCATACTTGGGCATTCTCTGCAAAATATTTAAAAGAGGTAGGTTAAAGTGAAGCTCTTTGAAAGTGTCAAAGAACATCTTCAAACATGCATCCTTCTTTAATTTTTAAGCCTCTTTGGGAAAGGTGGTGGTGGTCTACACTTCACCTGTTAAGAAACTTTGGTTTCTGAATACTCAAATTTCCTTAAATTTTTAGTAACTTTTTCATCTACCTGCTTAGGAACCAACTCTACATCTACCTCCTTAGTTGTCTTTGGAGGTTCTTTATTGAGCTCTTTACCACTCCTCAAAGTGATTGCCATTACTTATTTAGGTTTTTCAGTATCACTTGGAAAACCACCTTAAAGCCTGGCATTTTGTGTCTACTGCATTTGCACAACCTGCATCTATAAGTTCTTTGTAGCCATCTGTTAGCTCTTTATATCTGCTTCTAACTGTGTTTAGGAAGCTAAAATTTATTTCAACATCTCTTCCATAATGCTAGTTTGAGTCGTGACCTGATTTTCTTAAACCTGCTACAGCTGAAACTATTGTTGTTGGTTGTTCCATGATGAAATTATGGCTAAGTCTGCCACTTTTGGTTGTAAGCATTCCTATAATTCAGCCTTTAAGAATTGCCCACAAACAACACTAACTCAGGATTTGCACCACACGTGGCTGCAGAATGACCTCTGTTGCACAAATCTCACACTAATTACGTGTCTGATGAATTGTATTAGTTGTTGATGTAGGTTGGGTAACCCCCAATTTTATATTGCTGAGCTGAGTAGTTAACTGAATTTGTAGTGAATCAATATAAGTTGATATAGCAATAAAATCATCCACCTCCAACACATCTATAACCTTTTTTGGATCACTTCTTGGCTAAGAATGCCACTCAGGACTCCCTTGTGCAATTCGGTTCAACAAGGTGTATAGCCCATCATACGTCAATTTCAACGCTTAACCACCTACAGCTGAATCTAGAAAAATTTTTATGTTGTGATCAAGTAACTCAACAAAAGTGTGAGCTAGTACCTTATTGGATTGTTGATGATATGGACAGTTCGAAAGAAGAGCTTTGAACCTCTCCCAACATGATATAAGTTCTCATCTGTCTTCTGTTTGAAGCTCACAATCTCATTGGGCAATCTTGTAGTCTTGCTAGATGGAAAGAATAGAATGAGGAATTTATGGGCTAAGTCATCCCCGGTTGATATTAAACTTGCCAATTCAGTGTTCAACCACTTCTTCGGTCCCCCCAATAGTGAAAAGGGTAAAACTGTCAGCCTAACATAGTCAGTGGACACACCCGTATGGATGAATGTGTCACTAGTATCCAAGAAGTTCCGCAGGTGGACTTGTGGATATTCATGTGAATGCCCTATAAAATGTCCACTACTGATCAAAAGCTGCACCATGTTCTTTTTTAGCTCAAAGTTACCTTCACCAGCTGGTTTTTGAAAAGAGAGGTCAAATTCATCGGAAGTGGGATTGCCATTTCACGAACTGTCCTTCAGCCTGGTATATCTTAATCCATGAGAGCAAACTTTTCTTATTCCTCTTGAATTTGTGGAATGTCATGGAAAAAGACTACTTCTCTCCTAAATTGGTAAAAGCATTGCTTGGGTTTGGGGCTTGGTTCAATCAATTCCCTATCCCTTGCCAGCTTACTAGTTTGTAAACCTATTTCCTGCAAATTTAATACCAATACCAAGCGTAAATCACCAAAGAAATATAAAAAGTAAAACTAAAACTAAAATAGTTGCCAATTTACAAGTCCTTGGCAATGACTCCAAGAACTTGTTGCGCCCAAGTGCATACGCAAGTGTGCGTGGTCTCACCAAGTAATGCAGTGGCCTTTTTCAAAGCTGTATATCAATCCCATAGGGACTTTTATCAACAACTATATAATTCAAGTTCAACAATCGAGATTAAAATCAAGCGAAGTAAACAAAAGAGTTTAAGAGTTATAATTAACATTAGACTAAAACAATGTAGTAAACTAAAGTGCTTGTACTATAAATGGAGAGAAACCCAGGGTTAAGGCTCTACAAATGATCAAACTAAGCTATTAAACTTCATTGGTTGGATTACTTATCTTGGTTGTTGATTCACGGGGTTGATATTATGATCATGATCTCCAGAACCTCTAATCATCTATCTAACTTAGACCCAGAACTACATCGCTGAGCGGGGATGTGAGAACTATGCTAAACGCATTTATATTTCATCCCGTAGTGAACTAAATAAGGCTTATAGATATATCCCTATCCTATACACTAATTAAAATACCTAATTTCACAAAAGAATAAGAACCTTGCTCTATTTATACCCACATTCTATCCTCTAATTCCCCCTTCTGGGTTCTTAAAAATGATAATGGATGTATTCTAAGAGTTGGAAAACCTTAAAATAGTTATAAAAAGGATAAATAAACAACCAAATATGATAATCAAACAAAACCAAATCAATTCATAGCAATAGTAATCATATTCTTGGCCTTAACCCCGGAAAGGGAGCTTTTAGCCCCTAATGGACATAACTGTAATCAAGATCAATGAATATATATTAAAATCCATAAACAAACTAAATTAAAAGAAGAAAACCCTATTTTAAGTATTTTCCATCCCCTCTCCAAGATGCAAAGTTTTCCAAGGTGTTTAACATCAAGTTTAAGTGTACTATTTATAAAAGGACAATTTTGGTCGTGTTAGGAACAAGGTGTACACCGCCCTTGTCATTCCCATGGAGTAGGAGTCTCACCATATACCTCAATACCATGTGAATAGGTTG
This sequence comes from Capsicum baccatum var. pendulum, assembly GCA_030864225.1. Classification (NCBI taxonomy): domain Eukaryota; kingdom Viridiplantae; phylum Streptophyta; class Magnoliopsida; order Solanales; family Solanaceae; genus Capsicum; species Capsicum baccatum. The sequence continues at coordinate 156,169,840 of CM061558.1, forward strand.
TGAACTACGTATGTCAGTCTATAGGATTGTGGATTGCGCCGCGGGGCTATTCCCATACCCTCACTGGAATTTACCTTGACATCTAAACTTATCTTGGGCATTTGACCTTCCATCCAAAGCCTTTTAGTGTTGTTTCCACTTGATTTACAGAATGTTAATCATACATATATCATCATAATCAACTCACTAAGAATCATATAGCATAAAACACCATGTATTAGAGCTCAAAACAACACAACATTCAAGAAAATGCACTAGAAACTTAAGCTAATAACTAGTCTTTCCAACTTTGATCTTTAACTTATTGTTTGACTCTAGGATTGACCCAAGTTAAATTTGAACACTATAAATAAGTTGTTCCACATATAATCACACAATAATAATTTTAGGAACTCATTCAACTCACTAGAATTCATCGAGATCAACAAGAACAACACCTAGCTCATGCTATTAACACTAGTTTTCTCATTTGAACTCTAAGTGACCAAAATAAAGTACAAACTTGTTTGAAAGACACCTTAAACACTGTAATCAATACTTAAACACTTAGATGCTCAATTATATCATCATTAAAACATTATGCACACAAGTTTTCCTCCAAACAAGGCTAAATAAGCTTAGATAACAACACTAAGGTGTATAAATCCACCTCAGATCAAAGACCCTCAACTTAGAACGTTGCCTCTCCTCAAGAAACAAAACATAACCAAATAATACGACGATGCTTAACTAAGAGAAACGTAATATATCTAAGACAGTCAACCATCAAATTTAAGCTCAAGATCATTACCTTCTCCAAGTTTACTACTTTATAACCTAATTGTGTGTATTAACAAAACACAATAATATGACACAAAGGAATCAAGCTATGGAATTACATTAGAAACAACCAACCATGCATATATACAAGTTACACTATCCAAACAAGTAACCAGCTAGCAACACAACCCATGTGTCCTCACACTAAAGAAGTCCCACTCAATCATATATTAAATCAAGCATGTCAATGCAAGGACGGTCAAGAGACGCTCACACTCAAAAAATAAGTTTCAATCAATGAATGTCTAATACCATAGGATTGCCCTTATTTTCTTTGCCTTAGATTTCAGACAGTCAAGTTAGGATCACTATAAGACTTTTTACAGCTTGTAGTCTAGGCTTGGAGCTGGTCTGATACATATGGACTTTTAAAGTGACTAAGTCTACCTGACACTATACTAACCTTGGGGTCTTACTTATTAACAAATTTTCTTTTATTCCACCCTTATTTCTCTATTTTATTCTTTTATACACATTCAGGTTGGGTGTGGTCTTTTATTCTTTCTTTTTATCAATAATTTTTTTCTTTTCTTTTTATCTTTTTTTGTTACCACACCTAGCCCTACTTTCTTTTTTTCTTATTTTACCCTTATTCATACCCACTATATATTACGCACCCCTCTAATAGCTATCCTCAACTTAGGCAATTTGCTTGAGTTGAAGTGTACAATGTCCAGGAGGACCAGGGCCAAACTAGGTTCTTTGTAACACAAATAAAAAGGTGAAAGGTGTAACAAGAAAAATAGGCTTTTAGGATCAAAATAGGGATCAAGGGATATAATTCAGACATGAAAGGTTATGTAGACTAAAAGTGGACTAATATAAAAATAGTCTGTGATCTTTTCCTAACCAACTATCTTACAACCTAGGCAAGATTAACCGGGCAACTTTTGGATTTAACACACAAAGGGAACTGAAGTAGTATCTCACACACATATGGCAAAGAGTTGCATCACAAGCTACTACCTATCCAGTTCATGCAATTGTTAGCAATGATTATCATGTCCCAAATTCGAATGCCATAACTAGATTCTCATATATATATTCATATATATATATATATATATATATATATATATATATATATATATATATATATATATATATATATATATATATATATCACATAGTTTATAAACAAACGATTAGAGAGTTATTATCAATAAAAATATGTTAACTATACTAGATACTCATTTTTATCCTAGTTAAACACAAAACAAAACACAATACGCCTAACATGTCGGCTTTACTAGGAATAGGACTCCGGAGAAAGGAGGCACGACAACAAAAAACCCAAAGGACATCAAGATCTACAAGTAGCCCCACCATTAACTTAAAATCATGCATTATCCCCATTGCATCAAGCCACTATAGAATAAGAGAGTTGGAAACATACCTGTGGTACCATAGGTACGGAGATCTGACATCAATCACGAATACAAATACAAATACAAATAATAAAATACCTTGGGTTGTCTCCCAAGCAGCGCTTAAGTTTATATCGCAGCATAACAGAGCTATGTTGGGTACTCAGACTTCACCAACAAGCCCATGGAAACCTTAATTACTTAGACTTCATCAAGGTAGCCCAAGAGTTGGCCTTCAAATTTCTCTTTCCACTTAGAACTTATGAACTGCACCCTAATTGTTTTTATGATTTCCCATTATGCTCATTGGATGGAGGTATAAATAAAGGACCCAAGAAATAGATGTGGAATTTTGTACTTCTTGGCCCTTACGTAAGGAATGTAGTTCTTTGATTTTGCTTCCACAAATTCAAGAATATAGACATAAGTTTCCTCCTTCTTACACTCTTTAACAGCCTCAGATGGCTCGATTGATATTGACTATCAAAACACAATATGGAAAAATGCTTTGAATGACGTCCAACATTCCCCAACTCAGGATTTTCAGTTTTCTTTATATCCCACACAACTCTAACATGCTCTCGTTAAGAGTGATGTTATCCACAAGATAATGAGAAATTTTTGACTCCTTCAATTTTAGCTTATCAAGTTGGCTTTTCAAAATTCTTTCAATCTCACACCGCCCATAACTAGGTTATTGGGCTTTACATGCAACATTTTTTTACATCTAACTCTACTTGTAATTGAAAGATATCCAAGTCAAACTTATCAACCTTTTTAAATAGATCTTGTCTTTTTTTCTAGGAGTGCCAACGTGTCAACCATGCTCTCATTATATTCCAACAATATATTGATCACGCTCCTATAATAATGCACCATATCAAAAGGAAAAAGATCAATAAATAAGGATTCTTCATCACTCCGTACTTCCTCTATCTAGGCTATCATCTCAAGAAGAGTAGGTCAATAAAATTAAAAAAATAAAAGAAAATAAAACCCGATAACTCCAATAACTTCAATCAAGAATTTTGAGATCGTATTTCTCGACAATGGTGCCAAAATTTAATAATGCTCAAAATATAAATCCAATTGAAGGATAAAGTTATCACTGTCAAATATAGTAACCCAAAGAAGTTTGGGGTTGAATCCCGAGGTAATAGTCCAGAAATCTATCTCAAACTTATTGAAATCACCAGGCAGTGCAGAAAAGTAAAAAGAGAGGATTTGTAGTATCTAGCTAAAAAATCTAAGATGAAAACTAGGTTTGTGTTCCCCTTGGCTTCTCAACTCAACAGACTTATCGTGTAAAGTCAAACTATTCTAATATCTTACATGCAAAATTGATAAGTTATGTACCATCAACAGTCTTTTGGATGAGCAGATAGATTTCATCTTTTACCTTTTGAGTCTCAGGATGTCGGCTTACTAACCCTTACCTTGATCCCAGTTAACTAATACCTATTGAGTATCTAGTTATTAGAGGATAGATAACCATCTTACATAAATAATACCTAGTAGCATGAATCAATAATTAGGCTTCAAATTACTATTGTGATCTTTTTTTCCTAGTCACTACTCATCTTTTAGAGTAAGTAGAAATAATATAGGTGGTATATTAACATTGTCTATCATTAAAAAATCAATAATAACGAATAAAACCCAATACATGCAAGAATTTTTATCTAGAATGACTTGGCACTTCCCCTACTTTGTTAATCCGCCAGGGTTCGCACAACCCTAGCTAACGGAATTAACCGCTTATAGTTATGAGATCAATCATGGAATTCATAGACAAAATTACAAAATCAATCTCACAATAATAAGATATGGAATCCCAAAGTCTTAAATTTAATAAAAACCCAAGAACAATAAGATGTTTGATAGCTTAGCCCCAAAGGGGCCTACTTCTCAACCAATCAATATGTGAATATGTTTTTCTCAATAAGTGTATGAATGAATAAAAAAACAAATCCTAAGGGTATATATAGATTGCAAATAACCCTAGAGTTCAAATCCTAACTAAAATAGGAAACCTTAATTACCCATACATAATCGGACTTTAAAACCTCATAGGAGTGTAATTGGGATACACGGCAACCCTATAACCAAAGACTGAACTAAATAGATGAAAAATGGTTTGTAAGGTCCTCTTCATAAGATAGATAATTGAATTATCTTTCCAATTATACCAATTTTGCCTTAATCTGATATCGGGGTGAAAAGTTATGGCCAAATTACTAAAGCATTGTAAACTCTTAGGATGCACTTGCAGTTTGTACATGCGCTCTGACCCGAGGTACAGGTATTTCTTGTTGTCCTTACCCTGGGCGTAGGTATCGGGTTAAACATCCTACAATTTCAGCTCTCAGGATTTGGACTTCTAACACTTGCTTTGCCTATATGTGGTCCATAGGTCCTACTTTCAGTCCACATGTTGACTTAGTAAGCATCGGGAGTCATCTTTTCAGCTCTTCATTAATTCTCAAACTTGATTTGGTCATGTATAATTCGTAAATTGTCAATAATACCCCATAATGATCAAGTAAATGGTCAAAAACATTGTTTTTCATCTTTTTCTTGAATTTACCATCCAAAACCTGATTTCATGCAAAACACTCCAAAAACACATTAAATCTAACAAAATAGCCTTAAGTACATACATATTCTCATATTTTTAATCATCATAAGTTCTATATTTCTATAGCACATCAAAACATGCATCTTATCCATTTGCAAAAAAGAAACCGAAGAAATGCTTTAGAAACCAACTTACACTCTTAGTATTCAAGGAGTAAAAGAAGTGAAAAACTTCTAAGAATGTCCTATATCCTCCTGAAGATAAGAAATGAACGTCATCGTTCTGATCCATGAGACTCTACTAAACACTTGCTCTTGTACCAATAATACTAGTGAAACTTGAGCTCTAATACCAATTTTTTATGACCCAATTGATGAGTCATAACTGAACCTACTTTATCCTGTCAGTAGGTAAGCCAAATTATAGCTTAAAGTTATAAGCAATAGGATAACTTGGTGGAAAATAGCCAAAAGCCAAAAATCAACAATGCAAGACTTAAATAGAAATAAGATAGTCATAAAACTCTAATAGACAGATAGATAAAGGGAAACAATTATCCCAAGACTCAGTAATGTTGGTACAAAATATCCTACAAATAAATTATAAGTACTGAATAGTCAAATATAATTTGACTCAAAAATGAAAGACTAGACATAGATAAGTAGAAGGAAAAAGGGTAACTCCGACTTTAAGAGCTTACCCAATCTTCAAAATCAACCATGTATGAGTGTCACATCAATGGCAGTAAATAATACTCAAATCTGCACCAAAAACAAAAGTATAGTGTGAGTATCAAAACCACGAATACTCAATAGGAGTCACTGGCGCACTGAGCTAAATCATGATATAAGTATGATAAGATACAAGATAAAGTAAACTAAGTCAAGGTAATAGGGAAACCTTGGAAAATGCTCCAATATTGCTTTACATTAATAAATAAATAAATAAATCCAGAATAGTAACGTAAAAAATCACACAGTATCACTACAAAATTGGCCCATATAAACCAATAAGTTTGAAAAAGTAAATAACCCAACGGCAGGCCTCCATAAGTCTGAAGGGTACAATAAAGGAAAATAAATAATAGAAGATCCATAATTCTACCAAACATTAGCTATAAACATCAAACCATCCATACTGAATCATATCATGCCCAACTCTCAATATCAGACTCAAACCAGAAATCATATCATTATCATAACATCCTCAATAGTATTATCATCATAACATCATTTGCCAGACTTGAATCAGAACTCTTATTATCAATATCATCATCAAATGTTGGACTTTAATTGGAACTCATATATAAATAGACCATATAAAAAAACCATAATCATAAGTCATATTACTAAATCACAATACTTAACCACCGAATCGTACCCATAATTAGCACTAACTCTCAACTACCAAACTAGCGCATTCAATAAACAGTCAATCTCTTTAAAGTCCCAAAATAAGCATTAATAATGGTATATCATATGTAAATAAGTCTATAAAAATTAACACAAGTCCTGGCCTAAGGTGGGTCGAAGGGGCCCAATTCTAATCCCCAAAATTTATTTTAGGCAAGCTCTACTCTGGATAAGGATAAGGTATCTAAATTCATTTCTAGATGTGAAATAAGTCATAATTAACCCTAAATAGCAATTCTCCCTAAAACATGAGCAACTAAGTTAATTATGCCTAAATTATGGTTTCAAGATAGCCTAAATAGTCCAACTAACTCAAATATTTTTAATCATACCTACAACACCTAAATCCCACCCATATCTAGTATAATATCACTATCATACTATGAAATAACTCAATTTCTAAAGAGGGTGAACGTATCCAACCTGAACGTCGAAGAAAAGCCCAAAGAATTTGCTAAACCATCAATTTTCCTTTTCGAGAAGCTTTTGCAAGGTTTTGCGCTATCAAAATCACAATCTACTCATCAAAACGAGAATAATGATACCCATATTGAACTATTGTGCTTGGGGTAAAAAATTACATAAAAATCCTATGTGGGGCCATTAATGAAATCTCGCTTTTGAAACCAATACAACTTCACTCTATGCCCAAGGAATATTTATCCTCAAAATAAGTGAATTCTGAGCTCTAATGGTGATACAATCAAGCTACCAAGTTTTAGGAATTTTAGAGAAAAAAATGAAGGATTCTATCAAGAAATTAATGGAAGCTTACCCCAAAATTGAAGAAAAAATGTGTAAATTAACTTCATCCAAGCTCTAAAATCAACCAAATTATTCTCCCAAGTTTTTCCACTTTTTAGGGATAAATATTCTAGGGAATGGATGAAAAATAGTAAAAATCAGGTTAAGTGGGGTATTTATACCCTTCCTAAGTACATGAATGTCGCTTAAGCATACATGAGCCGCTTAAGCAGTCACCGCTTAAGCGACATAATGTCATTTTAGCATTTGCATAGGTACCGCTTAAGCGGTTCCTTGGCCGCTAAGAGATGCCTCGCTGGGCCAGCCTAACCACTTAGTTGGGCACTTTAGCGAACCTCAACTTAAGCGACCTAAATGGCCGCTTAAGCGGTGCACCAACTGAAGCATCAAAATTTATCTAAGTTTTCGTCAACCCCTCGAAATTCATTCAAAATCACGTATATGCAAACAACTATAATTTTATACTAAATTCAATGTTCGAGACTCCATGGCGCAGTCAAAATTTCCATCCAAGATCTTTTCAATAAAAAGTGGGTCCCACACCTACTTGCCATTTTTCTTAACTCCGACCAATAGCCCAAAATGAATCTAAAAGCCTCGATATCCAGACAAAGAGTCCACTAGCCTAAAATCAATGTTCTAAAGCTATTGAAACAGTCAGAATTGGCATATGAGGTTGTATGACTCATGTTTTTACCTGGTTGCCAAATTAAACCAATAAAGACTTCAAAATAGGAAATTGGTTGTAAAAACCAAATGAACTGCCCGATAATTGAACTATCAGTTCCAACAAGTCATAAATGACTTGGGGAAGCTGTAAAAAAAATTTAAACAATAAAAATAAGAAAAAATACAGAAAATAACCTGGAGGGTCATTATAGTATTGTATCTTGATTTATGAGATGTTTGATAACTCTTACCTAAGAGGCAAGACTTAGCCCGTTAAAGAAACAAGTTATGTACCATAGGAAAGAGTTAACACTATCATATTGTGTCTTGATTTATGACATATTCTATAACTCTTGCCTTAGAGGCAAGACTTAGCTCAAGGACTTTCAGAAATAAGTTACGCCTCATGGGCAAGAGCTGGCCCTACTATATTATGTCTTTGTTTATAAGATGTTCTATAACTCTTTTCTTAGGGTCAATACTTCGCCCAAAGACTTTCAAACAAAAAGCTACGCCCCATGGACAAGAGTTGACGCTACCACATTGTGTCTTGATTTATGAGATGCTCTATAATGCTTGTCATAGAGGGGAGACTTAGTCCAAGAACTTCTAGATAACAAGTTGCGTCCCATGGGCAAGTGTTGACACTATATTATGTTTTGATTTGTGAGTTGTTCTATAACTCTAGCCTTAGAGGCAAGACTTATAGAGCATCTCATAAATCAAGACATCAACTCTTACCAATAAAGCATAAATTATTGTTTAAAAAGTTTTTCGGCAAGAATTATAGGGCATCTTATAAATCAAGACACAATATTACAGTGTCAAATTTTGCCAATAAGGCGTAACTTGTTGTGTGAAAATCTTTGGGCTAAATCTTACCTCTAAGACAAAACGTAGCCCAAGGACCTCCCAAAAAAAAATAAGTTACTCCTATGGAAAAGAGTTAACACTAGTTCATTGTGTCTTAATTTATGAGATACACTATTAACACTTCCCTTAGAGGCAAGAGTTAACACAAGGATTTTCAAACAACAAGTTATACCCCATGAGCAAGACTTGACACTACCATATTATGTCTTGATCTATGAGATGTTCTATAACTCTTGCCTTAGAGGCAAAAATTATTTCAAAGGATTTTCAAACAACAACTCACACCCTTAAGTTTACTTGATATCAAAAAAAACAAAATCATCTTTGCGGATTATTCAATTTTCTGTTTATTAGCAAAATTATAATTAAAGTTTATGCAAAAAATAGAGAAGGAAAAAAAGGAGAAAAGAAAAAAAAATATTGAGAAAAATAAGGTTGACAAAAAACTAAAAAGGAAAAAAAGACAAATAAATGAAGATTGAAAAAAAAATGAGAAGAAAAACATAAAAATAAAGTTTGTGTAGATGAAAAACAAAAAAAAACAAAGACGAGAAAAGAAAAAAAATAAAAAAATAAAGGTTAAAACAAATGAATTAAAAAAGAAAAAAAAAGAGAAATGAAAAGTTAATAATATTTGAGGAAAAAAAAAAGAAATAGAGAAGAATAAACAAAAAATAAAAGAAAAATAAAAATTGAGAAAAATGAATTAAAAAAAAAAATTAGAAAAAAAATTGAAAGACAAATAAGCATGAAAAATATAAACATATTTGAGGTATAAAGAGGCAACATGTGCTTGTTCTATATAAGACTGTCTAACGGGCCGGGCCGGGTCAACCCAGAACCGGCCCCCTCTCTCTTACCGGGTTACGGGCCGGTTTTGGCCTTAACCGGGCCGGGCCGGGCTGCACAGTAAAAAAAATAAAACCCACCCGGAACCGGCCCACTTAACTCAATCCGGTCAAACCCGCTAAACCCCGGTCAAACCTGGTCAAACCCGGATTAAAACCGGTCAAATATACACAATATATACGCTATATACACAATCTATACATTCAATATACACTTCTATAGAAGATATATACAATGTATACATTAAATATACACTTCTATAGAAGATATATACACGTCTATACATTAAATATACACTTCTATATAAGATATATAAACATACACACATGTATACATTAAATATACAGTTGTATAGAAGATATTAAAACTTTAAATTGATAAATAAAAAAAAATAAAAAACAACGACTAAGGAGTGAATGAATTTGTGGAATTTTATTGATTGCAAAATGATCCAAAATTTATAATTTACATGAATGAAAAATCTATAAATTATGCATCATTTTTTCCAACTCATTCATGTTAATATTAATTGGAATTTGCATAGGATAGTCGAAGTCAACGGGGGCAAACCCATGCATTGGACTTGATTCTGTTGAGTTCTCCCGTGAAGTCATAATTTCTTCAAGTTTGAGGTCGTCGCTTGGCTCTGGTTCCATTCCTTGGTTTCTTCTTTCTGCTCTAATCCAATCTCTAAGGCAAACTAAAACATTCATTGCGTTGCTTCCCAATGAGTGTCGGTTGTCTCCAAGCTGCTGTCGTCCCTGACTGAAGGCGCTCTCTGATGCAACGGTTGACATTGGAACATTCAAGATATCTCTGGCTAATCTTGAAAGTACAGGATATTGTGATTTATTATTCCTCAACCAATCCAGCGAGTTGATCCGTCGTCTGCGATCCTCTGGTGGCGTCCGCAGATAATATTTCAGCTCTTCCCGATAAGTTGATGTGTAAGCTCTCTCATCCACACTGTTCCAACAAGTTAAATCATAAAACGAATCAGGAAAACCACTATGTGCCAGCCTTTTAGAAGATGATGGCTCCTCGGGAGGATGAGGAGCGACAGTTGGACTGATATTTGTAGGTACGGCTGAATCAAATAAATCAGCATAGTGATTATATAATTTTTCTATATAATCTTTTGCATCAGTCGTAGCCGTCCACAAATCAGGCTGCTCTTGTTCAGACTCACGGTTAGTATTTATTTCTAAGTTAGCATAAATAAGAGTACTAAAGTGACACATATGATTAAATTTCATGCACGGATTTAACATAGCACCAACCAAGTAAATAGGGGGAATTGGGAAGAAATATTTTTTAAATTTCGTAAACATAGCGCCAACAGCTTCTTTATAACCTTCTTTATTTTTATATTGTTGGAGCAAACCAGAAATATCGGCTATATATGCCAAAATATTACAAACAGTAGGATAGTATGCACCGGAAAATTCAACCGTAGCTACATAAAATTTTTCTAAAAACTTAACAAGATCATTAATTATAACCCAATCAGAATTATGTAACATGCAATCAGCAGAATCAGCAAAAGAACCACAGTGTTGGTTAAAAGTTAGTGTAATAGGAATTCTATATTTATAACAAGTTTTTAAAAATTCATACGTAGAATTCCATATAATATCAATTTCCTCAGGCATTAAAATCGGTGTAAGTCCATTTTCTTGACATTTAACTTTAAATTCTTTAATTCTCGCTCTACGATTATTTCCTTGAATGAAACCTACGGCAAGACGAATTTTTTCAATATAAACCTCAAAAAAGTCAAGACCATCTTTTACAATTAAATTATAGATATGACATGCACACTTAATATGGAAAATTTCAGGAAAGGGTGGAGATAACGTAGATTTTATTTTTGTTATAGCATTCTTGTTGTTAGAAGCATTATCAAAAGCAATACATAAAATTTTATTTTCTATACCATAATATCCGGCAATTTTAATAATAGAATCAGCAATAAATTGTCCAGTATGTTTGCGATCTTCATCATATAAAAAAGCAAGAATACGTTTTTGCATTATGAAATTACTATCCATCCAATGACAAGTAACGGTTAAATAATCATTTTTATTAACAGCACGACCAAGATCAGAAGTTAGGGACAATCTACATTGAATATTTTTTAAGAATGTTGATAAATAAAAACAATATTGTGAATGGAGTTTAAAAATATCAGACCGACAAGTAGTTCTAGGAATACCATTAAACATAGGATTATAAATTGCTTGTATATAATGGATAAAAACATCAGAAGAAGGAAAACTAAAAGGCAAACAACCCACAGCTACCATTTTAGCTATTTCTTCCCGGTCCCTCAATTTATTATACTTTTTCGCTACTTGACCGGTTGTTGGGTCCATTCTAGTTTGCGTTGACCCACCAACATCCCCACCACCTTTTGCAATATTTAACTCTCTTTTGTGATCTTCAGCTATATGTCTCATTAACGTACCCGTACCCCCTTGCTTAACGCCACTTCTATGCTTATATATTTGTTGACAAATATTGCACTGCACCTCAATATCTGATATACGTTCAAAAAATTGCCATGCAATACTAGTTCTTTTACGGGGTTTTGGGGCACTGGGAGGACGGGAAGGGAGATTAACTGATTCAGATCTAACGTTAGCATCTCCTACTGCGGGTGTTTCAGCAATATTTTCATCATCTTCGTCTACATCAACTGCATCTACTTCATTTTCTTCTTCTATACCGTAATTTTCTTGAAATTCTACATAATCCATATCGTGAGCACCTACACCTATTTCTTCCTCAAAAGGTGTACCAAGCGGTACCGGAGGCGAAGTCACACGGGTATATCTATTACTTGAACTACCTCTACCGCTAATAATTTGCTTTTTACTACCACTACCGCTTCCGGGACAAAAAATTTTAACACCTTTAGCAGCGAGGTTTTTTAATTTATCCATAATATAAATTAAATTAAACTAAAAATATTCAAAATACACAAATATAATAAAATTAAATATTAAAGAATTAATACAATTAATACAATAAATGAAAATTAAACGTAAGATATGGAACGACAATACCAAATTTCGGAAGTATCCGAAGATTGCGACTTTAGAAACTTCCGCTCTTACTTTGTAAACGAAAAATTAAAAAATTAAAGTGAACACTTTAAGAAATTAAATATATTGAATATTTGAGAATTGAGAATTGAGATTTGAGAGAGAATGAGATTTGAGAGAGTGAAAAATTGTGTGAGAAATGATTTGAAGTTGTAGGGTATTTATAGATTTATTTTGAGGATTAAAAAATATTTTATATATATATATATATATATTTTAATTAAATGGGCCCAAACTAGCCGTTTGGACCCAAAAACGGTAATATTACCGTTGGGCCAACGGCTAGTTTGGCCCAAAAAATTAAAATTAATTTTTTTTTTTTGGTACCGGGCCGGTTAACCGGCGGGCCTGGACCGGGCTGGTCCGGGCCGGGTTAACCGGGCCCAATTTAAAAAAAAAAAATGGACCGGGACCCGGAACCCTAAAGCCCTAGGGCTTTCCGGGCCGGGTCAAACCGGTCCGGTTTGATGTTTCCGTTTGACACCTTTAGTTCTATAATAAAGGGGAAGGAATGCTAGTTTTCAAAAAAAGAATTCATACGAGTTGAGGACAAAAAAGTAAAATCATTCTCAGGTTATTCTGTATTTTCCTGATAAGTTCCAATATCTTCCAAGCCCGTGTAAAGATGCTTAGAGTTCTGGGTCAAACCGCAAATTTTGACATTCTTGCTTTACCTCTGATTTATAAGTTTGCAGCTACGTACTTGAGGCTCTAAACAATAAGCATAATCTTTGGAAATGAAATTGATTGGAGTTCAGTATTTAGTAACATAGATATAGTTTTATGAGTTTAAGTTATTCCCTCAGTTTAAAAAAAGAATGATCTACTTTTTTTTAGTTCATTTCAAAAAGAATAACTCATTTCTTTCTTTGGTAATATTTTAATTTCACCTTTCCACATGACAAGTTTACGACCACAAGATTAAAAGATATTTTAATTCATTTGATACCACTTTAATTTAAGGGTCACAACATTCAAAAGTTTCTTTATTTTCTTAAGTTTTGTATCAAGTTAAAGTATGTTATTCTTTTTTAAATGGAGGACGTATATACTATGTACTTAAATCGGGGTGGCTAGAGATCTCGGAGCCAACACGCTTTCTCTTGAAGATGAACTAATAAATGTGGCCCTGGATAGACATATTTTTGTGAGTTTAAGTTATATATTATGTATTTAAATCGGGGTGGCTAGAGATCTCGGAGCCAACACGCTTTCTCTTGAAGATGAACTAATAAATGTGGGCCTGGATCATTACTTGGTTTAGCTGAATGCATAAATGAACATGCTTGGTTGGGGATGGGCAGGCGCACATGAGGCGAAGGCAAGGAAAAATGGGCGGGCACAAACATTGATTTCCTAGGGATTGATCAAATGACAATTTCACTTATTATTTTAGTATTCTCATCAATCTCATAATGAAAGGGATGTACCAGAAAGAGCACAGGAGGAGAATCCCCACTCGTTTCATTCATTTAGTGCTTGTAGTGATCTGCGACCTACAAATTAAATTTTTAGTAGGAGTTAAGCTTGTTTTACTAGTTTAGTCTTAGGGTTTCGTAAGCGTAAGTTATATATATTAAGCTGTAGGCTTAGAAGCTACAATAGGAGGATCTCAAGTAGACAGACAAGATCTCATCATGCAAGAATCCCTCGATTTGTTTTATAATTTTAAACTTAACATTGGGCTTTAGGCAGGTGATGTACCACTTTGATAGCTGAGTGCTTGTATGATTTTGATCTAATCTGATCCATCATATAAAGAAGTCGAAAATTTTAAAGGAAGCTAAAGTTTGTTACACAATCTTTATTTACCCTCTTACGCATGTATTACGACTATATATATAAGCGCCAGTTAGTTGGCACCTCAAGCAGGCGGATGGCGTTGTCATGTTTGCTTTCAGTTATCTACTTGTTTCATGATTTTAGTATATCATCCCTAAATAGTTCTTATATGTTATTTACGTACGAGAAAGCTAACAATATTTAATAAAAAATAAAACACACATCTATGACATGTTTGCTTCAGCTGCTTCAACCGTAATTTTATTATATCACTCCTAATTAATTATTATAAGTCATCTAAGTGTTAAAAAATTAATAATATTTAATAAAAGAGGTAAAATAGATATAAAATAATAGATTAACTTTTGATGTTTTAAATTAATTTGACATCTTATATGAGACCCATTTATAAAAAAACTTCACATGTATTTTTTATAGCAATTTTGTTATATCACTTCTAATTAGTTTTATGAGTCATTTAAGACATGTTTGTCTCGCTACTTCAATCGTGATATTTAGTTGACTCTCGAAATTATATCAGTGTCACCTAAATTGAAATAGAAGGAAAATATTATAAATCACAATAATTAAAAACTTATATTATTTTTAAAATATAATTAACTATCAACACAACTAAAATTTGAACAAGAAGAGTATTATAAATTATAATAACTAATAGCTTAAGAAACTTAAAAACCTATTAAAAATATAATTGATTATCTAAATTTTAATTTAATTATTTTTTTAAGCTTTAAATATATATATATATATATATATGTGTGTGTGTGTGTGTGAAAACTGTGTAAAAAATATTATAATAAATCATTTAAAATTTTCGTGAAAAGTAATGTAAATCACAATAATGAAACATTAATTAGGATAAATTATTTGAAAATTTTATGAAAAATAATATAAATCACAATAATTATCAATCTAAAATGTTTAAAAGATGTAGAAAAATTTGCTTGACTTTTCAAATTCTATCGATGTCATATTATTTGCGATAGAGTGATATTACTTGAAAATTACAGAGAAAGTCGTATAGATCATAATGTAATTAACAACTTAAAATATCTAAAACTATATAACAAATTTGATTGACTTTCTCAAATATTTCATCATGTCACATAAATTGGAACAAAATAATAGCATATAGAATCCGAAATTATGCATAAATACTCTAAATCAATAACCAATAACTTAAAATATTTAAAAATATAATAAAAATTCATTGATTTTTCAAATTTCATCTATACCACATAAATTAAAATAAAATAAATAACATATATTGGATTCGTGCTGACACGTGGTTTCATCATCTAGTTTCAATACAAGTATGCATCCATGGATTAGGTATATATTAACGCTTTGAACACAACTCTAGATATGTAATTCAAAGTTCAACTGCACTAAACTGGAAACTGGTAATTGTATCTTAGAGCTTTAATTTTCTCATTAAACCTGCCATTTTATTTTATCATATTAGACTATCATTCTTTATTATATTTATAGATTTTTAGGACATATTCCAGAACAAGAAGAATCACACCACTTTGGCTGACAGTAATAGAATACTATGCCAGTCAACTTAAGACATGTTGATGTGGAGTTTAAGCCCCGTGCATTATTGACAATGTAAAATTTATTTATACACTTTAAGTCCTTTACAAGTAAATTCTCTATAATTAAGCATTAATTGATGACAACCTGCTGGTAAAATCGATGTCGTGACATGCTATGATAAGTTAAACTATACTGACAAAATAAATTAAAATAGCTTTTCCGTCTGTATATATAACATAAATTCTTTTGAAAATTATTATGTCCCTAATGTCATTTAGAATGAAATAGTTTAATCGCACGTATCTCGCACGTATAATATTTTATTATTTAAAATTAAATAATTTTGAAATAAAGTGTAAAAAGTTCAAATCACTTTTTAAAAATCCTTCCTACTTTAATATAATAATATAAACATAAATATATATATTTTAGTATAAACACATATATATTTTACCACCAAAATGAATTATCATTTTTGCTTTTGCAATTCAGTACCTCTTTCCCTTGCTGTCAGAGGCTAAGAGAGACGCGTCGATTTGAACCATATTTGTGATACGATTATTTTTTTTCCATATTTAAAATCTTTTCTCAATTTTAAAGTCAAATCTTTATAAAATTCTTATTACGTATTAAAACTTTTAAAAATTTGGTATTTCTTAAATTTTTCTTATTCTAACGTTTTTCTATTTATTTCTATATTTTTCATATCTTTTTAAAATCAAATTTAGTTGATTTAGAATTCTCAAACTAATGAAAAAAGTATTAGTTGTCATTAATTTTGATGACTTCTAATAAGAAAATATTTATCATAAATATATTTAATTGATTTTTAACTCTTAAATATTAGGAAAAAATAGTGAAAAAATAATTTTGTCTAAAGTAAAGACTTTTAATGAAAGGCAAAAAGTTCAAACAACATTTTTAAAACCCTTAACACTTTTAATATATTATAGATATAGATAATATAGCATAGGATTGTGTGCCAGTCGATTCGGTTCAGTTTTATGATTATCAATTTCGTTTATCGATTTTTAAACATGCTAAATCAATAATCAAACAATAAAATATTTTATATTGATTTTCGATTTATCAATTTTTAATTCTTAACGATTCAATTTTTTATTTAACCGATAAGAAAATACTCATAAAATAAAATAAAAGCAACTAAAATGAAAAAAAAAAATAGAATTTTAGTTGCAACCAAAATCTTAGATGATATGTTTTAATTTACAAGAATCTTCAAACTTGAACTGAATGTTAGTTAGAAGAAACTAAGAGTTTGCATGATAAAAATAATGGGTTTGTTAGTTTGTAGAAATTAAAGAGAAATATATATATATATATATATATATATATATATATATATATATATTAAAAGTGCGAAGGCCTTAAAAATGTTGTTTAAACTTTTTGCCCTTCATTGAAAGTCTTTGCTTTAGACACAATCATCTTTTCACTATTTTTTCCTAATATTTAAAAGATTAAAATTAAATAAATATATTTATGATAAAACCTACAACTAATACTTACATTTCCTTGTTTGAATTATATACCATAAATATATTAGGACTCCTATTTATTATCAAAGTTGCAACACCATACCTATTCCACGTGAACTAGAATACTTAACACCAACTTCTTTTTGCAATATAAAGAATTTTCATGCATCATATTTATTTTCTGTAGCTTACCAATTACTGAATTACTTTTTGTTTTCTAATGGAATTTGTTTATGCTTTTCAGTGATATATGAAGAATTAATATTGATAAGTTTACTTTTTTCTTGTGCAGGTGAAAAGGGAGTTCTAAAATATTTAATACTAATTTAAGTGTCCCTGAATACAGACGCATGCTACACAATTTCTTTGCCTTCGTGGTTGGGTTGTAAGGATGCACAGCAGCACAGTTCATATTCATAAGGTACTGTATTGACGTATGTCAGATTTCGAAGAAACAAACACTTAAACAGTTATTATTAACTAATTTTTATTTTGACCCATGCAACCTTAAAAATGATATGTTTGAGCCAGCAGATCGACTTAATGGAATCCATAACAAATCACTGCACCATGGGCATTGCTATCAATCCAGGAAGCTTTGTAGTTTCTCAAAAAGCTGTTTGAGGTTGTTCCAGAAATTTTGTTCCCTTTTTTCTATCTTCTCTGTGCTAAGGATCCGGTTGATTAATACCTCAAGCTAACATTGTAACGTCATTTTTTTGCTGTAAAGTCCTTGTAACATATGTTTCATATAACGAGTTAAAGAATACTTATTCATACCTCCTTCATTTCAAAATAATTGACTCTTGTTGACTTGATATTTTCTTAAGAAAATATTTATTAGGAATTTATTTTATCAAATTAGTCTTATTAATTGTGTTTTCAAAATATTAATTTGAGTATATAGTATTAAAAGAATGTAATAAAATTATCTTGATTTTATAAAAGAGATAATTATATTGAATTTAGAAAAAATATCAACTATTTTGAAATAGAAGAAGTATAATTAATGGAAGTTTGTGCTTGCGGTTGATAGTTACTTTCAAGGAGAATATATTCTTTAACACATTTGAGACAATCAAATTTCGATGTTGCATTTGCTAATCAAAGTATTTCTGAGTGCCACGATGTTAATTTCACTGACATGCTTATAGGGAACTTGAAAAGTATTCCTTATATTTTTAAAAGCCAATGTAGAAATTAGAATTAACTATAGGAGGGAAGAAATTTAGATAAAAAAAAAATCAATTGGTGTTTTAGGGGAGAATAAAATTGACATTTTTTTCATTGATTGTTCACTTCATTTGAGTCGAGGTTTTGTTGAAAGCACTTTATTTATAGGAGTAAAGTCTGACATCTCAAATTCTATTTTGTGAGATTATATTGAACATATTATTATTGCTATTTAGAATATCAATTTTGAATCAAACACCTATATGAAATAATATTATGTTAAAAATCCACTTCCAATTCAGCACAAATATCAATTGTAGTTGTCATGATCTGATCAAGAACGTTAAATTTTAAGGATATACTAAAGACTCTATAATTATTAAATACTTCCTTAGTTGAACTAGGTAAGAATCTAATATTAAAACAATAATTTATATAAGTAATATTGCTTTTCATTTTTAATATTTGTAATAGATAAAATTTAACTAATAAAAATTATCAGTTTTTGTGTAAGTTTTAAGATGTTGATGGAATTTTTGGTTGATTATTAAAAAAATTATAATAGATGAATTATTATTTATTATTTTTCTTAAAATATTTTTTAATTATATATGTAATATTTCAAGTATCCCACGCACAAAAAACTGTCATGGTTTTTCTTATATCTATCGTACATCTATTAAATGTCTATTATTCAAATATCTCTTTGATTTTGCTAGATTTTTTTCCTCACTAAACAAACAAAATCATATTCTAAAGGTGAGAATGCTTATCTTTACGATTGGTTTATCACATGGAAATTGACACTTTAAAAAAAATACAATTGTATTAAGTTTTTTTCTAAATCCAGGAGAAGATAGAAGCCTATTTGTAGTATCTTTGCAGTAGAAAACTAAATCTCTGTACCTAAATATTTCGTTTGGGGTAAGATCTTCTAGCATGTTTGGTCGGAAAGCAAAAATATTTTTTCTAAAAAAATAAACTTATTTAGTGAGATGAGTTGTTTGATTATAACTTTAGAAAATAATGGTGATAATAACATATTAACGATGAAATTTGTAGAAAAATTAATTATCACGCGCAAAGCGCGTATGCTTACACTAGTATATTAAAAGTGTGAAGACCTTTAGAAAAGTGATTTGAACTCTTTGCCCTTCGTTAAAAGACTATTCTTTAGACAAAATTGTCTTTTCACTATTTTCTTTAATTTATTATTTAATTATTTTTATTTTATTAACTAGACTCCTAAAATATATAAGACTCCTAATATATGGAGGGAGAATCAATTAATATTTTTCTTTGTACTGATCAATTAGAAAAATACTCCTAAAATAGGATAAAAAATACTCCTAAAATAGAACTCTATTAAGGAAATACTTCTATAAATATTGAAATACACGTTAAATTAGAGAAGAAACCGATTTACTTATTGAAAAAATATGATTGATGCTCTAACTTAATTCGGTTGCATGTCTAGATTGATGGATGCTTAATTTTCTAACTCTCAACTTCTTCACTATTTTTGTCAATATAATAAAATTCAACGTGTGTATATATATATATCTTCTTTATTTTCATTCAAGTCATTCTTTAGGGTCAAATTTTTAGCTCAGACAAGAATTATTTTCATCAAAATTGAAGCATTGTGATCACTATTATATTATTTTATTGTAGTTTACAGGTCATCGATGAATTTGCAGGTGGTAGATGAATGTAAGTAGGCATTATTTTCATCAAAATTGAAGCATTGTGATCACTATTATATTATTTTATTGTAGTTTACAGGTCGTAGATGAATTTACAGGTGGTAGATGAATGTCAGTCGGCTTTAAAAAAAATTTAAAATAAATGTTAGGTTTAATTGTATTGTATTTATATCTCTACTTTTGAGAATATTTTTGTGTAAAGTTTAATTTTAGTTGTATTATTTTGATATATTTATTATTGTATTATTTTGTTATAGTTTACAAGTGATAGATGAATGTCGATCGGCTTAACAAATTTTTTGATAAAGGTTAGGTTTAATTAAATAAATTCTCCAAAAGATGTTGAATTTAATTATTGTATTCATCTTTATTATTTAAATACATATCCTATTTAGTGTAACGTTTGAACTCAATAAAGTGAGATACACGCGCGAGGCGCGTACACCTAAACTACTATATATATATATATATATATATATATATATATATATATATATATATATATATATATATATAGCTGATATTTGTTCTTCTCTGTAGTGTCTATATAATTGATTGTCAATAGAAAAATACCTAGCATTGTATAGCTTTCTAGGATTTAATAATTGTAATTGATTTTGTTGAAAAATTTGTAAGTCCCTATCTATATCTATTATTTCATTTAATTCTTGGGATTCTGTTTCTGGGTATCTTCTAGATATTATTCTAGAAATAAGGCTATCACCTATTCTGTTTTCAGAAAAACTTACTCTTTATCTTTCTCCTTGTCTTTGTTCTTCGATGGTTCTTCTTTGTCTAGTTGAAAGAAAGTCCATTTTTTATATTTCTTAATTATATTTTGTTTCTCTTGTCTAGGAGTAAATTCAGTTTTCTTTAGTTGAGTAATTAATTCGTCTATTTCAGTATTTTTAGGTTCTTGAACTTCTTTACCCTTGATTAAGTTATCTATCTTTTTATGCAATTCTATTAATAACGTTATTATAGTATTGTTTTATTTTAATATGACTTTATCTGTGTGACTTGAAGGAATATGCTTAGATAGTCCTTCTGGTTCACTGTGATAGCTTTTTTATTTTTCTAATGCCCTATTGTAATTTATATCTTCTTCTTCACTCATGAAAGTAATATTTTTTCTAATCTTTGTATTACTATTTTTACTTCGCTTATTTCTTTATTGATGAATTCTACTTATTCTATAATTTTTTTTACTAATTGAGTGGTTTTAATTTCTAGTTCTTTTATTTTTTTTGCTATAGTCTTTATTAATCTTTCTATTTCTGTTTTTATAGGTATTTTGTCCAAATTAAATTTAGTATTTAAGTAGTGAAGTTTTCTATCTATCTCTAATTCTTGTGATTTTAAGTAGTCAAAATCCAACTTATTCTACGATTACTATTATATATATCTTCCTCGCAACCTTCTAACTCCCAATTTAATGCACTTACTAGTTTTGAGTTTACTACTCTAGAACTATTGTACAATTTATATAACCTATTTACTTCTATTAGTCGTTCTCTACACTCTTCGAATTTCTTAAGTCTTTTAATAATATTATTTTTTATACTATATTCTCTATTTAAATACCAGTATCTAGATCTCATATCGTGGAAAGCAGGATGTCTTTTCATAAACTTGTCTACTTTTTAGCTGAATAATTAATTTATATTCTTGTTGTCCTATTATAGTGATTAAATAGTCAAATCTATTATTATCTTTTTTAGTATAACTTAATTTTTTGTATTCAGAGTATAAGTCTAACAGTTTGTTTTTTGTTTCTAAATATATGCGAGTGTTTAATAATGGTCTTCTCATTAACTAATTCCAAAAACTTATCGCTCTGATACCAATATAAAAGCAAATTTATATTCAAACTTTTTTTCAATAAATTTAATTCAACTTTTTGTAAATCCTACTCAGTACTCCCTCTCTCTAATAGTTTCATCATGTTTTTATGTCCTTCTAGTTTCTATTTTTCCCATTTTATAATACTTTTTTTAACTTACCCTGTTCATTTCTTTCTTTTAACCCTAATTCTTGATAACTTCTTCTTTAACTACACCCCGGAATAGATTATCTGGCAAGCAACTTCGTCCTTTGTCTCTTTGCGGACTACTTTTTAAGGCCAAAATCTCGACTACTAAAAGTCCAAATTCCTAGGAATTTATAAGTTAAACCATCGTTGTTATCAAGAAGTTAAGAGATTAACCATATACTAAGGGTAAATGAAATTAAGATATTTACATAAAAAACATAGACATATTTCAGATATAAACAAATTTAAAACATAAACATATTTTTGGTGGGGAAAATATAAAACTATGAGAACTTACGTGAAGTAATTGAGAGAGAGATTTCCCTTTCGGGAACCCCCTAAGAACTTCTGAAAACTGAAAACTTTATTAAATCACACTTAATATTACAGACTTGGTTTATACAAAAGGCAAAACATAAAAGAAAGGAATGTGTTGTAGGAAGATTGGTTTTCTTACTTAGAAGTTTTTTCGATCTTATTCGATCTTGTCTTTCTACTAAATAAACACAAGTCTTATATAGACACAAATGAAAAAAAAGGAATGGACTAAAACAAACTACGTGGCCTAATGGCCAACAAACAGAGATAAGATTCTTCAATAATGCAGTTCGGGTACACATTGGGCCCCATCGTCGCATGCATTATTGTTCCTCTTTTACAGACGCGTGCTTCAACAGTTTTTCTTTCTTTTGAAAAGTAGTGATAAAGGAAGCACTCTAATACTGACTTGACATATTACAGGACTTAAAGTGGATATCCCCACAATACTTATTTTATCTCTAAAGTCTTGATCTTTAATCTTCCACGTTTCAGTCTTGTTTATCATTTGTCTTCTGTCTGATTATGTGTTCAAGTTATGGAGGAAAATAGAATCAAAACTCATTCCTGAGTCATCATCTTCATTAGGATCCTGTGCATGTTAGAGATAGGCAAGACTATTCTCGAACAAATTATTCTCGAATTCTTCCTCTTCTTCTGATCTTAGAGTATTATTATCTGCATTATCCATGTCTAAAACTAATCTATCTGATCTTGTACTGGGCTTGTCTTTAGTATCAATATACTTGTGTTGCTCTTGGCTATTAAAATTTTTTTCTAAAGTCTTTTTTATTATAGTCTCAATATTTTTATTATTTCTTTTAGAAATTAAAGTCTTTCTACAAGTTTTAACTAATTTCTGTAAATTGATGAAGAACAACCTTCATCTTCATTTTTTGGCAAAATGACAGATATTAAAGGATTTGATTTGTCTTTACCGGTCATTATTTGAACCGGACTAGCTGTACCAACATCCGATACAGTGAATTTCTGAGCATTCAGAGGGAAATACACACCCTTCTCATCCATTTTTTGTGGAGATGGAAAACTCTGAGTCTTAGTACTTGCATTTTTCTTATTCTGAGAAATATTGAGTCTGTCTCTTAGAGTCTGTACTTGTTCTAGTAGTCTGGCATTTTCAACAAGAAGAGCTTCTTTCTGAGCATTGAGTCTCTTGAAGGCTTTTGTCATTGATGAGCAATGGTTGCAGAAAATTATCTTGCCAGTGTCTTTCTGGATATTATATTGGGATATTTGATTTGAATTTTTTCTAAGAGATGGTGATATGTAATAATTAGGTCCTAGATATCCTCTTGCATAATCTGATGCTTCGGAAAAATCATTAAAACCTTTAAAAAGTGAGATTTTAATCCCATTTATAGAGTCTATCACTTCTAACCAAGTTTTAAAAATACCTTTAGTTTTTTCATGTATGACTACATAGTATTTAAATTTGGTTTAACTTTTTTTCTGACATATAATGGCATAAAGAGTTAAGTGCAGCTAAAATATGTGGACGATCTCCTTTGTTAAAAGATATTCAAAGATTATCTATTAAACATTTTTGAGGTTTGTCTAAAACATGGTCTGGTCTTACTCTAAATGATAAACTGCTTGATAGGTAAGAAATTAAATTAAATTGTCCGAAATATATTCTTTCTAAAGAGTCTAAAGTATTTTGAGGTCTGAAATTTATATCGCCTAACAAAGATGCTACTCCTTTGCCTTTATCTGTCATGGTTGGTCTCATGCTGAAATAAACATTAATATAGTTGTTTAGTTTTATTTAATCATCTTATCTACTAAGTTCTTAATTGTAATTTACTTAATGTATCTGCTAGATCATTTTTTTTTTCTTTTATATGCTCGAAAATAATATTTTTATATATAGAGATAGTATCCATAAGGTTAAGCCATCTTCTTTTGCTACTAGATTTACTATCAATCTTTTGATGGAATTTTACTGTTGCTTCACAGTCTGTTCTTACTAAAACTTCCTCTTTATTTAAAATATATAGTTTAACACTATTTAGACCGTATGTTATTGCTAACACTTCTAGGTCTATACTACTCATTTGTCCTTTTTCTTTGTACAAACCGCTTTGGTATGCAGAAATTTGTTCTTCATTTTTATTACTATATTTATTTGGCCTGGCTTTCAGGATTGCTCCTCATCCTAATTTACTTCCGTCAATCTGTATTATTAAGTAATCCGATTCTAATGAAATTTTTAAATCTGATATATTTTAAATTTTTTCTTTTATTTGTTGTACTAATTTAATGTCTTCTATATTAAAATATTTTTGGCCTTTACTATCAGTTTTAGCATATAGAGGTCCTGCTATTTTTCCTAAATCTTTGATAAAATTTCTAGAATAATTCACTAATCCTAAAAATCTTTGTAAATCTTTAGTATTTCTAATTTGTCTGACATATCTAATACTTTTTTGGCTATGTGTGGTTGGAGTTTTATTTTTCCGTCTCCTAGAGTAATTCCTAAGAAATTAATATAAGTTTTACATAATTTCATTTTCTTTTTACCAACTACTATTCCATGTGTGACAAATAATCTAAAAACAGTTTGTAAATGTTCTAAGTGTTCTTGCATATTTAAACTAAATACTAAAATATCGTCTAGTAGACTAATACAAAAATTTTATATTCTCCGAAGATATTGTTCATTTTTCTTTGAAAAATAGGTGGAGCTGTCTTAAGTCCAAATGATATAACTAGCCATTCAAAATGTCCTCCTGGGCATGTAAATGCTATCCATTCAATGCTGTCTGGATGCATTTTTACTTGCCAGTACCCTGACTTACAATCAAATTTACTAAAAATCTTTTTCCCTTGTATTCTATTAATTAATTTATTTTTATCAGGTAATTTATATGCATCTGTCCTGGTATTATCGTTTAATCTTTTATAATTAATTACAATACTAGTTTTTCCTCTTACTTGTTCACTATGATTCCTTACTAAGAATGTTGTTGATCTATGTCTAGAAATAGATCTTCTTATGTAACACCCCGTACTTAATTACATGCATTAGTCATGGTTATATGTGTTGGAGTATATGTATTGATCATAAGTTAGGTATATATGAGTTTAAGTATGAGTATTGATTATTTTGAGATGGTTTCAAGTGTATAGTTTGATTATATGTGTATAGGAATCGACTTTATTTATACCGGAATTTGGTCGTTGAAGTTTCCATGCGAAGTTTATCAAGTTAGCTTTCCAACGACATAAAGATTTCTGAAAACAGATGAGTATCGGATATAAGCGAGCATGTTCAAAACTTGAAAATGGTAGACGCAATGAACAGTAAATGTGCAGAAATTTTCTGCACACAAAAGTACTGCAGCCAAACAGATTTTTGGGTCAACTTTAAACGATCATAACTCCTTGTACAAAATGAACTGTGTGAGCTGCTATATATCGATGAGAATCCCCGAGAGTCTTCTTTCTAATGCAATTGGTTTCACCCAAATCCATTATCGGAGCAAAGAGTTATGGTCGATTTACTTTAGCCTATCAAAACAGTCCACCATAGACAGATTCGGATTTACTTAAATTTTAAGGGCAATATGGTCATTTTTCATCACCTCATGGACGAAAATTGGTCATTATATACATATACTTAGCCTCATATCCATCATTTATCATCCAAATTATTGAATAATAAGAAACCCTAGCCTAAGTCCAACTCCAATTATCTTGTGATTCAACCGTAGAAAATCCAAATTGATTCCGTAGTTGTGTTCACCGTCTCGAGGGCTTCGAGAAGCATCCCTTATTTGTGCCAACAGGACTTCGAAATCAAAAGGGCCATTTTATGGTAAGGATGTAAATTATGTTGGTGTTATTTATATAGATATGTATATATATATATGCATGTGAGCATAAGAAGTATGTTATTTGATTGTTGTTGAAAGATGATTGGGAAATGATGTTGGATTATTCTTGTGCATGGTTGGATTATGTTGAATTGTGAAGGAATTTGGTGTGATGATATGGTATTGAAATGATTATATATATATATATATATATATATATATATATATATATATATATATATATATATATATATATATATACACATAAACCTAATGTTCAAGTTGGTTTTTGGAATGCTTTGCAAATATTGGTTGTATGGAATTATGGAAGAGAATTGTGGTGTTGGGTTGCTAATACTAGATGCCAAACATTTCATTGTAGATAAGTGATTTGTAAAGGCGGGAAGTGGTGTTGAATTGGTATCCGAATCTACAACGAGGTATGTAAAGCATACTCTAACGATGTTCTTTGGCATGAAAACTCCAATGTTTCGTCAAGTAAGATTCCGAGGTTGTCCAAAAACATGTATTGTTCTACATTACCAACGAAGTTGTTTCCATTATATAAAGTGTCAAAATGTTTCATTGATATACCAAAAGGCTCCTATTTCATTGTTGTGATATTGATGATTCTGAAACACATTGTTGATGTACCAATGAGTCTTTATTACATCGTTATTGTATAGAAGGTTTATTACTTGGTTCCTATTGATGTATCATTGTTCCAAAGGTACTATATTGGCATGAACACTAATGTAATAATCTCAAAAGCTTTTGAAATAAGTTATTGGAAAGATCTCTTATGTGTGTTACCTGATATACGTGTGGGTGGTAGCTCAAAGGCTTAAGCCTAGCATGGGCCGATCCCGATACTTGATATGATTACAGTTGATATGTACTAGGGGCAGCCTAATGGTCACAGTATGGTACAGTATTGATTATTGTTAGGTGGTTGGAGGTTCGGGAGGAGGAGGTAATGTCGAATGATAATTGTAAAGAATGAAATGAACGAATGTATACCGTTCCACAAATGTGTTTGAATTCAAGAACCCAATTCAGATTAATGATGATGTACATGATCTTAAAAGTGTTTATGAAGTGTGGTTCACTTCTATTATGATTTATTCACTCGCGTCTGATTTTCTTGATCCCCCATATCACATATGATTATTTACAGCTTTACATACT
This sequence comes from Capsicum baccatum var. pendulum, assembly GCA_030864225.1. Taxonomy (NCBI): domain Eukaryota; kingdom Viridiplantae; phylum Streptophyta; class Magnoliopsida; order Solanales; family Solanaceae; genus Capsicum; species Capsicum baccatum. The sequence goes on from CM061558.1 coordinate 156,197,376, forward strand.
CAATACATATTTTGTACTGGCGTCCCTCACGGGGGACCTGCATTTCATGCTGCAGGCACAGGTGCTTCAGCTCATTCACAGCATAGATAGGAGCCAGGTCATACAGCTATTGTTGGTGAGCTCCAGTTTGCTTCGGAGCTTTCCGAGTCGGTTCCTTATGTTTTGTTATTGTACAGGAGTCATGTGTGGGCGGGGGTTTGTCCCGACCCTAGTTATGTCATGTATATCCTAGAGGCTTTGTAGACATAAGGAAGGGTAAAGTCATGGAAGTTTATATAGTGATGTTATATTTGTATATGTGGTGGCCCCGACGGCCAAGTATTATATATATATATATTTGTGCGTGTTGTGTGATACAGGTAATTAGACCCTTCTATATGCAACGAAGTGCTGTCCAAATTTTTGGTGACATATAAGTGAAAGTACAGGTATTTGAACGGGTTCGTCCTAGTGAGTCTAAAAAGTCGTGTCCACGTAGAGTCTTGTTTATCGGTGTGTTGTGCACCACATCTATAAACAGGAGGCTATGGACATTTAGGAAATTGTTTCTTTTCTTCAGATCATAGATCGTGCCATAGAGTTTATATAGCAAATGAAGTCATAGTTGACCAGTGAATCCATTTGTTTCTCTTATTACAGTAAGAATGCTGGATACCAAAAGTAAGAATACCGGCGAGCGGGTAGATGTGGCTATCGGAGAAGGGACTAGTAAGTCACCACCTGTACAAGTTAATCAGAGTGAAGCTCAAGCTGAGCGGGTATCTGAAATGTCTTCCACTCCAAATGAAATAAGTGAGAGGCGAACCACATTCACAGAACCACTTATTAATGCTGCTGATCAGGATATGAGGGATACAGTACAACTGTTGACCCAGATTGTTACTGGTCAAGTCCAAGGGCAAGCAATTCCTGTCGTGGGTTCTAGCGGTACTGATAGGGCAGCTAGTCTTCGGACGCAAGATTTTCTTAATATAGATCCGCCTACTTTTACCGGATCCGATCTTAACAAAAATCCGCAGGACTTTATTGATCAGATCCAAAGGGCCCTAGAGGTGATGCATGTATCGGGCAGAGAGACAATGGAGTTAGTCGCGTATAGATTCAAAGGTGAGGCTATATATTGGTATGAAGACTGGAAACGGTCAAGGGGCATTGATGCACCCCCAGCTACTTAGAAAGATTTCAAAGAGGCATTTATTGATCATTATCTTCCATATGAGACTCGTCAGGCCCGTGCGGATTAGTTCTTAAATCTTCGACAGGGTAATACAAGTTTGAGGAAGTATAGTCTTCGATTTAATTCTTTGTCCAGATATGCTCCTAATATTATAGCTACTATGGATGACAGAGTTCATCGATATGTGGATGGATTGGATCTGTATTTGGTTAGGGATTGTACTATTGCTGCACTGAATAAAGATATGGATATAGCTAGGATCCAAGCATTTGCACAAAAAATAGAAGATCGGAGACAAAGAAAAAGAACACAGGAATTTAAAAGCGGTTCTTATAAGAGGGCCAGATCTACAGGGCAGTTTATGGCGCCATAGGGAGGTTTTAGACCTCAATTTTCTACTAGACCACCTAGGACATTATTTTCTTATTCTGCAGCTAGTGCTCCACCACAACATCAGGGGTTCAGAGGCAGTCAATTTGGGCAAAGAATTGAGGGTCATAGTTCGCGATCAATGGGTTGTCATGGGCAAGGGAACATGAGCCAATCGAGACTTTCTCGAGAGCTATGTAATCGATGCAGAAAGCATCATATTTTAATTTCATGTATATGCTCTAATTGATACCGGTTCTACATTATCATATGTTACTCCTTTGGTTGCTGGAAAGTTCAAAAGAACCCTCGAATTACTAGAAAAGTTGTTGGAATTGTCTACCCCAGTTGGGGAATCTTTTATTGCTAGAAGAGTTTATAAAGATTGTGTACTAACTGTGTGTGGTCGAGACACGATGGCCAATCTTGAGGAACTAGAAATGGTAGATTTTGATGTTATAATGGGCATGGATTGGTTGGCGTCTTGTTATGCCAAAATTGACTGTTGTGCGAAAAAGATGTATTTACATTTTCCTAATGAAGCAGTTATTGAATGGCAAGGTAAGATTGGTGCACCAAGAGGTAGAGTTATTTCTTATTTCAAAGCGAGAAAAATAATTTCCAAGGGCTACATATGTCATTTAGTTAGAGTAAAGGATACGGAATCGGAATCACCAGATCTTCACACTGTACCAGTAGTAAGTGAATTTCTTGATGTATTCCCTGAAGATATTCCAGGTTTACCTCCTGAACGAAAAGTAGAATTTGGTATTGATGTGATACCAGGAACTAAGCCAATCTCAATTCCTCCGTATAGGATGGCCCCAGCAGAATTACGAGAATTGAAAGAGCAATTGAAAGATTTTCTAGAAAAGGGGTTCATTAGGCCTAGTATTTCCCCTTGGGGAGCACCAGTGTTGTTTGTGCACAAGAAAGATGGCACCTTGAGAATGTGTATTGATTATAGGCAGCTGAATAAAGTGACTCTTAAAAATAAATATCCTCTTCCAAGAATTGATGATTTATTTGATCAGTTACAGGGTGCCAAATGTTTTTCCAAGATTGATTTGAGGTCAGGTTATCATCAAGTGAGAGTCAAAGAAAAAGATATACCCAAAACAGCTTTCCGAACAAGGTATGGTCATTAGGAGTTTCTAGCTATGTCATTTGGGCTAACTAATGCACCTGCAGCTTTCATGGATTTAATGAATAGGGTGTTTAAGCCATTTCTAGATGTATTCGTGATAGTTTTCATTGATGATATTCTAGTTTATTCTAGATCAGAAGAGGATCATGCTAATCATTTGCGACAGGCGTTGCAAACTCTTCATGATTGCAAGTTGTATGCAAAATTTTCTAAATGTGAATTTTGGCTAAAGTCAGTGGCATTTCTAGGCCATATTGTATCAAATGAAGGCATACAGGTTGATACTCAAAAGATAGAAGCTGTGAAGAATTGGCCAAGGCCCACAACGCCTACAGAGATTCGTAGTTTTCTTGGGTTGGCTGGTTATTATAGAAATTTTATTGAGGGTTTTTCTTCTATTTCAGCACCCTTAACTAAGCTAACGCATAAAGCATCCAAGTTCCAATGGAATGATGCGTGTGAGGAGAGTTTCCAAGAATTGAAGAATAAGTTGACTTCTACACTTGTGTTGGTACTCCCAGAAGGTACAGAAGGGTATACAGTGTATTGTGACGCTTCGAGAATTAGTTTAGGATGTGTATTAATGCAGCATGGTAAGGTGATATCATATGCCTCAAGGCAATTGAGGCCACATGAGAAAAATTACCCCACACATGATCTTGAGCTGGCAACGGTTATCTTTGCTTTAAAAATATGGTGCCACTATTTATATGGGGTTCATGTTGATATATGTACTGATCACAAGAGCTTACAATAAATTTTCAGTCAGAAGGATCTAAATCTGAGGCAGCGAAGGTGGATGGAACTATTAAAAGATTATGATGTTGGTATTTTGTATCACCCAGGAAAAGCGAATATAGTAGCTGATGCGTTGAGTCGTAAGGCTATGATGGAACCTGTAGAAAGGCAAGGGATGATTAAAGAAACCCTAGCCTAATTTCAACTCTAATTATCTTGTGATTCAACCGTAGAAAATCCAAATTGATTTCGTAGTTGTGTTCACCGTCTCGAGGGCTTCGAGAAGCACCCCTTATTTGTGCCAACAGGACTTCAAAATCAAAAGGGCCATTTTATGGTAAGGACGTAAATTATGTTGGTGTTATTTATATAGATATGTATATATATATGCATGTGAGCATAAGAAGTATGTTATTTGATTGTTGTTGAAAGATGATTGGGAAATAATGTTGGATTATTCTTGTGCATGGTTGGATTATGTTGAATTGTGAAGGGATTTGGTGTGATGATATGGTATTGAAATGATGATTATATATATATATAAACACATAAACCTAATGTTCAAGTTGGTTTTTGGAATGCTTTGCAACTATTGGTTGTATGGAATTATGGAAAAGAATTGTGGTGTTGGGTTGCTAATACTAGATGCCAAACATTTCATTGTAGATAAGTGATTTATAAAGGCGGGAAGTGTTGTTGAATTGGTATCCGAATCTACAACGAGGTATGTAAAGCATACTCTAACGATGTTCTTTGGCATGAAAACACCAATGTTCCGTCAAGTAAGATTCCGAGGTTGTCCAAAAACATGTATTGTTCTACATTACTAACGAAGTTGTTTCCATTCTATAAAGTGTCAAAATGTTTCATTGATATACCAAAAGGCTCCTATTTCATTCTTGTGATATTGATGATTCTGAAATACATTGTTGATGTACCAATGAGTCTTTATTACCTCGTTATTGTATAGAAGGTCTATTACTTGGTTCCTATTGATGTATCATTGTTCCAAAGGTACTATATTGGCATGAACACTAATGTAATAATCTCAAAAGCTTTTGAACTAAGTTATTGGAAAGATCTCTTATGTGTGTTACTTGATATACGTGTGGGTCGTAGCTCAGGGGCTTAAGCCTAGCATGGGCCGATCCCGATACTTGATATGATTACAGTTGATATGTACTGGGGGCAGCCTAATGGTCACAGTACGGTACAGTATTGATTATTGTTAGGTGGTTGGAGGTTCGGGAGGAGGAGGTAATTTCGAATGATAATTGTAAAGAATGAAATGAATGAATGTATACCGTTTCACAAATGTGTTTGAATTCAAGAGCTCAATTCATATTAATGATAATGTACATGATTTTAAAAGTGTTTATGAAGTGTGGTTCACTTCTATTATGATTTATTCACTCGCGTCTGATTTTCTTGATCCCCATATCACATATGATTATTTACAGCTTTACATACTCAGTACATATTTCGTACTGACGTCCCTCACGGGGGACCTGCATTTCATGCTGCAGGCACAGGTACTTTAGCTCATTCACAGCATAGATAGGAGCCAGGTCATACAGCTATTATTGGTGAGCTCTAGTCTGCTTCGGAGCTTTTCGAGTCGGTACTTTATGTTTGGTTATTGTACAGGAGTCATGTGTGGGCGGGGGTTTGTCCCGACCCTAGTTATGTTATGTATATCCTAGAGGCTTTGTAGACATAAGGAAGGGTAAAGTCATGAAAGTTTATATAGTGATGTTATATTTGTATATGTGGTGGCCCCGACGGCCAAGTATTATATATATATATTTGTGCGTGTTGTGCTGATACAGGTAATTAGACCCTTCTATATGCAACGAAGTGCTGTCCAAATTTTTGGTGACTTCAAGTGAAAGTATAGGTATTTGAACGGGTTCTCTCGGGCCTTCTCGGCTTCGGGTGCTAGTCCGGCCCGATGGGATTTAGGGGTGTGACAAAAGTGGTATCAGAGCGGTTCGTCCTAGTGAGTCTACAAAGTCGTGTCCACGTAGAGTCTTATTTATCGGTGTGTTTTGCAGCACATCTATAAACAGGAGGCTATGGACATTTAGGAAATTATTTCTTTTCTTCAGATCATAGATCGTGCCATAGAGTTTATATAGCAAATGAAGTCATAGTTGACCAGTGAATCCATTTGTTTCTCTTATTACAGTAAGAATGTCGGATACCGAAAGTAAGAATACCGGCGAGCGGGTAGACGTGGCTACCGGAGTAGGTACTAGTAAGTCACCACCTGTACAAGTTAATCAGAGTAAAGCTCAAGCTGAGCGGGTATCTGAAATGTCTTCCACTCCAGATGAAATAAGTGGGAGGCGAACCACATTCACAGAACCACTTGTTAATGCTACTGATCAGGATATGAGGGATGCAGTACAACTGTTGACCTGGATTGTTGCCTGTCAGGTCCAAGGGCAAGTTATTCCTGCCGCGGGTTCTAGCGGTACTAATAGGGCAGCTAGTCTTCGGACGCAAGATTTTCTTAAGATGGATCCGCCTACTTTTACCGAATTCGATCTTAACGAAGATCCGCAGGACTTTATTGATTAGATCCAAAGGGCCCTAGAGGTGATGCATGTATCGGGCAGAGAGACAGTGGAGTTAGCCGCGCATAGATTCAAAGGTGAGGCTATCTATTGGTATGAAGACTGGAAACGGTCAAGGGGCATTGATGCATCCCCAGCAACTTGGAAAGTGTTCAAAGAGGCATTTATTGATCATTATCTTCCATATGAGACTCGTCAGGCCCGTGCGGATCAGTTCTTAAATCTTTGACAGGGTAATACAAGTGTGAGGGAGTATAGTCTTCAATTTAATTCCTTGTCCAGATATGCTCCTAATGTTATAGCTACTATAGATGACAGAGTTCATCGGTATGTGGATGGATTGGATCCGTATTTGGTTAGGGATTGTACTATTGCTGTACTGAATAAAGACATGGATATAGCTAGGATCCAAGCATTTGCACAGAAAATGGAAGATCAGAGGCAAAGAAAAAGAACACAGGAATTTGAAAATGGATCTTCTAAGAGGGCCAGATCTACAGGGCAGTTTATGGCGCCACAGGGAGGTTTTAGACCTCAATTTTCTGCTAGACCACCTAGGCCATTATTTTCTTATTCTGCAGCTAGTTCTCTACCACAGTATTAGGGGTTCAGAGGCAGTAAATTTGGGCAAAGAATTGAGGGTCATAGTTCGTGATCAGTGGGTTATCATGGGCAAGGGAACATGAGCCAATCGAGTCCTTCTCGAGAGCTATGTAATCGATGTAGAAAGCATCATATGGGCGTATGTCGAATGGGAACAAATGTTTGTTTTTGGTGCGGTATGACGGGACATATGATGAGATAATGCCTACGAAGGGGCGCAGGTGGCATAGCACGACCTTCGGGATCATTTGTTGCATCATCGTCACCAGTATCTTATTCTGGTAGAGGCGCATAACCTGTGGGTCACGCTAGGAATGAAAAAAGAGTCGCCAGTTCCAGCGGGACTCAGAATCGCACTTATGCTTTAGCGGATCGACAGAATCTAGAGGCTTCCCCAGATGTGGTTACGGGTACGTTGCCCATATTTTTATTTGATGTATATGCTCTAATTGATCCCGGTTCTACATTATCATATGTTACTCCTTTGGTTGCTGGAAAGTTTAAAAGAACCCCCGAATTGTTAGAAAAGCTGTTGGAAGTGTCTACCCCAGTTGGGGAATCTTTTATTGCTAGAAGAGTTTATAAAGATTGTGTACTAACTGTGTGTGGTCGAGACACGATGGCCAATCTTGTGGAACTAGAAATGGTAGATTTTGATGTTATAATAGGTATGGATTGGTTGCCATCTTGTTGTGCAAAAATTGATTGTTGTGCGAAAAAGATGTATTTACATTTTCCTAATGAAGCAGTTATTGAATGGCAAGGTAAGATTGGCGCACCAAGAGGTAGATTTATTTCTTATTTCAAAGCAAGAAAAATGATTTCCAAGGGCTACATATGTCATTTAGTTAGAGTAAAGGATACGGAATCGGAATCACCAGATCTTCACACTGTACCAGTAGTAAGTGAATTTCTTGATGTATTCCCTGAAGATCTTCCAGGTTTACCTCCTGAACGAAAAGTAGAATTTGGTATTGATGTGATACGAGGCACTAAGCCAATATCAATTCCTCCGTATAGGATGGCCCCAGCAGAATTACGAGAATTGAAAGAGCAATTGAAAGATTTTCTAAAAAAGGGGTTCATTAGGCCTAGTATTTCCCCTTGGGGAGCACCAGTGTTGTTTGTGCGCAAGAAAGATGGCACCTTGAGAATGTGTATTGATTATAGGCAGCTGAATAAAGTGACTCTTAAAAATAAATATCCTTCCAAGAATTGATGATTTATTTGATCAGTTACAGGGTGCCAAATGTTTTTCCAAGATTGATTTGAGGTCAGGTTATCATCAAGTGAGAGTCAAAGAAAAAGATATACCCAAAACAGCTTTCCAAACAAGGTATGGTCATTATGAGTTTCTAGATATGTCATTTGGGCTAACTAATGCACCTGCAGCTTTCATGGATTTAATGAATAGGGTGTTTAAGCCATTTCTAGATGTATCCGTGATAGTTTTCATTAATGATATCCTAGTTTATTATAGATCAGAAGAGGATCATGCTAATCATTTATTACAGGCGTTGCAAACTCTTCGTGATTGCAAGCTGTATGCAAAATTTTCTAAATGTGAATTTTGGCTAAAGTCAGTGGCATTTCTGGGCCATATTGTATCAAATGAAGGCATACAGGTTGATACTCAAAAGATAGAAGCTGTGAAGAATTGGCCAAGGCCCACAATGCCTACAGAGATTCGTAGTTTTCTTGGGTTGGCTGGTTATTATAGAAAGTTTATTGAGGGTTTTTCTTTTATTTCAGCACCCTTAACTAAGCTAACGCATAAAGCATCCAAGTTCCAATGGAATGATGCCTGTGAGGAGAGTTTCCAAGAATTGAAGAATAAGTTGACTTCTACACTTTTGTTGGAACTTCCAGAAGGTACAGAAGGGTATACAGTGTATTGTGATTCTTCGAGAATTGGTTTAGGATGTGTATTAATGCAGCATTGTAAGGTGATAGCATATGCCTCAAGGCAATTGAGGCCACATGAGAAAAATTACCCCACACATGATCTTGAGTTGGCAACGGTTATCTTTGCTTTAAAAATATGGCGCCACTATTTATATGGGGTTCATGTTGATATATATACTGATCACAAGAGCTTACAATATATTTTCAGTCAGAAGGATCTAAATATGAGGCAGCGAAGGTGGATGGAACTATTAAAAGATTATGATATTGATATTTTGTATCACCCACCGAAAGCGAATATAGTAGCTGATGCGTTGAGTCGTAAGGCTATGATGGCACCTATAGAAAGGCAAGGGATGATTAAAGATCTTCATCAATTAGCTAGTCTAGGAGTTCGTATACTCGAAACTCCGGACGAGGAGCTTATTGTGCATAATGTCACGGAATCGTCATTAGTAGCTGAGGTGAAAGAGAAGCAAGATGCAGATCCTGTTTTATTGCAACTCAAGGAGAATGTTCAAAATGGTGCGACGAAGGTATTTGAGCTTTCTCAAGAAGGAGTACTTCTATGCCAAAATCGGCTATGTGTGCCTATTGTTGATGAGCTAAGGAAAAGAATTATGACTGAGGCATATTTCTGAAGGTATTCTATTCATCCAGGGTCAACCAACATGTATCAAGATTTGAAGGATGTATATTGGTGGAATGACATGAAAAGGAACATCGTAGAATTTGTAGCTGAATGTCCAAATTGCCAACGAGTTAAAGTGGAACATTAAAAGCCTGGAGGCTATATGCAATGCATAGATCTTCCAATTTGGAAGTGGGACATGATCAACATGGATTTTGTTACAGGTTTGCCTCGTACAGCTCGGAAATTTGATTCTATATGGGTGATTGTGGATAGGCTTACTAAATCTGTACATTTCTTACCCGTTAAGACCACTTACACAGTTGAAGAATATTCGAAGCTGTATGTTAAAGAAATAGTCCGATTACATGGATTGCCAACTTCTATTATATCGGATCGGGGAACTCAATTTACCGCAAACTTTTGGAAGTCTTTCCAACGGAGTTTGGGAACACAAGTGAATCTGAGTACAACTTTTCACCCTCAGACGGATGAACAAGCAGAGCGCACCATTCAAACACTTGAAGATATGCTACGAGCATGTGTTATAGATTTTAAAGGCAGCTGGGATGATCATTTACTCTTATTGAGTTTTCCTACAATAATAGCTATCATTCAAGTATCAAAATGGCACCTGTAGAAAGGCAAGGGATGATTAAAGATCTTCATCAATTAGCTAGTCTAGGAGTTCGTATTCTCGAAACTCCGGACGAGGAGCTTATTGTGCATAATGTCACGGAATCCTCATTAGTAGCTGAGGTGAAAGAGAAGTAAGATGCAGATCCTGTTTTATTGCAACTCAAGGAGAATGTTCAAAATAGTGCGACGAAGGTATTTGAGCTTTCGCAAGAAGGAGTACTTCTATGCCAAAATCGGCTATGTGTGCCTATTGTTGATGAGCTAAGGAAAAGAATTATGACTGAGGCATATTTCTGAAGGTATTCTATTCATCCAGGGTCAACCAACATGTATCAAGATTTGAAGGATGTATATTGGTGGAATGACATGAAAAGGAACATCGTAGAATTTGTAGCTGAATGTCCAAATTGCCAACGAGTTAAAGTGGAACATTAAAAGACTGGAGGCTATATGCAATGCATAGATCTTCCAATTTGGAAGTGGGACATGATCAACATGGATTTTGTTACAGGTTTGCCTCGTACAGCTCGGAAATTTGATTCTATATGGGTGATTGTGGATAGGCTTACTAAATCTGCACATTTCTTACCCGTTAAGACCACTTACAGAGTTGAAGAATATTCGAAGCTGTATGTTAAAGAAATAGTCCGATTACATGGATTGCCAACTTCTATTATATCGGATCGGGGAACTTAATTTACCGCAAACTTTTGGAAGTCTTTCCAACGGAGTTTGGGAACACAAGTGAATTTGAGTACAACTTTTCACCCTCAGACGGATGGACAAGCAGAGCGCACCATTCAAACACTTGAAGATATGCTACGAGCATGTGTTATAGATTTTAAAGGCAGCTGGGATGATCATTTACTCTTATTGAGTTTGCCTACAATAATATCTATCATTCAAGTATCAAAATGGCACCATATGAAGCTTTATATGGGAGGAAGTGTAGATCACCAATAGGATGGTTCGAAGCGGGTGAAACTCTTATGTTCAGACCGGATCTTGTGTATCAAGCCATAGAAAAAGTCAAGGTGATTCAGCAACGATTGAAAACAGCCCAAAGTCGACACAAGTCATATGCGGATAGTATAAGAAGAGGGCTAGAATTTTCATTAGGCGATTGGGTATTTTTGAAGGTATCGCCAATGAAAGGGGTGATGAGATTTGGCAAGAAAGGAAAGTTGAGTCCACGATATATAGGCCCGTATAAGATTATTCGAAGATGTGGGCAAGTTTCTTATGAATTAGAGCTACCCCAGGAACTCTCATCAGTGCATCCAGTATTTCATGTATCGATACTTCGAAAGTGCATCGGAGATCCGTCCCTTATTACTTCTACTGAAGATGTGCAAGTAACAGAAGATCTTACCTATGAGGAGATGCCTATTGCTATATTAGATCTTCAAGTTAAGAAGATGAGAAATAAAGAAGTAGCATCGGTGAAAGTACTTTGGAGAAATCAACAAAGGGAAGAGATTACATGGGAAGCGGAGGAAACAATGAAATCGAAATACCTTTATTTGTTCAAAGGTGAAAAAAAAGTGCAAGGAGTGGAACTGGGACACTAACAAGTAAGTTTTTACATATGCATAATATCTATATGATGACGTGAATATCAATTATGAATTCAAACTTGTTTCGGCTAAATAACTACATTCACATTCGAGGACGAATGTCCTTAAGAGGGGAAGGATGTAACACCCCGTACTTAATTACGTGCATTAGCCATGGTTATATGTGTTGGAGTATATGTATTGATATATGAGTTTAAGTATGAGTATTGATTATTTTGAGATGGTTTCAAGTGTATAGTTTGATTATATGTGTATAGGAATCGACTTTATTTATACCGGAATTTACTCGTCGAAGATTCTATGCGAAGTTTATCAAGTTAACTTTCCAACGATATAAAGATTTCTGAAAACAGATGAGTATCGGATATAAGCGAGCATATTCAAAACTTAAAAACGGTGGACACAATGAACAGTAAATGTCCAGAAATTTTCTGCACACAAAAGTACTGCAGCCAAACAGATTTTTGGGTCGACTTTAAATGATCATAACTCCTTGTACAAAATGAACTGTGTGAGATTCTATATATTGATGAGAAGCCCCGAGATTCTTATTTCTAATGCAATTGGTTTCACCCAAATCCATTATCGGAGCAAAGAGTTATGGTCGATTTACTTTAGCCTATCAAAACAGTTCACCATGGACAGATTCAGATTTACTTAAATTTTAAGGGCAATATGGTCATTTTCCATCACCTCATGGACGAAAATTGGTCATTATATACATATACTTAGCCTCATATCCATCATTTATCATCCAAATTATTGAAGAATAAGAAACCCTAGCCTAAGTTCAACTCCAATTATCTTGTGATTCAACCGTAGAAAATCCAAATTGATTCCGTAGTTGTGTTCACCGTCTCGAGGGCTTCGAGAAGCACCCCTTTTTTGTGCCAACAGGACTTCGAAATCAAAAGGGCCATTTTATGGTAAGGATGTAAATTATGTTGGTGTTATTTATATGGATATGTATATATATATGCATGTGAGCATAAGAAGTATGCTATTTGATTGTTGTTGAAAGATGATTGGGAAATAATGTTGGATTATTCTTGTGCATGGTTGGATTATGTTGAATTGTGAAGGGATTTGGTGTGATGATATGGTATTGAAATGATGATTATATATATATATATATAAACACATAAACCTAATGTTCAAGTTGGTTTTTGGAATGCTTTGCAAATATTGGTTGTATGGAATTATGGAAGAGAATTGTGGTGTTGGGTTGCTAATACTAGATGCCAAACATTTCATTGTAGATAAGTGATTTGTAAAGGCGGTAACTGGTGTTGAATTGGTATCCGAATCTACAACGAGGTATGTAAAGCATACTCTAATGATGTTCTTTGGCATGAAAACACCAATGTTCCGTCAAGTAAGATTCCGAGGTTGTCCAAAAACATGTATTGTTCTACATTACCAACGAAGTTGTTTCCATTCTATAAAGTGTCAAAATGTTTCATTGATATACCAAAAGGCTCCTATTTCATTGTTGTGATATTGATGATTCTGAAACACATTGTTGATGTAACAATGAGTCTTTATTACATCGTTATTGTATTGAAGGTTTATTACTTGGTTCCTATTGATATATCATTGTTCCAAAGGTACTATATTGGCATGAACACTAATGTAATAATCTCAAAATCTTTTGAACTAAGTTATTGGAAAGATCTCTTATGTGTGTTACTTGATATACGTGTGGGTCGTAGCTCAGGGGCTTAAGCCTAGCATAGGCCGATCCCGATACTTGATATGATTATAGTTGATATGTACTGGGGGCAGCCTAATGGTCACAGTACGGTACATTATTGATTATTGTTAGGTGGTTGGAGGTTCGGGAGGAGGAGGTAATTTCGAATGATAATTGTAAAGAATGAAATGAACGAATGTATACCGTTCCACAAATGTGTTTGAATTCAAGAACTCAATTCAGATTAATGATAATATACATGATCTTAAAAGTGTTTATGAAGTGTGGTTCACTTCTATTATGATTTATTCACTTGCGTCTGATTTTCGTGATCCCCCATATCACATATGATTATTTACAGCTTTACATACTCAGTACATATTTTGTACTGACATCCCTCACGGGGGACCTGCATTTCATGCTGTAGGTACAGGTGCTTCAGCTTATTCACAGCATAGATAGGAGTCAGGTCATACAGCTATTGTTGGTGAGCTCTAGTTTGCTTCGGAGCTTTCCGAGTCGGTTCCTTATGTTTTGTTATTGTACAGGAGTCATGTATGGGCGGGGGTTTGTCCCGACCCTAGTTATGTCATGTATATCCTAGAGGCTTTGTAGACATAAGGAAGGGTAAAGTCATGGAAGTTTATATAGTGATGTTATATTTGTATATGTGGTGGCCCCGACGGCCAAGTATTATATATATATATATATATATATATATATATATATATATATTTGTGCGTGTTGTGCTGATACAGGTAATTAGACCCTTCTATATGCAACGAAGTGCTGTCCAAATTTTTGGTGACATGTAAGTGAAAGTACAGGTATTTGAACGGGTTCTCTCGGACCTTCTCGGCTTCGGGTGCCAGTCCGGCCCGATGAAATTTTGGGGCGTGACATCTTATTACTTCTAAATTTAATAATTCTTGTATTTGTATATCAAATTCTTTGGTATCTTCATTATTTGATTCTATAGTTGCTGTTTTTATTGTATATTCTGGATTAATAATATCTAATTTACACATTAATTCATTAGCATTCCAATGTGCTAAGGGTTTTTCTCCTATAATTTTCATTTTATCTAGAATGGCTATTACATCTTCTAAGTCTTTAGGACTATTTATTATTCCTATTCTATTTATTTCATTGTGGAAATTATAAAATTGTGTTTCTATCTTGATTAAAGTGTAATTTTTTTCTATATTTTCTAGATACTCTATCTCTTCTACATTTTTTAAAGTGTATTCTTTAATTTCTTCTAGGTTTTCTTCTACCAATAAATTATTTTTTGTACGCTGTTTATTATTTGTACAGTTTTCACAACATGGGTGTAAATCTTTATCTTTTTTATTTATTCTAAGTTTTCTTTCTATCGTTGGATAATTTGTAGTTTGTACGGGAGTGTATGTAACATTTTTAAACAGTATTACTCGGTCTTCTGTTATAAGGCATCCTCCTTTATTTTGTATACAGAATTTTAATCCGATTACAAAATCTGATCCTATGTTTAAATCCCTTGCTAGTATTTTATTTACATTATAAGTAGGTTTATAAAACTCATTACAAGTGTTTAAAAAATTTATTTATGCTTTTTTGATATAATATTTATAATCATTATATGATTCATCCATTTATCTTGCCGTTACTGGTTGATTTAGAGTTTTTATTACATGTTGTGGTACTATTGATTTATTAATTAAACAACTTGTATATTCTGGATCAAGTAATGCCAAGGTTTCTATTTCTATGTCTTGAATTTTTATTTTTACTAGTACTTTAATTGTTGAAAATTCTTTATCTTCGTTACATATTAAACTACTACTTCCTTCTACATTCATAAGATCTGTTTCTAATTGGTCTGGATGTCTTATTTTTTGTGTACTTGTCTCTTCTTCAATTGTTTTTCCTCTTTCTATTTTAATTAATCTTTGTTCTAATTCATTTATTCTTGCTTCTAGGGTTGTTATTCTTAAGTTTATAAGTTGACTAGTTGTTTGTCTTTTTTTACTTACTTCTGGTTCAATTTTTATTTCTAATATATTTTCTATACAACTAATGCATGCTTCCATATAACATTTGTTACATTTTGCCCTATTTTCTTTTCTAGGGTACCATTTACATATGCTACATCTATAGCTATCTAATCCTTTATTTCTTTGAAAGACATGTGTATATTCTTGTGTAGCATTCATTAGGTTATTAATTATTAAATCATTTAGATTTAAATCATCTATCTCTTGTCCTATTTCATTTACTAAGTTATCTTCTTCTGAATCTAAAGAATCTGTTTTATCATTATTATTTAATTCAAAACTTACTATCGAATATATACTTTCTGTGTCTGACATGTATTCATCTATATTTAATAAAGTCTCTTGAAAATCTTCTATTAGTTGAGAATTTCTAGTTCTACTATTATTTCTTTTAGGACATATATTTGCTAAATGCTCAATGCTACAACATGTGTAACACTGTAATTTATTTTTATAATTTCTATCATTTCTATATTTTCTAACATGTCTTTCTTTATTTAGGTATGATTTTTTTAGCTTTAGATTTACGCAAAAAGTAACCTTTGCGAAAGTAAGGTTTTTTATTATAATTCCTTTTATATTTTCTAGGTTTTCTTTGGTTATTATCATAGCTTTGTGTTGTGTATATAATTGATTTACAAAAATTTATTTTATTTTTCTTTAGTTGTTTTTGTATTTGTATATTTGCACATTTTTCTATTAGAACATCCATTATATGTTGGACTCTATGTCCTATGGTCCATTTGGCATTTGGGTTTTGCGCTACACCATCTCTCTTATACCATCTGTCTTCTATTTCTCTTCCTAAAGCTCCTGATAATTTATTGACTAGTTTATTTCCTAATTCCTCGCTAAATGTATTTCTACTTACTGTAGTATAGAAAAAATAATCTTTTAAAAAATTCTTGATAGATAGCCAATGTGATATACTTAATTGTTCTAGTTTTACTAATGCCTCCTTTTGTAATGTTATTAAATCACTATTTGGTCTTTTCCTGTTAGTAGAATATGCATTTATTTGTAAAATTATAAGGGTTTGATCCGATTGCTAATAAAACTTGAAATTCTTGTGAAGAATTGGCCTTAAAGGCTTCCCATGTAGCCTTTGCAGATTCCCCTAAGAAAGTTTTCATGTATTTATACATTGTTTCTGTATCTGTTTCGGTATAATATCTTAAATAGTCTGCTACTACTATTCCTTTCCATAAATCTATTACTGAATCTCATATTTGTGGGTCATGAGTTGCTATATTTAATATTTTACCTTTACTTCCTCCTTCTTGTAACTTAATCTGTTCTTCTATTGACATTCTTTTTCCTGTCGGTCTTATGTTTTCTCTAATTTCTATATCTGGGTTTAATCTAACAGCTGGTCTTCTAGGTACATTACCTGTACTATAATCTACAGGTTACAGATGTGGATTAGTCTGCTGAAATGGGCTAGCACTTGTTGATGAGGCTGTTTCTAATTCTGCTAATTCTTTATAACTGATTATTGATGTTGTATCTTCATTTTCTTTTTCAGATATTGTATAATCACTTTGAATTCTATATCCTAAATTATCGTCTCTTTCTAAGCAAATTTTAAAGTGTTCTATACATTCTGTTATATCCATATTTGTTTTCTTACATCCTTTACATTTAAATATTATATATCTATGTTCTTCAGCTAATCTTATAGCTTTTTCTATTTCTTTATCTACTTAGTATCCTTCTTGTAATATTTCTACATTCATGAATTCTTGTTCTGTTGCTGTAGTACTTTCTGTTTCATCTAAATCTTTTTGACTAGTATAATTGTGATCTGTAAACCTAATTGATGTTTCTCCTTTACTAGACGTATATAGTAAGTGAGACTCTGGTGTGAATGTTTAGGTTTATTAAACTTTTCTAGATTCCATTCTAAACCTGCATATTCTTCTGGATTTATTTTTATTGGCTTTATTAATTTTATTCCTTTGTTACCCATTACTTCAACTACATTATTTACTTTTAATTTGAATTTTGTATTACTACTCAAGGTCATTTTTCCTATGAATCCTACACACATTAATAAATTATTTTCATTATTCATTTCTTCATATCCTTTAGTCTGAATTCCTATTTTGATATTTTTTTCAAATTCTTTTAAGTTCATTAAGAAATCTGGACTAATATAAAATATTCCTCCATTATTTGTTATGTCTACCTCTATTAATCCTATTATTGACTTTTTGATATCTGACCATCTATCATCATATATTACTATCAATACTTTAGTTCCTAAGTTTTTTCTAGTTAATCCTTTTATACCTATAACTATTAATCCCATGTGCATTAATAACATTTTATTATTTTTTATTTGACTTAATGATTCTGAATTTACTAAATTTAAGGTTGTAAAGTTTTCTCTGGTATATATATATATATATATATATATATATTGTGTGTTTTGTGTTTGCATACTAAAAATAACAGGTTTGTTAGTTTATAAAAATTAACGAGAAATATATAATATGTAACATGTAATATATATACACATATTTCTCTTTAATTTCTATAAAAATATATATATATTGCATGTTACATATTATTTATTTCTCATTAATTTTTATAAACTAACAAATCTATTATTTTTATTACGTAAACAAACACATATGTGTGCGCTCATATATGTGTGAAGTAGTAATTTATTATATTCATATTGGGTTACCAATTTGTCCAATAACCTAATCAGAAAAAAATTGAAATCGAACCAATATCCCAATAAATAAAATTTGGGGCTTATAAAACCATTAAAAAATTATTAAATCAATAACATTTTTATCAATTTGATTTATTGTTCGGTTCAATTTTTGTACACCTCTAATATTATGGCAGGCGTTCTCTTTTAGCAAACAATGATGGAACACTCCTTACTAGGACCTAGTTTTGCTGTTTCAACAATCACAACACCCTTGGGCTTTAAAAGAACCATGAAAAAAGCAAGTACATTGGAAGGTTTATATTACCAGAAGGCAAGCTTAAATTTTTACCGTACACCCTGCACATATCAAACACAGTTCTAGGGCTGTCTAGGGCTGTCTAATGGCCACTTTGTAGCAGCATTAGACTACTTGTAGGATATTATGACTTTTACACTCTTTAAAGTGACAATTTGAGGTGTTAAAATGCGCCATTATCGGTTATATCCAATACTAGGAGAAATATGATACAATTTACCATAAAAAAAAAATGCAAATCTGTTACCCCCTCTTCCTCCACCAAACTATGGCTCCGTGCAACTCACTTCTCAACCGCAAACCACACTCTAATGTTAACTATAAGAAGCACAGACATGGATATTTTTTTATCAAAAACAATATGACCATAGATACTTTCTTTTTGTTATAGATGAAAAGGCAAAATGCCAATTTCTCTTACGGTGAAATCTTCACATGAAATCCTCCTCTATTTCCATAACTTGACCGAACTGTCATGACTTGCAGAGCCAACCATTCCAGTCGCTGGTGACTGTGCTAGGGCGGCGATAATGTTCTCATGTGCTGGAACTGTCATGCTTTTATTTTCAACCATGTCCCACAGCTCCAGAGACTGCAACATAAATTCACAAAGTATATCAGTGAACCTCAGTACCCAGAGACTGCTGTAATGGCCGGCAAGGCGTCAAAACAGCAGTGAAGTGTTGAGCATTGTCATTTAACAGTAAAAAATGTATGAACATGAAGTAGTTTATCAAACCTATGCGACATCTTACTGATGTCACTTTACAAACTTAAGAACAAGAGAACTTAAGTAAAGGCGAACAGCAATTACCCTCATTGCTCCAATTACCAATAGAGCGGAATAACTAGGATGAAAAACGCAAGAGTGGAACTGATTCCCAGTGGCACTTAGCTCATGAATGCAGTCACCAGTGGTCAATGACCAAACTTTGATAGACTCCTCACTAATTGATGCCAGTAACTCACCATTGAGATCCCAACACAGGTAGTTCACCACTCCGGGATGCCCCTATAAACAAAAAAAAAAACACCCATATTTATCTGAAAAGTAAAAAGAAGCCTAGGACACCAAAATATACAAATGACAGGTCACACTAATTAAATAAACTCAAAAAGTCATCTAGCATGAAAACAAACCTGGAAAGAATGAATTTTCCTGTCATTCTCGACATCAAAGACGGAAACCACCTTATCTGAAGCGGCCGCCAACAGACGCCCTGACAGTGGTTGAAACCTCACTTGCGCACTGCCTCCTTGCTACAAATAGAGAGAAATGAAATCGAAGATAGCTCAATTTACTACTGCAAAGTGGGTTAAAAAATAACAGCTATCAACATTAGAAAGCAAACCTTGGACACCCGAGTACATGAAAATGGAGTAATGCTCCAGTAGCGAATTTCATTGTTGCTATCGCAAAAACAGAATAAGTCATTCTTTTTAGGATGAAAATCCAACGACATGACATGAGAAGTATGCCCCGTGTAAGCATGCAAACAATAGCTAGGCTGCAAATTAAAGTTCAGCAAAGAATTGGTTAGTATGAATTTGTTTAATTAAAAACTTGCAAATAGTATGATGGTATCAAGTCCTATGCAATTATAGCTAATGCCTAAGGACTTACAACTACATCTCATAGTTATTAAAAAGAGACGGCCAAACACTGAAAAGATCTGAATTTCCAACAAAGAACGTAAAAATAATTACATTGGTTGAGTCCCATAATCTCACAGACTTGTCAAATGAAGCAGTTGCAAGTTGAGAAGAATTAGGCCGGAAGCGGATATCTGTAATCAAGTATTGATGTTCCTCAGGGGTGGTCTCAGTCTGCAGAGTATCCATGTTCCAAAGAACGGCCTGATGCATACATCAGAAATGTTTCATAATTTACAATTTCGTAGATGGAGCCAAAGATGAATAATGACTAATGAAGTAAAACAGAGAATAGAATCTACAATCACATATCATAGAACGAAATAAAACAGTAATCCAATTATTTTTGCTAAGGACATTAGATAAACTGGGGCAGCCTACCTTCTTGTCATGTCCAGCACTAGCAAGTAACTTCCCATCTGATGAGAAATGACAGCAAGTCACTTTATTTCTCGTGCGTATACAACCAACTTCACCAAAGGAGAAACCTGAGATGAATATTTTAGGTTAGTAACTTGCAACCAAAAAAAAGACTAGAGCATTTATATGAGTCCAATTATGAGATTATTACCTTTCGAAGATTCAGGCTTGTGCTCGTTAAGAGTTTGCTTCAATCTTGCGTAGATGTTTCCATCTCCACCGTCATGTGACAAAAATGATTCCACATTATCTTCCAAAGAACCAATGTCTCCAAAAGGCTCTAAGTCATCCTGTACAAAAGAAGTCATGTTGATCATTACAGGATTTACGATAGTAACTAATACTTTAAAGTTCAGTATATAATTACAGTATTAAAACTTCACAACCATAAAAGATCTGTGAATCTATATGGAAACCAAGTACCTGATTAACAAATACGAAAGTGAATATCTAGAAAAAAATAATGCAAACAAACATTTGCCTGAAAAAAATGAAAGAATTACCAGCTGATTTGTAGAGGATGCAATACCACCAGTTCCCTCTCCTCCATACATCATCAAACCTTTTGACATGCTAGTCATCCCATCACCTGGGGTATGAGTTGATGCTGGTGAGCTAGGTGAAGGGCCAACTGTGTTACTAGTGCCAGTACTATTAGCATGTCCAGAAGACGAATGTTGCTTCCTTTTTCTGTTGGTCTGGGAAAAAAGTAGGAAGATGGATGAACTACTCTTCAATTACTTGGACAGTTGGACTGATAAGATAATTTAATTTTCAGGAAACCCAAAAAGAAAGGGAACAGGAAAAGCCGGAATTCCCAACTACAGCAAAAGAAGAAGGGTAAGGCAGGAAGAGATATCCCTCATTAACAATAGTTGATGTTGCATGAATTTGATGATATCAAAATCCAGAAAAAAAATCAGCTTTCAATAATTTCCTTAGGCTAACCTGTTGCTGTTGTTGTTGCTGCTGCTGCAGCTGGTCATGTTGTTGAGACGAAGAGTGCTGCATTTGTGATAATTTCATCTGCTTAAGACAGGTATATAGTATAAGCACTTTAAACTTCAACCATTATACAAATTGGAAGAAAATAACGGACACCCTTCCACAGAAACAGGCATTATCATTTACAGACAATGTCTAAGCCTCAGAGTAGTTGTGCAGTGTAACGGACAAAAAAACAGCATAGTTAATGCCCAAAAGGAAAATCGATTCTCGACTCTAGGAGAACGAGTTAACCTTCGGCAAATTTGACTGTACTGGAGAGCAAATGGATCCATCATTTCTTGGGAGCTGACCATCTTTCACGTTAAAGTTCCCTCTAGGTAATCCACCAAACCCATAATTAGGTGAGTTTCCAAGGTTACCTTGGGCTTGAGCTAGGACCTGCTGCTGTTGTGATGCCAAAAGAAATTGATTTTGGGTCTGTAAGTTGGGCTTTTGTACTTGCAAACCCAAGCTGGGCCTTACCTCGTCAATTCCCTGTACATATCATGAGCAGAGGAGACGACTATGCGCGTCAAGATTTCTCTATAGGAAAAGCAGTGATGACCAAAAGCAAAAGGTAACTTACTGTTAACGGCCAACCCTTCAATGGTAGACCAGTGACACCTTGGTTCAACCCTATAGAACAAGGAGAAAATATAAGGACTGAATTTCCCAAGTGAGATCATCTACAATATAATTGAAATACAAGTGCTCAGAAAAGACAAGAAATAACTTAAACAGACTCGCCAGAACGAAAAAATGGGACAATGGAAAAACGGGAGTTTCAAGAAAATTGAGCTGGAAAGTAGAAATCCCAAAACAATCCATTAAAGAAAAAGGCAGAGAAAGAATTAATTTACGATCACATAAGAAGGACAGTTCAATATTTTCCACCCATCAAACGTAATATATTGCTGCTAAAGACAAATGAATGAAGCTTGAGATGTGATACAGACAATTACCAAAAATGAAACACCATAAATATAAAATAAAAAGAATTGAATTCCAAGTGCATTGACAGTGTCTCGGGGGAAATAGAAGCCTTAATCAGGTTTTAGAAGAAGTTTTTAATATAGTTTCCAGCAATGCTTAATAATTTGTCATGCACTTCAAACAGCAAAAAATGAAATTATCCATGATACCATTCACCAATCAAAGAATTCAAATTTGGAGGACAACAGCAGAGTTCACGTAACTCCACATGATTAAGTGTCTTATGGGAAGCTGAGCAGGTTTTGAGGAAAACCCATGCATCATGTCAAATATAAACAAGATAATTTGGTGAAATCGCTTCTAAAAGTGTTTCATAAAATGGGTATACTTTCCATTTGAAATTATTAGTAATAGGTGGCCAAAGGGGTGTCAATCAGAAAAATAATTCTTTTGTAGTAATACCTGCACCAAGTCCAGCCTTTGACTGAAGAATTGCTTGCCCATAAATTGATGAAGGATCCATGGGCAAAGACTTCTGAGTGCCACCCAAGTTCACTTCCCCTTTAATATCCTACATAGGTGAAAAAGGTATGGCTCTTAGCTGGGTAAAGAAGACAAAACACTGAGTATTCAATAAAGAAGAGATATCCTGTCTAGTATCTAGAACTAAGAGAGTTACGGTCGCCAGCTGAGGCCGTCCTTGTATTTGCTGCAACATGTTTCCTAAATTTCCTTGAACCAACTGGCTGAATCAACAGAGAAGAAATAGAGATGCAAAGCATTCAAAGCTTGCAACAAATATATAGGTGTTGCGTAAATAATGCAAGAACATATGGAAGAGTTGCAACAACCATACCCTTGATGACTAGTTGCTGACTTGAGAAGTGCCATCCTATTGGGATCTATAAGAGCTGAAGATGTCTCCAAGTCCATGGGCTGAGGGTGCTTCATTTGTTCTTCGTACATTTTCATTGCCAATACACTGGCAGATGGCTGCCCCATCATACCTTCGGAGTTGATAGCAGTAACAGGACCACCAAGAGGAGAATGATTTAGATTCCTTCGCTGTAACTGTGCATTTCTTTGTTGCATGAGTTGCAACTGCTGCATTTGTAACTGCTGCTGATGCTGATGCTCTCTTGCTTTCATTTGTTGAGTCTAAAATAGAAGGAAGTGCTTCAAAATTGTTATGAAATGTGTAACGCTTCTTTTAAGTAATTTGTGTCAAGGGTCATTGTTTAAGTTTAACAAACCTCTATGTATGCTGCTGCTGCCTCGGAATGTTTTTCATTTGTCCTTGCAATGAAAATGTCCCAAAACACAGACCACCATTCAAAAAGAAATCCTCCAGGTGCATCAATAGCTATACAAGTAAGAAGCAGGAAATCAAAACTTAGATTCCCATCAAGAAAGATGCCAAAGTTATGCACATGGTTAATGGTGGACAAGGAAATCATTGGTAGAACATGAACCACTCCGCAGATTGAATAGCCAAAAGAAATTCCACTGTAGAGCATCATTCAACATCATTACCTACAGGATCAGTAGCAACCTTTCCTTCTGTCATGAAAGCTTTAGCAGAATTATGCAGCTTTCGTTTCAGCAGATAGTCATGAATGTAAACATTCAGCCTAGAAACACGAGGCCAAAAATTAAGGGGTGAAAATCCATATATACAAAGTAAAGCAAATCAATTTGCCTAGCACTAATACTATTTAATATGTCAAACCATTTATTAACTTTTTTAATAACCACGGCGTTCGGACCAACTTACACGCACCTTCACTACCTTCTACTCCCACCGGTATTAGTAACTTTGTCCACTACTTTGGACTGATGGTAAGAAATCACGCAGTCCCGCTACTGGGATTAATCCTTAACTTATCAAAAAAATTTCTGAACTTTTTTTATCTAGACAATTAGTAATCATTTGATGATGGTAAGAAATCATATGGGAATTCATAGTGAGGATTCTTCTTAACTATCCCAAACCCACCATTTTCATTTTGGGACGAAGGGTAACTAGAAATTATTGTTCGTTCTCTGCACTTTTATCAAGCATTGGACCCTTAACCTTACAATTTTCTGTGATAGAACCAATATGTTTAACGATGACAATTTTCACGTACATCAAAAAGAAGTCACAACAGGAAGGTGGACCAACGAAGAGAATAAAGGAAGATTGATGAAATCAAAGACCAACAAGGAAAGACATAAATTGAGATGGATGAAATCGAGGAAGCAGTAAAACCATGCAAGGCAACAAATTAAAGGACTACTGTCATCAACCCCACAATCAAGGAAACAAGAAGTTCAACATGGAAGAAAGATTCAATAGAAGAGGATCAAGACTCAGAAGGAAAGAAGACTATACGGACGTATACCGTCAATCTTGATTACCTTCACAATTCTCAAGATTGACTATATCCTTGGTTACCCTAAACGAGCTGGAAGAAAATTGGACAAAGGAAATTCTAATTCCCAAAATCATGGAAGCCGAAAAGTGCAATCGGCATTAATGATTCTCCAATGGCTCACTTGGATGCTACCTATATAAAGAGACGCTCTGCCAAAAGAATAATTGTACAACTTCACCAAGTGTTTGTGTTTAATCACTATTCTTGCATTCATCACTTTAATAATTTCATTCTCCTCATCATTGGTAAAGATATGATTCTGTTTAACCAGCAATATTATCTAATAATTAACTATTATAAACAAATTAACTCTTATAAACCCAAAAGACGAAAAAATCAATTGACTATTAATTCATCATTAAAAAAACAGAAGAAGAAGAAAAAGAAAATTTCAAGGAAGCAAAGGAAGAGAAAGGTGCATACATCTTATCTGCTTCCCAATTACTCTGAGCCATTACTGTGAGAAGTCAAACACAACAGAGACCACTCGCAAATTCACTAAGCTACACACACGATGCAGCGATCAGATTCTGAAGAGAGCATACCAATTACAAATATTGCAGCATTACTCATGCAAATGAAAATCTTTGCACAAAATAGCAAGGAAAATGAAGATCTCCCTCCCTCAAGATTCAGGATCTCACTGTCACTTGCACTGCTTCGACTTCAATAAATTAAGTCAGAAATTCAGAGGTGGATCCGCATATAAAGTTGTAGTTACAAGATTAATTATCCCAATATCCTTGCCGATTATCGAAATTAATTTAAAGTACTAAAGTCCGATCACAAGTGCAAATTAAATTCTGACAGAAAAAGGAAGCAAAAAGGTGAGAATTTCCTCTAGAGAAAACTGTTGAGAGAGGAGAGAGAGAAATAGGAGGACAAAATATCAGGATCTGTGCTCTGTACAATTAAGTAGCGTTTGGGCATGAAAATTATTTTTTTTTTGAAGTTGAGTTGAAGTTGAAGCAAAAATTAGAGTTAGAATTGTGTTTGATTATATTTTTAAAAAAAAATTTTTTTTGGACTTTTGAAAATACTTTTTTTAAATATGATTTTATACTTTCAATTTTTAAAAATTATCAAAATCACTTAACTACTAATTTATCTACTAACATATAACCAAATGTTGAGAAAATAATTTATATGTCTTCAATTAATAAAATAATTAACAATAAACTAATTATTATGATTGTTATTCTTTTAAAATTTGAATAAAAATATCACGAGCTAAATAAGTTTATCTAACCATAATCGATTAAATAGATAAAAATATATTTTGATAAATATGATTGATAGATAAAAATATATTTTATATATTCTTAAATTTGTTGATGAAAATTCTTAATTATTTTCACTTGAATTAATTATTTTATTAAATTTGGTCTTTTTAAAAAATTAAGAAATTTAGTTAATAAGAGGGATTTGGGTAAAAAATTAAAGATTGGGTTATATGTAATAACAATAGAAGTTGAAATTGGAAAGTGAAAAAAAGGAAAACAACAAAAAGTTGTTTTCCATTTTTGGAATTTTATTTCAGAATTGTTTTTCAAAGTTTTATGGCCAAACACCATAATTTTCAACTCCGGAAAATTTTTTCGAAAAAAAGAAAAAAATATCCATGGTCAAACGGGCTCTAAATTGAAGCCGAAAAAATAATAATAAATATTGTAATGATTATTTTATTATTTTTAATATGCATGTATTAGAATTTAAAAACATTTCAATAATTATTTTATTAATTTTAATATGTGAGTATTAGAATTTCTAAGTTTAGTCGCGTTTTCAAATATAAAGTCAAGAGTTTCAAGTTTGATCTTGAGTTTAAACTTTATTTGTGAATTTGATCTCGACTTATACTTGAATTCAAGGATTTTTTGGCTTGTTTTTAAATTTTGCGGTGTTGATCTTGATGAACTGGATATTGATTTTTGAATTTGATGAACTGTGCTCTTGATCTTGATGAACTGGATATTGATTTATGAATTTGATGAACTTGATCTTGACTTGTACTTGAATTCAAGAGCCTTCAGCTTGTACTTAATGAACTAGATATTGATTTGTGAATTTTATGAACTTGATCTCGACTTGTACTTGAATACAAAAGCCTTCGACTTGTACTTGAACTCAAGAGCCTTTGAATTCAAGAGTCTTTGAACTTATTCTTGAATCTCATGGGTTTGATCTTGGTCTGCATTTGATACACGAGTTCTCTCTTGCCTCTTGTTAGAATTGTTCGTCTTTTTTTTTAGAATTATGAGGACCCCTATTTATAGTTGTTGAAAGGGAAAAGTCACGGTGAGTACAAACTCTTTCAGACCAATTAAAATAAAGTGACATGACCATATTTGATTGGTTGGAACAAATCATCCTATACATATGACATGATTCTATTGGGTCTTTCACTTAACTTGGAATGTCACGTTATTCAACATGTGGCATCGAATTTGGCCTCTAAAATATGATGACATCTTGGGCATAGCAAAATGGCTCATCATTTGTGGCCTAAAATGTACCAACCCAATAGAAATTGGACTTTAACCAAATCCACATTTATTTGGATTTAAATTTCAATCATATTAAGCCACAATATTTATTTGGACTAATATATTTCAAATTTTAATATAGTCCTAATTTTATACGGATTTAAATTTAATAAAGTTTTATTGCTCACAAATTGTCCTCTGCTTAAAGACTTATCGGAATATATACTTTAAAAACTAGACTTGAAGTATGATTTATTTAAACATGTTTCCTTCTTGCTTTCAAAATTTTTAAGCATATAAACATCTCATTTCATTAGTTAGGAAAATTTAAAGTTGAACCATGCAATTTACATATTGATATTGTCTCTTAAAAACTTTTTTGTTAGTCACAATTTTTTTCTATGAATTTCTATACATAGATATACTGGTGAAGCATGATATCCAATTCTAATAATGAATTGCTTAATGATGTCCACTTCTACTAGGATATATTGACTTTGTTCAATTTCAAATAGATTTTGGAAAACTTCTCGCCTCCTAACTTAATTATTTTCAATCAGGAATATAACTCTTCCAATTTGAATTTATATAGGATATGAAAATAGTCACCCTACAACTCTATAAGGGGATGTAGGTTTACCACTTTTTCAATATCAGTTTTGGGGTTTCCAATCCATGAATAATGCCGAGGTAATTTCTCTCCCTTCTACTTTTCTTTTATTTTTTCTTACTTTTTTCCAACGCAGCATGTTGACGGTAGAAAATTCATATCTTAATGTAGGAATGTCGAAATCATGAACGTTTTGATATTTCAGAAACTACACTTCAAGATATACAACATATCCAAAATTCAGGTTTAAAATCCTTCAATATAATTGTAGAAAATTTTTGAAGTTAGCCTTGAATTTTATCATGCTGAAAATTTTAGATCTACACGTCTTTGCTAAAACTTTCATATCTTAATGCAGGAATGACAAAATCATGAGTTGCTTGATTCTTATGAAACTAGATACAACGATTTACATCATATCTAGAATTTCTAATTTAATACATTCGAGATCTTTTCAGATGTTTTCACAAAATCAACATTGATTTTGATGCGCCAACAATTTTAGATTAGTGCGATGACACCAAAAAAGTTATATCTCAATATGGGAGTATCAAAATCATGATTCACTTGATTCTATAGATACCAGGAACATGCATATATAACATATTCATGATTGAAAATTTATGACCTTTAAAATCATTCTAGACGATTTTTGAAATTTATCATAGATTATGTTCGATAGAGAATTTTAGATTTGCATCACCTCACCCAATAATCTTGATGCAGAAACGTCGCCGTCAAAGGGTGTTTTGACTACTGCAAACTTTGAGAATTTCATTCTCACCAAAGCATCTTATCTCAATTCAAATTGGTGATATATGACTTTCGCGTTCGAAACGTTCTATCAGGTAACAACATCTCTTCTATTTGTATTTTCTTTTATATTGTAGTTTCCTCCCCCTTTTGTAGGATTGAAATAAATAACATTCACGATGGGTCAACTTAAGGTACATGAGTTTAACTTTGCCTCTGTCACCTTGAGACCTGACAAGTTCGGCTTCAAGTATGGTCCCTTTTCACTGATTTACTTATGTAATGGTCAGATTAAGGTGAGAGAGTTTAACATCACCTCCGTCACCTTGAAGCCTGACAAGTTTATCTTTAAGTATGATCATTTTTAATGGTCAGCGTAAGGTGTAGAGTTTAACTTTGCCTTCATCACCTTAAGACTTGAACGTTCAGCTTCAAATATGGTCCTTTTTCAATTGTCAGCTTAAGGTGCTAGAGTTTAACTTTGCCTCATCACCTTGAGACCTAACAAGTTAGGCTTTAAGTGTGGTCCCTTTTGATATGGTCAGCTTAAGATATGAGAGTTTAACTTTGCCTCTATCACCTTGAAACCTGATAAGGTCAGCTTAAGGTGCGAGAGTTTAACTTCTCCTCCGTCACCTTATGACCTGACAAGTCTGTATTTAAGTATGGTCCCTTTTTCAATGGTCAGCTTAAGGTGCGAGAGTTTAACTTTGCCTCTATCACCTTGAGACCTGACAAGTTCGTCTTCAAGTATGGTTCCTTTTTTAATGGCCAGCTTAAGGTGCGAGAGTTTAACCTCGTCTCCGTCACCTTGAGATCTGACAAGTTCGGCTTTAAGTATGATCTCTTTTCAATGGTCAGTTTAAGGTGCGAGAGTTTACCTTCGCCTTTAGAGACCAGACAAGTTTTGCTGCTTTACATAATAAATCCATCAAAATTCCACCTTAAGGTGAAAAGGGGAAAATATTTCAACCTTAAAACATGAAAATTTTAAGATCCTTGTAAGGATAAATTCGTTAAAGATACTAGCTTAAGATGTAAAGGGACACATTTTGTCTGCCTTAAGACATGGATATTTTAAGATCCATTTAAGGATAAACCAATGAGAGGCTAACTTAAGGTGCAAAAAGACAAATCTTGTCCACCTTAAGACATAGAAATCCTGAGATCCTTTTAAGGATAAGCCCATGAGAGGCTAGCTTAAGGTGCAAAGGGTTGTATCTTGTCCATTTTAAGGCTTGGAAGTTTTGAGATCCTCTTAGGGATAAATTCATGAAGAGACCAACTTAAGGTGTAAAGGGACAAATCTTATCCACCTTAAGGCATGAAAATTTTGAGATCTTTTGAAGGATAAACCCATGAGAGGCCAGTTAAGGTACAAATGGGCATATTTTGTCCACCTTAAGGCCTGAAAATATTGAAGGCTTTAACTTGAAGACTTAGGAGTTTTGACAACGTCAACTTGTAAATTTGGTGGTTTTGAAGGTTCAACTTTCAAATTTGGTTGATTTGGAGACTTCAACTTGTAGACTTGACAAATTTGACGACATTAACTTACAGACTTTGTAGATTTAAGGACTTCAGCTTATAAGCAAATTTGAAAACTTCAACTTGTAGACTTAGATATATTTTTTTGACTTCAAACTATAGACTTGGCAGACGTCTCCCTATTACTTGTAGGCTTGGATAACTTTAGCATTCCAAATTCCGTTAAAGGAGCTCATTTTTTTTCGACAGGTTTCCCTATTAAGCCACAAATATTTGGAGTAATTTCAAAATTTAATTAGAATATTTGCACACTTAGCGTTCATATGGAAGATAATGCGGGAACATGTCTTTTTTGATACTCATGTAGCTAAATTCAGAATGAAATTCTAAGCGCTTATGTACCTCGGTGAAGAGGATCAAGTCACAATATAATTCTGGATAAATGTCTTTTTAATATAGTATTTGTGTCCTAACTTAAGCGTAGGTCGCCCCTTTTGAGGTTTTTAACCTAGCAGACTATTTTTTTGTGTCACACAGTTTATATTCTTGCTTACCAAGAGTGGACATGTAGTTTATACTCGTGCCTTAAGAAACTTTTCAACTTGAAGATTTTGATCAAATTTACAGAGCTTGCTGACATATAGTTTAGACTCATGTTTTGATGAGCATTTAGACTTTAAGATTTAGCTCAAATTTAAAGATTTTAGTGAATACAATTTAGGCTCGTGTTTCGAGGAGCATTTGGAGATTTTCCTCGAATTTGAAGAGCTTTGTAATTTGAAAATTTAGCTCGCAATTTGGTGAGTTTTGTAAAATTTATCTCCAATTTAAGTACTTGGTGATATACAGTTTAGGCTTGTGTTTTGAGGAACATTTCAACTGGGAGATTTTGCTCAAATTTGAAGAGCTTCACAATTTAAAATTTTAGCTCGTAATTTGATGAACTTTGTGACATCAAGACTTGGCTCAAATTGAAGAGATTTGTGATTTCAAAATTTGAATTGAATTTAAATAGTGATTTTGAAGATTTAGCTCAGAATTGAAGAGCTTTACAACTTGGAGATTTGAATCAAATTTGTAGAATTTCGTGACATATAGTTTAAGCTTGTGCCCAGGAGCAATTTAACTTGAGATTTAGCTTGAATTTAAGGATCCCAGTAACTTTAGTATTTATCCTAAATTTGAGAAGCCCCGTGATATGTAGTTTAAGCTCATGCATAAAGCAACATTATAACTTGTAGTTTAAACTCGTGAGTTGAGGAGTTTTGTAACTTGCAATTTAAGTTTATGTATTGAGGAGCACTGTAACTTGTTGTTTAAGCTTATGCATTAAGGAGCATTGTTGCTTGCACTTTAAGCTCATGCATTGTGGAGAACTAAGATATAAATGAACTCTTCAAATTCATCTTCGGATAAAAACTTTCCCCCATTATGAAGGTCTTCTATATCTTCAACTTCGTGAGGCTCACAGACAGACATCTATTGATCTCCCCTGGAAGCCATGCTTAGTTATATACTATGTGCACGAGTTGCCAACTCTTCAAATGTATTGGGATTTAATCTTTGCATGTCACAACTCAAATTAGGGCCAGGCCGTGACGAGTATCTCAAGCCCCATGTAGACCGAAGATCACCTCCTACACATAACCAAACCAAATACAACATACCCCAAAGTTGGATGAATTCTGAACATATAACAAGATAGCATGCAATAAGCTTAAGAAAATTTAATGCATATCTACAACCGACAATAGGTGACTAGCCAAAAAACCGACCAACACCGCCCAATAACCAAATTAATACAAACAAAGCCTTCTAAACAAAGAACCAAAACTGATTATCCATAAAGTGCTGGGACATGTCCCCGAATATAGAAAAAATAGTCTAAACAGTCTAAGATATAAGAGACCAAAACATGAAAAATAGGCTTTCGATGTATCAAAGCTCACCACTTCAATGTCAACTCACGAGCTGATCTTGAATCCTAGTCACCGAGAAGGAGGAGTAGAAGTATGACCAATTCCTGCATCGCATGGGGATACAACATTGGAAGACGATTAGTGGTTGGAGTGCTAGCATGTAACTCAGTAATAAGGATACCATAATGTCATAATCAATAGTTTTGATCTAATGTACAAAATCGAATGCATATACATAGATATATCACATGTCGGGATAGGGAACAAGGCTTAACATGCATTTTAAAACTTTAGCCTGAATTGTGTAGCTCACCCATTATATAATAGTACCCATGGGCTATATGGGCCCCAACTCTGACCCCTTGGTGGGGCCCCAGTGCGTGTAGCCTCACGAATTAGAGAATAATCTCTTATATATGCATGGGGGACTCGAACCTCCCAATCATAGACTAAGGTAACTTTAGCACCCAATCATGTAATGATTTATGGGGTACTCAAACCTTTCCAATCATGTAATAATAATGAGGGAGAGTTAAGCCTCTTTGGTCACTTTGAGCCCCACTTGACAAATGCGATTTCCAATATTAGTCACTCAAACCTCCACTTTCACGACTCAGCTACACAATCCCTATCCCATTCATTGAACCAAAATACACATTTAGGCATACATTTTTGGTATCGTCATACCAACTATACTTCCAAGGTAACAACAATATGCCAAAACAATTACATCACTTGGGGAAATTCATAACCCTCTTGATTCAATTTTATAAATTCCCATATTTTTCATAATTAAAAAAACCAATTTCATATCATGAGGTTGGGGTCATAACCACTTCAAAAGTCACAAGTTTAGGGAAAATCACAATTCCCTAGTTCATTCAACATACCCATCCACCCACTAGTTCAAAACCATAATTAAAGCATGAAAAATCATATGTAAACTATGGGAAAACATTGTTCAACAACAAACATTCAAAACCCTCAACCCTTGTTATAAAACCAACATGAATATATCATGAACAATACTTTAAAACATGTGCTTTTAACAAATTAACAATAAGGGAGGAGTAACATATCTTAAATACCAAGAAATTTGGAGAGAAATCTACCCTTGAGCCCTTAGATGACCAACTTGATGAAACCCTAGATTTACTTGCTTGAGGGAATTTAGAGAGCCTTTTGGATTGTTTGAAAAGTTACTTAGATTTGTTTCTGAGTGATAATGACACCCTAAAGGGGTTATAAGACGTGGGTTTCAATTTGGGTAAGAGGGAAAATGTCCAGAATGCCCTTAACTTAAAAGCTGAAAAAGTGCTGCCATTGACTACGGGTCAACCGTTGACTCGTAGCCGCTCCTTACGACTCGTCACCACGAGTCGTAATCAGGACAGTATCTAGGGACCCCATACACTATTGACCTTAACACTTGAATGGTACCACTCGTAATGAGGCCCTATGACTCGTAGGGCCCAGTCGTAGTCAACACAGAACCCAATTAGGTAAACACTGGACATTCTACCATTTTTACCTAACGGCTCATAACAAGTACTTACGACTCGTGTCCCTAAGTCGTACCCAAGATAGAAAATCAAGCACCATTTACTGGACACCTTATGAATAGGGTCACCTGACCTGTCAAGACACCCTACGACTCGTAGAGTGAGTCGTAGTCAAGGCAGTGAGCTCAGAACTAAAAAAAATTCAAGAGCCAGAAACCCGGGGCATTACATACTCTCTCCTTAGGATCATTCGTCATCGAATAATAGGAAAAGACATTTATTAGCATTATTTGACATCCACATACCTCTACTCTTACCTTTAACAAAGATAGAAAAATAAAGATACCAAGAAACTCATAATTTTCTTTAACAAAGTTAGAAAACAAAGAAGCTAAGGAGTACTCTTACCTCAAGCACGATTATCTGGAACGAGAAATAAGAAAGGATACTTAGACTTCATGTCCTCCTCGACTTCCCACGTAACTTTCTTAACCTTTTGGTTCCTCCAAAAAACCTTTATCAATGCCACATTCTTAGTCCGCAACTGATAGACTTACCGATCTAAAATCTTAACTGGGACTTTTGCATAAGATAAGGAATCCAAGATACCCACCTCTTCCAAGGGAACAATTATTGAAAGATCACTCCCGCACTTTCTCAACATCAGAACATAAAACACCGGGTGAATGGATCTCAAGATGGAATTCGACTCTAATTCATATGTGACATTACCAACCTCTTCAAAACCACATACAGACCAACATAATGGGACTGAGCTTTCCCTTTTTACCAAACTACATCACTCCCTGTATGGGGGGTACCTTTAAAAATACCTAATCACCAACACTGAACTCTAACTCTCTTCGCCTACATCCGCATAGGACTTTTGGTGACTTTGGGTTGCCTTAAGTCTATACCAAATCACCTTCACTTTCTCTATGGCTTGGTAAACCAAATTAGGACCAAATAACTTATTTTCACCAACCTCAAACCACCTAATTGGAGATCTATACCTCCTACCATATAAGGCTTTAAACGAAGTATAACAATACTAGAGTGATAACTATTGTTGTAAGCAAATTCAATAAGAGGCAGTGGTCAACCTAACCACCCCAAAATCAAATACACAAGCTCGAAGCATATCTTTCAGGACCTGAATTGTCCTTTGCATTTTCCCATCTATTTGTGGGTAGAAAGCGGTACTAAAGGTCACTTAGTCCTCAAACCTCATTGAAACAACCTCCAAAAGTGAAATAAGAAATGAGTACCCCGATCAGATATGAGGGAAATTGGAGTACTATGTAATTTTACGATTTTCTCGATGAACATCTTGGCATAATCCTCAGAAGAGAAATTAGTCCTCACTGGTATGAAGTGAGTAGACTTAGTCATCCTATCCATGATGATCCAAATTGAATCAAATTGTTGGTGAGACCGTGGAAAAAAAATGACAAAATCTATATTAGTTATCTCTTATTTCCACACCGATAGTTTAATCTCTTGAGTCAACCCACCAGGCCTCAAGTTCTCTACCTTCACTTGCTGACGCACCATATACTTGTCCATACAATTGGCCACATCCCACCTTATATTATTCCACCAATAAATCGCTTTAAGATCATGGTACATCTTCATCGAACTAGGATAAACAGTATAACGTGACTCAGGGCCTCAGCTAAAATTATCCCTCAGAACCCGTCAACATCGAGAACACACAGTCTGCCTTGGTACCTCTAGATACAATCACCGCTAATCTTGAAAACCATCACTTTCTGCATACTTACACCATTCTTGATTTGCATTAGGATAGGATCTAACACTTGCTTCTTCTTTACTTCAGCACCAAGAGATGACCTCACCACCTCTTGAACAATCATACCACCATCCTCAGAATGGTGAATATCCTTCACCAAATCCCACTTCTTCTTATCCACACGAGACAAGCCTCCTATGGACAACCCGCTAAGAGCAGCAACAACCACTTAGCTTTACCTAGATGATAGTAAAGACTCATGCCAAAGTCCTTGAGTAGCTCAAGCCATCTTCTTTGCCTGAGATTCAACTCTTTCTGAGTAACATATATTGAAGGCTCTTATGATCTGAAAAGATATCAACATAAACCCCATACAAATAATGTCGCCAAATCTTCAATGCAAACAACCCAACTAACAATTCTAAGTCATGGATAGAATAATTCTTCTCATGAACATTCAACTACCTAGAAGCATAAGCAGCCACTTTTCCATGCTGTATTACAGCTCTACCTGAGATGCATCACAATAGACATCAAAACCATCAGTTCCCTGAGGTAGAGTCAAGACCAGAGTCGAAGTCAATTTATCCTTTAGCTTCTCAAAATTACCCTCACAAGTGTCAGACCATAAGAATTTTACTTTTTTCTGAGTTAACTTAGTCAACGGGGCCGCAATAGAAGAGAAATTCTCCACAAACCTTCTAGAGTGACCAGCTAAACATAAGAAGCTTCAAATATCAGATGGAGTCATGGGTCTAGGCCACTTCTTAACTACCATAATCTTTTGCGAATCCACCATGATCCCTTCACTAGAAACAACATGACCCAAATAAGTTATAATATTCAACTAAAACTCATACTTAGAGAACTTAGCATATAACTTTTGCTCTTTAAGGGTCTGCAACATAAGGCGGAGGTGATCGGTATGATCCGCCTCACTCTTAGAATACACCAAAATATCATCAATAAATACAATGACAAACAAGTCTAAGAAATAAAGAAAAACCTAATTCATAAGATCGATAAATGTAGTCAAACTAAAGGACATTACTAAGAACTCAAATGACCATACCAAGTTCAGAAAACAGTTTTAGGGATATCGCCTCCTAATCTTCAACTAATGGTACCCAGACTGAAGATCAATCTTGGAAAAGAACTTAGCACCCTGATATTAATGAAAGAGATCGTCAATCCTCAGAAGTAGATACTTATTCTTCATAATTACTTTATTCAATTGGCGGTAATCAATACACATCCAAAGAGATCCATCCTTTTTATGTACGAAGAGCACGGGAGCACCCCACAGAGACACACTAGGGCAGATAAAACCTTTGTTGAGAAGATCTTTCAATTGCTCTTTGAGTTACTTCAACTCAACCAGAGCCATTCTGTAAGGAAGGATAGAAATAAGATGAGTGTCCGAAAGAAGATCAATCCCAAAATCAATTTCCCTATTGTGTGGTACACTAGGAAGATCATCAGGAAATACCTCAGAGAATTCACAGACCACAGGGACAGTTTTTAAAGGACCTTCAGCTCTAGAATCCTTAATATGTATTAAGTGATAAAAACACCTTTTTAAAACCAATTTTCGGTCTCTAAGACACGAGATGAACCTTTCTTTAGGAACTAGGGAACTACCTTTCCATTCAATTATCATCTTAGTTCAAAAATGGAAACTGACCATTTGGGTTCGACAATCAAGAGACGCATAGCACGAATGCAACCAATCCATCCCTAAAATTATATCAAAGTCTAACATGTCTAAATCTATTAGATCCACTACAGTATCCCTATTACGAACCAACACACATAACCCCTATAAACCCTTCTAGCCATAATGGAGTCACTCACCAGGGTGGACACCGAAAAAAGATCCAAAATACACTCAGGATCAAACCCAAAAATAGAGTGCCACATAAGGGGTCACATAAGAGAGAGTAGACCTTGGATCAAGTAGATAATACACATCACGAGAAAAAACTTTAAGCATACCAGTAATAACTTTGAAGGATGTCTCAGAATCCTGGCAAGTGGTAAGAGCATACAGAAGGTTCAAACTAGTGACGGAGGCAGAAGTAGAAGTACCACCCTTTGGTGCAGGAGAAGATGAAGTAGCAACAGGAATTTTATTTCCTATAGAAGAAACCTTAGAAGGACAATCCCTTTGTAGATTACCAATCTGACAACATTTGAAACACTTATTCCTCCTCTCTTCACAAAACCACGATGCACTTGACCACAAAACCTACGAGGAGGATATGATGGAGTTGTCTGAGCTTCACTAGCCTACAACTGGGCTCCTGGTGATCTAAACCCACTATCATACTAAGAACGATGGTCGCCTGATAACTTTTGATAAGGAGCACTAGCCATAGAGTAGGTACCAAAATTGCCCCACTTCTTTTTAGACCACTTTTCACCATCTTTATTGCTCTGTTGCTGACCCTACCTTGATTTGAATAGAGAAACTTCTTACTCAATCTTTCACTCATCTTTGCTTATTTTTTCTTTTCTTCCTCAACTTGTTGCATATAAACCACGAGTCTAGAGATATCTATATCCTTATTCAACAAGGTAATCTTGCTCTCCAAAATCAAATCACGAGATAGCCCCAAAGTGAACTTCCTTATTCTAGACTTCATACTAGATACCAATTCAGGAGCATAACATGACAATTGATAGAACTTCAAGGCATACTCCTTTACCGATATCCTACCTTGCTTTTAGATTCAACTTCCTCAGCCTTTGCCTCTCTCAACTCTTAAGAAAAGAAGCGGTCAAGAAAAGCACTAGAGAAATTATCCCATAAAATTAAGTTAGCATCATCGCCTCTAGAATGGTCCCACTCCTTATACCACTGATACGCCATATCCTTCAATTAGCAATTGGCAAACTCCACGCTCTTCATATTAGTGGCATGTATCACACAGAAAATTTTTTCTATCTCATCAATGAATTTTTAAGGATCTTCCTCAACTTTAGAACCAGTGAAAACAGGAGGACTCAACCTTATAAGATGGCTAACCCTAGTGTCCTCAGATAATGAAGCAACAAAAGCAACACACTTAGCTTAGAAGTCCATCAAATAGGTAAAAAAATGAATCGACTGACGAAACTCAGTATTAAATACATTAGCTTAAGGTTCTTGAGGAGAGATAGGAGAATTGATGTAGCTCTAGCAGGGCAATCAAAACTAGCAACCCTAGATCGAGTTTGAACTTTTAGGGTAGGACGAGCTCCGTCCAGATTGTTATCAGATGGGACAAAAGAGTTACCATGGATATCAAATCTTCTTGGAGGCATGATGTGAAAGGCGAACAAATAAGAATTAGAGAGATTCAAGATCTTAGACTTTATAGCTTGAAATAGAACAACAAGAAAGGAAAACATTCCTAAATACCTTGTAGCCTCTCCATTATAAGTATGGCATACTACACACTCATAAAAGAGACTCTACTTTACATGGCTTTGTTGGACACCCAATGACACCAAACCTAGGCTCTGATGTCATTTTTGTCACGATTCGAACTAGGTCCTGGCCGTGATGGGTATCTTAAGTTCCATGTGGATAATAGATCACCCCCTGCACCTAACCACACCAAATACAACATACACCAAGGTCAGATGAATTCCAAATATATAATAAGATAGTATGCAATAAGCTTAGGAAAATTCAATGTATGTCTATAACCGACGATCGGTGCCCAACTAAAACGCTAACCAACACCGGACAATAACCACAATAATCCAAAAAAAGCCTTCTAAATAACGAACCAAAATTGATTATCTATAAAGTGTTGACACATGCCCCCGACTACAACCAAAAATAGTTTAAATAGTTTAAGACATAAGAGACCAAAACATGAAATGCCGACTTCTGATGTATGGAACCTCACCACTTCAGTGTCAACTCACGAGCTAAGCCCAAATCCTAGTCACCAAGTAGGAGAAGTAGAAGTATGACCAATTCCTACATTGTGAGGGGATATAACATCCAAAGATGGTTAGTAGTTGGAGCGCTAATATAACTTCGGGATAAGGATAACATAATGTCATAATTAATAGTTCAATCCATTGTACAAAATTAAATGCATATACATAGATATATTACATACTGGGTTACTATCATATAATAGTACCCATGAGCTCTATGGGCCCCATCTCTCAACCCTTGGTCGGGCCCAGTATGTGTAGCTGCATGAATTGGAAAATAATCCTATCTATATGCACGAGGGACTCAAACCTCCCAATCATATAATTAGGCGACTTAAGCACCCGATCATGTAATAATTTACTAGGGAATCGAACCTCCCCAGTCATGTAATATTAATGAGGAGGACTCAAACCTACTTCATAATTTTGATTTATACATCAAAAAATGCGCTTTCCATTATTAGTCACCTGGTCCTCTACTTTCACGACTCAGCTACATAATTCCCATTAAAACAAAATT
Source organism: Capsicum baccatum var. pendulum (assembly GCA_030864225.1). Lineage (NCBI taxonomy): Eukaryota > Viridiplantae > Streptophyta > Magnoliopsida > Solanales > Solanaceae > Capsicum > Capsicum baccatum. The sequence continues at coordinate 156,236,828 of CM061558.1, forward strand.
AAAATATTTATCAAACAATCCCATCCATTGAACCAAATAACCAACTACACTTAAAAGGTAACAACAACAAGACAAAACAATTATATCACTTGGGGAAATTCACAATCCCATTGGTTCAATTTTATAAATTCCTCTATTTCTCATAATTAAAAATCAATTTCACATCATGGGGTTGGGGTCATAACCTCTTCAAAAGTCACAAGTTTAGGAAAATCACAATTCCCTAATTCATTAACCATACCCATGTACCCACAAGTTCAAAATCACAATTAAAGCATGAAAAATTATATGTAAACCATGGAAAAACATTGTTCAATAACTGGCATTCAAAACTCTCAACTCTTGTTATAAAACCAACATGAATATCTCATGAACAATACTTTAAAATATGTACTTTTAATAAATTAACAATGAGAGAAGAGTAACATGCCTTAAATACTAAAAAATTTGTAAGGAAATCAACCCTTGCGCCCTTAGATGACCAACTTGATGAAACCCTACCTTGATTTGCTTGAGGGAATTTAGAGGGCCTATTGGAGTGTTTGAAAAGTTACTTAGATTTGTTTCAGAGTTCCAATGACATCGTAAAAGGGTTATAAGACGTGAGTTTTAATTTGGGTACGTTGGGAAATATCTAGAATACACTTAACTTAAAAGCTGTAAAAGTGCCGCCATTGACTACACGAGTTACCTGTTGACTTATAGCCACTCCTTATGAATCGTCACCATGAGTCATAACTAGGATAATCTCTAGGATCCCCACACACTATTGACCCTATTACTCGATCGGTACCACTCGTACTGAGACCTACGACTCATAGGGTCCAGTCGTAGTCAACATAAAATCCAATTGGGTAAATACTGGACATCCTGTGATTTACATGCAGCGGCTCATAATAAGTCCTTACGACTCGTGTCCCAAAGTTATACCTAAAATAGAAACTCAAGCACCATTCACTAGATACCTTACGACATGGGTCACCTGACCTGTTTAGACACCCTAGGACTCGCAGGGTGAGTTATAGTCAAGGAATTGAGATGAGAACTCAGAAAAATTTCAAGGGATAAAAACCTGAGGCGTTACGTTACAAGATAAAGCGAAGACCCCAATTCATGCCTTGAATTCACATTTCAATGCTAGAGTTTTCACTAAGATAATCTTTACAGTTGACGCTTAAACTTCTCCAATAATTGATAAAGTCAACACTGACTTACCTTTATGTTGATGAGCCTTTATAAGTTCAACTATACTAATGACACATCTTGTTCTATGGAAATGATTAAGAAAATCTTGCTCTAACTACTCCCAGTTATCTACAAAATCATGTTCATGATTGGTGTACCAATCAAAGACATTTTCTTTGAGAGTCATATGAACTGTTTGATGAGATGATCACCATACATTCCAGCATCATTGCAAGTCTCAATAAAGAGTACTCTATATTGTTTGGGGTCTACTTTCCATTAAATTATTGGATCTCAGGAGGTTGATATCCATCGGACATCTCCAAGTTATCAATCTTTTATGTATACTACTTTACATATATGAGAGAAAATTTAGATGAGAACTCAAATTCTTCTTTGATTTCTCCCATAATAAAGTCCTTCAATGGACCAATAGGATTCATAACTTCATCAGAGACTTGAATCTCTTTTGGACATTGTTGTTGACCTTATGAATAACTCTCATTTCTATTAAATTTCAGGAAGCTTGATGGGTGTCTGACTTGATTTTCTCTCATACATGTTCTCTATATTATTTGTTAGCATGATAAGTTTAGTATCTTGTTCTTACACACAATTTGTGTAGCCTTCAACTGCTTTACCTAAGCTTGCTATTTTTTCTTTTATCGTGGAAGCTATTTCGATATTCTTAAGATTTGATATTGAAAAAGTTGAGATGAGAGGTAGAGATTGTCCCATTGGTCATGCTAAAATTTATTGGACAATAAAATTCAAGTCGAGAAAATAATAATTGGGATAAAAATATTACGATAATTGTGTTGTTGATTTCAATATGTCAGTGTTACAATCTCTATGAATTCTCTGATTTTCCTTTTTAAATAAAAATTCAAAGGCTTTGAGCTTGATCTTGAATTTGAACATGATTTTTGAATTTGATGAATTTGATCTTGACTTGTACTTGAATTCAGGGTCTTTTGGGACTATTCTTCAATCTTGTGGTCTTTATCTTAATGAATTGGATAATGATTTATAGATTGGATGAACTTGGTTTTGACTTGTACTTGAATTCAAGGGTATTTGAGCTTATTCTTGTAATTTATGGTCTTGATCTTGAATCTTGATGAACTGTTATTGAATGCATGAACTTATAGAGAAATCTGCGGGGTTTAATTCATGAGCTCCTTTTGCTTCTTGTTAGAATTGTTCATCTTTTTTTCTAAATTATGAGACCCCTATTTATAATTGTGGAAAGAGAAGAGTCAAGGTGAGTACAACTCTATAAGGTCAATCAAACTGAAGTGACATGGCCATATTTGATTGATTGGAACATGTCATCTTTTACACATGACATGATCCTATTGGCTCTTTCACGTAACTTGTCATGCCACATTATTCTAAACGTAGCACTGAATTGGTACTCTAGAAAAATTAGGATCTTGGGCTTAGCAAAAGAGACTCATCATTTGTGGCACAAATAAATAGACTAGCTCGATAGAAATTAGACTTTAATCAAATGCATATTTATTTTGATTTAAATAGTTAATTAAATTAAATTAATCTATAATATTTATTTGAACTAATATATTCTAAATTTTTATATAATTTGAATTTTGTATGAATTTAAATTTAATAAAATTTTGTTGCTCAGATCCAATAAATAGAGAAAAAATGAGCTCAAAGTACTTCTCAAGTCTTCAATTAAATAAAGGTGGCAAGTGGATCCCACAATATTATTAAGTAAATGGTAAAGTCTCTCAAACAACCGGAGACAGTTATTTGACAACTACATTATTTCTCCCAACAATCATCTAAGTTGGCTGACACCTGCATTACTGTCCCAACATTTATCAAAATTGTCCAACAACTTTGCATAGTTATCAAACAACTTTGCACAGTTGTCGAAAAATTTAATAGTTGTTGGGAAACTTCTATAATTGTTGAGACACAATTTATAGTTATTAGAGAAAAAAATATTAAAATAAGAAATTGAAAAAGAATTTTTCACTTTTACCTAATTTTGAAAACTTGAAGGACCCTCCACTTAATTGATAAACTTGTTTGTCAACTTTTATTCAAAATCCCTCATAACTATATCTGAGACTTAGCTTCAGATAACCTTTAACTCCTTATTCCTTTAATTATAAGGTGTTATCTTCGGTAAGTGTGGTTGGTTCTTTAAGATGTGATGATTCAGTGATTCCCTTTTAACACTAGTGACAGTGCCCAAGCACACACGCAAGTGTACGTGGTCCACCAAGTAGTATAGTGTCCTTTAAGAAATCCGAATATCAATCCCACAGGGACTTGATTTTGCCAACTATCCAATTTTAGTTTAACGATTGAGAAAAAGTAAACAATAAAGTATTCTAGTTTAATAATTGAGAAAAAGTAAACTGGAAAGTTTTATAATTGTAAACTAAAAATTAAACTAAACTAATGTGGAAAATTAAATACTTAGGACAATCAATGGATAGAAGCCCAAGGTTAAGGCTTGCAAACAATCATACTATGTTATTGAACTTCATTCATTAAATTGCTTATCTTGGTCGTTGATTCGTAGGGTTAATCACATGATCATGGTCTCTGACCCTCTAATCTTTTACCTAACTTGAATATTACAACTACATCGTTGAGCGGGAATGTAATAGTCCAATTAAGTTCATTAAGATATCATCCTACGTTTGAATCAAGTAAGGAATCTAAGTACATCCCTGTCCTAGACTCTAAGTTGAATTCCTTATTTCATAAAGGAACACAAACCATACTTTATTCATCCCCATGTTCTATCTTCCTATTCCCCCTCCCGAGATCACAAAGTTGACAATTGATGTATTCTAAGGGTAGATAATCCTTAAAGTAGTTAAAACAAGGATAAAAAAACAACCATAATGATAAGCAATTAAACAAAATTAATTCAAAATGAAAGTATTCATGATCTTAGCCTTAACTCCGGAAAAAGAGTTTTAGACTTTAATGGATTGATGATAAACACCATAAATAAAACTAAATTAAATAATAAAACCCTAAAAGAAGTATTGAGCATCCCCAGAACTAGTCCAAGACATCCAAAAGTATGTAGCAATGTGTGCAACGTTATGTATTTATAGTAGCCATTCATAATCCAATTAGGAGTGCACAATATCACGTTAAATTGATGGTCCACCAATCATATGATTAATAGGAGAAAAATTCATGTGAAATTTATCATGGGAATACAACAGGCGACACATGCTATAGAGTACCGAAGTAGAGAGGGTGCCGCCCTGGGTTGAGCCCCGGATTGGGTGAGGTGTCGCCTTGATTAGAGCCTCGTGGGCTTATAGCCTTGATTCATTGTTTTGGTGCCTTCTGAACCATTTGGAGTGCTGCAGGCGCCGAAAGGAATTTCCACGCTACTTCACTCGTCCAAGACATTTCAAGTATCCAAATTTGTATCAAGTTGCATATTGTGATTTCGTGATCCATTCCAAGCCTTTTTGAGTTATTTCCTCTTGATTTGACGCTTTTATATCCTTAATATATCATCATAATCCATTTACCAAGCATCCTATAGCATTAAAAACAACAATTTAAAGCTAAAAATAACACAACATCCAACACGATGAGCTAGAAACATGTTTTGACTTTGATTTTTAGCTCATTGTTTTGACTCTAGTTTTGATCCAATTGACCATTGAACATTATAATCAAGTTATTTCAAATATAAATACTCAATAAAAACCTTAGAAACTCATTAAAAACATTAGAACCCAACACGATAGACTGGACAAACACCTAGCTCAAGCTAGTCACAGTAGTTTTCTCGGTTGAACTTAAAATGATCAATTTGAATCAAAACTTGTTTGAAAACATTATTAAACATTGTAAACACATACTTGTAAACTTAGATACACATTTATCTCATTATCAAAACGTTAATAACATGAATCATCCTTAAAAAAAGGCTAAGAAGACTAGAATAGCAAGGGCTAGAATGCATAAATACACCCAACATCACCACCCCACACTCAAAACCTTGTTCGTCCTCGAACAATTCTTAACTATACACATAATGAGATGAAGAGACTCCATACTTTTAATGCATCCAAGAAACTCAAGCTAGTACTATAATGACTACATGAAATGCAAGTTTACAACCTTTCAACAACCTATTCACACCTTTTCCATCTACCCATATCTTTTTGTTTTGCCATATCTCTTTTAAGAATTTTTACAAACCTATGGTGGGCGTATTGTCTATTCCTTCAAGATTCATTTTTTTTTCTTTTTCTCAACCATGAAAATATTTCTAACACCAGTTACATCACTCCCAACCATAACACATTAAATATAAATACCAATAACTATTATCTTAGGACATCAATTTTACCTTCCTCCTACTTCATGAATTTCACACTCCTTAATTATTTTTACAATTAAAACACTTAGGAGCTTTTTCGATCAAATTAAGGTCCATTTACGAAAGGGGATTAGGCTACATATGAGTATACCAAAGAAAAATAAGATAAAGGCTCAATGGGGCTCACTAGGATTATGCACAAAGATAGGAAAAAATGAAGGTAAAAATAAGGCTATCAAAGATATGCCTATATCATCTCCTAAACCCACACTCTTTATTTCGCTTTATACACACATCAGGCAAGTTCTATTTATCCATGCAACAAGGAATATACAATAAACTCACATCACACATAGCACATGCTCAACTCAAATAGGATCATCATAGACTCCCAACCAAATAATAGCATGAATTCAAATTTTAAGCTAACAAGTACAAGAGTCACAAACATGAGCCGAAGAGTCTCAAAAGTAGAAATTCCCTCAATAAACATGCTTTTACCAAACAAAATACTTGCACCATGCAATAAAAAATAGTACCAACTCAAATATCTCACTTATTCCTATCCTATTATTTTTTAAATTAAGCCAAAAATTGGAATTTTCCCACCTCATACTTAAAAATCTACTTTGTCCCCAAAGTGAATTTTAAAAGTGAGAGATCAAAATACTCCTTGAGGCCTCTAGGCCTAGCTAGTACCATCTTTACACATAAAGGAGGTTCATGGGACCCCACACTCAATTTTTGCCATGCTTCTTAGCTCAAGTTTCCAGTACCCAAACTTCCCATCAACTTGTGACTCAACAAAAACTAAAACTACGTGAAGTAAAAAAATTTAAAACTAAAAAGAAAACATACCTTAGCTTGGGTTGCCTCCCAAGAAGTGCCTAATTTGGTGTCGCAACACGACCAAATCAACTTTTTCCTCCACCTTGAGGATATAAACTTTACCTAAAACTTCACATCCATCTTTTTTCCTCACTCATAGAGTAGTGGTACAAAGATTAATGAACTCGAGTAATGGATGATGCATGGTAAACCACTCGGCCTTGAGGTTAGGTGTGTTTTTATGTTTCTTATTTGGTGCAAAATCAAGAATATAGGATTCTTGTTCCTTATATTCACACTCTTCCACAAAAACAACAACAACAATAACAACAAAAAAGATATTATCTAACCATAATGTAGAAAAGTGCTTTGAATGAGGCCTAACCAATCCTACTTCAATATTTACACTATCCTCAACACCCTCACTCTTATTCAATTTCTTAATTCCAGTCTCAAAAGAAAGATGACAACTGAATGGCTGGAATTCTTGTAGTGGTGGTTGTATCCCTTTAACCTATTCAACAACTATATTTTTGAGTACTCAGACTTCTTCAAATTATTAGCAACTTTGTCAATAATAGGTTGGGAAGTCAATTCTACATCTACCTGCAACTGATTATACACTTGCTTTGTAGCCTCTCGATGGTTCTTCATGTCTGGAAACAACTATACTTGAGACATTAAAAGTTGTTTTAGTATCTTCTCCAATTTGCTAGTTTGAGTTGTGGCTTGTATGTTTGGTTGTTGCTGCTGAAACTGCCGCTGGTTGTTCTATGATTGAATTTGTGGCTGATTTTGGACATTTTGATTGTAATTATTTTATAATTTTGCCTTTTAGCATAGCACACAAATAATTCTAAATCGGGAATGACAGCACACTTAGTTGCAGTATGACCACAAGCCAAACACCAAGTTGAAGTCTATTCCACAGATAGAAAATATCTGCATCATATTATGAAGGTCCCATCTACGCACTTCCATCAAAATCTGGACAATAAGTCTTATGATGTGGTCCTCCACAAAAACAACGAGAATTATCATCACTCCAAAACTATCTATCTCAGGCTGACGTATTAGAAGTGTAATAAAAAGAGAAATAACAGAAACTAAAAATAATTCACTACGTAGTAAAATGGCCTTCAAGAAAGCCGAATATCGATCCACAGGGACTTGGTTTTGCCAACTATCCAATTCTAGTTTAACGATTGAGAAAAAGTAAACAATAAAGTATTCTAGTTAATGATTGAGAAAAAGTAAATAGAAAAGTTTTAAAATTGTAAACTAAAAAGTAAACTAAACTAGTGCAGAAAAGTAATGACTTAGGACAATCAATGAATAGAAGCCTGGGGTTAAGGCTTACGAATAATTATACTACGTTATTGAACTTCATTTTTTAAATTGCTTATGTTGGTTGTTGATTCGTAGGGTTAATTGCATGATCATGGCCTCCCAACCTCTAATCTTTTACCTAACTTGAACATTACAACTACACCGTTGAGCGGGGATATAATAGTCCAATTAAGTTCATCAAGCTATCATCCTACATTTGAATCAAGTAAAGTATCTAAGTGAATCCCTGTCCTAGATGCTAAGTTGAATTCCTTATTTCATAAAGGAATATAAACCATACTTTGTTCATCCCCATGTTTTATCTTCCTATTCCCCCTTCAGAGATCACAAAGTTGATAATTGATGTATTCTAAGGGTAGATAATCCTTAAAATAGTTAAAACAATGATAAAAAAAACAACCATAATGATAAAAAATTAAATGAAATTAATTCAAAAGGAAAGTAGTCATGATCTTACCCTTAACCCCAAAAAAGAAGTTTTAGCCTTTAATGGAAATATGCGTCATCCAATCCCTTGGATTGATGATACGAACCAAAAATAAATCTAAATAAAAGAATAAAAAACCTAAAAGAAGTGTTGAGCAGCCCCAAAACTTGTCCAGTACGTCCAAAAGTATGTAGCAATATGTGCAATGTTATGTATTTATAATAGCCAATCATAATCCAATTAAGAGTGTACAATATCACGTTAAATTAATGGTCCACCAATCATATGCTCAATAGAAGAAGAATTCACGTGCATTTGATCATGGGAATAAAAGGGGATCCGCATGCTATAGAGCACCGAAGTAAAGGGGGCGCCTCCCTAGGTTGAGCCCCAGTCTGGGTGAGGCGTTGCCTTGATTAGAGTCCCGCTATGGCTAGGGCTGTAGGTTTATAGCCTTGGTTCTCTATTTTGGTGCCTTTTGAACCATTTCAAGTTCTGCAAGTGCCTAAAGGACTTTCCACACTCCCTCACTTGCCCAAGATATTTCAAGTGTCCAAATTTGAGTAAAGTGACGTATTGTGCTTCTATGATCCATTCCAAGCCTTTTTGAGTTGTTTCAACTTGATTTGAAGCTTGTATATCCTTCATATATCATCATAATCCATTCACAAATCATCTTATAGCATTTTAAGCACTAATGTAAATCTCAAAGCAACACAACATCTAACACGACGAACTAAAAACATGAGCTAAGACTAGGCTTCATTCACTTTGATCTTTAGCTCATTGTTTTGACTCGTGTTTTGATCCAATTGACCCTTGAACATTATAATAAAGTTGTTTCACATATAAATACACAATAACAACCATATTAACTCATTAAATACATTATAACCCAACATGATAGAATGGACAAACACCTAGCTCAAGCTAGTCACACTAGTTTTCTCGATTGAACTCTAAATGATCATTTGAATCAAAACTTGTTTGAAAACATTATTAAATATTGTAAACACATACTTGAACATTTAGAGGAACATTTATATCATATTAAACACATTAATCACATGAATAATCCTCAAAACAAGGCTAAGAAGACTAGAATAGCAAGGGCTAGAATGCATAAATACACCCAACATCACCTAGCTCATTTGGCCAAATTTATAAAATCGGCTTATTTTGAGAAGTGATTTTCATAAGAAGCAATTTGTGTTTGATAAATAATTTTTTTAAAAAACTTTTGAGAAACAACAAACGTTTGACCAATATATTAAGAGTGATTTTAAGTATATTTTTATTATAGTGCTTTAGGGAAAAGTAACCTTTTTTAGCTTATAAAAAAACTGTTTTTCCTACTCCTTAGAAGTATTTATTTCTCCCAAAAGCTTGGTCAAACACCAAAATATTTTCAATAATAACTTTTGATAAAAAATAATCACTTTTATAAAAAAGTAAGCTTGGTTAAATTGACACACTAGCACTAGTATTCCATTTTATATTTCCTTTAAAACATTTGTTTTTTAAGAGTTTAATTTCTTAAGAACACAATGAAATTTATGGGTTCATAATTAATTATACTTTACAAATTCTATATGAGAACTTTAATAATAAATCTTGAAACAAACATAAAAAGTTATAATTTAGCACCAAATACATACTTTTAAATCTTAGATGATCTTGTATATGTGTATTACCGGTCTTCGAAATCATTTTCAATTTTATTTTGTGTTATAACTTTGGATTTCAGATTTAATGTTTCTTTACTTGGTCTTTTCTTATTTATGCTTTGATTTATCTTATTTACAATTGAAATTCCTTGACTAGTTTGTCGCAATCATCAACCTGATTTCTAGCCTAAGTATGCAATTGACAGTCTTTGTTATACTCGTTTTAAGGGTACGGGCATGGGGGCAAAGGTATCATTGGATTCACCCTTTTTTTCTCTTATTTTCCAATAAAAGCCCTTCACCGGAATGGCTTCTCAATGATAGTTTTCGGGAAATCATCGAAGCCTCTTACTTGTCATGTGCGATGGGAATACTCTTCTATATTGGGCAAAGATAGAATAGACATAACCAATGTTTGGTGTAAAAGTGGTAAATACAAGGCAAGAAGATTTGTAGTGTGATGATTTTTAACTTAGCTTCGACGAACATGATAAGAATATAAAACTTGTAGGGAAAGCAAAAAAGAAGTAAAGGTAGTTTGAAATGGCTAAGTGAGATTTGATGAATACAAAAAAGAAATTTATATGAGTTTTAGGAAGGCAAAATCATCATTACCTCGATATTTGATGATGTGCTTGGACTAATCAGAAAATAGCACATGCCGGGAGCATTCAATACAAGAAAGTACACATCACTTCACTAGTGTCAATGGTCTTCGCATATGTTTTTCTTTCAAGATATGTAAATTATTCTACTTTTTAAACATAATTTAGTGAATGTCCAAAATGTGAGGAAACAATATATATGGGATAAAAATGGGTTGAACGGGTGGATGAATCATAAAGTGACATATGGAAAGTAAAGATAGATCAAGTATATCTCAGAAAAGGCAACATCCAGTTTAGCACCTGGATGCGACTGGTGATAACGCTCAACTTACACTTGAATTTAGTGCAAAGCGGTCGTCGTCAATACATTTACCCAACTTTGAAGTCGGGGTCGAATCCACAGGGAATAATGTGAGTGATGATTAAACAAGTTTGAAACTAAAGCTACAAGTTAAATTCAAACAAATGATACGAAAAGATAAAATGGGGGTTTAGGTTTAACAAGTTGTTTGTTTGTCACTTTAATTTCGATATTTGTAACCAAGATTTTATGAAATAACCAGAATTATGTTTACTAGGGATTACGGTACATGATAGATGCTAACGGTGACTTAATATTCTCACAGTGGTTAGGATAACAAGCTATCTTTATCGATGATATGCTTAAATGTATCTCGACCTATTTAAGCATTTAATTTCCTAATCCTCTCGGACATAGGAAATCACTATGCACTGCCCAGATTTTACCTCAGGTTAATCAACCTTGTTACAACGCTGATTGTTAAATGAAGTATTTTCAAGACCCTGTTGATAATTCACTTCCTACTATATATGATTTCTTTCTCAAGCAAATCAAAGTAGGTGTGTCTACTATTTGCAACCAACAAACGTTAATTAAAATCTCAGAATTATTAAGAAATCCTAACACCTATTAAATCTTGAGTGTTTAGCACATCATCATGACCAAATCCTAGATCCCATAATTCAGGTTAAAGGAATTTAGCCGCTCATGATGTAATAATCGAAACAACTAGTTGAATTCATGATTTGAAAGATAAACTTACCATAAGATGAATAGAAACTAGAGATTCTCAGATTAAATCACAATGGAAGTCCCAAAATAATGATAATAATCTCTTTAAAGTATTTATTTTTTCAAGCCAAGAAACTCAAGAGAGAAAATATCAAATTACATCTCTTAAAACTCAAGTGCCAACCTATAGAAAAACCCTAAACAATGCTTTTTATAGTTAATCCAAAATAAGGAGATAAAATTAAAGTTGTAGCTTTTTCTCAAAATAGACGATTACATCCGTGATAGCTTATCAGGAGTATGACGACTTATCACGAATGTCGTCAGCTTCTCTGCACTTTTGGATTTTGCTGTCTAAGGCTGACGATGACGTTGATGCCTTATCATTAACCTGATGGCTTATCACGAGCATCATTACAAAATTTTTTTCAACTCCCATTCTCTATTTAAGGATGATGACATTCATGACGGCGTATCACACTTTTGGCGTTATATTACCAGATGTCGTCACAGGCTTCAACTCATGCTTAAGTATGATGATAACTGTGATAGCCTATCACAGGGCTGAAGACTTATCACAGATATCGTCAGCCACACTTCTCTTCAGATTCCTCCAGATTTCAACTTCTTTGCTTCCATTCTTGTTGGTTCTCTATCCCATCAGCTTAAACTGTAAAATCAGACATAAACAAATAAAAAACGACAAAAGTTGCTTAAGACTTCGTAATTATTCTTGGTTAAAGGTCTAAAATATGTTAGCAATTGCTCACATAATCAACACCCTCAACTTAAAATAATTTCTTGTCCTCAATAAACTTAAACACAAAACTACGATGCTTAACCAAGAGATACATAAGATACCTATGACAGTTGATCATTAATTTTAGTTCAAAACACATTACTCTCTCCATTTTTAATCTTTTTAAACCCAACTGTGTGTATCCATGAATATCAATAATGTGACAGAAAGAAATCAAGATATGGCATCAACTTAGCAACAATAACTATGCATATGTACAAATTACATTACCCAAACAAGTAGGCAACTAGCAATGCAGCCGATGTGCCCTTACAACAACGAAGTCCCTCCTCACTCATTTATGAAATCAAACATGTAAATGCAGAGATGGTCAAGAGACACTCACTCTTAGAAAGAAATTCCAATCAATGTATGTCAAATACCATATGCTTGCCCTTATTTTCATTGCCTAAGTTTTGAGACAATTAAGTTAGGATCACTATAAGTCTTTTCTTTGGCTTTGTAACGCAGGCTTGGGGCTGGTATGATACGCAAGGATATTTAAATTGACTAAGCCTCCTTGGAACTACACTATTTTTGGGGTCTCACTTATCAACCTTTACTTAATTCTCCCCTTTATTGATCACACATACTCCGGATGGGTGAGGTATTTTTTTTTTTGACAATTATTTCCTTTTTTTTCACAATTTTTCTTTTCTTATTCTTTTTCCACCACTCCCAGCTTTTTATTCTTTTCTTTCATTCTACCGTTCTTCATACGCTCAAACATGCCGGCTCTACTAGGAACAAGACTCCGAGGAAAAGAGGCACGACAACAAAAATCCCAAGAGGACATCAACACCTACAAGTAGCCCCACCATGAACTTAAAATCATGAAATGTCCCCAATGCATCAAATCAAAATAAGAGAGTTAGAAATATACCTATGGCACCACGGGTGCAAAGATCTGATGTCAATCACATAATACGAATACAAACAACAAAATACCTTGGGTTGCCTCCCAAGAAGCACCTAATTTAGTGTAACGGCACGACTCAGTTATCTTGACTACTCAGACTTTATAATCTACCTTTTAGATAATTATTTATGTCTCCATTTGGAGGATCTGAAATGTCAACCCAACTTTTGATCAATACATCTTCGGGGTGTGTTGGGAAAATATGAGGGCATGATGATGAATATTCTATCACGCCACTTCAAAGACTTGAACTGCTTGCCCAATTTGCATTGAACTTTCGTGTGGCCTCATTTGTCAATGGTGAAAATCTTAAACAACCACTAAATAGACTTTAAGCTTCTTGGCCTTCAAGATTGGGGTTGTAGTATACCCTTTTGGAAGGACAAACTCCAAAATGTAAGAATCTTCCTCCTCATTTTCAAAATTCATCATTTGCTTGGGTGATTCGACTTTCATCACATCCACCAAGAAAAATATTAAAAAGTGGTTCAAATGAGGACTAACTCTCAACTTTGGAGTAGCATCCCTATTAGTATTTTTACCCCGAAATGGACTAGAGTCTTCACAAGGATTGTGCTTGATTTCTTCTTTTGACTCTAGTACCATCTCCTCGTCTTTGGCATATTCATTCATAAATAGTTCGGTTGGTTGGGAAATCACTGAGGTTTGATCAACATCAAGATCATCATCAACATCAGATTCTTGCTCCTCATCTTCACACTCGTCCATTATGTTAAATAATTCCACAGACAAGATATCATCTAAACATAATATGGAAAAGTTCTTTGAATGCTTGACCTCTATATTCATATCCTTTATCATTCTTTTTTACTCGTTATTTTCCATTATGTCTTGATGTATATCATGGATGATATCATTTGTTGTGTCTACACACTCCAACCTTATTTGAAGTATAGCTTCAATGCCACTCTTTCTGGTGCTTTATTCTTCCTATTCTTGACCATAAGACCTATTAAAATCATAAGAAGAACTAGAATTTGGGTTAGCATACCGGGGAGAGGGAGAATTCGGTAAATCACTCCAATGTTCATCTTGACCACCACATAACAAACAATCATACTCCCGATAGGATGGAGATGGTGCAGACATCTCTCTCCGGGGAGCATATCTACAATCTTGCTAAAAATAAGGTCCATCACAATATGGACATGGATTATCAAGATAAGATTTCCAACCACCAAGCTCATGTTCATTACACGATGCCATAGTAATAAGTAAACTAAAATAAAAATCTACCTAAAAATAAAAATCTACCTAACATAAGAAATAAAGGAAAACTAAAAACAAATATTTACAAGTTTGAATTCAAGCAATTAGGCTAAAATTCCAAACCAACTTAATATGCTAAATTGGTCCCGGCAAAGGCACCATTTTGGATAACGCTCAACTTACACATCAATTTAGTGTAAGGCGATTGTCATCAATATATTTATCCAACTTTGGAGTCGGGGTCGAATCCACAGGGAACAATGTGAGTGGCGATTAAACTAGTTTGAAACTAAAGCTACAAGTTAAATTCAAACAAGTGATATGAAAAGATAAAATGGGGGTTTAGGTTTAACAAGTTGTTTGTTTGTCACTTTAATTTCGATGTTTCTAACCAAGATTTTATAAAATAACCAGAATTATGTTCACTAGGGCTTACAGTACATGACAGATGCTAAAGGTGACTCAAGATTCTCACGGTGGTTAGGATAACAAGCTATCTTTATCGATGATATGCTCAAATGTCTCTCGACCTATTTAAGCGTCTAATTTCCTAATCCTCTCAAACTTAGGAAATCACTATTCGCTGCCCAGATTTTACCTCAGGTTAATCAACCTTATTACAATGCTGATTATTAAACGAAGTATTTTTAAGTCCCTGTTGATAATTCACTTCCTACTGTATATGATTTATTTCTCAAGCAAATCAAAGTAGGTGTGTCTACTGTTCGCAACCAACAAATGTTAATTAAAATCTCAAAATTATCAAGAAATCCTAACACCTATTAAATCTTGAGTGTTTAGCACATCATCATGACCAAACCCTAGATCCCATAATTCAGGTTAAAGGAATTTAGCCGCTCATGATGTAATAATCGAAGAAACTAGTTGAATTCATGATTTGAAAGATAAACTTACCACAAAGTGAGTAGAAACTAGAGTTTCTCAGATTAAATCACAATGGAAATCCCAAAATAATGATAATAATCTCTTCAAAGTATTTGCTTTTTCAAGCCAAAAAACTTGAGAGAGAAAATATAAAATTACGTCTCTTAAAAATCGAGTGCCAACCCTTAAAAAAGCCCTAAATAACGCTTTTTATAGTTAATTCTAAATAAGGAAATAAAATTAAAGTTGCAGTTTTTTCTCGGAATAGATGACGACATTCATGACAACTTATCAGGAGTCTGACGGCTTATCACGGATTTTGTCAGCTCCTCTACACTTTTGGCTTTTGCTGTCTAAGGCTAACAACGATGTTGACGCCTTATGAACAACCTGATGGCTTATCACGAACGTCGTCACAAAAATGTCTTCAACTCCCATTCTCTAATTAAGGATGGCGATATTCATGATGGCGTATCACACTTTTGACGTCATATCACCAGATATGATAGCCTATCATAGGGCTGACGACTAATCACAGATGTCGTCAGCCATACTTATCTTCAGATTCCTCGAGATATTAACTTTTTTTTGCTTCCATTCTTGTTGGTTCTCTATCCCATCAGCTTAAACTTTAAAATCAGACATAAACAATAAAAAATGATAAAAGTTGCTTAATACTTCACAATTATTCTTGGTTAAAGGTCTTAAATGTGTTAGCAATTGCTCACACATCAACTGGTAAAGTTGTTTAGTTTGTGGAAGACCCGATTTTATGTAGTGAATATTTGGGGCTATATCATAAGCTCATATGTCTCTGTAGTTGTGTATTAGGGAACCAAAAAATGACTTGTCATGATAAGCTCAAAAGTGTAAACATTCTTGAATAATTTGAAATTTCTACTAGTTATGCAGTTCAACATATGATGTATAGATATGGGTCATTATGGTGGCGGATTCATGCAAGGCAAGTTTACCTTTACATATATTCATATCCCTAATTTGTATCTCATCGTAATATTTTGTTACCCACTATCCATTATTTTAATGCTCTATAACTTAAAGTTTCAAACTTACCGATGCTTACTTTTCGGATAATATTTTTGAAAAGTTACATTGGAGATTAGGCTAATAACATTGGCTACTTTTGTCTTATCAATTATTTCATTACTTATTACTTTATTTAATTACTTTAACCAGATCTAATAAATAATTTAACATTGGTAGTGTTAGTATTTGGTTATCTTATTAATGTGCTCTTAGATCATATTATAGAATTTAATTTTTACTCTAATTGTCGTTTTATGAGTTAATAATATTACTTTTTCCTATAAATATATTATTTTGTTTTAATATTTTCTATATTGAACATTTTTAACTTTTATTATGACCCAAACCTGGGCCTGTTCGTGATGGGTATCTCATGTTCCCCGTGGATTGAAGAACACCCCCT
Source organism: Capsicum baccatum var. pendulum (assembly GCA_030864225.1). Classification (NCBI taxonomy): domain Eukaryota; kingdom Viridiplantae; phylum Streptophyta; class Magnoliopsida; order Solanales; family Solanaceae; genus Capsicum; species Capsicum baccatum. The sequence goes on from CM061558.1 coordinate 156,253,548, forward strand.
TTGCCTAGTCAAACAAAACGCAATACACTAACTGTGTCTGAATTTCGAATATATAGGAAGATAGATAAAGATAATCTCAAGAAGTATAAGATACATCAACAACCAATACCCATTCCATAGTAATCTACAAAGCCTCTAAGCAAAACTAACCGACAACCTTGGTCGGGACATTCCCCTGACAATAGCCAAAAGAACCAATAAAATAGTCTATGACATAATGACACCAAAACTTAAAATGAGGTCTTCTGAAGTATGGAAGCTCACCACTTTAATCTGACTCATGAGCTATTCGACGACCACCTAGTCACTGTCCAGGAAAAGTAGAAGTATTTTTAGTTCATGCATTGAATGGGGATACAACGCCCATAGATGGTTAGTGGGTTGAGCGCTAGCATATAACTCAGGTAAGGAATAAAATAATTCCATGATCAATAGTTCAAACATAAGTCAAGTCCAATACACATAATCTGATGCATATATATATATATATATATATATATATATCATATGTTGTGATAGAAAACATGGCTTAGCATGAAGTAAAACATTAACCTAGATTGTGTAGCTTAACCATCATAATAGTATCCATGGGCTATATGGGCCCTAGCTCTTACCCCTTGGTCAGGATCCAATGCGTGTAGCTTTACAAACCAGAGAATAATCATAAAATATATTCACAAGGGACTCAAACCTCCAGGTCATTTATCAAGAGTGACACAAACACGCGATTATGTAATAAAGGGGACTCAAACTACCTAGTTATTTAGACTCCCACTCCAGTAAATGTGATTTCCAATATTGATCCCTCGGGACCTCCACCTCCATGGCTTTGCTAAACAAACCAAGTTATGCCCAATTAAAATATTTATATGTATTCTTAATAATGAATCAAGGAGTCATTCGTTTTAGGTCATCATACGTATCGTCATACCCTTATTCTTGAACGCTTATCATTTTACCAAACTAAACCACTTAGCGAATAGGGACTCAAACCCCTCAACCCATAGGACTCCAACCCATTTTTCTATTTGGGACTCTAACCTAACAACCAATAGGACTCTAACCTATTTAGTAAAATGGAACTCTAACCCATTAGCCAACAGGACTTTAAATATTTAACCAATTAGGACTCAAACCCATTTAGTAAATTAGGATTAAAACCTATTAATGTTTCAATAGACCTCTTATGCCATGCAATAGTTCAATGTGCATAATTTCATGTTCAAAACCAAATTCATATGATTTGGTTAAGATTATTACCAATTCAATTGTCAACACTCACAAAATTGGGGGAAATCACAATCCCCTAGTTTATGCACCATGCCTATGCACCCCCAAGTCCAAAACCATCAATATATGAACAAGTATGTATAAACCACGGGAATATCATTTAAGAAGACAATTATTCAAAACCCTCAACCTATGTTTCAACTAACATTATAACCACATAAATGACAATTTGAGAACACATGCTTTAAAAAAATAATACCTTAAGGAGAGTAACATACCTAAGATGTCAAGATTTACGAAGTGAAATCAACCCGTGGAAGCTCCAGATGCCAATTTCTTGAAACCCTAGCTTATTTTTTCCTTAGGGATTTGAGAGCGTGTTTTGATTTTATAAAGAATGAAATAATTCCCCAAAGGTGTTTTATGGTCGTAGGTCTTAAGTGGGTAAAGAGGGGAATATTCAAAGTGCCCTTTATTAAAAGCTAAAAAGTTGTCATCAGTGACTATGGGTCACTATACGACTCATAAGGACTCACTATGACTCATCACCATGAGTCATAGTCTAGACAATAACTAAGGGACCCTTCTCTGTTAACCTTATGACTTATTAACAGATGCTACAAGTCGTAGGGTACTAATTATAATCAAGACAAAAGAATTGAGGTAACACACTAGTCACCCTGCGATTGGTACATTGTGACTCGTATAGAGTCCTTACGACTCATGAATACCTAGTGGAAAACTTTTGATTGGGGTCCTATGACCCTTCAAGACACCTTACAACTCGCATGGTGAGTCGTAGATTGGACAGTGAGCCTAAGGCTCAGAGAATTTTCAAGGACTAAAAACTCGGGGAGTTTTATCTTTACATTTGAAATTTTTGTTAACGTAGTTGCCACCATGAGAAAAAAATATATAAAGAAGTATAGTAGACATGTAACACTCTAACTTAGGATAGAGAGTCCTGTATTGGAAAAACATAGGAGAGATACTGGGTATATAAGTAAGCAAGCCTTACTCTCTAGTGATGCATTTTAAAGCCGTACAGGCCTGGACCTAGAGCAGACAATATCACTAGTGGGTTGGATATTATAGGGGTCTCTCAGGCCTTTATTGTTTGGGATTCTCATTACGGCTAGGACCTCAACTTGGGTCATGACGAGTTGGTATTAGGTCCACTCTTGTGTCAGACGTGTTGATGTCGGCACAGTTCAAATTGAGTTTAGGTAAACCCCGATAAGGTGGGGAAAAACTTAGTTCTGAGTTTAGGCAATCCCATTTGGTGGGAAAACCTCAACGAGAACACAGAGTCCATAAGAGGGGGTGTATGTAACACTCTAACTTAGGATAGGGAGTCCCACATGGCAAAACGCAGGAGCGATGCTGGTTATATAAGTAAGCAAGCCTTACTCCCTATTGACATATTTTAAAGCCGTATGGACCTAGACCTAGAGCGGATAATATCACAAGTGGGTTGGGCATTACAGTAGTCTCTCGAGCCTTGATAGTTTGGGATGTACATCACGGACAGGGCCCCTGCTCGAGTTGTGACAAGACATAATTTAGGTCCTTAAATAGTTTTGAAAAATAAAAAATTTGTTATATGAAATAAAATGCTAAAATATGATGAACATAAGCTCACAAATGGGGTATGTATCAAATTTTTGTTTGTTGCTTGTAGCAGAAGTTAGCATTTTTTTTGAATCTCATATTATATTGATTGGACAGTCACACTATCACTATTTTTGACAAAAATAATCTAAAAAATATCTGTACCCAACACAACTCTTACAGTCACAAAAGTTTTAATTAAATTGTACTCAATCAACATATTTATTTTAAACACCTTCAACTCTAAGTGTTGCTACGTCACTGATATGAAAAAACTAACATATCTGATAATGTTGTTTTTAATGAATGACTCTCTTGCATAATTTTAGGAAAAGAAATTATCAAAGGATTCTTTGCCAAAGAATAAAAAGGAAGAATTATCAATTGGCTACCTTCAAAAGGAAGACTTTTATTCTACTCCCCAATATTTGGCCAGCACTCAAAGGAATGATATTGTCTTACCCCTTAATATTAATTGTTGCATCTTTCATCAAAGGAAGGAAATATCTCTACAAGTACCAAAGAGTCCCTTGGCCGCGTCTCTCCTATAATTTAGTTTAGCTTAGGTTTTCCTTTATAGTTTCTATTTATTCTTGGAAATAGGATATCTGTTATCCCATTTTCAAGGAGAATTTTTTTTGGTTTGCCTTCTATGTTTGTCTTTCAAATGGCTAGTAATAGTAAAATCACTACTATTTAAAGGATGAAAGACTAAGACAGATATATACAGTCTTTCAACCTTTTGTAGCTCTCTTCTATACTTTTATTAAGTATTGTATCCTCTTGTAATAAATTGTGTAGTCACAAAAAGAGAAAAAGAACACATAATTAAAGTGGCTTTTATATCACAATGAGAAAAAGAATGTGAGTGTATTCTTAAAAGCTTAACTCAAATTGTGTAACTTTTGATTTACAAAAAAAGAGCAAGTACAATACTGAAATACCTCAGATTTTGGCCCTTGAAAATTTCTTGATCTTTGAGCTCATTGCCTCGGTAATGAATTACCCTATGAGTCATAAGGTATCTTGACAGGTCAAATGATCGTAGTCATAAGTTGTACAGTAAGTTTGGCCTAAGGTATTATCTTTATTACAACTTGAAGCCACTGGTAGTAAAGACTCCTAATGAGTCATAATGATCAAATCGTAGGATGTCTAATATTTACCCAATTGGGTTCTGTAATGACTATGACTTACACCCTACAAGCCGAAGGGTCATGTGGTGAGTTGGTTGACTGAGTTGTAAGGACAATATTAGGGGGGTCCTAGAGATTATTTTAGTTACGAATTATGGTAATGAGTCATAAGGTGTTGTTATGAGCTGATGGGAGACTCGTAGCCAAGGGCGACACTTTTTTAGCTTTTAAATTGAGGGTACTTTGGACATTTCCCACTTTAACCAGTTGTATCCCATGACTTAAAACCATCTTTGGAACTTTATTATCCCATTATTCTTTATCAAATACTCCTAAATTCTCTATAAAATTCTCCATTTATATTAAAGCTAGGTTCCAAGAGGGGTAGTCATCTAGGGTTCCAAGGGTGCTTTCTCCCCCAAATTTCATGGTATTTCAGGCATGTCTATCTTCCCCTATACTTGTATTTTCTTAATGTCATTATTTGGATAAGGTTCATATGGTTTTAATATTGGGATTTGAACGATGGGTTGAGGGTTTTGAATGTAAATTGTTTAAAGGCTTCTTCTATGATATTTATGAAATTATTTTGCTTAAATTAATGGTTAGTAAATTAATTTGGGTACATGGAGTTGGTGGATGGACATTTGTACAATGGAATCCCCAAATAAATTGGTTTGGTTTGGAAATTAGCAATAACCTCAACCCACTTGCATAACTGGTTTTCAAATATTTATTATTATTTGGTTTGATGTATACCTTGACATTAATGCTTGGCTTAATTCCTTAATTAGATTATAGTGGTCTTGAAAACCTTTTGGGGTACAAAGGAAGCCCCAAGTGACTTTTATTATTGAGTCTATGAGGTACAAGAGAATCCCTAAGTATTGGCTTAATGACATTGCTTGCAAGCTATTATTGGTATGACGATACCACTTAATAATACTTAAATAATTGACTCCTGGAATTAGTGGTTGGGTTATGTGATAAGTGTTTTAATTGGGCAATAATGGGGATTGTGTTATCTAACTATATAGGTGTGAATCCAAAGGACTAATATAAGAAACTCGTGTTTGCTGACATTAGGGTTGGTCTTGATGATCAAGTGCTTATGGGATATAAGGAAATACCCTAAGTGCACATACGTATATATGTATCATGAAGGTTTAAGGGTACAAAGGAATCCTCAGTCATCAATGATATCTCTGGTCGTGCGGTGAACACGCACTGGGGTCCATCCAGGGGGTACCATGGATCCATAGCCCATGGGTTTATTTATGACGGTAATGCTTCATAACCCAGGTTAAGTTTATTTTTAAAGTTGATGCTAAGCCCTGATCTCCACCCAATATGTGTATATATATATATATGTATACATACTTCATATGATATTATGCATTGGATGTTGTACTGGTTTGAACTATTATCATGGCATTATTTATTTTCTCTACCCCTGAGTTACATGCTATCGCTCCAACCGCTAATCATCTTTGGATGTTGTATCCTCTTACAATGCAAGAACTGGCCATACTTCTACATCTCCTGCATGACTTAGATTCAAGATCACCTAGCGAGTCAGATTAAAGTGGTGAGCTTCCATACTTTGGAATACCTCATTTCATGAATAGGGTTTCCCTTATATTTTTTCCTATTCCTTTGGATTTGGCTATTATTGGGGGCATGTCACGACATTTTGGTAGTATTCAATTTTAGTTCATTATTTAGAAGGCTTTTTTTGGACTACTATAGTTATTGAGTAGTGTTGGACGGTCATTTGGCTAGTCATCAGTGGTTGGTTATGGATATACATTAAAACTTTCTTAAGGCATGGTACACTATCTTGTTATATATTTAGAATTCATCGACCTTTGGGGTGTGTTGTGTTTGGATTGGTTTGGTGTAGGGGGTGATCTTTAGTCCATGTGGGACTTGAGATACCTAACACGGCCATACCATGGTTCTGGTTGTGTCAGATAGGTATTAGAGCCTAGGTTTGGTGTCATTAGGTGTCCAACAAATTTTTTTCAAGTAAAGTCTCCTTTATAGGTGTGTAGCACACCATACTTATAAGGGAGAGCATTTAGGAATGTTTGCCTTTTTGTTGTTCTATTTTAAGCTCTAACTTCCCGTTTGTTTATCTTTCAGATCATGCCTCCTAGAAGATCTGATAATCATGGAAACTCTTCTGTCCAATAAAATGATAATGTGGATAGAGCTCATCCTACCCTGGAGTTTAGACTCGATCTAGAGTCGCTGCTTTTGACTATCCTTAGGGAGCTTCACTAGTTCCTCTTATCCCATCTTAGGTACCCTAGGGTGGTATGTCTAGTGCTGAGTTTTGCTAGTCGATTCACTTTCTTAGCGAGTGGATTTTGTTGCTTCATCCTCCGAGACCACTAGAGTTGGCCAATTTATAAGATTGAATCCTCCAGTTTTCACTAGCTCTAAAGTTGAGAAAGATCCTTAGTATTTTATTGATGAGATGAAAAAAACTTTCACATGATGCATGCTTTAGATGTTGAGGGTGTAAAATTCGCTGCTTACCAATTAAAGAATGTGGCATACTATTGGTACGAAGAATATGAGAAGTTCAGAGGTGAAGATATTGATTTTGCCATATGGGATAATTACTCTAGTGCTTTTTTGGACCACATTTTTCCTCAAGAGTTGAGGGAGGTAAAAATGAAAGAGTTTGTCAATTTGAAACAATGAAGGATGACAGTCAAGGAGTATGCCATAAAATTTCATTAATTATCTCAACATGTTCCGGAGTTGGTGTCTAGCATAAGAGCTATAATGAGGAAGTTTGCTTCTGGGTTGACCCGAGACTTGATTCTAGAGTGTAAGGATGCCTTGTAGAATAAGGACATAGATATTTCTTGACTTGTGTCTTATATGCAATAAGTTGAGGAAGAGAAGAGGAAGCATGCTGAAATTGGGGAAAGGTAGATGTAAGACCCCGCAAAGTTTCCTTGTAGTTTGTGCCTTTAGCATGTCAAGTGAAGTATAATTTCGTCCCTAAAAGATTGAGAAAAGACTTCTCAAGTTATTGGTGTTTAAACCATATAGAATTTTCTTAAATTTGACCTTTTTTCATGTAGAGAATTGAATTAGCTTTCCACCGATACCAATTTTGTCCAAATTTTGCATCGGGGTGAAAAGTTATGGCCGTTTTACTAAGAGTTATCAGAACCTCCCAGGAGCGATGGACGATCCAACAGACCGTCAAGTCTATGACGGACCATCACTCGTCCCATCGTAACCAAGGTAGTAACTCCCTTTTTTGGCCCAAGTGTGACGGCCAGGATGACGGGCCATTAAGGCTGTGACGGACTGTCGCCACTAAGGCAGTGTGGTCTCATCTTGGCCAACATGCAACGGATGATCCGATAGACTATTAAGACTACAATGGACCATTTCTTCAACCATCACATCGAGAAAGTATGTTCTTTTTCTGGCCGACGTGCGACGGATGATCCGACAGACCATCAGGCTAGTGATGGATCATCGCTCTAATTGTCGCAGCCCCCGTTTAGTATTTTTAAGTCATTTTTAAAAAGGATCTTTTAAGTCTTTTCCCTTTTTGTACCCAGATATATTCCAAACAAAGCAAATGACTTCATTCATCATCCAAAACACAAGAGAGCTAGGGTTTCTCCTTCAAGATCAAATCTAAAACCCTTCTCTAAGATATCTAAGAACTCACCATGGATTTTACAAATTGAGTTGAGATTTAAGTTCCCCAAGTTCAAGGGTTTCAAGAACCCTCTCTCAAGAGTAAGAATAAGAGTTTTAAGCAAGGTTGTTCATCCAATTTCATAATCTAAGGTATGTGGGGTTTTGAACAAGGGTAATCCTTTCACCCTTGTTTCCAAAGGCTTATTTAAACTATAATTTTTTGCAATCTATGAGATTTTTATATGATATTGAATTAGGATTTTTCACCCATTGTTATTGATTGCAATATCTTGATATTTCTCATGAATTGTAAGTCTAATAAGATGATTTTGCATGTTTTCTTAAGAAATTGAATCCGGGTTTATACCCTATGTTGTTACTCCTTGAGAATTTAAGAGTTTCATTGTTCTAGAAATTGAAGTATATGAGTATGTTGATATTTTGAGATAAATTGCTGTAGCTTCCTAATTTCTACATGAATTATGAATCTATATGCTATCTATTATACATTATGATGAGTTTTAACTTGAGATTGAATTAAGGGTCACTAAGCCCTACATGAGACTTGAAATTTTCTGAGCTATTATGTTATAAGCTCCCATGATTTGAGTGTTTTGAGATTATTGAGAAATAGTTTGACCTAATGGTCATAGAGTTTTGAAATCCACTCTACCACATGAGATTATTTCAAAGTTGATTTCCATGAGATGAGTGAGATAAACTAAAGGGAGTTGTATTTAGCACCAAGTTGGGTAAGTTACCATGGTTTCTTACCCCAAAACTACGTTCCACCATAGGTTTGAGATTTTGGGCCTGAGACCGAGATGATTGGGCCCAAGGCCGAGATAGTGATTATTGAGTTGAGGTTATACTCCTTTGCAAGAGTATGATGCCTCTCCCTAATATGAGGTTTCTTGCTTAGGAGGAAAAGACGTTGGACTCCCTGTAACTCGCATGGTTTATGTCGGTTAAGAGAACCTCCCTGAACTAAAGTATTTTCCATTGTGATAAAATATTTTCCCTAAAGCTTTGAGATGAGATATTTTCTAAAGTGAATGAATTGCTTTTGAGTATTTTCTAAAAAAGGAAGTAGTTTTCTCTACTATTACGAGGTGATCACCGGTTCTTAAACTAAAGTTATATGATTCTGAGTTGTAAGTGTTTGAGTTTAAAAGAGTTATAATTCTTGAGCAATAAAGAAGTTTTACTCTCTATGAGACATATGCATAAGTTGAAAGTATTGTTTAAAGCTTCCTTCATCCTATGAGTAATGAGAATAAGAGGAGGACACAAATTTTAAAAGCTAAAGTATAATGACTCATGATATTTGTGTTACATGCTTTATTATACATGATTTGTGAGCCTTACATTTTAACTTATTCAAGCCATGTGAGTCATTCCTATTTACATGCATGATTTGATTAAAGAGTATTAATATTGTTTTATGTAACTGCATACACCCCCATATACTTAGTACATTCCCATGTATTGATCCACATATCTGTCTATGTGCAACATTGTCTTGTAATGTAGGTTCAGGTGCTCATTCCTAGCCTCGTCAGTAATTTCTGAGTACCTTTGTCTATATCTCCCCAGTGGTGAGTCCTCATGGTTTGAGGACCTATCTTCAAACATTTCAGTACTCAAGTGTTTATGTTATTACTTTCAGTTCAGTTTGAGTCAGTTCGGGACCTTTCCTAATGACTCTCGAGTTCATGGAATAGTAGAGGCTTTGTCAGACTAGTTATCAGACTATGGTTGTGTTGAGATTTCTAGTATTGCAGTTGTTTGGACCGAGTATTATCTTTGTATTTCCTTTTATTTGATATAACAGTGCCAGTGTTTTGTGTATTTCTTCTTAAATGAGTTATTATGAGAAATGATAGGCTCAAAGGGTTAGCTTGGGGATACTTGTAGCCCTAAGCACCGTGTGACATCTCGAGAGGTGATTTTGGGTCATTACAGTCAAATACCTTACACCCATAGGACTTGGAGTAAGACCTATTAGACGTCCCATCTAGTATAAATTTTTTGGTGTCATTCTTTTTTGATTACTTTATCTATGACACTCATATTATTGCTTCAGTAGTTAGTTGTCTGTCAAAGTAAGTCGACTTTCTAATAAAAAAAGTAATCCATGCCCCCTATTACCAATTTCGGTTAGTATAAGAGCCTGGACTCATATTTATGTACTTAATAGCAAAGTGAGGATAGACCATGTCCCAAATAATTGATAGAGCTCTATTTTTAGAAGGAACATCTTAAAATAGACCTCCTTACTTCAAAGAAAAATATTTCTCTCATTAGAAGATAAGGATGTAAACCTACATAAAGTCCTATGATGTCAAGGTATGGATGGTGATCAAGCTTGGTGATCTTACTCTTATTCTTGCCAACAAAGATGGAAGGAAATTAAATGATGGTCAAGCACCAATTAAAAGCACTCCAACTTTGGAGGACTACACTAATGAACAAATGGAGATCATTAGATAAACTCAAAGGCAATAAATGTGATACAATGCTATCAGTGGTGATGAACATGGAAACATTTCTTGATGTGAAACTACCAAGAAAATATGGGATAAACAAGAAGTCACCTATGAAGGAACTAAGAAGGTCAACCAAACTCTTATCAGTTTTCTAGTTTGTAAATATGAACTCTTTAAGAAGTAGGATAGGGAATCTATTGAATAAACATTTGCTAAATTTGGAAAGATTATTGGTGAACTAAAAGTAGCAGGAAAGACTTGTCCTGTATCAGATGAAATAGGTAATATTCTCAGAAGTTTGCCTTCACAGTGGATCGCTAAGGTTGTGGCTCTTGAGAGTTTTAATCTGAACAAAATGACTTATGATGAAGTAAGAAAAGATCTCACTGCCTTTGAAAAATCTCATCTGAATAAGAAGGATAAATTGCAAGATAAAAAGAAAAATTATCGCTTTACAGCTACAAGTGATGAAAAAATAATGGCTTAGATGAAGATGAACTTGCTCTCATTACTAGGATAGTGGTTAACAATTATAGGAGATCCAAAAATTAAAAAGGAGAAAATCAAAGTAGTCAAAAGGAAAACAAAATACTGAACACAACTGGAATGAATATAAGTGTTATAATTATGGTAAATAAGGTAATATTGCTTTTGATTGTCCAGAAGCTAGAAGAAGACCCTCCAAATGAAATCAAAAGTCTTTCAGCTATTGCGGTGATGTAGAACACTCTAGCCATAAAAATGACAACATTGGAGATTTCTCTTTCATGGCTATTCGAGAATCTAGTTAGGTAAGAACAATTCCCGAAAATGAATATTTGAACTTACAAAACTTGTTGGATCATTCCATAACAAGTTTAAATAAAGATTGAGATAAAAAAGAGCTTTACTAATGGAAAGAAGAGACTGGAAAATTAAAAAATAAAATCAATAGTTCTGAAAAATTTTCCAGTCACAATATTATTGGGTCTTATCACCTGACTAGCTCTTTTAAGTCAATTAACATTAACTCTGATAGTGGTATATATATATATATATATATATATATATATATATATATGATAATAGACATTATAGCTATGAGGGATGTCAATGGTCAACTAACTCTAGTAAGTCGACCAAAGAAATCAATCACAGTCACAATACCTATCATAATAAATATTATAGTTGTGAAGGATCTCAATGGTCAACTAACTCTAGTAAGCGACCAATGAACCAGTCACAGCCATAATACCTATCATACATGTTCAACTACTGAAATATACTCTCATTTTTCTTGTTATCATTATGGTAAATTAGTTAATAAATATTATAATGACAGATTTCATTCTAGAAATACTGACAAGTGGATTTGGGGACCCAAAGCTGTCTAGCAATCCAAATACTAACTCAAAAGGATCCTAGAACACTTGAGTACCATGAAATAAGTGATAAAGCTATTTTGCTGTTACACCACTCAATGCCTAAAGGGAAGTGGTATCTTAATAGTGGGGGTTCAATTCACATGAGAGGAAATATAATCTTATTTAAATCTATTGTTGATTATGATGGAGGTGATATAAGCTTTGATGACAACACTAAAGGAAATTTAATAGGTATTTTTACTATCTCTTTTAATGAATTATATGATATCACGATTATTTATTTGGTTAAAAGCTTGATGTACAATCTTCTGAGTATAAGTTAGCTTTGTGATGCTGGTTTAAAAATAAGATTCAAAAAGAATGGTTGTATGATTGAATGACATGGCAAGCTTCTAATTCCTTGAAATAGACATAGTAATATAAATGTCCTAGACTCTATTAAAATGACAGAAGGACACATTTATCTGGCTTTTATAACTGATGATCTTTGGATCTGTCATAAAAAAACTTGGTTATAAAAGCATGAGACTAATAGAAAAGCTAGGCAAACATGAGTTTGTAGCCAGTCTTCCTAAGCTTAATTAAATGAAGACTCGTATTTGTGATGCTTGTCAACTTGGTAAGAAAACTAGAAGTTCCTTTCCTGTAAAAGACATTAAATGTACTACTAAACCACTATAACTTATTCATATGGATCTTTTTTATCCCACTATAATTGCTCGCATTGATGGTAAAAGCTATGATTTTGTGATTATTAATGATTATTGTTGATTTACTTGGGTTATGTTTCTTTTGAACGAAGATGATACTTTAATGAATTTTGAAATTTCTTGTGAAATGATTCAAAGAGACAAAGGTTGCTATATCTCTGCTATTAGAAGTGATCATGTAGGAGAATTTGAGGACAAGAATTTTTTTTTTTTTTTTGTAACAATCAAGGTTACACTCATAACTTCTCTTCTCTAAGATCTCTCTAATAAAATAGAGTGGTTCAACATAAGAATAGAACTCTTGAAGTCATGGCACGAACCATAATATGTGTATACTTTTTACTTCACAAATTCTGGGCAGGAGCTGTATGTACTGCCTGCCATGCTTTGAATAGTTGTCTCATTAGATATATTACAAGGAAAACTCCTTGTGAACTCTAAATAATAAGAAACCCAATATTGGTTACTTTTATTTTTTTTGATACAAATTCTTTATTCATAACAATGTAAATATAATATTGGTAAGTTCGATCCTAGAAGTGATGAATCTATATTTATGGGTTACTCTAACTCTAGTGGATATTATAGAGTTTTTAATAAGCGTACTCTATGTATTGAATAATCTATGCGTGTTGTTTCTGATGATTCTAATTGTGTTATTGAGAATATTAGCAATAGAGAAAATAAGGGTGAATACTTAAAAGCTGCAAATATTATAACAACCGACTCTTTATCAAAGTCGACTAGAGTAGAGAATAGTCAGCCACATGCTGCTACAAATGATCAAATTTCCATAGAAACCATTCCAAATCAATGGACAAGTGAACTTCATTATCCAAAGAAATTCATTATCGGATATCCCACGGATGGAATGAAAACAAGATCCTCCAGAAAAAAAAGTGCAAACATTGCTCTCATATCTCAACTTGAACCCAATAAGGTCAACGAAGTATTAAAATATGAAAGACGGGTTAAATCAATAAAAGAAAAACTTGAATAATTTGATAAAAACCAAGTGTGGACTCTATTTTTAAAGCCAGAGAACACCTCAATCATTGGAACAAAATGGATGAATCAGGTAAGGTGGTTTGGAATAAAGCTCATCTAGCTGCTCAAGGCTACTCATAATAAGAGGGAGTCAACTCTGATAAAACTTTAACATTGGTGGCAAGGTTAGAATCTATTTGTATCTTACTTTCTTATGCTTCTCATAAAGGTTTTAAATTATTTCAAATGGATGTTAAAAATTCTTTTTTAAATAGTTTTATTAAGGAACAAGTTTTTGTAAAACAACCCTCTATATTTAAAAATTCAAAATCTCCTTATCATGTTTTTAAACCCTCAAAAGTTCTTTATGATTTAAAACAAACACCTCTTGCTAATATGATTTCCTCAATAACTTTTTGACTGATCATGATTTTACTCAAGGAAAAATTGATACCACCTTATTTATTAAAAGAACATCCTTTGGAAATTTTATTATTCAAATATATATTGATGATATTACTTTTAGAAGTTCTAATGTTGTCTTAGGTAAGGAATTCTCGGAGCTTATATAAAGTAAATTTGAAATGAGTATGATGGGTGAGTTGAACTTCTTTCTGGGACTACAAATTCATCAAAATACTAAAAGAAATTTCATTTTCCAAAGTATTTACATTAAAGAGCTTGTGCAAAAGTCTGACATGGACAACTATACCCTCTGGCCCTATTATAAGCTCCACATGCATTCTACAAACAAATGATGAAAATAAATTTGTTGATGAAACAAATTATCATGGTATATTGGATCCCTGTTATATATCACTGTTAGTTGACTAGATATATTATTCAATGTTTGTAAATGTGCCAAATTTTAGTTAGCTCCAAAGAAATCTCATCCTACTATAGTCAAACAAATTATCAAATATCTTATTCACACTAGTTCTTATAGTTTATGGTATCCTAAATCTAATGATATTAAATTAAATTATTTTTCAAATGTAGACTATGCAAGTTATAAACTTGATAGAAAAAGTATACGCGGGACTTGTCAATTTATGGGAAAATCTCCTGTCTCATGGAATAGCAAGAAACAAAACAACATTTCACTCTCTACCACTAAATCTAAATATATTATTCTTGGATTATGTTTTTCTCAAATTCTTGGGATGTCCTATCAGCTTAATGATTATGACTTAATGTTTAAATCTGTGAAAATTCTTAGTGATAATTCTAGTGCTACCTATTTATCAAAAAATCCTATGCATTATTCTAGGGCTAAATATATAGATGTTAAGCCTTATTTTATTAGAGACATGTTTTAAATGGTGACATTGAATTTCCTTTGTTAGCATAAATTTTCAACAAACTGATATTTTTATCAAGACTTTGTTAGAAGAGAGAGGTTGGTCTCTCAAAAAATCTATTGGTATTATTGAAAACTATTTTTAAAAGTTCTTTATTTCTATATCGATTGTGTGCAATTATGTGTAAAAGTATCTTTAATCAATGTTGATTTGATTGATGCGTATGATATTCGTTTTGTTTTCTCTTTTTTGCCACCTGATACAAGTTCTGTGCATATAAACCTTTTGGTCTTCCTAGGTAATCTCTCATTTATTTTCTTTCTTTTCAACTTTTTATCCCATATATATTCCCTTATTTCATCCATCTCTCTCACTATCCTCTTTTTTATCATTAATGGCTAAGGGTTCAAAATACTTCTTCAAGGGCAACAAAAAAACCTCTCCTATTAAGGTAAAAGGGAAAGTTTCCTCCCCTATTCCTCTTGATTTGAATTTATCTTACTAGAATATTCCTCAAGCTTCTTATGATTACTCTCATTCCTTAAAACGTAAAGTATCTTGTGTTCATGATCACTTTGAGTGTTTAAAGAATAAAGTTAAATTCAATTTCAATAGCACTTTGAATATCAAAATTGATTTTTGGAGACCTTCAAATGAATATATTTTTTACTCTATGAAGAACTCTCTCTTGTTCATAAAATAATTTTAGATCTATATATTTTGGATTCTCTGAATATTCCTATTAAGTCATTGTGTGAATTTTAGGTAAGGGTATGCTTTTTTGACATCACCCCTAAGCATACTTTGGAGCCTCGTATTTGGTTATTTTATGCTAATCTTCTCTCCTTCAGATCTATTGAACTTGAAACCTTTTTAATGGGGAAACACATGTTTCTTGACTAAGCTATGTTTGATGCTACTTGTGATATTAGTTGCTCTAGCTTTTTCACCTCCTCTAAAAATCCCTGACCATCGGATTTTAATATTCTCATTGAGAAAGCTAAATGCTCTATTGCAATGGAAAAATCATAGTCACTTTCCTCTATTATTGGTCATAAAAATATGTCATTTGAAAATTGTGTGTTCGCTCAAATTATGGCTACTACTTTACTTGCTTATGCTCTCTCACTAGAACTCAACAAGACACCTTGTTCACTTATTGCATTGCTACTCAGTGTATAGTTATTTTCTCCTCATTTATCCTAAATATATGATTAAAGCATTTCTTAATCCATCTAGCCTTACTTATATGCTAGTAATAACTCATTTTTTGGAATCTAGTAATATTTCTGTTGATATTGTGCCCTCTTTTTCTAGAGCAATGTTATAGCTCCATAAATATTGGTAGTATGGGTTATGTTTTGATTGACGACATCTAGGCTCGTAAGTTTGAAAACTGCTCTATTGGTTCTCCTTCATCGCCAACTCTAAGATCCTTTCCTTCTTCCACTACTCCTGTGTAATACCCCAAGTGTTGAATTCAAATTTTTTCTTAGTAATTGTGCTGATTGCTTAGGGTACGACTCAAGTGATGAGTTATAAAGACTCATCACGAGTTATATAGAGCTAGTTGTGGTCTAATCGGTAAGGTTTCCCTGATTTTCTATCATGGTCACGACTGGGCTTATACGAGTCATAAGATAATTTCACAAGTCATGGTGAGGGACTTGTGACCTTAACAGTGAGATGGACCAAGATTGTTGTCTTGGTAATGACTAGACTCCATGAGTTATTAGGTGAGGTCACGAGTCATAGAGTGGGACATGTAACCAACCCAGTAAGGAGGTCTAGAGTTTCTGCCTAGGCTACGAGTCTTGCTGATGACTCATGACCAATTATCATGAGTCATTACATGACACGTAGCGATTGGAATTTATAATTCCTACATGATTTTATTAAGGGCATGGTGGTGTTTTTCTCTTACCCCACTACTATTCCAAGACATAAAACATTACCTTAGCCCTATTTCCACTTAGTAAACATAACATAAAGATTATTTTCTCTCTCAAATTCCAATGTAAATAATGAATTTGGGGTTTCTAAGGGTTGGTCAGCTAGGGCTAATAGTGTGGTTTTTTCTCAAAATTCTTAGTGTTTTCATGCATGTGTCTCTCCCTTTAAACTTATAATTTTATCTTGGCATGTAATGGTTTGGTATTCATATGGTTTTGGAACTTGGGTTGAGGGTTTTGGATAATTATTTTTTAAATAGTATTCTTATAGTTTACATGCATTTGTTTATGCTTTATGGATAGATTTCGAAACTAATCAAGTGCATGGGCATGGTGAAAGGAATAGGGGTTATGGATTCCCCTGAATTGTATGGATTTTTTGGTAATGAAATTGGTAATAACCTTAATTGACCTTATGAAATTGGCTTTAAAACATGGCTATAAGAATAATTTAACTATATTTGAAACTATTACACTACATAAAAGGGTAATTGAAACATGACTATAAGCATAATTTAACTATCTTTTATTTGAAAGGCCTTAATCACAATGATTTAGCTTTAAATTGGAATTTAGGGTTATGGATTTCCCATGTTGATGGATAATATGAATAGCATAATTCTATTGTCTTATAAGAATATTGGTATGAAGATACCATTTGGTGGTTTCATAATGAAAGATTTCTTGGTTAAATGAAAAGGGTTATGTGTAAATATCCTAATTGGGATTAAATGGGGTTAGGTAGCTCACCGTGGAAGGTGGAGGTCCCTAGGGAACTGATAATTGAAACCATATTTGTCGGTGTGGTGGTCTTTATAACCGTGTGCATAATTCACACTTTATGTATGAAACAACCTGGTTTCTATACCTAAGAAAATTTCTTGGAATTTTGATCTCTGGACCTAATACGACTCATGGGTATAAGTCGTATATTGGGGTATGGATGGTATGGTCCTACCATATGCTGACTAGTGTCGGTTGGTAGGATGGATTTTGCTTACTAGAATGGATACAACTTAAGGGTACAAGTCGTATTGGTGGTTACAAATTGTTTGGTTCCTTGGGTTTGATCTGAGTATGAGTGACTCATGATGAGTCATAATCCAGGGTACGAGTCATACCCAGGACTCACATGGTGAACAATATTTAAATATTTCTTGGGTTTAAATCTTCCAAGAGCACAGATGAAAGGTACGGATCGTATGCTTTGGATACGACTTGGTTGGATGAGTTGTATGCTTATAATGTTTGATCTAAAGGTTGATGCTTAGGATATGAGTGGATGATACCAATCGTAATAGAGGGTATGACTCATCTGGGTCAGTTATATCCTTGTGATGGAATTTTAGTGCAACTTAAGTAGGGGTATCTGGACATTTCCCCACATATCCTAATAGAGACCCATGACTTCTAACCTACTTAGGAGGTTATTTACCCTATTATTCCATTCATTAACACTTAGAAGCTCTTCTAAACACTATATAATTATCTCAAAAGTTTTTGGGTAAGAAAAATCTAGGGTTTCAACTAGAAGATTTATTTAGGGATTGTCTAGGTGATTTCTTTCCATCATTATCTGGGTTTAAGGCATGTTTCTCTTCCCTCATTGTTAAATTTATATAAAGGCATGGTTTTATGAATATTTATGTGATTTTATTAATGTACGATTTTTGTTTTAAAATATGATTTGGGGGTTTTGATATTAAATGGTTGGCTATTGTTTCCCATGGTTTTAATTATGCTTTTATATGGATTAATAGTGGTTTTGGATATTTAGATTGCATTGGAATGGTTTAATGGTAATTGGAATTGGTTTCAGTCATATTATGCCCCCAATATGTTTGACAAAATGCTTATAATGATATGTTCATTGCATTGACTTGTAACACCCCAATTTTTTGAACCGAAATGCTACACGGTGCTTATGACCCCGAAGGACCACAAGATAACCCATGACTGATATCTATACCTGTATACTTCATAATATAACATAAAAATGCGGAAACATGTACTGAATTTCCATAAGGTTCAACTGAATAAATATCTGATAAGAACAATGTCTGAAAATGGTATAACCATACCAAAATAAATCTGAAATAACTATCTGACATGCTATAATCTGGAAAGCCTCTAAACTGTCTGAACAAGGAGTTGATGGGACATGTCCCCAACTAACTCCAACTACTGAAATAAACTTAAAACTGAAATAGTAATGAAATCATCGTGTCCTCGAAAGATGAGGGATTACTTCTAACTCTGACTGCTGTTACTGGAATCTACTGTTTATCTAGAGCTCGTGCCTTTGAACATATGGTGTAATATAAGAGAAAAAACCATAGCATAAATGCATCAGTATGACTGAATGTACTGAGTATACGAGTGAGGTAGGCTAAATGCAAAAGGTTATATGCATGAACAATGCTGACTAGTATGAATATGAGAATATATACATGCATAAGCAGCTATAACTGAACTCGTGGTGATACTGACTACTGATTTTGATTACTAACTACATAACTTCACTGATACTGAGGTATTGAATAGATGAATGACTATTTTTGACAGTTTGAATTATGAAGAACTGGTCTGATTGACTGTGTCTAACAGTTCTAAAACTGAATACTGATAACATAGCTATGATGACTGATATAACTATGATGATCGGAGTAATCGATGTAACTGATGCTGAGCCACTGTATCTGACAGTCTAAGTTCTGATATTCTAAAGAACTATCTGAGTCTATTACTAAAACTAAGATTGAGACTGAAACTGAGACTGTGGGAGGTAATCATCTAACCGACATGCCTCAGAATTGAACTGGTTGGGGTCCAACCTGTAACCTCAGCTAGAAGAGTGTCAATACCATTCCACGGGTAGAGACAACATGTGAGTAAACCCTATTCTATCTTGGAGCTCATTCTGTGTACCCTGCTTTCAGGTAAACTCAAAGGAGATGCATTAGCCCTATGGGTAGGGACATCTTAACCTATGCTGGCTACGTAGTTCTGTAATGGAAGGATTGCTTCTAGGAATCACACCCTCTGACTGTGATAGGTGAGTCCCCATCCTTGGGTTCACTTGGTGCTGAATCCTAACCCCAACTGAAAGACACTGAACTGATTTGGTGAACTGAATTGATTGACTGAACTTAACTGATTAACTGAACTGATGTTAGTGGGATTGTTTAGCAGAGCTACACTGAGTTTATGAGAGCACTGATCTTACTAAGTATTGAGTTCTTGAAATTTCTGAGAGTACTGAATTACGGAGATTACTGAAGTTACAGAGAACACTAGAATTTCTGAAGTTTCTGATATCACTAAGTACTGAGATTATTGAGATTAGATATGATTAACTGAGTTACTAAACTTTCCTGAATCACATGACTGATTGAGTTCTATGGAACATGGCTTGACTGAGAGTATTGTAAAATCATGACATGGCTCTAGGCACACAGCTATATTTTTTGGGTACAAGTACCCCCTGGACTCGATAAAAGGAAATTGACACACATGACTTACTTGATCATAAGAGTAGAGTCCAAAATTCACAATATCTGTAATGCCCCGTATGTTTCTAGGCTAAGAGATGAACCTTTTTTCCTATGTATGAAACTTCCTATCCTGTGAGTAGCATTTTAGTGCATGACTTACAATGAGTATCCTAGCGATAAGATAGCTTATGATATATTAAGCATGTTCATATGAGTCACTTAAGGTAATACAAGCTTAGAGTTTTTGAGTCGATCAAGTTTTATTGTTCGATTTTGCAAGGGTCATATTTGAACGAGTATAACTCAATTTTAATATGGTATTTTGGCTGATTTAGACCCACCAAATTGTACATAATCGAATTATCTTTCCAACGATACCAATTTCGCCTTAATCCAATACCCGAGCAAAAAGTTATTCCCTTTTTCGTGAGAGACAGTAAGGATAGGCGATTGGTTAGGCGCCGACCAACCCAAACATAGGCGACTGGTTAGGAGCCGCCCAACCTATCTTAGGCAATCACTTGGGCGCCGCCTAAGTCAGTTCCAGGTGTCAAAAACACTCTTTTTTGAGTTATTTTAAGGGTAATTAAGTCTTTTAACACTCCTTACACGTCCCTAAACTTAACCCTACGAAATATATTGCTTCTAAACATATTACAACCCTATTAACACCTCAAAGATCATCATCCAAGAGAGATAAAAGAGAAAAACAACTAGGGTTGCATAATTAAGCTTGAAGATCCAATTTCAAAGAAATTCCTCCGTCAATCTTCAAGAACCTCCCTTCAAAGTTATGTGTAGTGTTCATCCACGGATTCCTTTCATCCGTGGAGTTTAAGAATCAATCTTTAAAATACAAAAGCTTGGTTGATTGTGGTGATATGATCTTACCAATGTTGATGCTTGTTTGTTTTTCTATATAATAGTATTGTGACTGTATATGTCGTGAAAGTTATGTTGTTAGTTGAAAAACATGATCTTTAGATGGATTGATAGAATCAAGTATGGAATCCATCTATGCCTTAAAGAATCTTTCCATGCGATTGCTATAAATAGTATATGTTGTCGGAATGCCCATGATATTAGAATTTTAGAATTATGACTTGATTATAAGCATTCCTATTCATGATAGATATTATGATGACCATGTATTGCATGAAATCCCCCACTCATGTATTATCGATTTTCATTGATGGTCGTGTAGTCAAGAATTTCAAGTTGTGTCAGTTTCCATTGATCGAGTCCTGGGTAATATCAGTAATCTCAGTAGTCCAGTAATCTCAGTAATCTCAGTGCTCAGTAACCTCAGAAACCTCAATAGTTATAGCCAATCTCAGTAAATTTAGTACTCTCAACCAGTCCTCACAACTCAGTACATTCCTTCAGTCATTGGAATCCAGTAAACTCAGTTTAGCTTTGCTAAACAATACAATTAGCATCAGTCCAGTTAATCAGTATCAGTTCAACTAATCAGTTCAGTTCAACTATTCAATTCAGCTTAGTTATTCAGTTCAGTGTACTTCAGATAGGAGTAAAAGTTAGCTCCGAGTAAACCCAAGGATGGGAACTCACCCTCCAGTTCAGGGTGTGATTCTTAGTAGTTATCCTTGTGTTCCAGAACTACGTAGACAACGTAGGTTGAGACATCTTAACCCGTCAGATTAGGTTTGATGAGGTGGATTAACCCATCAGTTTAGGGTTCCCACTGTTCTCATTGAGTAACTTCCAGATAAGGGTCACTCACAGGCTGTCCTTACCCGTGGCACGATATTGACACCCCTCCAGTCGGGGAAGAGATTGGACACCAGCTTAGCTATAACGACATACATGGGGCATGTTGGTTAAACACTACTTCCCACAGTTTCAGTTATAGATTATAGGACTATCAGCTATAACTACCCAGTCTCAGTATAGAACTCAGATAGCTCTTTAATTTTAGTATATCAGGGATGTCAGATACAGTTAACTTAGAAATAGAATAGAACTCAGATAATTTCCTTCAGATTTATAGACTGTGAGATATAGTCACTTATGTTATCAATCACAACAGTTATCAGAACTCATGCTATTAGTACTCAGCTTCACGATTGTCAGATATGGTCAATTAGATCAGTTCTTTATAATTCGAACTATCAGAAACAATCATTCATTTATCAGTAATAAAATATCAGTCTCTTAATATATCAGTAATACAGTATCAGTTCCATCACTTATTAGTGATTTACACATCAATATCATTAAACTCAGTCTTTTAGAATCTCATTATCAGTACACTCATATTATTAGTATTCAGACTTAGTAGTCTGTATCTCCACAATTTCAGTTACAGTTACGTATACATGTATGTACTCTCACGTTCATATTAGTTAGTATTGTCCATGTATATAACCCTTTGCATTTAGCCTACCTCACTCATATACTCAGTACATTCAAACGTACTGGCGCATTTGCGTATGGTGATTTCTTTTATGTTACACCATAGGTTTAGAGGCATGAGCTCCAAATCAGCAGTAGATTCCAGGATCAGTAGTCAGAGTTAGATGTGAGTCCTCATCCTTTGAGGACATGATGATTTCATTTCTATTTCAGTTTTCACTTTATTTTAGTAGTTGGAGTTAGTTGGGGACATGTCCCATCAACTCCTTATTCAGTTCAGTTAGAGGCTTTTGCACTAGATGTCAGATTAGATGTTCAGACTTCAGTATTTATGTTCCTTTTTGGTATTGATATACCATATTTTTAAAATATGTATTAGTATTGAACCTTATGGCCTTACAGTTTATGTTTCCACATATTTTATGAGATATTATGCAGTTTAAAGGTATAGATATCAGTCATGGGTTAGCTTGTGGTCCTTCGGGGTCATGAGCACCATGTAGCATTTCGGTTCAGAAAATTGGGGTATTACAAACTTGGTATCAGAGCCTAAGGTTCAACAGTGTCCTAGGAAGTGTGAAACCTGCATCAAGTGGAGTCTAGTACATGGGCGTGTTGTGCACCACACTTATGTGCAAGAGACTATGAGATGTTTTAGGAACAGTTTCCATTCTTTCATTTCTCAAGATCGTGATATAGTAAGTTTCTTTAAGGAAACCATGTAGATTCATATCATGTACCCCTCATGTGCACTTTACCTTACTTTTAAGGTAATAGAAACAGTGAAGTTCAAAGTCCTAAAGACAGGGTTTTCTCAAACAGTCCCTACGGTCAGTTATGAGATTAGCAACAAACTCAAAAGTATCCCATCAGTTCATTATTGTTCCAAGGTCGTATAGATTTTATTCATGATCATGAGAACTCATTCTTAAACCCAGAAGTTTAGCAATAGTAGAGTTGGGATAGTATTATTCTATTTGATCAGATTATGTATTCATGGGGATTAGATCAGTAGGCTTGAACAGTATGAGCTAAACACTTAAGTTTATTGACTCAAAATTAAACATGAAGGTGTGAATGTGATATTAGCAATATATAAGGAAACAAAATTAGATGATGTGTTTAGTAAGACAGATAGGTGTTGAACATAATGTAGGTATGTGATGGTAGATTAAGTACCTAGGCCAGACCCTCAGATTTCAGTAGTAGAGCCAGTATGTATAGAAAGCAGTAAGGGAAGACAATTCCAGACCCATTCTCGTCTCAGTGCAGAGTTTTTCATTTCAGCTATCACGAAACCAACTCAGGCATTTCATACCAACTCTATGGTCACGAACTATAATCATGTATGAA
This sequence comes from Capsicum baccatum var. pendulum, assembly GCA_030864225.1. Classification (NCBI taxonomy): domain Eukaryota; kingdom Viridiplantae; phylum Streptophyta; class Magnoliopsida; order Solanales; family Solanaceae; genus Capsicum; species Capsicum baccatum. The sequence goes on from CM061558.1 coordinate 156,277,229, forward strand.
TTTAATTTCTAGCATAAGGAGTCCCTTTTACTCCACAGTACGAGTCATGTTCCATGAGAAAAATCTACTTTCACACACTTTCCATGGGATTATGTGCACCTTCAGTTCCCAGTATAAGGGGTTCAGTTCCAGCTCCCTTAGTATTTGAATCATGTCCCACGAGTATAGAAAACTCTAGACTCAGATCATGTAGCTCATGACTCATGTAAGCATACCATGCCTTCTAGTATACTTAGCTTCCATGACTCATGCTATGCCCCTATAGATCAGATACATTTAGACTATGTCATGTATATCCTCAGTTCAGACCTTATTGGTAAATCCAAACTATTGATATTTTATTCCTCAAGTTTCAGTCATGTGTCAAGTTTAGTTTGTATCTATTCATGTTTTAGGTCCTCCTGATTTACTCCTCTAGTTAGCGCTCCTTATAGAACAGTGTAGTGATGAGCAGTTGTTTAGATAAGAGAAGATTGTTGCATGCTTACTTTACACGAGGGTGTAGTTGTGAAGATAGGCTTGAATGTCATGATAAATATGCAAGTAAACATCTAGCAAGGGGTCATATTTAGAAGTTGGGAAAGTACAAAGTGTAAGTGTACATTTAGATCCTTGACTTATGTCAGTGCCCAGCATGTAGCCATGAAAAACTCAGTTACCAACTAAATTATAGTTTCAGTATCCAGCACTTAGTGATCAGTGTTCAGTCCTTGAATTCAGTACTTCTGTACTAGCTATAGGCTTAGTTATAATGTCATCTTTAGTTTATTAACAAGATTTGAAACTCAGTTCAGTTCCAGACATGTTTGACCATAGCATTCAGGTTATCAGTACTCATTTATCAGTGTTTTAGTACCCTAGTTTATAGAATACCTCAGAGCTATGTCGTATGCTTGGTCTCGCAATCGAAAATAATACAGACTTCATTAATCCATACTCAGATACCTTATTCTACTCAGTTAGTCCTTCTCTCTTATGCATACAACTCAAAAATCTTAGCCCAACTGTTCAGACTAAGTACAGTTTAGCTTTGTAGATCCAGTATTCAGCTATCAGTTATTCAGTTAATCAGATAAGTTAGTGTATTTATGCACTCATGTTCAGCTCAGTTCATGTATCATGTCTCAGTTTCAGATCCTAGCTATTCAGTCATGACTCAGTTCCTAGGTGTCTTGCGCATCGCCTCAATTTCCCTCAATAGCTCATCCAAGTCAGTATTCTTTAAGGGACATAGTATCCTAAGGGGGAGATACATCATACCCCCAAAATTTCATGACATAAACATGCTGCTCTATTTTCTTTTGATGAATCCAGTTTAGAGAAAGGGTACCTATAAGTTAACCCGTAAATTCCAACTTCAGTCGTATGCCATGTTTTCAAGATTCAGTTCAGATCATGATATTCAGTATATCTATCACGTCCTAAACTTAGTTATGTTCTCATATTTTCGATCATGCATATGGAGTAATTAATCTCAAACTTATCGGTATTATCAGTTCAAGGTAACAGTTTTCCTTAAACTTACTCATTCTCATGTTCATATTTCAGTGCCAAACTTCGTATTCAGTTCCATGCTCAGTTTTCAGTTCAAACTTGATACCTTTACCATTGCATGTTCATGAGTAAGTTTAGTCATGAATTCACGCATTAGATATGTGTGATATGCTCATTAGTACTTTCAGTCATGCATTCACGTATTATGTCAGTCATATAATCATAGATCAGATATGCATGGATTCAGCCTTTCAGTTGTACATCAGATATGCATTCTCATTTTGAGAAAACTTAGTTTATTAGAATCCTCAGTCTTCTATTTATGAATCAACTTCCCATGCATCAGATATGCATGTTCAGTATGTTGTGCTCAGCTTTCAGGCCATGCCAGTCATGAACCCATATTTCAATAGTATATGTCTTGTATGTGCTTCATCTTATCATCTCTCCTATTTAAGTTAATCTCTATTCAAGGACGAATATTCCCAAGGGGGAGATATTGTAATACCCCGTATGTTTCTAAGCTAGGAGACGAACCTTTTTTCCTACGTATAAAACCTCCTATCCAGTGAGTAGAATTTTAGTACATGACTTACAATGAGTATCCTAGAGATAAGATAGCTTATTATACATTAAGAATGTTCATATGAGCCACTTAAGGTAATACAAGCTAAGAGTTTTTGAATCCATCAAGTTTTAGTGTTTGATTTTACAAGGGTCATGTTTTAATGAGTATAAATCAATGTTAATGTGGTATTTTGTCTGATTTAGACCCATAAAATAGTAGATAATCGAATTAGCTTTCCAACGATACCAGTTTTGCCTTAATCCAATACACGAGAAGAAAGTTATGCCCTTTTTCGTAAGAGAAGTAAGGATAGGCGATTGGTTAAGCGCCGCCCAACCCAAACATAGGCGTTTGGTTAGGCGCCGCCCAACCTAGCTTAGGCAATCACTTGGGCGCTGCCTAAGTTAGATCCAGGTGCCAATAACACTCTGTTTTGAGTTATTTTAAGGGTAATTAAGTCTTTTAACACTCCTTACACGTCCCTAAACTTAACCCTATGAAATATAGAGCTTCTAAACACATTAAAACCCTATTAACATCTCAAATCTCATCATCCAAGAGCACTAAAAGAGAAAAATAACTAGGGTTGCATAGTTAAGCTTGAAGATCCAATTTCAAGGAAATTCCTCCGTCAATCATCAAGAACCTCCCTTCCAAGGTATACGTAGTTTCATCCATGGATTCCTTTTGTCCGTGGAGTTCAAGAATCAATCTTTGAAATACAAAATCTTTGTTGATTGTGGTGATATGATCATACCCATGTTGATTCTTGTTTTTTTGCTATATAATAGTATCATGACTGTATATGTCATGAAAGTTATGTTGTTAGTTGAAAAACATGATCTTTAGATGGATTGATAGAATGCAAGTATGAAATCCACCTATGCCTTACAGAATGCATCCAAGGTGTTTGATAAAATGCCTAGTATGTTAGAACTTCATATTTACATGATTTCATGATATCTAAATAACAAGTTCATGTTAGTCATACACTCCAATATGAATTTCCATGCAAATTATGTGTTGTTATTGTTGTGGTATAAAGTATGTATGATAATGGAGATATAAATTATGTTCATAAAATATATCCATGCTTTCCCTCACATGTTTGATGTTGAATAAATACATGAAGTATAATATCCCCAAATCATTACAATATGAACTAAACGTTACATGTTGCCGTTCCCTTATGCTTGAATGGTTTCCATGCGATTGCTATGAATAGTATATATTGTCGGAATGCCCATGATATTAGAATATGAGATTTAGTACTTGATTATAAGAATTCCTATTCATGATAGATATTATGATGACCATGTACTTCATGAAATCCACCACTCATGTATTATGGATTTTTATTGATGGTCGTGTACTCAAGAAATTCAAGTTGTGTCAGTTTCCTTCGATCGAGTCCTGGGGGTACTTGTACCCAAAAAATATAGCTGTGTGCCTAAAGCCATGTCATGTTTTCATGACACTCTCAGTCAAGCCATTATCTATAGAATTCAGTCAGTCATGTGACTCAGGAAAACTCAAAAATCTCAGTAATCTAAGTAGTCCAATAATCTCAGTAATCTCAGTGTTTAGTAACCTCAGCAACCTCAGTAGTCACAATCAATCTCAGTAACTTCAGTACTCTCAACCAGTCCTCACAACTTAGTACATTCCGTCAGTCATTGGAATCCAGTAAACTTAGTTTAGCTCTGCTAAACCATACCACTAGTATCAGTCTAGTTAATCAGTATCAGTTCAGCTAATCAGTTCAGTTCAGTTATTCAGTTCAGCTTAGTTATTCAGTTCAGTGTCCTTCAGATGGGAGTAGAAGTTAGCACCAAGTGAACCCAAGGATGGGAACTCACCCGCCAGTTCAGGGTGTGATTCTTAGTAGTTATCCTTGTGTTCCAAAACTACGTAGCCAGCGTAGGTTGAGACATCTTAAACTATTAGATTAGGGTTGATGAGGTGGCTTAACTCGTCAGTTTAGGGTTCCCACCGTTCTTATTGAGTACCCGCCAGATAAGGGTCACTCACAGGCTGTCCTTACCCGTGGCACGGTATTGACACCCCTCCAGTCAGGGCAGAGATTGGACCCCAGCTTAGCCATAATGGCATACATGGGGCATGTTAGTTAAACACTACTTCCCACAGTTTCAGTTATAGATTTCAGGACTGTTAGCTGTAACTACCCTGTTTCAGTAAAGAACTCAGATAGCTCTTTAGATTTTAGTATATTAGGGCTGTCAGATACAGTCAACTTAGAAATAGAATGGAACTCAGATAGTTTCCTTCAGATTTATTGACTGTGAGATATAGTCACCTATGCTATCAATCACAACAGTTATTAGAACTCATGCTATCATTACTCAGCTTTAGGAATGTCAGATACAGTCAATCAGATCAGTTCTTCATAATTTAAACTATCAGAAACAATCATTCATTTATCAGTAATGAAATATCAGTCTCTTAGTATATCAGTAATACAATATCAGATCCATCACTTATTAGTGATTTACATATCAATATCAGTAAATTCAGTCTTTCAGAATCTTATTATCAGTACACTCATGTTGTCAGTATTTAGATTCAATAGTTTGTATCTCCACGAGTTCAGTTACAGTTACGTATACATATATGTACTCTCACATTGATATCAGTTAGTATTGTCCATGCATATAACCCTTTGCATTTAGCCTGACTCACTCGTATACTCAGTACATTCAGATGTACTGACTCATTTGCGGTATGGTGCTTTATTTTATGTTACACCATAGGTTTAGAGGCATGAGCTCCAAATCAGCAGTAGATTCCAGGATCAGCAGTCAGAGTTAGACGTGAGTCCTCATCCTTTGAGGACATGATGATTTTATTTCTATTTTTGTTTACACTCTATTTTAGTATTTGGAGTTAGTTGGGGACATGTCCCATCAACTCCTTATTTAGTTCAGTTAGAGGCTTTCAGACTAGATGTCAGATTAGATGTTCAGACTTTAGTATTTATGTTCCTTTTTGGTATTGATATACCATATTTTTCAATTATGTATTAGTATTGAACCTTATGGCCTAACAATTCATGTTTCCGCATCTTTTATGAGATATTATGCAGTTTACAGGTACAGATATCAATCATGGGTTAGCTTGTGGTCCTTTGGAGTCATGAGCACCGTGTAGTGTTTCGGTTCAGAAAATTGGGGCGTTACAATATCATAAGTAGGAGATTTCATACTATACATGATGCCCAACTTTTTATACATTGAATGGAATGCATACAACATGTATATACTTGCATAGCTTCAATATCATTCTCATTCCATATCATAACAACGACACATAACAATAACGTGAAATTCACGTGAAATCATAGAGCATAGAATGTGGACTTGTCATTTAAGCACTATTGAATCATGGGACATGAATTCTATCATCCTAGAAATTTTATCAAACACCTTACATAAACCACTTTGGGCATAGGTTTATTCATGAATTCAACAACCCATATCATCCAAAGTTTATATATTTTAACTAACATGCTATCCTAGTTTCATACAAACCCATAAAGATTCCATCTTGACATTATTTAACGCATAAACAAGATCAACAATCAAATCAAAACATAACAAGGCTTTCTTTAACTTTTCTTTTAAAGCCCTCTTGCCTTGGGAAGAGCTGGAAGAGGCTGCTGCCGATTTTCCTTTGTCAGGAGTTCTAGGGGCAGTTGGTTTGGGAGTCCAACCTTTAATTTTTATCTCTTTGGACAAATACTTAATTCTATGCTGTTCTTCTTTAGTGAAGTTCCAGGAGATAATATAAGATACTCTTTTCTTAGTAAAAAATTTTCACATTTGGATGTGCTCAGGAAGTGTGGAACATCCTTCTTTAGTTAAAAAGTCAGGAAGCCGATTGAGGAATTGTTGGGGAAGAACTTCCTTAGTCCCTTCAAAACAAATCCACCATTCATAAAACCATCTAGGTATGATGGCATCTATCATAGCAGGGCAATATTTAACGAACCAAGTATGTCCTGCGCGGACAAACAAGAAATTGAACCATGCCGACTTGTAGTCGTACCAATTGAAAGTCTGAGGCTGGTGTGGCATCGATAAAGCTATGGGGGTATGTAGGTGATCTACAAACCAGTTGAAAGGGGTTAATACCCTCTTGATTGTAAATTTTGAGTAATCAATGTGGTCGAGATTGCGATCGTTCATTGAGTGCTCGACTTCAATAGAGTCTGTATCGACCAAAATGGCTTCATAGTACCGGTGGGTCTTGAGTGGATCTTCTGTGTCCATAAAATTTTTGTTGTTGTAGACCGGCTTGATTAGCTGGTCTAGTGGGTATCCTTCATAAGCCTTGTCTATGGCAATAATAGGCATCACTTGAGTAGTGATGAATTTGAATTCTTCCTTTACTGGCGTAGGTGGAGTAGCTTTAGCTGCAGTAGGATCAACAGCCTGAGCAAAGGTCTCTGGGGCCTTCATGGCATAACTTTGTTTGGTTTGAACCGAAGAACTGGCTGATGACCCTTTTTCCACGGGAAGGTTAGTTTTCAGGTCTACCAATTTTGTAGGCATTGGTGGTGAGAGTTTTGGAAACTGAACCTCTGTCAGTGTAGAGTATCTGTTCTGTAGTGGAGATTGTATCTCGGTATTGAGTACAGGCCTCTGTGGGACTGTTGGTCGCAATGGATTTGCTGATGCTGAGGGGGAATCAAATGGTCGTGCCATTTTAGGTTGTTCTGATTTGCTCATGGGGGTCTTCCCCAGACTTGTTGGTCTCATGGCCCTAAAAAAATTCTCTTGTTAGAAAATCGGGAAGGGAGTTATTTTCTCCTTTAATAAATTCAATTTGAAAATCAAAACTAGATAGGAGAGCTTGCCATCTAGCAAATATTTGTTTGGAAACAAGATTTTTAACATCCTTTTGTAAAATTTCTTTAGCCGATTTGCAGTCAACTCGAAGGAGAAATTCCTTATTAATAAGGTCATCTTGAAATTTAGTGATACATAGCACTATAGATAACACTTCCTTTTTTACAGTGCTCTAATTTTTCTGGTCAGTATTCCATACTCCTGAAGTAAATCGAACTAGTTGTTCAATAGAGTTGATATCTACCGTTTGCTTCAAGATACCTCCATATGCTATATCCGAAGCATCGGTTTCTACGATCATAAAGGCTTCTGGGTTTGGAATACCTAGACAGGGAAGATTTTGGACCAAAGATTTGATTTTGATAATCGCATTGGTTTGATCAGAACTCCAAGGCACTGGATTTTTCTTAAGTCATTTGTATAAAGGTTGACAGACCTGCCTAATATACGGGATGAAATCTGCAACATAATTAAGACTTCCTAAAAATCATTGTAGCTGGGTCTTATCAGTAATTTCGTTAGGAAATTTGGAATAGAACTTGATGGCTCTACAAATGGGTTTATAACTACCCTGGTGCAAATCATGACCTAGAAAACGAATAGAAGTTTGAAATAACTTCATCTTTTTAGCACTAACAACCAAACCATTTAATTTGACAATCTTAAAGAATGTATTAAGATGTTTAAAATGAGAATCAATATTTTCTGAAAATATTAGCACATCATCAATGTAAACAATTGACATATAAGAGTATGCATTGAAAATATTGTTCAAGATATTCTGGAATTCTGAGGGAGCATTTTTAAGGCCAAATGGTAAGACGTTTCATTCGTAGTGCCCAAAAGGGACATTGAAGGCAGTCTTATATTTATCTTTTTCAGCAATTTGGATTTGCCAGAATCCTGACTTCATATCGAATTTGCTGTGAAGATTGGCTTTGAAAGTCCTTTTAAGGAGATCTCTTTTGTTAGGAATCGGATGTCTGATCCATTTTAGGACCGCATTTAAAGGCTTGTAATTTATAACAAGCCAAGGAGTTCCCCGTTCTTTTTCTGCACTATTATTGACATAAAATACAGAGCAACTCCAGGGAGAATTGGAGTGTCTAATGATTCCTTTAGCGAGAAGATGGTTAATTTTTGTTTTACAGATTTCCATCATCTCTTGATTCATTTGGATAGGTCTGGCTTTTGTAGGTATATTTTGTTCATCAAAGCCAGGAATATAAGGGAGTTCGACGAGATGCCTTTTGCGTTCCCAGAATGCATTGGGGAGCTCAGAGCAGATTTCGTCTTCGAACTTCTTGTGGAAAGTGTTGATTTTGGTAACCATATCCAGGGTTTGTAGAGTGTGCTCAATATGTTTGAGCTGAACATCTTGTTTTAGGAAACAAATATGGGAGGAAAGGCAATTAATTTTAAACACAGTTTCCTCCTTAATGCGTTGCCCTTCTTCCTGAGAAAGGGGACGTAAAAGGGGAAAGAACAACTCTTTTCCCAAAAGGGTTGAGCGAATACCATCGTAATCACTCCAGTACGGGCGAATTTGATTAATAAAAGGAATGCCCAAAATGATATCTTCAGTGATATCCTCAGTTATGACAAAGTGATTAATAAGGCAGATGCCATTATTACAGGTATGAGCTTTGGGAAGCTGATAATTAATTTTCATTTTTTTGCCGGTGGATGAATAGAGGCGAGTGGTACTCTTTTGGAGATACCAAGTGGGAATAAGGCCTTTGACAATACAGTTACTGTCAGCGCCTGTATCAAAGAGGGCGACTCTGTTTAAAATGATATCTTTGTCAATAACAATTTTAATGACAATATGCTCACTATAGGCTTTAATAGCTGTTATGGCTTTGCCGGAAGAAGAGGGAGCATCGTCGCCAGGTAAAGTAATTGGTTCTTAGAGATGATCATTTGGAATGATCGGAAGGTTGCTAGGAGACTTGGGTGGCGAGACTTTCTCTGGAGGCAAAACCGATCTTAAGACTTGTTCCGTTAGAACATTGAGTTCCACTTGGTCAAGTCGGATCTTGAGATTTCTAATTTCTCCTTTTAACGTAGAGATTTCACCTTTGAGATCCATAATGGTAGGTTCAGAAGGTGGATTAAATTTAGCCATGACCTTTTTCATGCTGAAAGGCTGGATTATAGGTTTGACTTTAGGGGGGCTTTCGTCCTGAGGAAGCATAAGTCTTTTGAGCTCTTGTAGATACTTATTCCGAAGCTTGTCGTCGGTAATATGTTCTACTATGTCAAACAGGATTTCTTTGGGTTTATCAGTAATGACATTAACGGCTTTGTTTGAGCAAGTACAAAAGGTGCCGGTGCACTCACATTCTTGCCCAAACTGGGAGCTGTCGGACTCATAAGCGGCGTTGATAAATTCTTTGTCGCTATAGTCTTCTCTAGGAGAGGAATAGGAGTCGGAATCTTCGGAAGAGTCTTTCATAACAGAGAACAATTTCTCTTTAGCTTCGTCAGGAAGATCAAGCTGGTTGATTTTCTTTTTCTTGCTAGATTTACAATCTTTTGCCCTGTGGCCTGTTTTGCCACAAGTTCAACAAGTATCTTTGGAAGGTTTAGAAGACTTTTGTTTAGTCTTTCGACTAGGATTAAAGGATTCTTTCTTGGGATTCTTCTTATGAGGAGAAGTCCTCTTGGTGGACTTAAAAGATTTTCTCTTATGCTTTTTCCGATAGGAAAGGTCTGTAAATCCATAATCATCACAGAAGGTTCCTAGACCAAATTTAGAAGCACTATTTTGCTTAAGTTGCTGCTTAAGCTTAAGGTCAGTACAGAGATCTATACCTACAGTGGTGATAAAACTTATGAGGTCTCCGTAGGTAAGAATGCCATAAGGAATTTGACCCTCAAATCTATCCTTAATTTTGGTTCACACCTTTTCTGCAAACAGAGGAGGAAGACCGCTAATAAATCTTTCCTTCCAGAAGTCGTTATTGCAGTCAGGTCTGATCATAACCTTAACAAGGAAAGTATCTTTGTACCATCGAAAGTCTGCTAGGTTCTTGCAACGAAGATTATTAAGAATTTCTAGGCTCTATCCTGGAAGAGCTTAGGTTCTCCCACGAAATGTCTAGCTATATGGTATAGGAGGGTGGCGCAAGAGTCTTCTTGTGCTACTTCAACCATGGTCTCTTGACCATCCACAACTCTGACCATTTGTTCAGTGGTTGTAGCGTCATAAATAAGACTCTTAACTTCCTCGGTGACATAGTTGTCCCACCAATGTTTTGACATTCCAGTAAAACCTGAAACAACAATAGTGGCTGCTCCTTTGTCAGAGGAGCCTTTGATCTTATAGGCTGTAATGGATACAGCCATTTCATGGAGTTTATTATAAATCTGGTGTTCGGCCAGACCATCAATATTCCATTACTTCCTTAGTCCCTCCAAAACAAATCCACCATTCATAAAACCATCTAGGTATGATGACATCTATCATAGCAGGGCAATATTTAACGAACCAAGTATGTCCTGGGCAGACAAACAAGAAATTGAACCATGCCGACTTGTAGTCGTACCAATTGAAAGTCTGAGGCCGGTGTGGCATCGATAAAGCTATGGGGGTATGTAGGTGATCTACAAACCAGTTGAAAGGGGTTAATACCCTCTTGATTGTAAATTTTGAGTAATTAATTTGGTCGGGATTGTGATCGTTAATTCAGTGCTCAACTTCAATAGAGTCTATATCGACCAAAATGGCTTTATAGTACCGGTGGGTCTTGAGTGGATCTTCTGTGTCCACAAAATTTTTGTTGTTGTAGACCGGCTTGATCAGCTGGTCCAGTGGGTATCCTTCATAAGCCTTGTTTAAGGCAATAATAGGTATCACTTGAGTAGTGATGAATTTGAATTCTTCCTTTACTAGCATAGGTGGAGTAGCTTTAGATGCAGTAGGATCAACAGCCTGAGCAAAGGTCTCTGGGGCCTTCATGGCATAACGTTGTTTGGTTTGAACCGAAGAACTGGCTGATGACCCTTTTTCCACGAGAAGGTTAGTTTTCAGGTCTACTAATCTGGTGGGAATTGGTGGTGAGAGTTTTGGAAACTGAACCTCTGTCAGTGCAGAGTATCTGTTCTGGAGTGGAGATTGTATCTCGGTCTTGAGTACAGGCCTCTGTGGGACTGTTGGTCGCAATGGATTTGCTGATGCTGAGGGGGAATCAAATGGTCGTGCCATTTTAGGTTGTTCTGATTTGATCATGGGGGTCTTCCCCAGACTTGTTGGTCTTATGGCCCTGTAAAAATTCTCTTGTTAGAAAATCGGGAAGGGAGTTATTTTCTCCTTTAGTAAATTCGATTTGAAAATCAAAGCTAGATAGTAGAGCTTGCCATCTAGCAAATATTTGTTTGGAAACAAGATTTTTAACATCCTTTTGTAAAATTTCTTTAGCCGATTTGCAGTCAACTCGAAGGAGAAATTCCTTATTAATAAGGTCATCTTGATATTTAGTGATACATAGCACTATAGTTAACACTTCCTTTTTTACAGTGCTGTAATTTTTCTGGGCAGTATTCCATACTCCTGAAGTAAATCGAACTAGTTGTTCAATAGGGTTATATCTACCCTTTGCTTCAAGATACCTCCATATCCTATATCCGAAGCATCGGTTTCTACGATCATAAAGGCTTCTGGGTTTGGAATACCTAGACAGGGAAGATTTTGGACCAAAGATTTGATTTTGATAATCGCATTGGTTTGATCAGAACTCCAAGGCACTGGATTTTTCTTAAGTCGTTTGTATAAAGGTTCACAGACCTTCCTAATATTCGGGATGAAATCTGCAACATAATTAAGACTTCCTAAAAATCTTTGTAGCTAGGTCTTATCAGTAATTTCGTTAGGAAATTTGGAAGAGAACTCGATGGCTCTACAAATGGGTTTATGACTACCCTGGTGCAAATCATGACCTAGAAAACGAATAGAAGTTTGAAATAACTTCATCTTTTTAGCACTAAGAACCAAACCATTTAATTTGACAATCTTAAAGAATGTATTAAGATGTTTAAAATGAGAATCAATATTTTCTGAAAATATTAGCACATTATCAATGTAAACAATTGACATATAAGAGTATGCATTGAAAATATTATTCATGATATTCTGGAATTCTGAGGTAGCGTTTTTAAGGACAAATGGTAAGACGTTCCATTCGTAGTGCCCAAAAGGGACATTGAAGGCAGTCTTATATTTATCTTTTTCAGCAATTTGGATTTGCCAGAATCCTGACTTTATATCGAATTTGCTGTAAAGATTGGCTTTGAAAGTCCTTTTAAGGAGATCTCTTTTGTTAGGAATCGGATGTCTGATCCATTTTAGGACCTCATTTAAAGGCTTGTAATTTATAACAAGACGAGGAGTTCCCCGTTCTTTTTCTGCACTATTATTGACATAAAATGCAGAGCAACTCCAGGGAGAATTGGAGTGTCTAATGATTCCTTTAGCGAGAAGATGGTTAATTTCTGTTTTACAGATTTCCATTATCTCTTGATTCATTTGGATAGGTCTGGCTTTTGTAGGTATATTTTGTTCATCAAAGCCAGGAATATAAGGGAGTTCGACGAGATGCCTTTTGCGTTCCCAGAATGCATTGGGGAGCTCAGAGCAGATTTCGTCTTCGAACTTCTTGCGGAGAGTGTTGATTTCGGTAACCATCTCTGGGGTTTTTAGAGTGTGCTCAATATGTTTGAGATGAAAATATTGTTTTAGGAAACAAATATGGGAGGAAAGGCGATTAATTTTAAACACAGTTTCCTCCTTAATGCGTTGCCCTTCTTCTTGAGAAAGGGGACGTAAAAGGGGAAAGAACAACTCTTTTCCCAAAAGGGTTGAGCGAATACCATCGTAATCACTCCAGTACGGGTGAATTTGATTAATAAAAGGAATGCCTAAAATGATATCTTCAGTGATATCCTCAGTTATGACAAAGTCATTAATAAGGCAGATGCCATTATTACAGATATGAGCTTTGGGAAGCTGATAATTAATTTTCATTTTTTTGCCGGTGGCTGAATAGAGGCGAGAGGTACTCTTTTGGAGATACCTAGTGGGAATAATGCCTTTGATAATACAGTTACTGTCAGCGCCTGTATCAAAGAGGGTGACTCTGTTTAAAATGAAATCTTTGTCAATAACAATTTTAACGACAATATGCTCACTATAGGCTTTAATAGCTGTTATGGCTTTGCCGGAAGAAGAGGGAGCATCGTCGCCAGGGAAAGTAATTGGTTGTTGGAGATGATCATTTGGAATGATCGGAAGGTTGATAGGAGACTCGGGTGGCGAGACTTTCTCTGGAGGCGAAATCGATCTTAAGACTTGTTCCGTTAGAACATTGAGTTCCACTTGGTCAAGTCGGATCTTGAGATTTCTAATTTCTCCTTTTAACGTAGAGATTTCACCTTTGAGATCCATAATGGTAGGTTCAGAAGGTGGATTAAATTTAGCCATGACCTTTTTCATGCTGAAAGGCTGAATTATAGGTTTGACTTTAGGGGGGCTTTCGTCCTGAGGAAGCATAAGTCTTTTGAGCTCTTGTAGATACTTATTCCAAAGCTCGTCGTCGGTAATATGTTCTACTATGTCAAACAGGATTTCTTTGGGTTTATCAGTAATGACATTAACGGCTTTGTTTGAGCAAGTACAAAGGTGACAGTGCACTCACATTCTTTCACAAACTGGGAGCTGTCGGACTCATAAGTGGCGTTGATAAATTCTTTGTCGCTATAGTCTTCGCTAGGAGAGGAATAGGAGTCGGAAGCTTCGGAAGAGTTTTCCATAATAGAGAACAATTTCTCTTTAACTTCGTCAGGAAGATCAAGCTGGTTGATTTTCTTTTTCTTTCTGGATTTACAATCTTTTGCCCTGTGGCCTGTTTTGCCACAAGTCCAACAAGTATCTTTGGAAGGTTTAGAAGACTTTCGTTTAGTCTTTCGACTGGGCTTAAAGGATTCTTTCTTGGGATTCTTCTTATGAGGAGAAGTCCTCTTGGTGGACTTAAAAGATTTTCTCTTATGCTTTTTCCGAGAGGAAAGGTCTGTAAATCCATAATCATCACAGAAGTTCTACTCTTCCTTTCGAGGCTCCCCTGCCAGCAAAGAGCACTCCCAACTCTAAACCACTTTAGAATCCTATCTTTAAGATACCTGAATTCCAAAAGGATAAGTTTCCTGACCTCAACGACGATTTCAAACTCTCTGAGCAGATTTTGGAAAAAATCAATACCAAACTTTCAAAGTTTAAGGTTGCCCAACAGGGAGAGTCCAGCTCCCAAAAGAATTCTCTTTCCAAGTTTACCAATGAACGTTTTTCTACTAAGAAAAATTATTACAAAAAGCCCTCTCCTCCGGACGTCCAGTTCGAAGAAAATCCCTACCTCTCTACATGTAATCATGATGGCAAAGGAATTACTGAATGGAATATTGATGGTCTGGACGAACACTAGATTTATAATAAACTCCATAAAATGGCTGTATCCATTACAGTCTATAAGATCAAAGGCTCATCTGACAAAGGAGCAACCAGTATGAATTTCCTAATGAAATTACTGATAAGACCCAGCTACAAAGATTTTTAGGAAGTCTTAATTATGTTGCAGATTTCATCCCGCATATTAGGCAAGTCTGTGAACCTTTATACAAACGACTTAAGAAAAATCCAGTGCCTTGGAGTTCTGATCAAACCAATGCGATTATCAAAATCAAATATTTGGTCCAAAATCTTCCCTGTCTAGGTATTCCAAACCCAGAAGCCTTTATGATCGTAGAAACCGATGCTTCGGATATAGGATATGGAGGTATCTTGAATCAAAGGGTAGATATCAACTCTATTGAACAACTAGTTTGATTTACTTCAGGAGTATGGAATACTGCCCAGAAAAATTACAGCACTGTAAAAAAGGAAGTGTTATCTATAGTGCTATGTATCACTAAATTTCAAGATGACCTTATTAATAAGGAATTTCTCCTTCGAGTTGACTGCAAATCGGCTAAAGAAATTTTACAAAAGGATGTTAAAAATCTTGTTTCCAAACAAATATTTGCTAGATGGCAAGCTCTCCTATCTAGCTTTGATTTTCAAATCGAATTTATTAAAGGAGAAAATAACTCCCTTCCCGATTTTCTAACAAGAGAATTTTTACAGGGCCATGAGACCAACAAGTCTGGGGAAGACCCCCATGAGCAAATCAGAACAACCTAAAATGGCACGACCATTTGATTCCCCCTCAGCATCAGCAAATCCATTGCGACCAACAGTCCCACAGAGGCCTGTACTCAAGACCGAGATACAATCTCCACTCCAGAACAGATACTCTGCACTGACAGAGGTTCAGTTTCAAAAACTCTCACCACCAATGCCCACCAAATTGGTAGACCTGAAAACTAACCTTCCCGTGGAAAAAGGGTCATCAGCCAGTTCTTCGGTTCAAACCAAACAAAGTGATGCCATGAAGGCCCCAGAGACCTTTGCTCAGGCTGTTGATCCTACTGCAGCTAAAGCTACTCCACCTACGCCAGTATAGGAAGAATTCAAATTCATCACTACTCAAGTGATGCCTATTATTGCCTTAGACAAGGCTTATGAAGGATACCCACTGGACCAGCTGATCAAGCCGGTCTACAACAACAAAAATTTTGTGGACACAGAAGATCCACTCAAGACCCGCCGGTACTATGAAGCCATTTTGGTCGATACAGACTCTATTGAAGTTGAGCACTCAATGAACGATCGCAATCCCGACCACATTGATTACTCAAAATTTACAATCAAGAGGGTATTAACCCCTTTCAACTGGTTTGTAGATCACGTACATACCCCCATAGATTTATCGATGCCACACCGACCTTAGACTTTCAATTGGTACGACTACAAGTCGGCATGGTTCAATTTCTTGTTTGTCCGCCCAGGACATACTTGGTTCGTTAAATATTGCCCTTCTATGATAGATTCCATCATACCTAGATGGTTTTATGAATGGTGGATTTGTTTTTGAGGGACTAAGGAAGTTCTTCCCCAACAATTCCTTAATCCGCTTCCTGACTTTTTAACTAAAGAAGGATGTTCCACACTTCCTGAGCCCATCCAAATGTGCAAATTTTTTACTAAGAAAAGAGTATCTTATATTATCTTGTGGAACTTCACTAAAGAAGAGCAACATAGAATTAAGTATTTGTCCAAAGAGATAAAAATTAAAGGTTGGACTCCCAAACCAACTGCCCCTAGAACTCCTGACAAAGGAAAATCAGCAGCAGCCTCTTCCAGCTCTTCCCAAGGCAAGAGGGCTTTAAAAGAAAAGTTAAAGAAAGCCTTGGCCGACTTAGAGAGCCAAGATAAAACCAATGAAGATGAACTACTTCAGCTCATTATAGAAGCTTCTTCTACAGGAAGCAGTGATAACAATGGTGATATGCTAGACCCACAAGGGATAGCTATGGCCTACCTAGATCCCTATTATGAATAGGAAAATAACCTTTCCAGGAGATAGAGGTTCAAAGAACCGGAATTATCTCCGAAAAAGGTGATGAACTATTCCTGATTGGAATCCAGGACCCCACACTGTTTCCTAAAGACAGGAATGTTCCATCTTTTCAGAAAAGAAAGGCACGCACTAAAAAGGAATCTTGTCAGCTTTTCAAAAGCAAGCATTTACTTTTGCTTTTCTAAAAGAAAGCACCCACAATTGTCGGGAATATCTTAGCCGTCCATCTGTACACTTTAGATGTATTCTCTTTATCTTTTTCGCCTATATAAGGCAATGTAATTCTTCAGAGTAGGCATCCCCAATTGAATCCCCAATTGAAACCCTAATTTGTTATTGAGAGAATTTTGATGAAAAAGAGTGTGTTTTGTGAAATAATGGCTTAATTTCATGTTTGGGAGCTTATATAGGGGTGGGAAGATGACCCAAATACCCCTTTAGATAAGTCATTTAATTTCTGTAAAAACTTTCCTGATTTAGGCACCTAGCGTGACATGGAGACATCACGTTGCCATTTGTTTATGACCTGGAAACTCACCGCGATATGGTGGAATCGTGGAGAGACACTGAAAATTGACAAACGTCATTTTTTGTTATGGCACAACACGTCACTGACTGAAATGACACTACTAAAACTTTAAATCACCATAACTTTTTCACTGGGTATTCATTTAGGCGAATTTGGTATTGACAAAAAGCTTATTAAATTATCTACAATTTTGAGGGTATAAATCTTCCAAAATACCACATGTAAACCAAGTTATGCTCATTCAAAGATGACCTATGTGAAATCACACATGAAAATTTGGTAGATTCAAAAGTTCTTAGCTTGGCTTACTCTAAGTGATTCTTATGAACATGCTTAACACATAATAAGCTCTATTATCACTAGGATGCTCATCCTAATTTATGTACTCAAACATTAATTACAGGATATAAGGTTTTATGTGTAGGAACAATGGTTCATTTTCTAGCTTACATGACTACTTTTAATGAAACTCTTGCTTATTTTAAAACTTAGTAAAGGATTTGTGCATAGTTTAAATAGCTTGGAATGATAGAAGGCTAAATGTTTATGCTTGTGGGAAACATGAAAGTCCTTCAAGTAGTTTAATATGGTAAATGAGAGGGCACTTGAAAGTCCCATTAAACTTATAAATGGTTGGCTATGGATGATACTTGCAAGTAAGGATTGGTATGACGATACCAATATCAATGGCCTTAGTAAATAAATGGATAGTGGTTTGGTTATTTGGAAATTTATTTTAATTGGGCAATATTTGCAGGATATGTAGCAAAGCTGTGAAAGGTAGAGGTCCAGAGGGGACCAAAACTGGAAACTTATATTTGCCGATATGAGGTTGGTCTTGGTGACTATGTTCAAGAAGTCACACTATATTTTGGGGATGTACTAGTCATACCAAGGGTTTCTTTCTTTTTCTTACGACTGCATGCACTGGGGCATTTTTAGGAGGGGAAGCTGAACCCATGTAGCTCGTGGGTGGTTTAGGATGGCAAAGCTACAGAACCCAGGTAAAGGTTTTATTAGTATTTTAAACCTGGTCCCCTTTCTCAGCATGGTTATATAAATGTATGTTGTATGTATATGGATGATTTTACTTAGTTTTATAAATGGCATTATTTTATCCTTACCCCGAGATCATGCTAGTAGTCACTTTCTAACCTTATCTACTGGCAGCTGTATACCCATGCTATGTAAAAACTGGTCGTTCTACTCCTCCTATTTAGTGATTGACTCAGGGACAACATTTGGACTGAAGTGGTGAGCTTTCATCCTGTTGTAAGGCTTTATTTAATGTTATGGACATTTTAGTTTGTTCTGCATATTGGTTTTAGCTATGGTTGGGGGTATGTCCCAACCAAATTTTATTTTTCTTTTGGATAGAGGCTTTGTGATACTTCTATGGGTTGGAATGGGTGGGATAAGCTGGGCGGCTGGGATCATCAGACATAATTTCTCACTATTCTGTTATATTTCATTTTGTGATTAATTATATTGTGTTTTGGAACATCCTTGGTTCTATCCTGGTTTATGTCCCTTATTCTGGTATGGTTTTGTATGGTTGAATTATTGGTATAGGATGTTTGGACTTGGTTGGGTCGATCATGGTTGTGATCTTATCCCAGAGTCTTTATGTGAGCTGTTACACTATCTTGTTATAATCTTGAAATTCAGCCAACTTAGGGCAGGCAACTAGAGGTTAGGTTGGGTAATAAAGGTGGTCTTCGATCCTGGTCGGACTTGAGACACCCATTATAATGAGGCCCCAAGGCGGGGCATGTCAAGTTGGTATCAGATCCAAGGTTCAAGGTCAATTAGGAGTCCACAAAGCCGTGTCGAGTAGAGTTACTTTTTGTGATGTGTATCACGCCACACTCATAAGGGAGAGACCACAAGATATTTAGGAATGTTTCACTTTCTTAGTATTCTATTTTCAAGGTTGGAGTCTCTGTCTTGAAATCTTATCTAATCCTTGTTTATTCATCTTTCAGATCATGCCTCGTAGATTTGGAACACAAAAAAATTCTTCTATCCTATTTAGGGTTAATGTTGAAAGGGTGCATCCTACTTCTGGGTCCCTCTTTAATATCATGGTCCTATACCTGATAGTTTTGGAGTTCTATCAGTTTCTACTAGTCCTCCTCATGGCGATATGACTAATGCAAAATTCTATCAGTCTATTTATGCTACTGTAAAATTGGTTGCTGCTCAAGCTGAGCAGGGTGTGACTGGTGCTCTGTCTACTAAAGCCACAAGGGTTGGCCAATTTATGAAGATGGGTCCTTCTATTTTTCTAGAGTAAAGGTGGAGGATGATCCATAAGGCTTCTTGGATGAAATAGAGAAGATATTTTGGGTGATGCAGGCTACTAATGTGGAGGGGGTAAACTTTTCATCTTATCAGCTCAAAGAGGTTGCGTATCAGTGGTATGAAGAATGGGATAAGGATAGAGGAGATGTGGAGGAGTCATTCTTATGGGATGCCTTCTCTTTTACTTTTTTTGGATTGTTTATTTACCCAAGAGTTGAGAAAAGTAAAGATGGAGGTATATGTGAACCTCAAGAAAGGAAGGATATCTGTAAAGGAATATTCCTTGAAGTTTCATCCATCGTCAAGGTGTGCTCCTGATTTAGTGGCTGACATGCGGGCTAGAATAAGGAAGTTTGCTTCTGGTTTGAATTAAGATTTGATTTTGGAGAGCAAGACTGCCTTGCTAATTAAGGATCTGGACATATCTAGGTTAACTGTCCATATACAATAGGTAGAGGATAAAAAGAGAAAATAAGTGGAGTTTGGAGATAGGTAAGGTAAGGGAGTAGATTTTCTGACTAGGGAGGAG
Source organism: Capsicum baccatum var. pendulum (assembly GCA_030864225.1). Lineage (NCBI taxonomy): Eukaryota > Viridiplantae > Streptophyta > Magnoliopsida > Solanales > Solanaceae > Capsicum > Capsicum baccatum. Next base: position 156,297,030 of record CM061558.1, read on the forward strand.
CTCAGTCTCAGGGACACTACGAAACCATCACTACCCTCGGGCAGGGTCAAAACTGGAGTTGAAGTCAACTTATCCTTTACCATCTCAACCTTCACACGCATATAACCATAAGAATTTTACCTTCTTTAGGGTCAACTTAGTCAATTAGGAAGCTATAGTTGAAAAACTTTCCACAAATCTCTTATAGTAACTGGCTAACCCAAGAAACTCTGAATATCAATTTGAGTCGCATGTCTAATACACCTCTTAACCACCACAACCTTTTATGGATCCACCATGATCCGTTCACTAGACACCCTATATAATAGCAATATATTATATAAAAAATATCATTAAAATTCATTTGATATCGATTCCAATAAGACATAACCTATAAAGATCTTTTTATATTCATTACTATTAAGGTACCTGAACCTTTTCCAAGGTTTTATGAAGTGTTATGTTGGTGCTTGATCTTGGACATAATTATACATGTAAGTACTATCTTTTACCTATATTTTAGCTATGTTTTTAGAGCAAAGTGTCTTAATTCATATGTATTATCCTATGTTTAATATAAATGAGCTAAACTACACGATTAGTACTATTTCAGGAGTAAAGAAAACATATGGAGACATAGAGGGATCATGGAATGTAAAGAACACAAGACGGAAGTGGCATGTCAGGAGGCTGTGTTTGCGCCGCAACCTGTAATGACCCTTCAGGTCATTTCTATATTTCTACTTATTTTTACTGTTAGATCTTTTCCATAGCTGCCCTAACTTATTTATGACTTGCTGTAACTAATAGCTCGATTACCAGACATTTTGTTTGATTTTTAGAGTCAATTCCCTACTTAGAAGTCTTTACTAGTTCCAAATGGCCACCAGATGAAAACTTTTGTGAAACAATCTCAGATGTAAATTTTAACTGCGCCAGCAACTCTAAAATATTAATTTTAGGCTAGGTAGACCTTTGGTTCGGGGCCCAATGCACCCGATCTTATTTCGACCTATTGGTCAAAAAGTTGGAAAATTAGAATATTGGGTGTGGGATCCATATTTGGTCGATATGTCCTTGGATGGAAAATTAGACTTAGCCAACATATCCAAAATGTCAAAGTTAGTGTGGTTACATAGTTCTTTTGCATATGATTTTGGATGAATCAGGAGGTGTCATTGGAAACTTGGAATTTTTCCAAGTTTTTGGTGCAATGGCGATTGTACAATGATCATCATGATTGTCCCATGGTGATTGCACAATGGTGATCATGACCCATGGGTGTGATATCGATATTTTTTTTACTTGATTTGGGTATTTAAAGGCCTTTTAGGCTGTATTTTGGGAACTTTTTCTTGTTAAATTTAGAATGTTTTTTAGGTGTTGGATTGTAGAAATAGTAAGACTTGGGATTTTTTGTATCATTTAGGTCTCTTAAACTTATAGATTATGATGCTTGACTTGTAGGCTTGAACCTTGGTAAATTGAACTTTATGTCTCATGGCTAACATGAGGATGCCTTCATTACTCTAGTTGGATATGAGTGACCTTTTCACTCATGTTATGGGTAGTTGACCCTAGTTGCTTACATCAATGGAAGTGCCTTAGTTACTAAGGTTGAGTAGGTGTAGTGCTTGGGAAACACCTTTACCTTAGGAATATTGGTGGCTTGCTATATATCTAAGAGATGATTTAGTTACCTTAGCCTAGTCCCAATTAGAAGTTGGACTTAGAATGCATTTGGAGAATTTAAAGGGAGTTCGTGTCCCACCTTAAGTTTGGATTGATGTAGTTGTCTTGAAGACCTTAGACACTTACTAAAGGCCTAGGTAATGCTCTTTAAAAGCATGTTAGCTAAATTTGGTAGTAAATTATGGTGAGGCAATTAGAACTAATGTTCATGGTTTAATTGACTACAATTATTGATGATTCCATAATAATCTATAGTTTATTCTATTAAAAGAGCCCATGACTATGTTATTAATTAAGCCATGGATCTATGATTACTCAAGTTAGTGATAAAATTTCTTTATGTTAATGGTGGGCCAACGAATAGGTTAATTGTGGGCTATTACTCATGATAATGCTTATGGTTATGCTCATGGTCTAATGGACTAGATTATTGGCTTATATCTTATAATAGTCATGCTATCTATATATATATATATACACTTGCTGATAATGTGACATTGATGATGAACGAGAAAATATGGAAGTATGCTCTTCTTTATCCTTCTTTTATGTTCTTTACTTTATCCCTTGTGGGGATTGTCATTTACTTTAGAAATTGTGGGGCTTGCTCTTTATTATTGACATTAATTTTCCTATTGTGATGATATTAGTACCCGACAAGGTCAAAGGATGTTATGATGATGATATTGATACCTGTCAAGGCTGGAGGATATTGTGATGATGATGATGATACCTGTAAAGGATGGAGGGTGACTATGATGATGTACCTAGTAAATATGGAGGATTATTGTTGATGTGCCTATGTGTATAGCTATCGTCCAGTCCAGCTAGTCCTATGTATGGAAATTGTAGGATCAAATGTATATACCATTATTTATATGTAATTTGGGTTGGTTGTTGACATTTGGATACTGGTTGTATCACATTATTGTCAAATGCATACAAAGTGGTGTAACAAATGATTAATGATAACTAAGGATTAGTGATGAATATTGTTTAAATGATTAATCAAACTAGTTGGTAAGCGGGAAATAAGTCATATAATAAGGATTAGCTTACTGACCAATGTTAGTGATAAATAATGGTTAGTTAAGAAATTTTGGCTATTAAAATGTCTATGTGGTGAATAATTTCCTAATATATGACTATGATTATGTGATGGCCAGGAATCTAATAAACTAGTTAATGATCCTTCTTTAGCTAATAAGTAGTGGCTAATGGGTATTGATGATAAGTGGCTAATGATGGTAATAGTATGGAATATGGTTGTATGGTCAATGCTGGTAACTAATGAAATTTTGGAAAAATGTCTGATTGATGATAAATATGGAATACGGTTGAATAATGATGAGATTTGGATATGTTGTTGGTTAAATGACTTATTATTATTTCTCTTGGGTGTACTCTCTAGTAGTATGAGATGCTGTGATGAGTTCTTTATTTTATGCACCAGTTGGCGTATGGGAGTCAACTTTGTACTTGTGTTTGCTTGTGGTTATACTTTGTGATGCGTTATGATTCTGAATTGTCTATTACTTACGAACGACAGTATTTGCATGTGTTGATGCCTTATGTTATACTATTGTTCCAGCTTAATTAGTTATTATATACAGTGATGATGGAGACTATTCAAGTTTGATTTTGTACCTTGACTTACTTAGGATTATCTTGCATTATATCATCTTTATATCATGACTTAGCTCAGTCAGCCGATGATGTCTATTGAGTTCCCATTATTTTGGAACTCATACTACACTTCTGCACCTTTTTGTTGTAGATTTGAGTACAAGCTGTCATTGTTGATCATTCCTCGTGCGGTGATTGATTTCCTAAGATAGGGTGAGCTAATGGAGTTTGAGTCACCTATTTTCCCTCTATCCCATATATTTAATCTTTAGTATTTGAGACAGATCTATTGACTATACTTTAAGTCTTTTGGGTTGTATTGTTGACATTAGATGCTTTTTTACTGGCTCTACTAGATTGTAGGATTGGTATATTATGACTGTTTATCTATATTAGAACACTTTGTTTACATTTAAACTTGTGTTTATTGAATTTGGCCTATGTTGGCATTTCTTACCAAATAAACCCATTGCACTAGCTTCGGGTTATGGTATTGTCTTACCTACTAGAGGGATTTAGTAAATGCCATCATGACTTGTAAATTAGGTTGTGACACAATCCCTAGGGTGCGCACTGAGGTTCGTGCTATGAAACCTAGGGTGCACGCATCCTATGACCCTCGGGGTTGGTGATGAGGTGTGCACCGTGATGGTCTAGTCTGAGATGAATTGTTCTTTTAAATTAAGTCTAGTAGCTTGGGGTAATTTTACAAGGAAATTATGAACACCATAAGTTCGGTTTTGAATATTTTTGTTACATATTTTTTAGAGAAGAGAAGTGGAGGCTAAACATTTCTATTAGGGTTAATCTTATATTCTCAAACAATCTTAGATTTTGGTATGAATGGTTTGATTTATTTGATGTTATTTCTAATAATGAGTGGCTAAGATTTTTATCTAGGGTTATAGGAACCTTGTAATCAATAATCTAAACTATAGGTTTTTGAGTTTATGTTGCAACTATTCTTATATCCTATTTTCTTCATTGTTAATGAATTCTCATGGTTGCAAACTTGAGACTGTGCCTTAAAACACAACTTGCTTGAACAAAGGAGTTGTTGTTTGGAAAAGAGAGTAGTGACAAGGAGTTAGAGTTTTCAATCTCTAATTTATGAATTAATGCCTTAACCAGATTAATGTCTTGGTGAATACGTATAATTAGCTTTACCACTTTAAGATTGAGAAAATTAAAGTGTATCTTTCCTTAAAAATTAATAAACACTTGGATTGAACTTTTAAGTACGTTCCTCTATTAGTACAATCTATATATGAATTCATATAACCAATAATTAGAAAGAATTGACATAACAAGGTGAACATAACCCTAGTTTACCATTTCTCTATGTTCAAATATTACAAGAATTTTCTCATTGTTTTCAAACTGAAATCACTAAATTATCATTTGAATGAAACCCCCTTTATTTTATGGAAACATATGATTAAAAGTCAAGTAATCTGCATACAACTTAATTGGCGCTCTATTCCCTGTGGAATTCAATTCCAACCTTTGTTGGGTTATATATTTGATGAAGACCACTTGCACTTCTATAGAAGAAGTTAAAGCTTGGGCATATCAAATTTTGGCATCGTTGCCTGGGAATACAATTGTCAATTAAGTTTATGTCCATTAACTGACTCTTAGTCATGTTTTTCTAAACATTACTTTTGTTTGTTCTTTTTGTAATTATAGGCATTGATTCTGTATGCCATAGACATGATGGTTAGTCGATCCTCTAGTACCTTATGGTCCTAAACTTTGAAGGACTTTAAGAAGGAATACGAAAGCATATCATAAGAAAGATAGGTTGGTTGCATTAGCCAATGCCCAGGTGAACTGATAGAACATTGATTCACTAGGTCATGTAAGGAATGTGGATGATGATGAACTGGGTGATGATTAGTTGTTGACCTAATGAACATGCGACGTGATGATAATGCTGCACCAGTCAACCGTAATCAGCAAGTATGAGGCAAAAGATGCCAACAACCTGTGGTGGAATTTATCCTGGATGATGATGATGTTTTTTGGATAGAAATGGTTCTACTGGAGCAATTTTACAGCCGCCCTTGTCTTTAGGAGTAAAATTCAATATCACCAGCACAATTATTCAACTAATCAACTTGAAAGGTTTGTTTGGTGGACTACCCGATGATGATCCGAACATGCACTTGATGAACTTCATTAACATTTGAAGGTCATTTGACTAGCCTAGAGTTGGACAAAATGTGATTTATTTGAGGTTTTCCCCACTATCTGTGTCTGGGGAGGAAACTCTATGGCTGGATAAGTTGGCACCCAATTCTATAACAAACTTGAGGCAATTGAAACAAGCTTTACTAGAAAGGTTCTTTCTGCCTTCCAGGATGTTACAGCTAGGGGATGAGATCAGAAACTTTCGACAACTACCTAATGAGGCTCTTCATGAAACATGGATGAGATTCAAGAACAAATTGACTCAATGCTCAAATCATAATCTTACAGATGAGCATTTGAGGGAGATATTTTATAGGGCTTTGAACTCAAACACAAAGCCTATAGTAGACGATGGAAGTGGAGGAAATTTTATGGATTGCATTTTTAACGAGGATACAAAGTTGTTGGATAGGCTTATGAAGACAAGTAGAGCTTTGAATTCCAAGGATTCTAAGGTAGCAAGAAAAACCTATTCGGTTGGAATATCGGTAGAACAATGCTGAAGAGAGGACGAATGTGATCAGGATATGACCCACATGAAAACACAAATGAATTTAATCACTAAGAAATTATTGTCAGGTAATGTGGAGAAGGTCAAAATAGTTGGATCTCATAGTAGGGAAGTTGAATCTAATTCAGAGAAGGAGGCTAACTACTTCCATAACCAAGGGGGTTTTCGTGCTAGTGGACAAGGAAAATAAGGTTGGAACTATCAAAGTGCTGATTATTATGAAAAAGCTGGTTATAGAGTGAGGCCACCCAAAACTAACCTCCAATAGAAGTATGTTGCGGTCGGTGCCAAATATAGTTACCCAACAAGGTTGGGGTCGATCCCATAGGGAAAACGTTGAACAATTTCTTAACTTGATGTAATTCACGAGTAGTACAGAAAGGAAATGGGAAGAATTTTGAATTATCAGTAACTAGTAACCAAATCTTAAATGCTTTGAGTTATAAACAATAGAAGACAAACACTAGGTTTGTGTTCCCCCTGGATTCTCAACTCCGTGAATTTCTCATGTTCAATACACCTATTCTGCTGCTTTACATGTAAAATCAACAGTATATGTATTACCAACCGTCTTGTGAACCTGTTGGTAAATCTCACCCTTTACCTTGTGAGTCTCCGGGCATCACCTTATTTCTCCTTGTCTATGACTTCAGTTCAATTTCACCTTTTGAGACTCAATTGATTAGATGAGATCATGGAATAATAATAAGATGGAAGTGAATCTCAAATTAATGTCTTAATCCTCTTTTCCTAATCACAAATTCCTTTGTGAGTAGGTTTGCAAATACAGACTATCCCTAAGCTTCTGTTGTAGCTCTGAGGTTAATAATAGTGAAGAGGATTAAAATACATGTATAAGCCCTAGAATAGATAAATCTCCTACTTTCTTTATGTAGCTAATCTGCCAGGGTTCCCAAAACCCTAGTCAGGGAGATTAGCCGCTCATGTTTATGCAAGAATCTATGATTATCAATGAAGAAGACATGTAATTAATTGCACAAGAATAAGATGAGTAAAATCCCAAGTCTTTAATTGAATAAAAACCCAAAATCTCAAGGGTAATTGCAAAGTATGTAAAAGTAGTAAGAAATAGGTCAAATTACATAATGTAATAAAAGTTAAACCTTATGGTATTTATAAGATCTCAAAAATACTTAGTAATCCTAATAAAAGTGGAAAAGTAAAGGTTACGTCTCATCTACTCGTACCATTTTTTTACTAGTCATACTGTGCCTCTCGTATCCACTCCAGTGTCTGATCATCCAGGCTTTAATATTCTGTTCTTCTTATGACTCCTTCTCACAAGGTGTACCATGATCATACAACTTGTGGCCTTCACTGGTATCCACCTAGGACTTCTTTTTTCACTCTTTGGACACTAGTCTTCTTATGACTTGTCCATACGAGTCGTACTCAGAATTCAGACTTGTATTCTCTTGAGACTTAAACTCTGATTTGCTTCCTTGGTTTCTACTCTATGTACGACTTCATGATGTGGCTTATACCCTTATCTTACAGCTTGTACACTCAGTCGTATCTTTTCTACACTTGTTTTTTCTTCTTGGCCTTGTTTTTTTGTGCTTACGAGTAGCCTTCGATTCGTATGAGGTGTGGACGACTCATGAGGAAACTCGTAACTTCTACAGCTTGGTATTTTAGGGTCTATTTCTTCCAGTTTCAGTGCAACACTTATATTGACTTGGTTTACCTGCAATAACCACAAAAAAACATCATATATACTATAATGACCTAAGTTCAAGCAAAATCCCATGGTTTTAAGCATTGAAAGTGCCGTGTTTCAACGACACATCAACACCCTTGCCTTAGAAGTTTGCATTTCCTCAGGCAAAATAAAAACTAAAAGCTATCACAAAACAATGATTTAATAGGACAATCCTAAGATACCTATGGCAGTGCAATTTCAATTCAATTTTCAACACTTTTATTCCCTCTCCTAATTTCAACTTTTCAAGAAATAACTGTGTGTACGATTAGGTACATGGAATGACAAAAAGAAATATGATGATGGAATTATATTAGTAGCAGACAACTTGGCATATATAAATTTTATTCGCCGAACAGTCTAGCAACCTAACAACATACCCAATGTGTTCTCACAATCAAAGAAATCCCATTAAATCTCAGAAGATATTAAGAAATTTATTTAGGGATATAATAAACAACACTCTCGGTCACAAGAAGTATCAACCAGTGTATTCAAAATACCATATGCTCTCTTTCTTAGTTTTCTGATAGTCCAAGTAGGATCACTGAAGGACTTTATTCGGCTTGTAATTTAGGTTAAGGGTGGTATGGTATCTTTTTGGGATTTATTACTGATCTATGCATCCTTGATACCACGCTTTATTCGGGATGGTCCACTTCTTTTCCACTTTATCTTTTATTTCCTCCCTGATGTCTCCCTTTTTATTTTAAGCACATTTCATCTTAGACCAGGTGCGGTTTTTTTTTTCTTACTTTTTTTCTTTTATTTTCTTTTATTTGTACCACACCTGTCCTTTTTCATTCTTTTTTCCTTTCACACATCTTTCTTCACACTCATTTTTACCATGAACCCTTATAATAGCCACTCTCAACTTTAGGCTATTTGCCTGAGGTGAGGTGTATAGTGTTCAAGGAGGACCAAGTCTAATACAAGTTCATTACAGATATGGGCAGGTGAAAACGGTGTAAACAAAAAATTCGGTCAATTAAGGCTCAAATATTTGGATAAAATGGATTCATAATTTATTTGGTTGGGCATTTAGACTCAAGTGGATCTACAACAAAAACGGCCTATAATCATCTCCTAGTCGACTATCCTAGACCTAGGTGAAAGCAACGTGACAAGTTTTAGATTCTGCTGCACTGGAAACTCAGTAATACCTCACACACACTCACATAGGGTTATACTTGATACGACCCGCCCTGGGGCCTTATCGTAATGGGCATCCCAAGTTAGTCCAGGATCAGAGACCACCCCCATTATCCAACCCAACCTCCAGCTGCCTGCCCTGAGTTGCTGAATTTCGAGCATGTAACAAAATAATATAACAACTAAAACAAGGACTATGGGATAAGATCAAAACCGTGACCGACCCTACCGAGTCCAACCATCCCATACCAATAATCTAACCACACCAAAATAAGGGCCATAAACTAGGCCATAACCAAAGATATTCCAAAGCAAGATATAATCAATCCAAAAATGAAATATGATTGAACAGTGAGAAATTATGCCTGATGATGCCAGTCTCCCAGCATATTCCAATGATAAAGACGACTCCCATACCCATCCCTCCCATTCCAACCTATAGAAGTAACAAAAATCCTCTAACCCAAAGAGTAATGAAATCCGGTAGGGACATGCCCCAAACCATAGCCAAAATAAAACCAAAGTGTCTAGAAAGATCCATAATATGAAATAGAGCCTTCGTAAAGGATGGAAGCTCACCACTCCAGTCCAAATGCTATACCCAAGCCAATCACTATGTGGGAGGAGTAGAATGATCGATTTTAGCATTGTGTAGGTATACAATTGCAAGCAGACGGGGTTAGTGAGTGACCGCTAGCATTATCTTAGGATAAGGATAAAATAATGCTATTTATAAAATCAAGTAAAGACATCCATATGCACATAACCATACATATATAAATAACCATGTAGGGAAAAGGGACCGGGTTTAGCATGCCTTTAAAACCTTTACATGGGCTATGTAGCTTTGCCGTCCTAAACCAACCACAGGCTATATGGGTTCAGATCCCCCTATTAAAGGGCCCAGTGTGTGTAGCTGCACGACCAGGGAATTATCTCATGAGATGAATAGTACATCCTCCAAATATAGTATGACATCATACACATGGTTACCAAGACCAACCTTATATCGACAAATATGAGTTTCCAATTTTAGTCCCCCTAGGACCTCCATCTTCCACGGCTTAGCTACACCTCCTTCCATTATTGCGATATTAAAACCAATTTTAAAATAACCAAACCATTATACATTTATTAGCCAAGGCCTTTGATATTGGTATCGTTATACCAATCCTTACTTGTAAGTATTATCCATAAGTGCTTTCCATTTACCATATTAAACCACTTGAGAGACTTCCATGTTCCCCATAAGCATAACCAATTAGCTTTTTACGATTTCAAGCCATTTAATCCATGCATAATTCCTTTACCAAGTTTAAAACATGCAAGAGTTCCATTAAAAGTAGTCAACGCAATGAACATATCTTTATAAGCATTTTGTCAAACACATTGGAGGAATAATATGACTAAAACCAATTCCAATTACCATTAAACCATTCCCATTCAATACAACTATCCAAAACCACCATTAATGTATATAAAACACAATTAAAACCATGGGAAACTATAACTAACCATTTAATATCAAAACTCCCAAATCATATTTGAAAGACAAAATCATGTAATAGTAAAACCATGAAAACATTCATTTAAACCTTGCCTTAAAGTAAAATTAACAATGAGGGAAGAGAAAATGCCTTAAACCAAGATGATGACGGAAACAAATCACCAAGAAAAGCCCCAAATTGATCCCTTAGTTGAAACCCTAGCTTCCCTTGTCTAAAAGCTTTTAAGAGAATTATGGAATGTTCTAGAAACGTTTTTAATGGAATAATAGGGTAAATAACCTCTCAAGTGGGTTAGAAGTCATGGTACCCTTTTAGGATATGCAGGGAAATGTCCAGAATACCCACACTTAAGTAGCAAAAAAATCCCATAATAGGGATATGACTGACCTTCAAGAGTCGTACCCTTCGATACGATCGGTATTCATCACTAGTGTCTAAAATATATGATCCATAAACAAAACATATGATCCATATCCATGGCCCGTATTCACCAAGTCACTAGTATTCACCAAGTCATAAACAAAGCATATGATCCATATCCATGGCCCGTATCCCTGGCAGAATAAAATACCAGGAGGATTGAACACTATCTACCATACGAGTCCTTGGTTCAATTCGTACCCTGGCTTATGGCTCATGGTGAGCCATTCGTACTCATGTCCAACCTAAGTAACCAAGTATAAGATTAAGTTAAGGATACAAATGATCCATAACACCAATATGACTTGTACCCTAAGTCGTATCCATTCAAATAACCAAAATCCATCCCACCAACCAACATGGGTTAGTATAAGACTGGTCCATACCACCCATACCCCAATATATGGCTTGTACCTATATGTCGTATTGGGTCCAGAGATCGAAATTCCAGGAAATTTTATAAGGTCCAAAAACTAAGGTGTTTCAGTCTCTCCCAGTAGGACATTCATCCCCGAATGACGGACAAGGTAGCGGTAACCACAAGCAAGAGTCATTTGCATTATCAAATACATTCCCAATCTCCAACAAATTAAAAAAAAAGAGGCAAGGATATTAATCTTTCCTTTAAAAATCTCTAAAAATAAAGATGTGTTGGAGACACATACCTTCAGCATGAAGCCTTGGAGCAGAAAATAAATGCGGATATTTGGAGTTCATGTCCTCTTCCGCTTCTTATGTAGCTTCTTTCACCTTATGGTTCTGCCAAAGAACCTAAACCAAAGCCATATTCTTGGTCCGCAACCGATGAACCTGTCTATCCAAGATCTCAACCGGGACTTCTTTATAAGACAAAGAATCAGAGATACCCAATCCTTTTAAAGGAACAACAGAAGAAGGATCACCAATGCACTTCCTCAACAAGGAAATATGAAAGACCAGATGAACCAAGTTCAAGCTAGAAGGCAACTTTAGCTCATAAGCAACATTACCAACTCTCTGTAAAATCTCATAAGGACCTACATACCGGGGACTGAGCTTTCCCTTCTTGCCAAACTACACCACTCCATTCATGGGAGATACCTTAAGTAAACCTTATCCCAAACCTCAAACTCCAAGTCTCTATGCCTAACATCTACATAGGACTTTTGACAACTTTGGGAAACCTTAAGCCTCTCCCGAGTCACCTTCACCTTCTCCAAAGCTTGGTAGACCAAAATGCAAAAAAACATGTCTGCCTCATAATGCTCAAACCAACCAATTGGAGATCTACACCACTACCATACAATGCCTTAAAAGGGTCCGTACCAATACTAGAATGATAGCTATTGTTGTAAGGAAACTCCGCCAAAGGTAGATACTCAACCCAATTGCCACCATAAAGAATCACATAAGCCCAAAATATATCCTCCAACATCTAAATACTTCTCTCTGCTTGCTCATCCATCTGCAAATAAAAAGCAGTACTCAAACTCACCTTAGTCCCTAACCCTCCCTGAAATGATTGCCAAAAGTGAGATATAAATCGTGTGCCACGATCAGAAATAATTAAAATAGGCACCCCATGCAGCTTCACAATCTCTTAAAGATACAACTTTACATAATCGTCCACTAAGAAGGTTGTATGCACTAGTAAAAAATGCATGAACTTAGTCATCCTATCCACGATGACCCAAATGAAATTATATTGATTCCAAGACCGAGGACAACCGGTAATAAAGTGTATATTGAGCGCTTCCTACTTTTATTTAGGAAAATCAATTTCTTTATACAATCCTCCTGGCCTCATGTGCTCAACCTTAACTTGTTGACACACCATGCACTTGGCCATAAAATCAACCACATCCCTCTTCATGCCATTCCACTAATACATCTCCTTGAGATCATGATAAATTTTAGTCAAGTCGGGTTGAACAATATAGTATGACTCATGCACCTTAACCAAAATTCTTTGTTGCAACGCATCGACATGAGGAACTCATAACCTCCCTTGGTACCGTAAAGTACCATTACCACCGATATTAAATACCATTACTTTTTTCCTACCAACATCACTCTTGACTTTCATCAAGATAGGATCTAACACTTGCTTCTCCTTAATCTCCGCACCAAGACATGATCATACCACTTCTTGCACAATCACACCACCATCCTCGGAGTCCAAGTGATGAACCCCAAGATAAGCCAAGCGGTGAATATCCCTTACCAATTCTTGCTTCCCTTCCTCCATATGAGCCAAACTCCCTATGGATAACCTGCTAAGAGCATCAATAACCACATTAGACTTACTTAGGTGATAGTGAAGACTCATAACATAATCTTTGAGAAGCTCAAGCCATCTTCTCTGCCTGAGATTAAGCTTTTTTTGAGTGAACACATACTGTAGACTCTTATGAAAAGATATCCACATGAACACCATAAAAATAATGGTGACATATTTTCTAAGAAAACACAACTGCCAACAACTCTAAATCACGAGTAGGATAATTTCTCTCATGTACCTTCAACTGCCTGGAAGCATAGGCAATCTCCTTCCTATACTACATGAACACATAACCAAGACCTACCTGAGATGCATCACAATAAACCACGAACCCATTATTATCTTCTGACAGAGTCAAAATTAGAGTTGAAGTTAACTTATCGTTCAACTTCTTGAAACTCCCTTCACAAGTATCTGACCAAAAACACTTAACCTTATTTTAAGTTAACTTTGTCAAAGAGGCAACTATCGATGAAAATCATTCTACAAACCACCAATAATACTCGAATAAACCCAAGAAGCTTTTAATGTCAGATGGAGTCGTATGTCTTGGCCACCTCTTCACCACATCAACCTTCTGTGGATCCACTATGATTTCACTAAAATAATATGACCCAAGATAGCCATAACGTTCAACCAAAACTCAGACTTGGAGAACTTGGCATACAAATACTATTCTTTTTATGTCTATAACACCACATGAAGGTGATTAGTATGATCCACCTTGCTCTTCAAATAAACCAAAATGTTATCAATCAACATAATAAAGAAGAGATCCAAATACTAATGAAAAACTTTATTCATCAAATCCATAAATGCTGCCAGAGTATTAGTCAATCCAAATGACATTACCAAAAACTCAAAGTTCCCATACCGAGTACACAAATTGTCTTAGGGAGTTCCCATACCGAGTACACAAATTGTCTTAGGGATATCCACCTCCCTAATTTTTAGCTGATAGTACCCAGACAGAAGATCTATCTTAGAAAAGAACTTGGCACCTTGTAACTAGTCAAACAAATTATCTATTCTTAGAAGAGGATACTTGTTCTTAGCCATCACCTTATTCAATTACCTATAGTCTATGCATATCCAAAGGGGACTATCCTTCTTGCACTCAAACAACACTGATGAACCCCAAGGAGATACACTAGGATGAATAAACCCCTTATACAAATGATCTTTAAGTAGATCCTTGAGTTTCCTTAACATAGCTGGAGTCATTCTATACGGAGAAATAAAAAATTTAATGAGTGTCCAAAATTAGATCAATATCAAACTCTATTTCCCCATCTAGAGGAACACCAGGAAGATCATCCATAAAGACCTCTGGAAACTCATTAACCATAAGAACTGACTGGAAAGAATAACTTTCTGAATTAGAATCTTTAACCCGGACCAAGTTATAAAGACTACCTTTCGAGATTAACCTCCGAGATCTAAGATAAGAAATAAAACTCCCCCAAGAGCCAGAGAAATACCTTCTCACTCTATAACTGTTCGCTAGGGAACCTAAAGATAACCTTACAGGTCTGACAATCCAAGGACACTTAACAAGAATGCAACCAGTTCATCCCTAGAATGACATCAAAATCCACCATATCTAACTCAAACAGATCCACCAAGCTCTTCTTGCCACTAAAAGATACCACCCTCTATAGACTCTCTTAGCAATAATCGAGTCACCTACTAGGATAAAAACAAAAAAAAGGATCCAAAATAATTTTTGAATCAAAACCAAAATATACTGTAATATAAAGAGTCACATAGGATAGAATGGACCCCAAATCAAGCATACAATACACATCACAAGAGAAAAGCTGTAACATACTAGCAAGGACATCAGGTGATGCCTCGAATTCCCATCGAGATGCGAAAGCATACTACCTATTCTGACCAATACTAGAACCAAGAGCAGTAAGAAAACAGATGCCACACCACCAGGTGTAGGAGCATATAATGAAGCCATAGGAATTTTATTCACCCCCATAGCAAACTTATTGAATAGACAATCCCTGAGCTAATGGCATGCCTGGCCATACTTGAAGTATTTTTCCTTTCTTTCATCATAATAACCCCAACGAAGAAGACAAAATAATTGATAAGGAAGACATAAAGAAACTAACTGACCTCTACTTTCCTAAGATTGGGAACCTTGCACCAAAAACTTGTCACCACCACAATGACGCTAGTCTCCCAACTGGCAAGGAGCACTAGCAGAAGAGTAGGAACCAAAACTTCCCTACTTCTTTTTCTGCCACTTGCTGCCATCTTGACCAATCTAAGATTGAGCACCTCCCTAGTCAGAAAACCTTCTCCTCATACCCTGCCTATCCCCAAACTACACCTGCTTTCTCTTCTTATTCTCTACCTACTGTAGATGAACATTCAACCTAGAGATATCCATATCCTTAATCAAGAAGGTAGTTTTGCACCCCAAAATCAGATTGTTATTTTACCCAAAAGAAAACTTCCTCATTTTAGCCCACATACCATCCACCAAATCAAGAGCATACCTTGACAATTGGTGAAACTTAAGGTTCACAAAATCCTCCCCTGCTTGAGGTTCACAAACTCCTCTATATTTTCTTCCCTCAACTCTTGGGAAAGAAATGATCTAGAAAAGTACCAGATAAGGCATCCCACAAAGATGACTCCTCCATATCTCCTCAATCACTATCCCACTTCATACCATTGATGTATAACCGCTTTGAGCTGATAAGCTACAAAGTTTACCCCCTCTATATTAGTAGTATACATGACCAAAAATATCTTTTCTATTTTATCTTACAAGCCCTATGTATCTTTCTCTATCTTTACTCTAGAAAAAAGTAGGAGGACTTATCTTCATAAATTGGCCAACCCTTATGGCTTTAACAGACAAAGCACCAGACATATCCCACCAATCCTATGCTACAAAAAATTTAGCAATAGCATGAATAGCCTGACAAAATTTTCCATTAGTCACCTTACCTTGAGGAGAACTAGTAGTAACCGATGGAACTCTAGAACTATCAGGGATAGGACTGTGGGATCAAAGATGAACCCCAGAAGTAGCATGCACCCCTTCAGTATTAACCTCAGATAAGATAGAAGAATTTTCTTGTATTTTAGATCTATGAGGCATGATCTGAAAGACGAACAAACAAAGAATAGAGAAGATTCTAGGACTAAGAGTCTAAGCATGAGAATAGAATACCAAGAAAATGAAACATTCCTAAATGCCCAGTAGCCTCTCGCTAATGAGAGTGGCGCTCTACAAACTCCTAAAAGAGACTCTATTCAACACAGCTTTGTGGACTCCCAATTCACCATGAACCTAGGCTCTGATACCAACTTGACATGAATTGCCTTAGGGCCTTATGATAATGGGTGTCCCAAGTCCATCCAAGATTGGAGACCACCCCCGTTACCCAACCCAACCTCCAGTCGCCTACCTTGAGTTGGTTGAATTCTAAGCATGTAACAAAATAGTGTAAAAGCATTCACAAGGACTCTGGGATAAGATCACAATCGTGACCGACCCAATTGAGTCCAACCATCCCATACCAATAATCCTACCATATCAAAACAAGGGCCATAAACTAAGCCATAACCAAAGATGTTCCAAAGCAAGATATAATCAATCCCAAAAAACATATGATAGAACAATGAGAAATTATGTCTGATAATTCCAGCCTCCCAACTTATTCCAATGCCAAGGCTGACACCCATATAGATCCCACTCATTCTAACCCATAGAAGTACCACAAATGCTCTAACTAAAAGAGTAACAAAAACCAGACATGCCCCTAACCATAGCTAAACCAATAATAAAAATAAAATCAAAGAGTCTAGAAATATCCATAACATTAAATGGAGCCCTTCGAAAGGATAGAAGCTCACCACTCATCCTAAATGCTATCCCTGAGTCAATCACTATATGGGAGGAGTAGAACGGTCGATTCCTATATACCGTGGGTATACAACTACCAGTCGATGGGGTTAGCGAGTTATCGATAGCATGATCTCAAAGTAAGGATAAAATAATGCCATTTATAAAACTAAGTAAGAAGAATATGCATACAACCATACATATATAAATAACCATGCAAAAAAAAGGGACCGAGCTTACCATTCATTTTAAACCTTTACTTGGGTGGTGTAGTATAGCGATCCTAAACTACTCACAGGCTATATGGGTTTATCTCTCCTTACTGAAAGGGCCCTAGTATGTGTAGCCGCACAACCAGGACAGTATCCCATGGGATGAATAGTACATCCCCCAAATATAGTGTGACATCATGTGCGCTGTCACTAAGACCAACCTCATATTGTATATATGAGTTTCCTGTTTTGGTCCCACCGGGAGCTCCACCTTCCACAACTTAGCTATATCTCCCACCATTATTGCCTAATCAAAACTAATTTTAAAATCACCAAACCATTATAAATTTATTATCCAAGGCTATTATATTAGTATCATCATACAAATCCTTATAGATATTATCCATAGCCAACCATGTATAGGTTTAAGGGGACTTTCAAGTGCCCTTCCATTTACCATATTAAACTAGTTGGGAGACTTCCATGTTCCCCACAAGCATAACCATCTATGATTTTACCATTTCAATCTATTTAATCTATGCATAATTCATTTTCAAGTTTAAAACATGCAAGAGTTCCATTAAAAGTAGTCAATGCAATGAACATATCTTTATAAGTATTTTGTCAAACACATTAGGGTCACAATATGACCAAAACTATTTCCAATTTCCATTAAACCATTCCCATTCAATCCAAGTTTCCAAAACCACCATTAATTAATATAAAAACACAATTAAAACCATGGGAAACCATAAAAACCATTGAATATCAGAGCCCCTAAATCATATTTGAAAGCCAAAATCATATAATAGTAAAACCATTAAAACATTCATATAAACCATACCTTTAAGTAAAACTAACAATGAAGGTAGAGAACATACATTAAACCAATATGATGACGGACAAAAACACCAATACAAGCCCCAAATTGATCCCTTAGTTGAAACCCTAGCTCTTTTTACCCAAAAGCTCTTGAGATAATTCTGGAGTGTTTTAGAAAAGTTTCTAAGTGTTAATGAATGGAATGATAGGGTAAATAACCTCCAAAGTAGGTTAGAAGTCATGGGACCCTATTAGGATATATAGCAAAATATGCAGAATACCCCCCACTTAAGTTGCAAAAAAATCCTATCATAGGGATATGACTGACCTTCATGAGTCTTACCCTTCGATATAATCGGTATCCATCACTCGTTATTTTAAATATCCACTCTTGGGCCAAACACTGTCTAGTATACAACTCATCCAACCAATTCATAACCATAACATACAATCCGTATACATGACCCATATCCCTGGCCGAATAAAATACCTAAAGGATTGAACACTGTCTACCATATGAGTCTCTGGTAAGAATCATACCATGGATCATGGATCATGGTAACCCACTCATACTCAGATCCAATCTAAGTAACTAAGTCTAAGATTAAGTTAAGGAACCAAATGATCTGTAACCATCAATATGACTTGTACCCCTAAGTCGTAGTAATCAAAATCCATCCCACCAACCAACACTGGTTAGTATACGACTGATCCATACCACTCGTACCCCAATATATGGCTAGTACCTATGAGTCGTATTAGGTCCAGATATTAGAATTCCAGGAAATTTTATAAGGTCCAGAAACTAAGGTGTTTTAATACTGCTAGGCGCTGCTTATCTAACTATGCAAAATATTGCCTTAGTTGTTCTATTCTTAATCCTAATGCCATTATAATATTTTCATACATCTCACACACATACATGATCACATAGTTTATGAGGGGTATCAAATTTTTAGTACACATTTTTTGAAACACTCACTACCACAGATACTTATTCTCCTCATATTCCAGCTATTTCTAGCTCATAATACATAACAAAAAGCAGTAATGACACAAAACATAAATAAAACATGCTAGTTATTCAATTATTTTACATTGTAGCATGAGCTTTGAAACATGGCATGTAGCGTATGGCAACTTGGTACACCCTACCCCCAACTTAAAGCTCATGCACTGTCCCTATTGCATCTTAAAAAATTAAAGTACAAGGCATCAGTAACATACCTAGGCACTCAAGGATCTAGCTCATACAACATCAAAATGTGGGCCCTTAACTCAGGTCCCATCAACATTATCTAGAGTCCCATCAGCTACCAGGACAAGGTCAGCAATAGCGGAACCGTTGGTGGATGGTGCTCTTGATGTCCTATCACTTGGTGGGTCTACATCACCACTTCCATCAAAATCATCAATTACTGGTCTCAAACCATCTGCCCCAACATGTATCTCATGGACCCTTACCTGTCGGTCATGCTTTTTATGTAGGCTATCTACCTTAGCCTTCTTCTTAGTATCTTTATCCTCATTCTTTCTCTTCTTTCATCTTAGGGATCCTCTATTGGGTTTGGAATATCTAAAATATTATCAATATAGACCTCGGGAATGATAGTAATAATCTCAGGCTCTGAGATAATTGGTGTTTCATACAACTAATCCACCATTCTCTTTATCTCATCCACTTCATGTTTCACCTTCATAATATTGAAGGTTTGGCTTCTACCCAATTACTGGATCATCCTCAGCTTAAATTCATCCAGTCTCAGCTACACCCATCTATCTTGGTTTGCCAAATGAGTATCAACCCAGGGCTTCATACCCCTTCTATATGTATAACCTTGGCCTTTAATGTACCTACTCTCATCATTGCCTTGATCCACAAGGTTTGTGAAAACATAATAAAACCAATTGAAATAAATTTTAGGTGAGGTGGTATAGACTGCATCAGAGTTTGGGCACTATATATACCCACTGCATCTAAAGTTTGTGCAGTCTCAGTTTGTCCACTGTCCTCAATAGTCTCAGTAGTCTTAGTCTGTCTATACATCTATGTAAGCATATATTCTCTTTACCTTACCTGTATGGATAATGGGTTGGCTTTATCTTATATCAACCCTAAATATATGGTGTTCATGGCCTCTATCATCTTATCAATACCTGAGAGTTCCTCAACCCTCGCAACCAAATATATCTGAATAACCATGCATGGGTATGCTAGCAATGAATTCTCACCACCTACATCTCGGTACCTTATATCCTAAGATAAATACTCTTCTATATCAAAATCATAGTTATCTATAAATTTGGCTATCAAAGCTGCTTGAACTAGACTCAACACATTGTCCCCAGTAATGGGACATAACTTGTGTCGGGCCTGTTTTCACTATGCCTTGGCCTCAAAGTTGAGTGTGTTCTTTTCTATATTTTATAATGTCACACTTGGTCCACCAACTACCCATACTGAATTCTCACCATTCGATGCTCTATGCCCAATGATCCACTTAAAGTAACCCATATTCTTATCTAACCTTATCTATTTGTAAGTAATTTTTCTCATTTCTTTCAGGCAGTAATCCATACCACCTGTGTTTATCAGAGGTTGATAATCTGATCTGTATAAGAATCTAGAAATAGTGGGTGCAGAGATATTTACCTACACTCCCCGAATTAATAATGAGGCAATGGGGACACCACCTCTCCATAACTGGCACTGTAGATACTGTCTCTATAGATCCCCTTGTATGCCACATAAAACTTCCATACTAGTGTGGGGATGTACTTTCTTAATTCTCTATACATACACTCAAAACTGTACTATTTGAACTGCTCCCCAAACCTAGGCAACTCTGGCTTCATAGTAATAATGTGTCTCTCGAGGTATAGGTTTCTTTTGATTTTTTCATTCCTAAGTTTGCTCTGGCCATTATTATAGGTAGTTTACATATGGGGTACCCCCACCTTTCATCGGTGGGCACTAAAGTAGATGTAAGAGATAGTAGAGGGTGCTGCACATCTATCAATGCTACATTAATATCTTTCACAACATTAGCATTTTCTGAACTCTATTTTTTAGAGCTGAATTCAACATCTTCTACCTCTGAAGGTGGAGGTGAGTGTGGAAGGGAGGTACTTGGGTTCTTTTTTCTTCGTCCTCTTAGAGGTTTGTCCTATGGGGTTGCTACTTTCTTTACTTGAGAAGGCATTTTTCCCCTTGGGTTAGACTGTCCCTTCAGTGGGAATTCAACTATATCACCACTACTACTCGTTGACTCAGTGGATTCAGAACTTGAGGATGGTGCATTATTCTGTCCCTTCTTTTCCACTTACTTGGAAGAAGAAACACCTTTTGTAGGCCTGATACCTGGAAGTAAACATTAATAAGTAAGTAAATAAAGAAAAGAAATCAAAAGCTAGGAAGTAAACATTAATAAGTAAGTAAATAAAGAAAAGAAATCAAAATCTAGGAAGTGAATGATGGTGTGCATGCTTTATCCCAGGTACGAGTAGGGTTACTAGTTGTAAGGACTGGGTATGACTCATATGATACTCATTGTGCACAAGGATGTTCATTGGAATGCTTATGATTCCTCCTAACGAGTTATAAAAATAGGGTAAGACTCTTTACAAATACTCGGAAGCAATCTAGAAACAAAACTCTACAATATGACCTCTTCTTAGGTCCTTAAAAGTTAAATGTATAAGTCATATAGGTTGGGTACAACTCATTTAGGCCAGTTGTACCCATACCAGAATTTAAAATTAGTTAGACTTTTATGTTGTCAGTGGGTACGAATCTCATTATGACTCTGTTACTTGTGGGTACGACTTGTAAGGAGTGTGGTATCCCCTACAACATAGAAGTTCAACTTCTTACTTAAGTCCAATACACAATTCCCAAACTACCTTTTCACTGTTCAACAATAGTACCCAATTTTAGTAAACACACAATATTAACTCTCAAAATTAAGTTCACCCCTAATTTTAATTTTCAACTCAAATCCTGTGAACTAGGGTACCAAATCTCAATCCACAATTAAATAAAACTTCAAACAAGTCTAAAATATCTCACATTTGTTATTTCAACTTGATATATAATGAATTCAAGTTGAAAAACTTACTTTAATAAGTGAGAGAGTAGGGCGATCGAGTTTTCACTTATTATTCCCTAAATTTGTGCCTAAACATGTAATGTGAGGAAGTTGAGCAAGTTGATAACTAATTCAAAGTGTTTTTGATTTTGTGTGTTGGAATCTCAAGAATCGACCAAAAATGAAAGTGAGTACATTTTTAGATATCGAATACCTGTTATCGGGTACCCTTTTGTCTTTTAAATCATGTTCTATTTTGGGTTGACTTGCAACCCCTGACCTGGTAACCCTGGGTAAGAGTTATGTGTATGACTCATACCCAGGCTTATGGTTATTTTCTTTAACTCGTACAGACCTGGAACCTAACATGGGTTCTGGAGTAGATACGACTCAATTTGACGAGTTGTACCTTAAGGGTACGACTCATTATGTAAGTCGTAAAGTCTCCAAAAACTTTTACCTTAATCTGGATAATCTCCTAGTACCTTAAACTATTACTCACAAGTCTTACCATTAAGATATGAATCGCGAAGAGTCCTTATGACCTAACTTCTTAAACTTTTCAAGATGTTTTCTGCAATCTTTAGTACTGCACGCTGAACAAACCTATTACCCAATAAATAAATAAGTACAAAACATGGGTTGCCTCTCAATCAATGCTTTCTTTAATGTTGCAGCATGACGTGGCTAAGTTGGGTAATCAGATTTCACCAACTAGCCTTATGGGTTGCCTCCCATGCAGCGCTTGATTTGACGTTTTAGCACACCATAACTTACCTTGGTTAATCAGACTTCACCAAGGTCCAATTTAAAAATCACATTTATTTCCATAGTGTTACCCATGTAGTGTGTTACTCTTTACCCATTCACCTTGAATGAGGTTTCACCATAACACTTTAATTCCAAAGCACCACATGGAAACACTCTTAACACAATAAATGTACTATACAATCTAGACTTTCACTTAACTGGAAACAAGCGAAGCTTTGATTTGTAGAGCAATACATGGTAACTTTTTTTGAATATCTTCTTCTCAATTTTGCGATCATGCTGCAACTTTATCTTTTCTCTGTAATGTGAAGAAATTTCATATGCCCAAAGTCAGAATTCATCCAATTCATTTATCTTGTTCAATATTGACTTGGCTGTATCTTACCACTCAAAATTTAGCTTTTTCAATGCCCAAAGTGCTTCGTGTTCAAGCTCAACAGCCAAGTGATAAGCCTTTCCATACACTAGTTGATAAGGTGAAGCACCAATTAGAGTCTTGAATGTTGTTTGGTATGCCCATAATGCATCATCTAATTTTCATGACCAACCAATCCTATTGGCATTCACTATCTTCGCCAAGATAGACTTGATTTCTTCGTTAGAAACTTCAACTTGTCCACTAGTCTACGAATGATAAGGTTTTTCCACCTTGTGTTTCACTCCCTACTTCTCAAGCAAACTTTTGAATAGACAATTACAAAAATGTGACCCACCGTCACTAATGATAGCACGGGGGTGCTAAATCAAGAAAAAAAATACTTTTTTTAAGAATGAAGTGACACTATATGCTTCATTGTTGGGGAGTGAAACTTCTTCCGCACATTTGGATACATAATCCATAGCCACAAGTACATACTTCATGCCAAATTAACTCACAAAAGCACCTATGAAATCTATACCCCATTTATCAAACTATTCTAATTCTAAAATAGGAGTCATAAGAAGTTCATGATATCTAGAGATATTACCGTGGTATTGACATTGATCACAAGAAAAAGGAAAATCAAATGCATCATTTTAGATTATTGGCCAATAATACCCATATTTCAAGATTTTGTGAGATGAGCGGGTTCCTTCATGATGACCCACAACTGACGAAAATGACAAGCCTCAAGTACGCTCATCATCTCTACCTCAGGTATACATCTACAAATAATCACATCAGCACATATTATGAATAAATAAGACTCATCACCGAAAAATTTTCTTTCCTCATGCATGAACTTCTTTCTTTGCTGAAAGGACAGATCTTTGGGGATGAGATCATTGGCTAGATAATTTGCATAGTCTGCTAACCATGGAATTAGATCTTGGGAAGCTGCCAACAATTGCTCATCTAAAAACTGTCATCAATTTCAAGCCCATCTTTCACTTTCTATATAGCTTCCTCCTCAAGTCTAGACAGATGATCTACAACTTGGTTGTCCATGCCTTTTCTATCCTTGACTTCAAAATCAAATTCTTGTAGCAATAGCACCCACCTAATCAATCTAGGTTTTGCATCTTTCTTTGCCATCAAGTACTGCAATGCTGTATGGTCTAAGTGCACAACTACCTTTGTCCCAATCAAGTTAGACCTAAACTTCTCAAAAGAAAAAACCACTACTAATAACTCCTGTTCAGTCACTGTGTAGTTCTTTTGAGCAGGATCCAGTGCCTTGCTGGCATAGTAGATAGGATAAAGAATATTTTCTTTTTTGGCCTAGGACAACACCTAAGGATGCTCCACTTTCGTCACACAAAACCCCAAAAGGCAAGGACCATTAAGGATACACAATGATTGGACCCAACACCAACTTCTCTTTTAGGCTTTCAAAAGACTTCATACATGCATTATCAAAAATAAAATTTACCTCTTTCTTAAGAAGCTTGCAAAGAGGGTTAGAAATCTTTTAGAAATCCTTGATAATATACCTATAAAAACCTGCATGCCCTAAAAATCTCCAAATTCCCTTCATAAAAATTTGTGGAGGTAATTTCTCAATCACCTCTATTTTAGATCTATCAACCTCTATGCCATTTTTTGAAATCTTGTGCCCAAGAATAATACCTTCTTTTACCATAAAATGACACTTTTTTCAATTAAGTACCAAGTTGTATTCTTCACACCTTCTAAGGGCATTTTCCAAGTGAACTAGGCAGTCATTAAAAGAATCACCAATGACTAAAAAATCATCTATAAATACATCATTGTGTCTTCTACCATGTCAGAGAAGATGTATACCATACATCTCTGAAATATGGATGGAGCATTACATAGCCTGAATGGCATATGTTTGAATGTAAAAGTCCCATAAGGATAATCAAAGGTATTCTTCTCTTGGTCTTTAGGCACAATAATGATTTGACTATAGCCTGAATACCCATCATGAAACAATACCAGCCTATGCCCGCTAACTTGTCTAACATCTGGTCTATGAAGGGTAAGGTAAAATGGTCCTTCTGAGTCCATGTATTCAATTTTCAATAATCCATGTATACTCTCCTCCCTGTGACTGGCCTCATCAGCACTAGCTTATTATTTTTACTAGGCACAATAGTAATACCACCTTTCCTTGAAACCCATTATACTAGACTGACCCACTTGCTATCAGCAATGGGATATACTGCACCAACATCTAACTACTTGATTATGTCTTTCTTTACTACCTCTTGCATAGGAGTATTGAGTCGACACTAATGTTCTATACTCGGAATAAACTTTGGTTCAAGTTGATTTTTTTGAGTACACAAACCCAATGTAGGATTCCTTAATGTTTGCAATGGACCAACCAATGGCCCTCTTGAATCTCTATAATACTGATAACAATGCTTCCACTTCTGAGTCAATAAAATTGGATGCAATAATTACCGGTAAAGTGTTGTTGGCCCTCAAAAATTCATATCACAAATAAGAAGAGAGGGCCTCCAAATCTATAATCGGTGCCTCTTCAATGGATGGGCGAGCAGGCAGAGTAGTTTTATTCTTCAAATCCAAATCAAGTTTCTTTGGTGCATAAGTGTAAGAAAAACTCTAACAAAGTTCAAATAATATCTTATCATACTCTTTAATACCATCACTATCAAAGTTTATGATCATGGCTGCTAGTGCTTCAACACCTAACCTCTCTTCAATAGGAACAACATTATCAAAACAATTACCCCATAGAGTACCGAAATCAACATCATATAATAAATCCATTTAATCATCATACACATCAATCATAGATAGCACTCTTGACTCATCAGGCTGCTTTATGGATTTGGATACATTGAATGTCACTTGTTTATCATTGAGTCTCAGCCTTAGATGTCCTATCTCCAAATTAATCAATATCCTTCATGTAGCCAAAAAAGTTATTCCTAAAATAATTGGGACTTGGAAGTCCACTTAGCAGTCCAATATTGCAAAATCCACAGGAAAAATCAAAGAAGCCACCTTCACTAATACATTACTTAAAATACCAAATGGCTTTCCCATAGTCCTGTCTGCCATCACTAATCTCATAGTGGTAGGTTTAGAAGCCCCCAACACTAATTATTTAAATACTACAAATGGCATAAGGTTGATTCTAGCACCCAAATCACATAATGCATGGGCAAAGTTAGAAGATCCAATGGTGTAAGGTATAGTAAAAGCACTAGGATCCTCCTTATTCTCCACCAATAATATAGTAGCCACAACACTGCAATGATGAATATTATCGACCGGCTCATAACTGACTATCCTCTTCTTGGTGATTCGATCCTTCATGAAATTTGCATATCCTGGCATTTGCTCCAATGCCTTTACAAGTGGTATGTTGATTGACAACTTTTTTAGAAATGATAAAAACTTTTAATACTTACCATTTTCTTATTTTTTTTAGCCTTTGTGGAAAAAAAGGAAGAGGTTTTGGAATGGTCTTCAACATAGGCTCCTCAACCTTCTATTTTCCTTTATCTTGCTTACTACTACTTTCTACATCAATAGGATTATCATCATTCTTTTTCTTATTTATAACTGGTATAGGTGGGGCTATAGTAGATTTACCACTTTGAGTGGTAATTTGGCGTAGCCGTGACCATCATTCTTTAGATTAGCTACCGTGTTACTCAGGAGGGTTCCAGGCTATCTTTGATTTAGTGTGGCTGAAGTCTGACCAAATTGTTGCTCTAAATGATTTATTACTATAGCTTGTGACTCAACTGTCTAGTTTAGCTCTGAAAAGTCTGCCTTGATATCCTCAAGATAGCTCTCTTGACTTTCTTGCCCATTGGTTAATTTTGACAACAATGCCTCTATTCTAGATTCTGAATTATGACCACCTAGTGGAACATACTTGTGACTCTTTTCTTTGTAGTCATATTTCCACCACTAATCACCATCTCTCTCTACTTTTGTCTTTGTATTTAACATTGTAATAATTTTAACCTTGATTCCCTTACCCTTAGGTTTGAAAATCCACCAACCTACGATCAAGATACATTACTTTCTCTTCATATTCAATATCAAAAGTTCTAGTAGTAGATCTTTGTGCCCCGACTGCATTCACTTTCTCAACACTCATTATTTCAAACTATTTTGTAAGCAACCCAATATGAATACAAGGTTGTACAACCTCTTATGCTACCAAATCATGACCAATTCCATAATCATTGGTTGCACAGATAGCATATGTACCTATACCACGTTCCACATCTCTAGTATGTCAACCTCTATTAGTCACTGAAATATCATCCAACATATCATGTGTAGCATCCCATCGAAGATGCATGAATGTACCTCCCAAAATCATATCTGGCATTGCTGTCGAACTAACATTCAATGTTCTATACAAGATTTCCAGCAAATTTAATCCTCTAATTCTATTATTAGATACCATGCTCAGCTTCTTCTTGAATCTAAACCACGCCTCATACAAATATTTTATAGGTAGCTCTCTAAAGTTATAAATTACATTTTTCAGCTATAGCATCCTTGCAGAAGGGAAAAATCTATTCAGAAACTACTTCTGCAACTCATGATAAGTAGTGATTGATCCTCTTGGAAGTTTTCCTAACCATAATGATGCTTTAACTATCAATAAAAATGGGAACAACCTCAATATAAAAGCTTCCTGATCTATCTCTGGAATGGTATATGATATGCAGATCCTAGTAAAATTAGCAAGATGCATGTTCGCATCATCCGAGCTAACTCCAAAAATACACCCATCAAGTTCAATTATTGGATCATGGCACTTGTAATATCAAACTTCACATTAGGTTGTAAAGTAGGAGGAATGACTGCTCTTGTCTCAACAGGTTCAACATAACCCATATCCTCTTCGTCATTGTATGGTTGTAAGTACTGGTATGCAGGAATCAACAGAGATCTACCTCTCTCAAATCTATATCAATGCTCAGCTACCTATCTAGGCTAGGATAGTCCTCCTTGCTGAGCTAACCTAACCTCTTCAGCTAATTGGTCCTTTTCGACAACTCTTCTCTTTTTTTTTTAGCAACAACTATTAGTTGTTGTATCTGTAAATCTGCAATATTTTATGGATCAACTAGAGCACATGAGATTTCCATGTTAGTATCAATAGGCATAGGGTATTGAACCCATTATGAACTTGTCCTGACATTCTTCTTAGTGTTTGAAGAATTTTTTCAGGCTCTGGATCAAAAGAGAGTAAGGGATTGCCTCTTCCCCTAGAGTTTGACATACTCCAGCGTATGCCAAATCAAAAATAGAAAATTAAACCCACAAACTTTACAAATTCAATTAACTACTCAAACTGTTTTCACCAGCAACAACACCAAAATTTGATGTCGCCTAAAACTAACCTCCAAAAGAAGTATGTTGCGGTCGATACCAAATATAGTAACCCAACTAGGTTGGGGTCGATCCCATAGGGAAAACATTGAACAATTGCTTAACTTGATGTAAATCACGAGTAGTGCGGAAAGTATAAAGAAGAAATTTGGAATTATCAATAATTAGTAACCGTATCTTGAATGCTTTCAGTTGTAAACAATAGAAGATGAACACTAGGTTTTTATTCCCCCTATCTTCTCAACTCTACAAATTTCTCATGTTCAATCCAACTATTTTGCTGCTCTGCATGTAAAGTCAACAAGATATGTATTACCAACCATCTTGTGAACGTGTTGTTAAATCTCACCTTTTACCTTGTGAGTCTCAGGGCCTCACCATGTTTTTGTTTTTTCATTGACTTCAGTTCACTTTCACCTTTTGACTCTCAAGTGATTAGATGAGATGATGGAATAATAATAAGATGGAAGTAAATCTCAAATTTCTGTCTTAATCCTCTTTTCCTAATCATAAACTCCTTTGTGAGGACATTTACAAATACAGGCTATCCCTAAGATTCTGTAGTAGCTCCAATGTCAATTATTTCGAAAAAGATTAAAATACATGCATAAATCCTAGAATAGATGAATCTCCCACTTTCTTTACGTAGCTAATACACCAGGGTTCCCACAACCCTAGTCAAGGAGATTAGCTGCTAATGTTCATCAAAGAATCTATGATTATCAATGAAAAAGACATGTAATTAATTGCAAAAGAATAGGGTGAATAAAATCCCAAATCTTTAACAGAATAAAAAACCCAAAATCTCAAGAGTAATTGCAAAGTCTGTAAAAGTAGTAAAAATAATGTCAAATTATATAACGTAATAAAAGATAAACCCTAGGATATTTATAGTATCTCAAAAATATTTCATAATCCTAATAAAAATAGAATATGAAAATTTATGTCAGCATAAGTTCCGACTCGCTCATCCACTCATAAAGTCTTTTTCAAGTTGTACTATGCATCTCGTATCCACTCCAGTGTCTGATCATCTAGGCTTCAACATTCTATTCTTCTTATGACTCCTACTCATGAGTCATACCTTGATATAGAACTCGTGGCCTTCACTTGTATCTACCTTGGACTTCTTTCTTTTACTCTTTGGACATTGGTCTGTCTATGACTTGTCCATAAAAGTCATAATCTGGCATTCGACTCCTATTCTCCTAAGACTTCAAATTTAATTTGCATCCTTGGGTTCTGCTCTATGTATGACTTTATGATGTGACTCATATCCTTATCTTACAACTCATACTCTCAGTTGTATCTTTTCTACACTTGGTTTTTCTTCCTGGCCTTGATTTCTATTGTTCTTACAAGTTATCCTCTGAGTCATAAAAGGTGTTTCTGACTTGTGAGAAGAATCATACCTTCTGTAACTTGGTATTTTTTGGTTTTTTTTTCTTCCAGTTTTAGTCCAATATTTATATTGACCAATATTACCTTTAATAATCACAAAAGCACATCATATCTACTAAAATTACCTAAGTTAAAGCATAATTCCATGGTTTTAAGAATTATAAGTGTCGTGTTTCCATGACACATCATAGAGACCATGACCAAGGAATCTAGAAGAATGAAAGTAATCAGAGCAAATTGTATGTGTCACTTGGGATCTGAGATAATGTGACCAATAATTTATGGAAAACGTCTATGAACGCCATGATGGCTAAGTTACTTAAAGAGGTAGAGTCAATTGATGCAGGTGTTAAAGAAATGCAGGGTGATCTATCAACCGTGAGCCAATTAGTTGATTCCTATTGTACCTCTATTAAGCACTTAGAGTAGCAAATGAACCAATTTTAAGACACATTTAAACATAGAAAAAATGGAACATTATCGAGTGATACTATGCATAACCTAAGGAATGCTAGTACATGTTTGGCAATTACTAATAGAAGGGGTAGAGTGCTAGCTAACCCCCATCTAATAGTGCATCTATAAGGACCCTTGAGGTCATTTTCCATACTTCCACTTATTTTTGCTGTAGAGGTTTACCATAGCTTCCTTAAGTTATTTATGACTTTCTAGAACTGATAGAATGATTATCGGGTAGTTCATGTGTTTTCTATAGCCAATTGCCTATTTGAAAGTCTTTACTAGTTCTAAATGGACACCAAGAGAAAACTTTAGTAAAATGATCTTGAATAAAATTTTGCCTACGCCTTCAGTTTCAAAATATCAATTTTAGGCTAGGTATACCTTTGGTTTGGGTCCCAATGCACTTGAGCTCATTTCAACCTATTAGTTGGAAAGTTGGAAAATTGAAAATTTGAGAATTGGACCCACATTTGGCAAAACATCCTCGAATGGAAAAATTTGACTTTGCCATTATGTCCATAATGTAAAATTCAGTGTGATTACTTAATTCATTTGTGTATATCAAATTTTGAATTAATCCCTAGGCATTGGTGGGAACATGGAATACTTTCTAAGTTTTACTGGTGCTGGTGCATGTGCGATCGCACAAGGTCCATTTTTATGGTACTATTTCAACCATACAAGGTCCATTGTGATAGCACTATTGTTATTACAATCTATGAAGTGCGATAACACTATCTAATGATGTGGCATAGGTTTTAAATGGCACCTTAGGCAGCATTTTGGTCGTTTTCCACTCATTTTGGAGACCTAAAACCCCTAAAAATTTGTTCTAACTTGGAATTGAGTCTTGGAGGGTACCTTGTAGCTTGATTAACACATATATATGCAAATATCTTTGGATTTAAGGTAAGAATCCTTCAAATTCAAGCTTGAATTTCTTGAATATTTGATCAAGGCCCTATATCACCTAGGGCTTAATTTTATCCTAAAGTTTGCTTAGTTTTCACCCATTTTGAGGTTTTAACTCCATGAGCTTTATATTAGTTTGGGTTGGTCTCAGAAATGTGTTTTACCATGAGTAGGACCCATATGGGATTTTGGCATGATTTTTGGATCCGAAGCATAATGTTGCCATATGGGTATTGATAATCTAGTAATGATATGTAGAATGTGTTTTTGATAGCTTGACATCTTGAAAAGGTTCTTAAAAGAGGAAGGCAAAGGGTTTGTATTTCATTGAGCTTTCTTAGGATCTAAGGTTGGTTAGGTTTTATCCTTTGTTAGAATGAGCTTTGTCATAGTAGAATTATGATATCTTGTTAGATTGATAGGGGTTTTAGGTGTTGGTTTGATAATTATGCAAGACTCGTGGTTAGTTAGACCTTTTATGTCCTTTGGACCTATATAGTGAAATGCCTGGCTTCTTGTCTTCAAACTTAATGGATTAAACTTAATGTCTAATGTTTAGCATGAGAATTCTTAGAATTACTTTAGTTGGAAAGAAGTGGCCTTGTCACTCCTGCTTAGGGAAAGTTTCGCCTTAGTTGGTAACTCCAATGAGGTTGGTTTAGTTCCAATAGAATTAGTGATAGTATTTGAGTAAGATCCCTACCTTGGACTTAATTGTTGCTTGCTATACATCTAAGAGTTGAATTAGATACCTTACCTTAGTCTGGGATAGAAATGAGGTATATTAGGGGATTTAAAGGTGGGCCTTTGACCCACCTTAAGCAAAGATTGAGGTAGCCCTCATGAGACCCATAGGTGCTTATGAAATGCCTAGAAAATGCTCCTTGTGATAAAATTGAGGAACCTTGGTCATAAATTATGGTGATGTCATTAGAACTAATATTCATGGTCTAATTGACTATAATTATTGATGATAAAAGAATGAGCTAATGTTTATGCTATTAAAGGGGCCCATGACTATGTTATTTACTAAGCCATGGATTTGTTATTGCTCAAGTTAGTGATAAACTTTCTTTATGCTAATGGTGGGACAATGAATATGTTCCAACTGGTCCATTGCTCATGATAATGCTTATGGTTATGCTCATGGTCTAATAGAGTAGATTATTGGGTTATAACTTATAATATTCATGTAACTTATTTATACACTTATTGATAATGTGACATTGATGATGAACGAAGAAATATGGAGGTATGCTCATCTTGATTTTCACTTTACGTTTCTTTACTTGATCCCTTATGGGGCTTGTTCTTTACTTTAGCCCTCGTGGGTCTTGTTCTTTAATTTAGCCTTTGTGGGGCTTGTTCTTTAATTTATCCCTTCTAGGGCTTTCTCTTTATTATCAACATTGAATTGGAAATGATGATGATACCTAGTAAGGCCGAA
This sequence comes from Capsicum baccatum var. pendulum, assembly GCA_030864225.1. NCBI lineage: Eukaryota > Viridiplantae > Streptophyta > Magnoliopsida > Solanales > Solanaceae > Capsicum > Capsicum baccatum. The sequence goes on from CM061558.1 coordinate 156,329,862, forward strand.
AGATATTATGATGATATATTTATACCAAGAATAGCCCGAGGATATTATGATGAGATGTTGAAACCCAACAAGGCTGAAGGATATTGATTATGATCATGTATACCCGACAAGGTTGGAGGATGATTAAATTGATGTGCCTATGTATACATCTACAAGTTCAAATCCAACTAGCCTTTTGTATGGCAATCACATACTTATTTATATACTTATGTATAATTTGGGCATGTTATTGATACTATGTATATCAATTACAACCCACTAGTGATGAGTGCTTATAAAGTGGTATATTTGATATTTAGCACTATATGAGGAATTATGGGGGATATTGTTTAAGTTGCTAATTATAACTAATGGATAATCTAACACTAGCGAAATGAAGAACAATGATATTAATGGCTAGTGATAAGAATGGGTAATCTATAATAAGGCTTAAGTCTAACAATGATTAGAAAACATGATGATTAGTTGATAATAATGATTAAGTTAATGGTGATTTCTACTTAATAAATGGTGCTTTGTTGCTAAAATATTGCTTATTAATAAATATAGCCTAGTTGATAAAATTTGGTTAGTGGTGATTAATAACTAGATGATAACCCATGAATAAAAGATTATGTGGTGAATAGTTATTAAATAATAACTAGAAGTCGTTAGATGGCTAATAAGTAAGTGGATGAATTAATGAGAGTTGACTAGCTAGCAAAGTATGATTGATGTATAATGATGCTAATATTGTTAAATGATGGTGATATTAAGGTTGTGAGTATGTTTTCATGTTTCAAAAAAAATATGAACATTGGTAAATGACCGATTGCTGGTAAGTTATGGAATAACAATTGAATAACAATGAGGTTGGTAGTAGTATTGATTGATTGATTGATTTATTTATCTGTTGGATGTACTCTCCAGTAGTATGAGGTGCTGTGATGAGTTCTTTACTTTATGCACCAGTTGGCATATGGAAGCCAACTTTGTACTCGTGTTTGCTTGTGCTGATGCTTTATGATGCATTATGATTTTGAATTGTGTATCCCTTATATACAACAATATTGGCATGTGTTGTTGGCTTATGTTATACTATTATTTTTATTGACTAACTTATTATATATTTTGATGATAGAGATGATTCAGGTGTGATTTTGTACCTTGACTTATTTATGGTTATCTTCCATTATATCATCTCCATATTATGATTTAGCCTAGTCGACCGATGATACTTAGTACCTATTATTTTCGTACTCATACTACACTTCTATACCTTTTTGGTGAAGATTCGAGTAATAGCTGTCCCCGCTGATCATTGTTCTTATAGAGTTCATCTTTTAGATATGGGTGAGTTCTTAGAGTTTAGAGTCACCTATTTCCTTCTACCTTATTATTATATAGACTTTTGTGTCGAGATAGATTTATAGACTATATTCTAAGTGACTTGGGTTGTATTATTGATAATTAGATGCTCTTGTATTAGATCTATTAGGTCTGGGAATTGTTATTCATGTGCTGACTATTTTTCTATTGAGAAATCATTATTTATATTTTAACTTATGTTCATTGAATTTGGCCAATGTTGGGCATTTGCTGTCGACTAAAATCATACATTAGCTTTAGGTTATGGTTTGTCTTACAATCTGATGGGATTTAGTATGTTCCATTAAGATATGTAATCAAGTCATGAAAAATTTGTATCAGAGCCTAGGTTTCACCGATATTTTTGGTACAAGAGAAGCAAGGTCTAGTAGAGTCCTACAGATCAGAATGTTAACATTTATTTCCTATCTTTGAGAGGCTATGGGAAATTTGTAGGAGTTATTCACTTCTTTTAATCATATTATGCTATAAGCCTAGGTTTGTAGAAGTATTCTTTGACTTTAATATTTTGCTGATATCCAGGACACGTGCTATTACTGCATAAGATGAGGATCCCAATACTTAGCCCAGGGATTCTTCTCCTTTTCATGGATGACCTAGAGGTCGTGGATAACCTTGATATATGTCCCCAACTAGGGGATTCTTTTCCCCAGACCCTATTCTTGCACTCGAGCTAAAGATTCTTCCTTCATAGCCAGTGATGGCCATAGGACCTGACCAGGATCCACTAGGGCTTATTCCTTCTTCCTTGCTCGGTGATGCATTGACTTAAATTTTAGGTATAGTTGGTAGTGTGCCGCCTGATAGTGTAATATCTATAGATCAGAATAGTACTGATGTGGAGGCGTAACCTATAGCTACGACTCATAGAGTTGAGGTTCCTCCTGCACTGATAGTTTGTCAGCTAGTGGTTGCTCAACCTGCTATATCTTTTGAGAAGCATAAAATGTTGGGTAGATTATTGAGATTGTCTTTGCCTAGATTTTTTGGTGCTCCAGGGGAGGATGCGTATGAGTTTTTGATTGCTTGTGAGGATAGGTTTTATGGTTTAGGCCTTGGAGATAATCGTGGTGTAGAGTACACCATATTTTAGTTAGACTTATCTGCTAATCATCAGTGGAGAGGTTCTATGGATTCTAGACCAGCTGGATCTTATCCTTTATCTTGGACTCAGTTCTTCGAGATATTCTTACAGAAATATATGCCTCACATCCTTAGATATCATTTAAGGGATCAATTCTCTAGATTGGAGTAGGGCTCTATGACAGTTGTAGAGTGTGAGGCTCATTTTTATGAGCTAGCTAGGAATGTAAATTCTATTTTAGATACTAAATATAAGAGGGTTTGTTGCTTTGTTAGGGGGATGAGACTCCCCTTTTATATGTCTACTCAGAGTTTGGTCGCTATGGGTAGGTATTTTGTAGAGGTTTTAGATTATTCTAGGGTGATTTAAGAGATGCATTATGAGGGTTGTGAGGGCTATGATAAGAGGCCTAAGTTTTAGGGAATATTTAGTAAGAGCCATCGTAGTTCCCGACCTATAGATGCAGCTCTCAAAGTAGGTATGCAGTACCTACAAGACCCAAGGATGAGACTTCGGTTGCTGCCATTACAGGTATGATTTTGGTGTGCTTCTAGTTGAACTTTGCTTTATTTATTTGGAATCCACTTAATCTTATATTTCTGCTTATTATACACCATTAATGAAGTTGTCTTATAATTAATTATCTATGCCATTATGCATATCTACTCTCAAAGGTGATTTGTTAGTAGTGGATCAAGTATTCAGATCATGTGTTGTGACAGTTAGTGATTTTTATACTTATGCTAACCTTATTATTCTGGATATAGAAGATTTTGATGTAATTCTAAGCATGGACTGGTTATCCTACTTTCATACGATCATAGATTATTTTGCCAAGGCTGTTACCTTAGTCATGCCCAGCATACCCCCATTCGTGTGTCAAGGAGCTATTAGGTGCGAGCCTATGGGGATTATCTCTTATATATGTGGTAGTGAGGGGTTGCCAGTCTTATCTTACTTATGTATATGATACTAGTGTAGAGAGCCCATTTCTTGGCTCTGTTCCTGTTGTTTGTAAGTTTTCTAATGTACTCCTTATTGACCTGCCTGGTATTCCCCTTGTTTAGAGATTAATTTTTCTATTAATCTCGAGCTTGACACTCGACCCATTTTTGTAGCACCTTACCTATGGTTCCTGCCGAGCTTAAAAATTTTAATTCTCAGCTTTAGGATCTTCATGGTAAGGTTTTTATTAGACTGAGTTTGCCCCCACGGGGATCTCATGTATTTTTTATGAATAACAAGGATGGTTCCATGCGTATGTGCATTGATTATAGGCAGCTTAATAAGGTGAAAGTGAAGAACCATTATCCTATGTCTCATATTAATGATTTGTTTGACCATCTTCAGGGTGTAACCATGTTTTCTTAGATTAATTTGAGGTTTTATTACCATAAGTTGAGGATTCAGGATGACAATGTCTTAAAGATAGCATTGAAGACCCACTATAGTCATTATGAGTTCTTAGTAAGATCTTTTGGGTTGACTAATGCCCGAACAACAATCATGGATTTGATAAAACATGTGTTAAGGTCTTATTTGGAATCCTTCCTAATAGTGTTCATTGATTACATCCTTGTGTATTCGATGAGTAGGGAGGAGCATGTACAACATTAAGAATCGGGCTCTAGACTTTGAGGGATCATTTTATTTTCGCCAAGTTCTCCAAGTATGAGTTTTTTCTTGAGTCAGTGAAATTTGTTGGACATGTGGTGTCTAAGGAAGGTATTATGGTAGACCCCGCAAAGATTAAGGCAATTCATGATTGGTCTAGACCTACATCTCCAACTAAGGTTCATAGATTCATTGGTTTAACCGGTTATGATTTATGCTTTATTGACAATTTTTCTACTTTTTAACCCCCTATGACCAGATTGACTCGAAAGGAGGTTACTTTTCAATGGTCTGAGGAGTGAGAGTTAAGATTTTGAAAGCTCAAGGACTTTCTTACTTCATCTCTTGTGTTAGGTCTTCCTATTAAGGGTGAGGGATTCACCATGTTTTGTGATTCTTCTGGTGTTGGTCTAGGTTGTGTATTGATTCAATATGGTTATTTTATTGCTTATGTTTCTAAACAGCTTAAGGTGAATGAGTACAACTACCCCACTCATGATTTAGAGTTGGTGGTGGTAGTTTTTATTCTTAAGATTTGGAGGCATTATTTGTATGGCGTACATTGTGAGATTTTCACCAATCATTGTAGTCTTCAACATCTTAGGACTCAAAGAGAGATTAATGCTCAACAACGTAGGTGGATAGAGTTGCTCAAGGACTGTGGTATTTTCATTTTGTGTTATTCGGGAAAGGAAAATATGGTTGCAGATGCCTTAAGACTCAAGGCAATGAGTATGGGTAGCTTGGCTTGTATTTTAGTTTCTTAGAGGCCGTTAGAATGGGAAATTCAATCCTTAGCTAACTTGGTGGTTCACCTTGTTATTTTGGATCCTAGGAGGATTTTGGCTAGGGTGGAGGCGAGGTCCTTATTATTTGAACATATTCATGATTATCAGTATGAGGATAGAAAGCCTTGCTTTCTACGTGATAAGGTGTTTAGTGATGAGACTGAGAGGCACACTATTAATTTTAAGAGTATCTTGAGGTTTAATGGTAGGATTTGTGTTCCTAATCTTGATGATTTGATTCAATTGATTTTGCATGAGTCTCACAGCTCTAGATATTCTGTTCACCCAATACAACCAAGATGTATATAGATTTGAGACAACATTATTGTTGGAATGATATGAAGAGAGATATAGTAGACTTTGTAGCTTGTTGCCTTTATTTTTAGTAGGTAAAGGCTGAGCACCAGCAACCAGGTAGTTTGACCCAATTCAAGTGGAAATGGGAATAGGTTACCATGGATTTTGCTAGTGATTTTCCTCGTTCTTCCCATGGTTTCAATGGTATATGGGTCATTGTGGATCGTTTGACTAAGTCAACATATTTTATTCTAATTTAAATAATTTTTAATGTTGAGAGATTAGCCCATATCTACGTGTGGGAGATAGTTAGTTTGCATGGTGTGCCCATTTCTATCATTTTAGACTATGGTTCTGTGTTCTCTTTGAGGTGTTACAGAGCATTACAGGATGAGTTGGGCACTCAGGTGGATTTTTGCACAACCTTTCATCCACAGAACGATGGTCAGTTTGAGCAGACTATCTTGGTTTTCGAGGACATGCTCTGAGTATGCGTTATGGATTTTGGAGGCCAATGGGAACAACACTTAGCCTTGGAAGAGTTTTCATATAACAAAAACTATCATTCGAGTATTGAGATGGTGCCTTTTAAGGCTTTGTATAGTAGGAGATGTCATTTTCTAGTTGGTAACGTTTTTACTAGACTGAGTCTGCCCCCATGGGGAGCTCATGTATTGTTTGTGAAGAAGAAGGATGGTTCCATGCGTATGTGCATTGATTATAGGTAGCTTAATAAGGTGAAAGTGAAGAATCAGTATCCTATGCCTCGTATTGATGATTTGTTTGACCAGCTTCAGGGTGTAATCATGTTTTTTAGATTAATTTGAGGTTTTATTACCATAAGTTGAGGATTCAGGTTGACAATGTCTTAAAGATAGCTTGTAAGACCCACTATAGTCATTATGAGTTCTTAGTAAGATCTTTTGGGTTGACTAATTCCCCAACAACATTCATGGATTTGATAAAACATGTGGTAAGTTCTTATTTGGAATCCTTCCTAATAGTGTTCATTGATGACATCCTTGTGTATTCGATGAGTAGGGAGGAGCATGTATAACATTAAGAATCGTGCTCCAGACTTTGAGAGATCATTTTATTTTCACCAAGTTCTCCAAGTGTGAGTTTTTTCTTTAGTCAGTGAAATTTGTTGGACACGTGGTGTCTAAGGAAGGTATTATGGTAGACCCCGCCAAGATTAAGGCAATTCGTGATTGGGCTAGACCTATATCTCTAACTAAGGTTCATAGATTCATTGGTTTGACCGGTTAGGATTTATGCTTTATTGACAATTTTTCTACTTTTCAACCCCCTATGACCAGATTGGCTCGAAAGGAGGTTCCTTTTCGATGGTCTGAGGAGTGAGAGTTAAGATTTTGAAAGCTCAAGGACTTTCGTACTTCATCTCCTGTGTTAGCTCTTCCTGTTGAGGGTGAGGGATTCACCATGTTTTGTGATTCTTCTGGTATTGGTCTAGGTTGTGTATTGATTCAATATGGTTATTTTATTGCTTATATTTCTAAACAGCTTAAGGTTCATGAGTGCAACTACCCCACTCATGATTTGGAGTTGGTGGTGGTAGTTTTTGTTCTTAAGATTTGGAGGCATTATTTGTACGGCGTACATTGTGAGATTTTCACCAATCATTGTAGTCTTCAATATCTTAGGACTCAAAGAGAGATTAATGCTCGACAACATAGGTGGATAGAGTTGCTCAAGGACTGTGGTATTTACATCTTGTATTATTCGGGAATGGAAAGTATGGTTGCAGATTTGAGACTCAAGGCAGTGAGTATGGGTAGCTTGGCTTGTATTTTAGTTTCTTAGAGGCCGTTAGAATGGGACATTCAATCCTTAGCTAACTTGATGGTTCACCTTGTTATTTTGGATCCTAGGAGGATTTTGGCTAGGGTGGAGGCGAGGTCCTTATTATTTGAACATATTCATGATTATCAGTATGAGGATAGCAAGCCTTGCTTCCTACGTGATAAGGTGTTTAGTGATGAGGCCGAGAGGCACACTATTAATTTTAAGGGTATCTTGAGGTGTAATGGTTGCATTTGTGTTCCTCATCTTGATGATTTGATTCAATTGATTTTGCATGAGTCTCACAGCTCTAGATATTCTGTTTACCCAGCACAACCAAGATGTATATAGGTTTGAGACAACATTATTGGTGGAATGATATGAAGAGAGATATAGCAGACTTTGTAGCTTGTTGCCTTTATTTTCAGTCGGTAAAGGCTGAGCACCAACAACCAGGTGGTTTGATCCAACTCAAGTGGAAATAGGAATAGATTACCATGGATTTTGCTAGTGGTTTTCCTCGTTCTTCCCATGGTTTCAATGGTATATGGGTCATTGTGGATCGTTTGACCAAGTCAGCATATTTTATTCTATTTCACATAATTTTTAATGTTGAGAGATTAGACCATATCTATGTTTGGGAGATAGTTAGTTTGCATGGTGTGCCCATTTTTATCATTTTAGACTGTGGTTCTGTGTTCTCTTGAGGTGTTACAGAGCCTTACAGGAGGAGTTGGGCACTCAGGTGGATTTTTGCACAACCTTTCATCCACAGAACGATGGTTAGTTTGAGCAAACTATCTTGGTTTTCGAGGACATGCTCTGAGCATGTATTATGGATTTTGGAGGCCAATGGGAACAACACTTAGCCTTGGAAGAGTTTTCATATAACAAAAACTATCATTCGAGTATTGAGATGGTGCCTTTTAAGGCTTTGTATAGTAGGAGATGTCATTCTCTAGTTGGATGGTCTGAGACTTCTGAGATTAGGCCCCATAGTACAGATATGCTTTAGGAGTTATTGGATTGTGTTAGGGTGATCATGTGTTTTTTCTTATATCGCCCATGAAGGGTGTGATGAGATTAGGGAGGAAGGGTAAGCTTAGTCCGAGATATGTTGGACCACTTGTGATACTTCACATAGTATGTAAGGAAGATTATGAGTTAGCTTTACCTATAGATTTTGCTGCAGTTCATCTAGTTTACTACGTCTCTATGTTGTGGCGGTATATTCCTAATTCGTCTCATGTGCTTAGATGGGACTTGGTTTAGTTGATAAGCATTTAACATTTGTAGAGGAGCCTGTGTTTGTTTTGGCTAGGGATGTGAGGTAGTGGTGTACTAGGGAGATTTCTATAGATAAGGTTCAGGGGAGACACCACCCAAAGAAGGAGGCCACTTGGGAGATCGAGAGAGAGATATGGGTCTAGTACCCTCATCTATTCGAGACTTTAGGTGTATTCTGATCCCTAACTTTTGAGGATAAAAGTTCTTTTAGTAGCGGATATTATAATGACCCTTCTAGTCATTTTCCATATTTCCTCTTATTATGCTGTTAGGGATTTTCCATAGCTAGCCCAAGTCTTTTTAACTTGTTGGAACTAATAGTTTGGTTACTAGGCAGTTCGTTGAATTTCAGAGCCAATTCCTTATTTGAATGTCTTTGCTGGTTACAAAGGGCCATTGAGCAAAAAATTCAGTAAAATGATCTCGAATGCAAATTTCGCCTGTGCCAACAACTCTAAAATATTGATTTTAGGCCAGGTAGACCTTTGGTTTGGGTCCCAATGTACCTGAGCTCATTTCAACCTATTAGTTGGAAAGTTGAAAATTGGAAATTTAGGTGTGGGAGCATAACCATAAGCATTATCATGAGTACTGGCCCACACATAACTTATTCATTGGCCCACCATTAGCATAAATAAAGTTTATCACTAACTCGAGCAATAGGAAATCCATGACTTAATTAATAACATGGTTATGGGCTCCTTTAATAACATAAACAATAGCTCATTATTGCATCATCAATATTATAGCCAATTAGACCATGAACATTATTTCTAATAGCATCACCATAATTTACTACCAAGGTCCTCAATATAGTGTCAAGGGGCATTTTCTAGGCATTTCATAAGCACCTATAGGTCTCACGAGGACTACCTTAATCTTGGCTTAAGATGGGCTAAGGGCCCACTTCCAAATCACCCAATATACCTTCTAAGTTAATTTCTACCTCGGACTAGGCTATGGTATCTAATTCAAATTTTAGATGTATAGCAATTCACCATTAAGTCCAAGGTAGGGATCCTAGTAAAATACTATCAGTAAGTAATTTGGAACTAAAGAAACCTCATTTGATTAAGAAACTAAAGCCAAACTTTCCCTAAGAATAAGTGACAAAGTCACTTCCACCTAACTAGAGAAATTATAAGAATTCTTATGCTAAACATGAGACATTAGGTCTAATCTATTAAGTTTCAAGACAACAAGCTAGGCATTTCACTATATGGATCCAAGTGACCTAAAAGGTCCAACTAACCATAAGTCTTGAATAATCATCAAACCTACACCTAACATCCCTCCCAATATAACAAGATATCACCATTATACTATGACGAAGCTCATTCTAACAACTGATAAACCTAACCTACCTCAAATTCAATGAAAACTCAACGAACCACTAAGTCTTCACTTTTTCCTTCTGAGAAGCCTCTTCAAGATGCCAAGCAATCAAAAACACATTCTATACATCAAAATGAGAATATCGATACCCATATTGCACCATTGTGCTTCGGGTTTGAAAGTATTGCCAAAACCCTATGTGGGTACTACTCACAAAAAAACACATTTTTGAGACCAACCCAACATGATATCAAGCTCATGGAGTAAAAACCCTCAAAAATAGGTGAATATCAAGCAAAGTTTGGGCTAAAATCAAGCCCTAGATGATTTGAGCCCTTGGTCAAATATTTAAGAAAATGTAATCATGGATTAGAAGGATTCTTACCTTAAATCCAATGATATCGCATAAAAATGTGTTAATCAAGCTACCAAGACTCAATTCCAAGTTAACATACTCTTTTAGGGTTTTTAGGGCTCATGGATAAGTGGAAAATGACCAAAATGCAGCCTAAGAGTCATTTTATTCCTATGTCAGTTCACCAGGTAGTGCTACCACACTCCATGGATTGTAATCGCACTCCATGGATTGCAATCACAATAGTACTATTGCAATGTCCCTTCTACGATAACATATACACCAGCACTTGCAAAAATTATAAAGTTTTCCAAGTTCCCACCAACGCCTCAGGATTCATTCGAAATCCGATATATGCAAATGAACTATGTAACCATACTAAATTCGACATTCCAGGCATAATAGTGAAATTAGATTTTTCCATTCGAGGTTTTTTCACCAGATATGGCTCCCACACCTAAATTTCCAATTTCCAACTTTCCAACTAATAGGTTGAAATGAGCTCAGGTACATTGGGACCCAAACCAAAGGTCTACCTGGCCTAAAATCAATATTTTAGAGTTGTTGGCATAGGCAAAATTTGCATTCGAGATCATTTTACTGAATTTTTTTGCTCGATGGCCCTTTGTAACCAGCAAAGACTTTCAAATAAGGAATTGGCTCTAAAATTCAACGAACGTCCTAGTAACCAAAATATTAGTTCCAACAAGTTAAAAAGACTTGGGCTAGCTATGGAAAATCTCTAACAGCATAATAAGAGGAAATATGGAAAATGACTAGACGGGTCATTATAATATCCGCTACTAAAGGAACTTTCATCCTCGAAAGTTAGGGATCAGAATACACCTAAAGTCTCGAATAGATGAGGGTACTAGACCCACATGTCTCTCTCGATCTCCCAAGTGTCCTCCTCCTTTGGGTGGTGTCTCCCCTGAACCTTAACTATAGAAATCTCCCTAATACACTACTACCTCACATCCCTAGCCAAAACAAACACAGGCTCCTCTACAAATGCTAAAATATTACTTAGTGATAAATATAGCCTAGTTACTAAAATTTAGTTACTGGTGATTAATGACTAGATGATAACCCATGAATAAGAGGTTTTGTGGTGAATAGTTGTGAAATTACAATCAGAAGTCGTTTGATTTCTATTAAGTAAATTGATTAACCAACGAAAGTTGACTAGCTATTAAAGTATGATTGGTGTTTATTGATGCTAATATTGTTAAATGATAGTTATATTAAGGTTGTTAGTACGTTGTAATGTGTTGGAAAATGATGAACATTGACAAATGACTGATTGATGGTAAGTTTTGGAATGACGATTGAATAACAATGAGATTGGTGTTAATATTGATTTATTTATTTTTCTCTTGGATGTACTCTCAAATAGTATGGGATGCTATGATGAGTTCTTTACTTTATGCACTAGTTGTCTTATGGGAGCCAACTTTGTACTTGGGTTTGCTCGTGTTAATGCTTTATGATTTTGAATTATCTATCTTTTATGTACAACAATATTGGCATTTATTGTTGATTTATGTTATACTGTTATTTTGATTTTCTTGCTCCTTATATATAGTGGTGATGAAGATACTTTAGGTTCAATTCTGTACCTTTACTTAGTTATGGTTATCTTGCATTATGTCATATTTATATCATGATTTAGCTCAGTCGGCCGATGATTCCTACTGAGTACCTATTTATTTTGGTACTCATACTATAATTCTGTACCTTTTTGGGGTAGATTTGAGTACTAGCTGTCACCGCTGGTCGTTGTTAGTGTAGAGTTGATTTTTTTGAGATAGGGTGAGCTCTTAGAGTTTAGATTTGCCTATTTCCTTCTATCTTATTGGTATTCAATTTTTTGTATTCAGATAGATGTATAGATTATATTATACGTCTCTTGGGTTGTATTATTGACATTTAGATCCTTTTGTACTGGATCTACTAGGTCTTACGATTGGTAATCATGTGCTGACTATTTTTCTATTTAGAACATGTTGTTTATATTTTAACTTGAGTTCATTAAATTTGGCCTATGTTGGGCATTTCCTTCCGAATCAACCTATTTTTCTTGCTCTGGATTGTGGTTTGGCTTACCTACTGGCAGGATTTAGTACGTGCCATCATGACACGTAAATCAGGTCGTGACATCATCCATAAGTTGATGATGTTGAGTTGGATAATGAGGTAAATGATAATACACCAACTGAGTCTACAAAGCTGGGAAATTTGGATAAGAAGAGTGCAGAAGTAGAACAACCATCTATGTCAAAGAATGATATTAACATGGAGCATGACAAAGGGAAAGAGGTAGAGTCTATACCAATGAAAATTCCAAGGCCACCCCTCCGTTCCATATAGGTTAAAGAAAAAAGTAGACAAGGGAAGGTTTAGGAATTCATGGCGATGTTGAAACAATTGTCAGTGAGTGATAATGCCTAAACTCCTCCTCCTTCAAAGGATAAAGTGGTCACTGGCAAAATATAGTAACCCAACTAGGTTGGGGCAGATCCCACAGGGAATAGGTTAGAAATCCTTCTCGAACTTGTTGAAATCACCAGGCAGTGCAAAAAAGTAAAACAGAGGGGATTTGTAGTAGCTGGTAAGAAGTAATAAGAATTTGAGGCTCTTAGATCGTAAATAATCTAATACAAAACCTAGGATTTTCGTTACCCTGGCTTCTAACTCTGTAGATTTATCATGCACAGTCGAACTATTTAAATGCCTTGCATGTAGAATTTATAAGTTATGTGCCATCAACTGTCTTGTGGACTCATTGACGGATTTAATCCTTTACCTTTTGAGTTTTGATAACACTCAAAATACACTTCTAATTAAATGATTAAGTGGTCTCTATAAAATATAGTAACCTACCTAGGTTGGTGTCGAATCCCAAGGGAATACATTAGAAATCCTTCTCAAACTTATTATGATTACCAAGAAGTGCACGAAATTAAGAAAAGGGAGATTTGTTGAAATAGAAAAAGGAGAAGAATTGGTTACTCATGGTTGTAAGTAATCTAAGATGTACAATAGGCTTGTGTTCCCCCTATCTTCTCAACTCAGTAGACTTATCGTGCACTGTCGAAATATTCTAGTATCTTGAATGCATAATCGATAAGTTATGAACCTCCCACAGTATTTTGGATGAGTAGAAGGATTTCACCTTTTACTTTTTGAGTCAAGGTGTCGCATTACTAACCCTTATATTGATCCCGGCTAACCATTACCTTTTGATTCTCTAGTTATTAGATGAAAGCTAACGGTTATTCACTATATTCTATTGTGCCCAATGGATCAACAATTAACTCTCAAATCACTGTTGTCTTTACATTTTCCCTTACACTACTCCTCTTTTAGAGTAAGTAGCAATATCTTGGTGGGATACTAATGTGTACACCCATTAAGAAACAATCATAATGAATATAAAACAATACATGCAAGAATCTTTATCTAGAATGACTTGACACTTCCTCTACTTTGTTAATCCACCAGGGTTCCTACAACCCTAGCAAAGAGAATTAGTCACTCATAGCTATGAGATCAATCATGCAATCCATAGAAAAAATTACAAAATCAATCTCACAATAATAATAGAAGAAATTCCACAGTATTAAATAGTATAACAAACCAAGAGCAAACCAAGATGGTTGAGAACTTTGCCCCAAAGGGGCCTCATTCTCAATCAATCAATATGTGAATGTATACGTCTAAATATAGTTCTCAATTAATGAACTAAATAAACTAAACAAATCCTAAGGTTATTATAGGTTACAAGAAACCATATAAGTCGAATCCTAAATAAAGTAGGAAACCCTAATTACCCATACATAATAGGATTTGAAAACATTATGGGAGTGTAACTGGGATACATAGAAAGCCTAAGAAACAAATCCCAAACTTAATAGGATAAAATTGGTGCATTAAGTCCTCTCCATCATATGGATAATTGAATTATCTTTGCAATGATACCAATTTAGCCTTAATCTGATATCGGGGTGAAAAGTTATGGACAAATTACTGAAGCACTATTAAGGGATGCATTTGCGGTCTATACCTATGCTCTGACCCTGGGCGCAGGTAGTACCTTCTATCCCGATCATGGGAGTAGGTATAGGGCGCAGGTAGTGGGGGAAAACATCCTACAAGTTCAGCTCTCAGGATTTTGGACTTCTGGCACTTGTTTTGTCGACATACGATTCGTAGGTCCTACTTGCGGTCCACATATTGACTTAATAAATGACGAGAGACATATTTTCAGCTATTCTTCAATTCTCTAACATGGTTTGATCACGAACAAGCTGAAAATTATCCCGAACATCCATAATTGCACCAAAAAGTAGCCAAAATAATCACTTTTCATCTTTTTCTTGAATTTAGCGTCCAAAACCTAATTTCCTGCATAACACTCAAAAAATGCCTCAAATCCAACAAAATAGCCTCAAGTACATGCATATTCTCATAATTTTAAGCATCGAAAGTGCTATATTTCTATATCACATCAACACCTTCAACTTAGAACATTGCATGTCCTCAGGAACAAAACATAACAAAACAATACGACACTACTTAACCAAGAGAAACCTAAGATACCTATGGAAGTCAATTATTAATTTTAGCTCAAAACATATTACCCTCTTCAAGTTCAATCACTTTTGAAACCAACTTTGTGTCTTAATGAATAAAAACAATGTGACACAAAGGAATCAAGCTATGGCATCACATTAACAACAAACAACCATGCATATATACAAGTTACACTACCCAAACAAGTAAGAGGTTAGCAATACAATCCATGTGCCCTCACAACAAATAAGTCCCACTCACTCATATGAAATAATGTATGTCAATGCAGGGATGGTCAAGAGATACTCAAACTCTTGAAGAAGTTCCAATCAATGCATGTCAAATACCATAGGCTTGCCCTTATTTTGTTTACCTTAGCTTACAAATAGTCAAGTTAGGATCACTATAAAACTTTTCTCAACTTGTAATGTAGGCTTGGGGCTGGTATGATACATACGGACTTTTAAAGTGACTAAGCCTCGTTGGCACTAAACTAACCTTGAGGTATCACTTAATAACCAATTTTCTTTTATTCCACCCTTATTTCTCCTTTTTATTCTTTTATGCATATTCAGGCTGGGTGTGGTCTTTTATTATTTCTTTTTCACTTTTTCTTTTTTATCTTTTTCTTTTTATTTTCATCCACACCTAGCCCTACTAACTTTTTTCTCTTATTTTATCCTTTATCATACCTATTTTACACTATGCACCCCTATGATAGCCACCCTCAACTTAGGCGATTTACCTGAATTGAGGTGCACAATGTCCAAGGAGGACCAGGGCCAAAATAGGTTCATTATAACACAAACGGGAAGGTGAAAGGTGTAACACGAAAAATAGGAATTTAGGCTCAAAATTGGGATCAAGGGATATAATTCACACATGGAAGGTCATGTAGGCTAAAAGTGAACTAATAAAAAAATGTCGTATGATCCGTTCCTAATAAACTATCCTACAACCTAGGCAAGACTAACTAGGTAAGTTTTGAATTCAACATACAAAGGGAACTAAGTAGTATGGTAATGCCTCAAATTTGGTACCCGAAATGCTACACTGTGCTCATGATCCCGAAGGACCACAAGCTAACCCATGACTGATATCTGTACCTGTATACTGCAGAATATACCATTAAATGAAAAAATATGAACTGAATGTCCATAAGGTTCAAAACTGAATGAACATGTGATAAACAATGTCTGAAAATGGTATAACAATACCAAAGCAAATCTGAAATGTCTGTCTAACATGCTATAGTTTAAAAGCCTAAAAAATGTCTGAATAAGGAGTTGATGGGACATGTCCCCAACTAACTCCAACGCCTAAAATAAATTAAAAACTAAATTAGTAATGAAATCAACATGTCATCGAAGGATGAGGACTCACTGCTAACTCTGACCACTAAACTAGGATGGTACTGGTTCTGTGGAGCTTGTACTTCTAAACCTATGGTATAAGACACCATAGCATAAATGCATCAGTACTTTGAATGTACTGGTATGCAAGTGAGGTAGGCTGAATATAATAGGTTTATATGCATGAAAAATAATAACAGACTGACTAACATGAACATGAGAATACATGCATGTATACATAACTCTAATTAAGATCGTGCTAGGACTGAATACTGAGTTCTGACTACTGAGTTTTACTAATAACATGGAATTACGGATATCTGAGGGACTGATACTATGTTACTGATACATGAATAACTGTGTCTGATAGTTTATTATGAAGAACTGGTCTGGTTAACTGTATCTGACAATCCTAAAGATGAATACTGATGACATGAGTTTTGATAACTGATATAGCTGATAACATGAATGAGTGTGTCTGACAGTCTTAAATCTGTTAGAACTATCTAACTTCTATTCTATATCTTAGTTGATTATATCTGATAGTCCTAAAATATAAAGAATTATCTGAGTTCTTTTACTAAGACTGAGACTGAGACTAAAACTGTAACTGTGGGAGGTAATCATCTAACCGACATGCCACAAAACTAAACTGGTGGGGAAAAACCTGTAACCCTAGCTGGAAGGGTATTAGTACCATGCCACGGGTAAAGACCTACTTTGATTATACCCTCACTGACAGGGAGCTCTTCCATCAAACCCTCCTAGTAGGTAACTCAAATGAGATGTATATATATCCCTTAATGCATAGGGTGCATCTCAACCTATGCTGGCTATGTAGTTTTGGAGCTTTGGGATTGTTTTTAGGGATCTCAGTCCTATCTAGCGAGTGAGTCCACATCCCTAGGCTCGCTCGGTGCTGAATCCTACTCCCATCTGAAAGACACTAAACTAATTAACTAAGATGAACTGATACTAGTGGTATTGTTTAGCAGAGCTAAACGAAACTGAATTTACTGAGTTTTGTTGACTGACGAAATGTACTGAGTTCTGAGGATTGACTGATAATACTAAAGTTACGGAGATTGACTAGGAATACTGAGGTTATTGAGATTACTGAGTACTGAGATCACTGAGATTACTGAGATTGACCGGGAATACTGAGGTTATTGAGATTATTGAGATTTTAGGGTTTTCCTGAGTCACATGACTGACTTGACTGAGAGTATCGTGAAAACATGACATTTCTCGAGGCATACAACTAAATTGTCGGGTATAAGTACCCCTAGGACTAGATGGAAAGAAACTGACATAGCATGACTTACGTGAACACATGACCAACAACACAATCTATAATTCATATATTGAAGCACTCCATCAAACATGTGATATACCTGACTTGTACAAACATGGGGATTTCATAATATCATGATAGTTGGGCACTTTTCCTTCATATCAGCATTTAATCAAAAACACGATAGGTATAATATATGTAGACACCATTATAAAACAATTATACCTCATGATCAAACATCAAATTTTATCATCCTAAGGTTTAATCATAGGTTCACATAAATATACATCTATACAAATCAATTCCACATAATATTAATAACCCAACATGTATTTGAATTCAATTGATCATTCTCAACATAAACAAAATAACCCAACATGAAGTTCATAAAAGAAAATCTAAAATCTTGAATTTAGAAAAGAGATTCTCGGGCTTCATGGATGAAAGGAGTCCATGAATGAATACTATCCATACCTTAGTTCGTGTTTTCAGGAAGATTCATGGTGAAACATTCTTGAATTTGAATCCCCAATAGAAACCCTAGCTTGTTCTTGAGAGAAATTTGAGAGAAACTAGTATATTTTGGGTGAAAAATGGCTAAATCACGTGTTATTGGGTATATATATGGGTGTAAAATTAACCATTTTAACCCTGGATGCGTCTTTAATTTCTGAGAAAATTTCTCAATTTTCATCCTTGGCACGATGCGCCACTATCAGGCCAAGACACTGAAAAGTGACAAATGGGAAATTACATGGTGGCGCACGTGGAGCTATTGTGTTTCCACTTTATCTGTGACCTAGAAGTTTGGTGTGATGCGCCATTATCGCAGAGCAACATTGGAAATAGACAATTGCCATTTGAGATATCTCCGCAATGCACTGAAGGCTCAGGTGATACACTGTCTCACTAAAAAGGCTCTAACTCTTCACCCGGGTGACGGATTTGGGCGAATTTGGTATATTCGATTCCCCACATGATAAAAAGTGAAAATATTGAAAATACCACATGTACGAAAGTGGATTCATCTTTCAAAGAAAGCTTTTAACATTATTGAGAAACTTTTCAAGCTAGGAAAAGTACGGGGTATTACAAGTATCTCACACACACATGGCACAAGATTACATCACAAGCTACTACCTATCCAGTTCATGTAATTTTTAGCAATGATTATCATGTCCCTAATACTAATTCCATAATAAGATTTACAACAGTTGTATATATACGCTTCTTACATAGTTTAAAATAAGGTATCGAAGAAGTGTCATAAAAAAACATGTTAACTGCCCAAGATACTTATTTTTTCCAAGTTAATTACAAGACATCATGAAAAAAAATACAATATTCCTGAACATGCTGGCTATACTAGAACAAGACTCTGGGAAAGGAGCCATGACAAGAAAAACCAAAAGGACATCAAAACCTACAAGCAGCCCCACCCCCAACTTAAAAGTATGCATTGTCCCTAATGCATCAAACCTCAATAAATAAGAGAGTTAGGAACATACCTGTGGCACCAAAGGTGTGAAGATTTGATACCAATCATGAATTACGAATACAAAAAATAAAATTCCTTGGGTTGCCTACCAAGTATCACCTGATTTTATTTCGCTGCATGATGAGAGTTGGTTGGGTACTCAAACTTCGCGAACAAGCCCATGGGTACCTTGATTACTCAGATTCATCAAGGTAGCCCAAGAGTTGGCCTTCAAATTTCTCTTTCCACTTTGAACTTACGAACTACAACCCTGATTGTTTTTCCAACTTCCCATTATGCTCATAGAGTAGAGGTATAAAAATAATGGACTCAAGAAATAGATATGGCATGTTGTACTTCTTGGCCCTTATGTGAGGAATTTAATTTTTTGATTCTGGATCAGCAAATTCAAGAATATAAACATATGTTTCCTACTCCTTGCATTCTTTTTCAAGCTCAGATGGCTCAATCAAGATTTGACTATCCAAACACAAGGTGGAAAATGCTTTGGATGAGGTCCAATACGCCCCAACTCAGGATTTGCTATCTTTCTTTCATCCCCACATAACTCTAGTATGCTCTCCTTAAGCATGACAGTATCCATAAGGGCATGAATGATTTTAGACTCCTCAACTTTCATTTCCTCAAGTTGGCTTCTCAGAATCTTTTCAGTCTCACACCATCCATAACTAGGTTGCTAGGCGTTACACGCAATAACTTTTGCATCCAACTCTGCTTATAGGTGGTAAATATCCAAGCCAAACTTGTCAACATCTTGAATAAGCTTATGGTTGTGTGGACAAGGTGTGTTACTGTTTTCAATAGGCTATCCTTGTGCTCACACACTATATTTTTCATACTCCTGCAATAATGCACCATATCAAAAGGAAAAGAATCAATAAATAAGGATTCATCATCACTCCATACTTTCTCTAGATAGGTTTTCATTTTTAGAAGAGTAGGAAACAAAATAAAAAAAATAAAAACAAATAACTCCAACAACTTCAATCAAGAATTCTGAGACTATATTCCCCGACAACAGTGCTAAGATTTGATAATGCTTAAAATACACCTTTAATTGAAGGATGAAGCAGTCGTTGTCAAATATAGTAACCCAACAAGGTTAGGGTCAAATCCTAAGGGAATACATCAGAAATCCTTCTTGAACTTCTTAAAATTACCAGGTAGTGCAAGAAAGTAAAAAGGGGGGATTTATTAAAATACAAAAAAGAGAAGAATTGGTTTCTCATGGTTATAAATAATCTAAGATGAACACTAGGATTGTGTTCCCTCTGGCTTCTAAACTCAGTAGACTTATCGTGCGCTATCGAACTATTCCAATATCTTGCATGCAAAATTGATAAGATATGAATCTCCTACAATGTTTTGGATGAGTAGAAGGATTTCACCCTACACTTTTTGAGTCTCAAAGGGTCGTGTTACTAACCCTTATATTAATCCTAGTTAACCATTACCTTTTGATTCTCTAGTTATTATATGAAAGTTAACGGTTATTCACAATATTCCATTGTGCCCAATGGATAAACAATTAACTCCCAAATTACTGTTGTTTTTATCTTTTCCTAGTCATTACTCCTCTTTTGGAGTAAGTAGCAATATCTAGGTGGGATCCTAATGAGTGCACCCATTAAGAAATCAATCATAATTAAGATAAAGCAATACATTCAAGAATCTTAATATAGAATGACTTGACACTTCCTCTACTTTGTTAATCCGCCAGGGATCCCACAACCCTAGCGAAGGAATTAGGCGCTCATAGTTATGAAATCAATCATGGAATACACAAACAAAATTACAAAATCAATCTCACAATAACAAGATAAGAAATCCGAAAGTCTTAAATTGAATAACAAACCAAGAACAGACCAAGATGGTTGAGAACTTAGCCCTAAAGGGGCCTCTTTCTCAATCAATTAATATGATGTATATGTCTGAATGTAGTTCTCAATTGTTGAATTAAATAAACTAAGCAAATACTAAGGGTATTTGTTGGTTAAAAGAAACCCTAGAAGTCAAAATTTAAATAAAGTAGGATAATCTAATTACCCATACATAATAGGAGTGTAATTAGGATACATAGACACACTAGGAAACAAAGCCCAAACAAAATAGAAGAAAGGTAGATTGGGAAGTACTCTATATTAGATAGATAACTGAATCAAATTTCCAATGATACTAATTTCTCCTCAATCTGACAACGGGGTGAAAAATTATGGCAAAATTACTGAGGCACTGTCAACTATTGGGAAGCATTTGCGATGTGTACCTGTGCTTTGACCTTGGGCGCAGGTAGTACCTATGGTCCTAGACCTGGGCCTAGGTACAGGGAATAAATAGTGATGGAAAATATCCTACAAGTTCAGCTCTCAAAATGTTGGACTTTTGGTACTTTTTTTGCCTACGTGTGGTCCGTAGGTCCTACTTGCGGTCCACATGTTGACTTAGTAAGTCTTGGGAGTTATCTTTTCATCTTTTCTTCAATTCTCGAACATGGTTTGATCATGAACAGGTTAGAAATTATCCCGAACATCCATAATTGCATCAAAAACTATCCAAAATCATCACTTTTCATTTTTTTCTCGAATTTAGCATCCAAAACCTACTTTCCTGCAAGACACTCTAAAAATGTCTCTAATCCAAAAAAATGCCTTAAGTACATGCATATTCTCATAGTTTTAAGCGTCAAAGTTCTATAGTTCTATAGAACATCAAGTCTCAGGGTGTTGCTTTACTAATTCTTATCCTAGATCACAGTTAACTATCATCTTTTAAGTGTCAAGTTATTGGATGAAAGACAATCATCATACTTGGATGATGCTAATTAGCCTGGATTGATAATTAATCTCCAAATTAATATTGTGATCTTCTTTTCCTACTCTGTACCTCTATTGTGAAGGAAGTTGTGAATATAGGTAGGATCTTACCATTAGCCACCAGTAAGAAATCAATAAGAATGAAGAAAACCCAATACATGTAAGAATATTTATCTAGAATGTCATAGAACTTCCTCTACTTTGTTAATCTTCCATGGTTCCCACGACCATAGCTAAGGAAATTAGCCGCTCATAGTTATGAGATCAATCATGGAGTCCACTAAAACTTTTACAGAATCAATCTCACAATAATGAAAGAAAAAATCCCAAAGTCTTAAATTGAATAACAAACCAAAAACAATACAATCCTAAGATCACAAGTCAATCTTGGAATCAAAAGATATTTGTAACCTTATCCCAAAGTGCCTATGCTAGAATACCCTTACCATACAAATCCTAAAGGTTATTTATAGATTATAAGATACTATAGAAATTAAATCCTAAATAAAATAGGAAAACTTGACTAAAGATACATAATACAGACTACAAATAACATAGGAGTAGGTGTAGGTTGCATCGAAACCCTAGGGAATTATTTCAAAATGATCTAGAAAATTTGAGGTTAGTGTCCACTTAATTAGGTCATATACGAGCCTTATGTACCATATAAGGACTGTATGTGCTACATAATAACCATATTTGTCCTTAGTAAGTGATAGAGTCTTGTTTTTAATGCTTCTGAACCTCTGGACTTTAAGTTTTGACACTTACTTTGGTCACATACGCTCGGTCAGTGTCACTTGCGCCCATAAATGCCTCGATAAGTAGCCAAAAGCTCCAGTTTTCTTCCTTTTCTTCAATTTAGCATCCAAAACCTAGTTTACTACAAAATCACATCTAAAACATATCAAATCCAACAAAATAGGCTTAAGTACATGCATATTCTCCATGTTCAAGCATCGTAAGTGCTATGAATTCATAACACATCACAAAACAGATGCCAGGATATGCTAAATTGATAAAGGACCTTGTAACAAAGAAGGGAGAAGTTAGTTATGAGACCATGGGCAATCTTTATCATTATAGTTCCATTGCTACTAGATCAGTAGTATAGAAGAAAGCCGATCTGGGACCATTCACCACCCATATACAATTGGAGCATTTAGCTTTAATAAAGTGGTCTGTGATTTAGGGGCCAGTATCAACCTCATGCCATTAGCAATCTTCAAGCAGTTGGGTCTAGGGACTCTTAAATCAATGTCTATGCAGTTATTAATAGTCGCTGGGCATTCTCTATGATGTGCTTGTGAAATTGGCTAGCTTTATATTCCTTGTAGATTTTGTAATCCTTAATTATGAAGTGGACTTTGAAGTTCCCATAATCTAGGTAGGCTACTTTTATTAACTTGGAGAGTATTGGTTGTATGGAGTGGAATGAGCTAAAATTTAGGCTCAGTAATGAAGAAGTTAGTTTCAATGTCTGCCAATCTATTAAACAACTGAGAGGATGAGTGTAGTCTTTGTTATTGATGTTATTGATTAAGTTGATCTGGATCTAGAGAACCGATCCCTTAAATAATCTCTAAGACTGTGAGGCATATACTTCTCCAAGAACATCTTAAAGAATTGAGTCCATATAAAAGAAAAAGATACCACTGATCTAGAATCTATGTAACCTCTCCACCAATGTCGAGTAGACAAGTCCAACTAAAATATTGTGTAATCCACACCATGAGTCTCAGATTGGCCCAAATTATGGAGCCTATCCTCACAAACAATCATAAAATCATATGAATCCTCGCTTGGAGCACCAGAAAACCTACTTGGATCCAATTTTAAGAATTTTGCCAATATCTTTTACTCCTAAATAGACATTGTAGGTTAGGCAACCACTGACTGAGAAACTACTGGTTGAGAAATCACTGATGGAGGCGGGACCTCAACTTTAGGATCCACAGCTATGGGCTGCACTTAGCCTCAGTACCACTCTAATTTGTAGATTGTGAACCATCAGACAACATACCATTAACAATCGTAAAAAGCTAAACTGAGGCATATATGAATATTAAAAAAAAATCCTGGTGGAACCTGGGCTAGTCCCTGGCTCACCACTAGCTGGGTCAGAAGAATATATAGCTCAGGAGCGGGAATAGGGTATGGTAGAGGACGCCTATCTTGTCCCCTAGCTGGGGACACATCCCATGGCTTTCCATGACCTCTGGGTCATCCACAAATAGGAAAATGATCCCTAGGCTTGATCTTGGGACCCTCATCGTATATAGCGATAACATATGCCCTAGCAATCTATGAAAAAGCAAAGTCAAAGGAATATTCTACAAACCAACTCAGACTCTTAGCACAAAAAGAGTGAAAGAAGTGATGAACTACTAAGAATGACCCATATCCTCCCGAAGATAGGCAACAGACGTTATCATTCTGATCCATAGGAATCTACTAGATATTTGCTCTTGTACCGAAAATACTTATGTAGCTTAGGCTCTAATACCAATTTGTCATGGCTTGATTTATGAGTCATGATAACACCCACTATATTCTGCCAGTAGGTAAGCCCGACTGTAACCCAAAGATTAACACAATGGGTTAATTCAGTGGAAAATGCCTAAAATAGCTAAAATCAACAACACAACATATAAATAAGCATAATATTTGAAATAGATAAGATAGTCAACATAGATACCATCCCACGACCTGGAGAAGCCAGTACAAAAGCCTCTAGTAATAATAATACAACCTAAGTCTTAAAATAGTCAACATAATCCTATCTTGAAACTAAAGACTAGACATAAAAGATAGAAGGAAATAGGTGACATTTGCTCCAAGATCTTACTCTATATTTGGATTTCAACACAACATAAAAGTTGATCAAAAGTGACAACTAGTACTCGGATCTGCACCAAAAAGGTATAGAAGTGTAGTATGACTACCAAAACAATGGGTACTCAGTAGGTATCATCCGCTGACTGAGCTAAATCATGATATAAGTATGATAAATACAAGATAACATAACTAAGTTAAGGTAAGAAAATGAACCTGAATCAACTCCAACATCATTGTGCATACAGATAAATAAACCGGTATAATAGCATAACATAACATAATGCATCAACACACGCAAACATAAATACAAATTGGTGCCTAAACGCTAATTAATATGGAAAAGTAAATAACTCATCGCAAGCCCCCATAAGCCTGGAAGGTACAAATAAGATAACATATCCCACCACCATCATTTATCAACTTTCATAATACATTGGATTTCATCCAATTCATGTCACACTATAGCCATCACTTGTCCGTATTCATCATCTGTCAATTAGTCAAAACTTATCAACTAATCATTATTTCACTAGAATCCATTTATATCATACCACATCATAACCATTTCCTCATTTTCGAACTTAGCCAAATTGCTATTTTCAATGTCAAACCCCTATATCATCATATCATGATAATTAAATTATCATAGCATAATATGCATATCCAAACTCAAATAGATATATATAATTAATATTCAAACTTGAATTAGTAAATATAATCAATAGCCAAACTTGAACTGATAAATATATTATCAATAACTGGACTTGAACCAGTAAATATATCATCAATAGACAAACTTAATCCAATAAATATAATCAATAGCCGAGCTTGAACCGATATATATTATCAATAGCCAGACTTGTACGGATAAAATTATTATGAATTGCCTGATTTGAACCCTATAAATATAAATATATCAATGTAATTAATAGTATCATCGATGGCATAAATAATAGCATAATCAATAGGCGTCAACCCTTACATCAATAACATAACCATCAAATGTCAAGGTTTCTCAATATTACCTCAATAATCATTTCCAAGATTCTAACGAGCATACAAAAGTCTATACAAGATAATATAGCCTAAGGTGGGTCAAGGGACCACTTCTAATCCCCGAAGTTCCATATTAGGTAAATTCTACCTGAACTAGGCTAAGGTATCTAATCTAATTTTAGATGTTAAACAAGCCTCAATTATTCCTAAGATAGGAAATTCACCCAAAATATGAGCAACTAGGTGAATAATGCCTAATTATGATTTACGGATGGCTTTAACGGTCCAACTAACCCAAGCATTTCAATTCATAATATAAACACCTAAAATTCATCGTAAATCTAACACAATATCATAAACATACTATGAATTAACTCAATCTAAAAAGGAAAAACCTATTCTGCCTCAACGCCAAAGAAAGCTCAAATATTTGATACATCACCATTTTTTCCTTCTAAGAAGCTTCTGCAAGATGCCAAGCTATCAAAATAACATTCTACTCATCATTAAGAGAATAATAATGCCTATATTTTACCATTGTACTTTAGGTCCAAAAATCACATGTGGGTCCTATTTATGAAAAATCACATTTTTAAAAGCCAACTCAATGTCCCCTAATGCTCAAGCAATCATTGCCCTAAAAAATGGGTGTAATATGAACTAATTTGGGGTTAAAATCTAGCCCTCAAAGTTAGGATTTTAGAATAAGAAATGGGAAATTTTACTATGAAAAAGGTGTGCCATAAATCAAAGGGAAATCATGAAAATAAATGTTAGCCAAGCTCCTAGATAACCCACAAGCCTCAGTTTTAATCTATGTATTCACTTTGTGTTTTATCTCTCAATAAAATGGGTGAAGAATGAGCTAAAACTGGCTAATGACCCATTTATATCTATGCTAGGCATCCGGGTCTCATCGCAACCCGAACTTCTTGATAGGGTATATTGAGGCTGCACCACTGAATTGCGACCGCGATAAGTCACCGCGATTAAAGAACTTGAGGTCTACCTAGGGTATCATAATTGTGATGCACTAGAAAACAACAGTAGACTTGGAATTTTCCGAGTCTCCTCCAAGTCCTCAGTATTCATGTGGAATCCTTTATACTCAGACGAACTATGTAATCACACCAAATTTGATGTTTCAAACTCAATAGCACTGTCAAAATTTCCATCTGAGGTCCTTTCAACCAAATATAGGTCCGATACCCAATTTTTATTTTCTTTAATTTCTGACCAATAGGTCAAAATGAGCCGGGGTTACTCGAAACCCAAATCAAAGGTCTATCAAGCCTAAATTTGATAGCTGTTAGAATAGTCAACTTTGCCTTGGAGGTTGTTTGACTGAAGTTTTTTACTAGTGGTCATTTGGAACCAGCAAAGACTTCAAAATAGGGAATTAGCTCTATAAAACAAATAAACTGCCCGGTAACTGACTTGTTAGTTCCTATTACAACCCGAACTAGGGCGTGAACGTGATAGGTATCTTAAGTCCCACGTGAACTAATGATCACTCCCTGTAACCAACCAAACAAAACATATTATCCCCGCAATGTCAGATGAATTTCGAGCATATAGCAAGATAACATGCAATAACTTAAGGAAATTCAAAACATGTCTACAACCGATGACTGATGACTAGCCAAACAACCGACCAACACTGGCTAATATCCCCAATAATCCAAACAAAGCATTCTAAATAAAGAACCAAAATTGAATATCAATGAACTGTCAGGACATGCCCCCGACTATAGCCAAAAACAAGTCTAAACAATATGAGCCATAAGAGACCAAAACATGAAATGCAGACTTTTGATGTATGGAATTTTGGCGACTTTGGGTAGCCTTAAGTCTATCCTGGATCATCTTCACCTTCTCCATATCTTGGTAAGCCAAATTAGGGTCAAACAACTTATTTTCGCCAACCTTAAACCACCCAAAAAGAGACCTACACCTCCTACCATATAATGCCCCAGACGAAGCCATACCAATTCTAGAGTTATAAATGTTTTTTTAGGTAAATTCTATGAGAGGCAGGTGATTAACTCAATGACCCCAAAAATCAAATATACAAGCACAAAGTATATCTTTCATGACCTGAATTGTCCTTTCAACTTTCCTATCCATATGCGTGTGGAAAATGGTACTAAGGGCTACTTTAGTCCCTAAACTTTGCTGGAACAACCTCCAAAAGTCAGATAAGAACTGAGTACCCTAATCAGATATGATTGAAATAGGAGTACCATTCAACTTCAGGATCTCCTCAAAATAACTTGGCATAATCCTTAGAAAAGAAATTTATCCTCACTAGCAAGAAGTGAGCAGACTTAGTCATCCTGTCCACTATGACCCAAATCGAAACAAATTGCTAGCAAGACTATGGAAGACCAAAAACAAAATTCATATTAATTATCTCTCATTTAAACATCAGTAGTTCAATATCTTGAGTTAACCCACCAGGCCTAAAGTGATCTATCTTCACTTGTTAAGACATAATGCACTTAGCCACAAAATTAGCCATATCCTACTTCATATTATTCCACCAATAAATTTTCTTGAGACTATGCTACAATTTCGTCGAGCTAGGATGAATAGTAAGTATAACACGACTCATCAGCTTCTACCAAAATTCTTCCTAGTAACCCATCAACATTGGGAACGCACAGTCTGACTTGGTACCTTAAGATACCATCACCACCAATCTCGAAAACAATCACTTTTTGCCTACCTATATCATTCTTGATTTGCATCAGAATAGGATCCAACACTTGCTTCTTCTTTACTTCAGCACCAAGAGTTGACCTCGCCACCTCTAGAAAAATCACACCTCCAAATTCAAAATTGAAGACATGGACTCATAGATTATCCAAATAGTGAATATCCTTCACCAAATCTCACGTCTTCCCATCCACATAAGACAAGCTTTTCATGGACAACCTGCTAAAAACATTGACTACCACGTTAGCTTTACTTGGATGATAGTGGAAATTTATGTCATAGTCTTTTAGCAACTCAAGCCACCTCCTTTTCCTGAGATTAAATTCTTTCTCGGTGAACATGTATTGCAGGCTCTTTTGATCAGAATAAATATGAACAAGTACCCTATACAAATAATGCTGTCGGATCTTTAATGCAAACACCTTATCTAACAATTCCAAATTGTGGGTCAGATAATTCTTTTCATGAACTTTCAACTGCCTAGAAGAATAAGCAACCATCTTGCAATGATATATCAACACAAATCAAAGCCCTACCTGGGACACATCACAATAGATAACAAAACCATTAGTACCCTTAGTAGAGTCAAGACTAGAGTTGAAGTCAACTTATTCTCTAGTTTCTCGAAACTCTACTCACAAGCATCATACCATAAGAATTTCACTTTCTTTGGAGTTAACTTACTCAATGGGGCAGTAATAAAAGAGAAACTCTCCACAAACCGCCTATAGTAGCCGACTAAATACAAGAAGCTCCAAATATTGGATGGAGTCGTGGGTCTAGGCCACTTATTAAATACAACAACCTTCTATGGATCCAACTTGATCCTTTTACTAGAATAAACAAGACCTAAATAAGTCACAACACATAACCAGAATCACGCTTATAAAACTTTGCATACAAATGCTGATCTCTTATGGTCTGCAACACAAGGCGGAGGTGATCGACATGATCCACCTCACTCTTAGAATACACCAAAATATCATTAATAAAGATAATGACAAACAAGTCTAAGAATGGATGGAAAATCCAATTCATAAGATTCATAAATACAGTTGGGGCATTGGCTAAACCAAAGGATATCACCAAAAACTCAAAATAATCGTACCAAGTTCAATATATAGTTTTAGGGGTATCCGTATCCCTAATATTCAACTAATGGTACCCAAACTGAAGATCAATCTTGGAAAAGATCTTAGAACGCCGAAGCTAATCAAAGAGATCATCAATCATCGGAAGTGAATATTTATTCTTCATGGTTATTTTATTCAATTGGAGGTAATCAATACATATCCGAAGGGAATCATCCTTCTTATGCACAAAGAGCATGGGATAACCCTATGGAGACAGACTACAGTAGATGAAAACCTTGTCATGAAGATATTTCAACTGCTCCTTAAGTTCCTTCAACTTCGTTGAGCCGTCCTATAAGGAGAGATAGAAATAGGAAGAGTGTATAGAAGAAGATCAATCCTAAAATCGATTTCCCTATCGAAAGGTACACCAGGAATATTATTAAGGAACACCTCAAAAAATTCACAAACCATCGGGACAGTCTACAAAGAAGGACCTTCTGATCTAGAATCCTTAACTTGCACTAAGCAATAGAGGCACCTTTTGTAAACTAATTTCTAGGGTCTATAATACAAAATAAACCTTTTATTAGGAACTAGGGACCTACCTTCCCATTCAATTATTGACTTATTTAGGAAATGGAAACTGACCTTCCAGGTCTGACAATGAAGAGACACATAACACGAATGGAATCAATCCATCCCTAAAATTACATCAAAGTCCATCATGTCCAACACTATTAGATCCACCAATGTCTTCTTACCATGAACTGATATCACACAACCCCTGTAGACACTACTAGATACAATGGAGTCACCCACTGTAATGGACACCAAAAAAGGGTCTGAAATACACTCAAGATCAAATCCAAAATGGCTTGCCACATATGGGTCACATGAGAGAGAGTAGACCCAGGATCAATTAGACAATATATATCACAAAAAAGAGTTTAAATGTACTAGTAACAACATTAGGGTATGCCTTATGCCAAGTGGCAAGAGCAAATAGACTATTTACACTAGTGTCAGAGCCAGAAGCAGAAGTAGGACCCTTTGGTGAAAGAGTAGATAAAGTGGTAAAAGGAATCTTATACACCCCATAAGAAACCTTAGATGGATAATACCTTTGTAGATGACCAGTCTGACCATATTCAAAGCACTTATTCCTCCCTTTCTAGCATAAACCAAAAATGCACCTGACCACAAAATCTACATGGAGGATAAGACAGATCTGACTAAGCCCCACTAACCTATGACTAGGATCCTGGTGCTCTAAACCCACTATCATACTAAGAACGATGGTCACCCGATGACTTCATATAAGGAGTACTAGCCATGGAGTATGAAAAATAATTGGCCCACTTCTTCTCAGACCATTTTCTACCACCTCTACCACTCTAATGCTGACCTCTACCTTGATATGAATAGTGAAATTTCTTACTCTACCTTTTACTCTTCTCTGCCCGCTTTTTCTTTTCTTCACTTGTTGAATATACAACATAAGTCTAGAGATGTACATATCCTTGTTCAATAAGTCAGCCTTGCTCTCTAAGATAAACTCATGGGATAATGCCAAAGAAAATTTCCTCATTTTAGCCCTTATGCTAGACACCAATTTAGGAGAATAACACGACAACTGATGAAACTTCAAGGCATAGTCCTGACATCCTGCCTAAGTTTAGATTCACAAATTCCTCGGCCTTTACCTCTATTAACTCCTGAGGAAAGAAACAGTCAAGGAAAGCACTAGAAAAATCACCCCACAAAGTGGACTCTATATTATCAACCCTAGACTTGTCCTACTCCTTATACCATTGGAATGATACATCTTTCAACTAATAAGCAGTGAACTTTACACCCTCCATATTAGTAACATGCATCACACGGAAGAACTTTTCTATCTCATTAATAGAGTTTAAAGGATTTTCCTTAACTTTAGAATCAGTAAAAACAAGAGGACTCAACCTCATAAATTGGACAACCCTAGTGGCATTAGATCATGGAGCAATAGAAGAAACACGCTCAGTCTGGGAGGCCACTAACTAGTTCAGAAAATGAATCGACTGGTGAAACTCAGCATTAGATACATTAGCTCAAGCTGCTTGAGGAGGGATAGGGGAAGCCAGTGGAGCTCTCTCAGGGCAATACGAACCTCGATCGGGTCTGAACTCTTAGAGTTAGATGAGTTCCAACCATATTGTCCTCAGATAGGATAAAAGAGTCTCCACAAGCATCATATCTTTTGGGAGGCATGATTTGAAAATCGAATACATAGGAACTAGAGGATATTCAAGACCTTACACTGTATAGCTTGAAATAGGAAAACAAGAAAAAGAAATATTCCTAAATGCCTCATAGCCTCTCCCTTATACTTGTGGCATTCTAAATACCTATAAATGAGACTATACTTGAAATAGCTTTGGACACCCAATGACACAGAATCTGGGATCTGATACCATCTTTGTCATGACCCAAACCAGGGAATAGATTATGACGGGTATCTCATATCCCACATGGATCAAAGATCACCACCTTCACTTAACCATACCAAATATATCATTCCTTTAAGGTCGGATAAGTTCTAAATATATAAAAAGATAACATGCAATAACGCAAGGAAATTCAAAACATATCTATAACCGACGATGGTGACTAGCCAAATAACTGACCAAAATCACCTAAAATTCATAGTAATCTAAACAAATCCTTTTAAACAAAGAACAAAAACTGAATATCAATAATGTGTTGGGACATTTCCCCAACTATAGCATAAACAATCAGACATAAGGGACCAAAACATAAAAACTAGACTTTCGATGTATGGAAGATCACCACTTTGATGTAAACTCATAAGATGTTCCAAAATCCGAACCACTGAGCAGAAGGAATAAAAGTATGACTAATTTCTGCACCGCGTGGGGATACAACATCCAAATATGGTTAGCGGTTGGAGTGCTAGCATGAAAATCAAGGATAAGGTTAACCTAATGACATGCTCAATAGTTCAAAATCATTCAAAACCAATGCACATAATCAAATCCATATATCTATATTACATGTCGGGATAGGGAACAAGACTTAACATGTGCTTTAAAACTTTAGCATGGAATATGTAGCTCAACTATCATAACATGTACCCATAGGCTATATGGGACCCAACTCTCACCCTTAGGTTGGGCCCCAATACATGTAGCTATACAAATCGGAGAATAATCTCATATATATGCACGGGGGACTCAAACTTCCCAATCATATACTAATGTGACTTAAGTAGCCAATTATGTTATGATTTTTGGGGGACTCAAACCTACCTAATCATGTAATAATAATGAGGGGGGCTCAAAACACCCGGGTCACTTTGACCCCTATGTCGTCAAGCGCGATTTCCAGTCTCGGTTACTTGGACCTCCAATTTCAAGACTCATCTACACAAACCCAATAAAATCCTAATTAAAACATTTATCACACAATCCCTTTCATTGAACCACAATACATATTTATGCATAAATTATGGGTATCGTCATACCAACTTCACTTGTAAGGTAGCTACATTATGCTTAAACAATTACTTAATTTGGGGAAATTCACACCCCCCTTGGTTTAACTTTACTTTCCCACATTTCTCATAATTAAAAACCAATTTCACATCACGGGGTTGGGGTCATAACCACTTTAAAAGTAACAAGTTTGAGAAAATAACAATTCCCTAATACAATTCCCTAATTCATTCACCATACCCATGCACCCACAAGTTCAAAACCAAAATTAAAGCATGAAAAATCATATGTAAATCATGGAAAAACATTGTTCATCTACAAACATTAAAAATCCTTAACCCTTTTTATAAAACCAACATGAATATCTCATGAACAATATTTTAAAAACATGTGCTTTAAACAAATTAATAATGAGGGAAGAGTAACATGCCTTAAACCAAGAAATTTTGATAGAAATATATCTTTCTACCCTTAGATAACCAAATTGATGCAACCCTAACGTGATTATCTTGAGGGAATTTAGAGACCCTTTTGGAGTGTTTGAAAATTTACTTAGATCTTTTCTGAGTGCTAATGACACCCTAAAGGGGTTATAAGGTGTGGGTTTCAATTTAGGTAAGAGAGGAAATGTCTAGAATGCCCTTAACTTAAAAGTTGAAAAGTGCCTCCATTGACTACAGATCAATCATTGACTCGTATCTACTCTTTATGACTCGTCACCACGTGTCATAACCAAGAACGTCTCTAGGAACCCCACACAGTGTTAACTCTATGACTCAACTGGAACTACTCATAGTGAGACCCTACGATTCATAGGGTCAACTCGTAGCCAACATAGAACCCAATTAGGTAAACACTGGATATCCTATGATTTGCACCCAATGACACATAACAATTCCTTACGGCTCGTAGTGAGCCACTTGTACTCAGAGCAAAACTTAGCCACTTAATTTCCAATTTTATTACAATTGGGTCCATAGGACCCATCAATATACATTACAACTCGTTGATGAGTTATTACCAGGGAAGAAAGCTCAGAATTAAGAAAATTTTTTGAGGACCAAAAAACCAGCGCATTACATACTCTGCCCCTTAGGATCATTTATCCTAGAATGATAGGACAATGCATTTATTGATACGATTTGACTCCATATACCACTACTCTTACTTTTAACAAAGACAAAAATAAAAATTCCAAGGAAATAACCATTTCCTTTAACAAAGTCAGAAAACAAAGATGTCAAAGAATACACATACCTTAAGCACGATTATTCAAAATCAAAAACAAGAATAGGTACTTGGAGTTTATGTCCTCCTCAGCATCCCACATAGGTTCCTCCAAAGAAGCTTTATCGATGTCATGTCCTTGGTCCAAAACCGATGGACTTGTCCATAAAAAATCTCAACTAAAACTTTCTCATAAGACAAGGAATACAAAATACCAACCTTCTCCAAAGAAACAACCGTTGAAGTATCAATGACACACTTTCTGAACATCAAAACATGATACATCGGATGAATAAAGCTCAAAGTAGAGGACAAATCTAATTCATTTGTGATATTACAAACCCTCTTATAAACCATATATGGTCCAACATAACAGGGACTGAGCTTCCTCTTCTTACCAAACCGCTTCACTCCCTTCATGGAGGACACCTTAAAAATACCCAATCACCAACACTGAACTCCAACTCCCTTCACTTTCTATCCATGTAGGACTTTTGTTGACTTTGGGCGGCCTTAAGTCGATCTTGAATTATCAAACAATTTATTTTCACCAACCTCAAACCAATCAACAGATGACCTACGCCGCCTACCATATAAGGCCTCAAATAAAGCCATACAAATGCTAGAATGATAAATGTTATTATAGGTAAATTCTATGAGAGGTAGGTGGTTAACCAACCACCCTGAAAATCAAATACACAAGCTTGAAGCATATATTCCAAGACCTAAATAGTCCTTTCCAATTTTCCATCCATATATGGGTGGAAAACGACACTAAGGGCTACCTTAGTTTCCGAACCTTGTTGGAACGACCTCTAAAAGTGAGATGAGAATTGAGTATCCCAATCAGATATGATGGAAACTGGAGTATCATGCAACTTCATGATATTCTAATAATAACTTAGCATATTCCCCAGAATAGATATTTGTCCTCACTGGAAAAAAGTGAGAAGACTTAGTCATCCTATCCATGATGACCCAAATCAAATCAAATTGCCAACAAGACCGCGGATAATGAGAAACAAAATCCATAATAATTATCTCCCATTTCCACACCAGCAGTTCAATCTTTTCAGTCAAACCATCAGGCCTTAAGTGATCTACCTTTACTTGTTGAAACACCATGAACTTAAACACAAGATTGGCCGTATCCACTTTATATTATTCCACTAATAAATTTCTCTGAGATCA
This sequence comes from Capsicum baccatum var. pendulum, assembly GCA_030864225.1. NCBI lineage: Eukaryota > Viridiplantae > Streptophyta > Magnoliopsida > Solanales > Solanaceae > Capsicum > Capsicum baccatum. The sequence continues at coordinate 156,364,865 of CM061558.1, forward strand.
TTATATATTTTTGTCGAACAGGATGAATATTGTAGTACGACTCATGAGCTTTGCCCAAAATTCTTCCTCGCAACCCATCAATATACGAAACACAGTCTGCCTTAGTACCTCAAGATACCATCATCACTAATCTCAAAACAATCACTTTCTGGCTACCTACATCATTCTTGATTTGCATCTGAATAGGATCAAACACTTGCTTCTTCTTTACTTCAGCACCAAGAAGTGAACATGCCATCTCTTGAACAATCACACCACTATCCTTGGAATCCAAGATATGGGCTCCAAGATTAGACAAATAGTGAATATACTTCACCAAATCCAAGTTCTCCTCATCCATATTAGACAATCTTCCCATAGACAACCTGCTAAGAGCATCAACAACCACGTTAGCTTTACTTATATGATAGTGGAGACTTATTCATAGTCCTTTAGCAACTCCAGTTACCTCTTTTGCCTGACATTAAATTTTTTTTGGGTGAACACATATTGCATACTCTTATGATCAGAACAAATATCAACATAGATCCCTCTCAGTTAATGCCGCAGATCTTTAATGCAAAAATCTTAGCTAACAATTCTAAATCGTGGGTCAAATAATTCTTTTTATGAACTTTCTATTGCCTTGAAGCATAAGCAACCACATTGCCATGATACATCAACACGCAACCCAGCCCTACTAGGGATGCATCACAATTGACAATAAAACCATCAATGCCCTCAGGTAGAGTCAAGACTGGAGCCGAAGTTAACTTATCCTCCAGCTTCTCAAAAATCCCCTCACAGGAATCAGACCATAAAAATTTCAGCTTATTTTGACTCAACTTAGTCAACGGGTCAACGATGAAAGAGAAACTCTCAGCAAACCTTCTATAGTAATGGGATAAACTAAAGACGCTTCTAATATCAAGTAGAGTCGTGGGCTTAGGACACTTCATAACCACCACAACCTTCCATGGATCCACCATGATCCCTTCAATAAAAACAACATGACCTAAATAAGTCAAAACATTCAACCAGAACTCACACTTAGATAAATTTGCATACAAATTCTAATCCTTTAGGGTCTGCAAAAAAGGAAGAGGTGATCGACATGATTCGCCCTACTCTTGGAATACACCAAAATATCATCAATAAAGACAATGACAAAAAAGTCCAAGAACTAATAGAAAACCTAATTCATAAGATCCATAAATACGGTTGGGGCATTGGTAAAACCAAAGGACATCACCAAAAACTCAAAATAATTATACCGAGTTTGAAAAGTAGTTTTAGGGATATCCAACTCCCTAATATTCAAATGATGTTACCCAAACTGAAGATCAATCTTTGAATAGATCTTAGCACGCTACAGCTGATCAAAGAGATCATCAATTCTTGGAAGTAGATACATATTCTTTACGATTATTTTATTCAATTGGTGGTAATTAATACATATCCAAAGGGAACCATTCTTCTTACACATAAAGAGCATGAGAGCACCCCATGGAGACATACTAGGGTAGATAAAACCCTTGTCAAGAAGATCTTTTAACTTCTCCTTGAGTTTCTTTAACTCAGCCGCATCCATCTTATAAGGAAGGACAGAAATAAGATAAGATTCTAGAAGACGATCAATCCCAAAATCAATTTCCCTATCGGGAGATAAACCAGGAAGATTATCAGTGAAGACCTCAAAAAATTCATAGACTATAGGTACAGTCTGCAAATAAGGACCTTTGGATCTAGAATCCTTAACATGTACTAAGAAATAGAGGCACCCTTTGGAAACCAATTTCCAAGGTCTAAGATACGATATAAACCTTCCCTTAGTCACTAGGGAACCACTTTCCCATTCTACTATCGACTCATTTGGGAAATGGAAATTGATCCTTCGTGTTCAATAATAAAGTGATGCATAGCATGAATGCAACCAATTCATCCTTAAAATAACATCAAAGTCCAACATGTTCAACTCTATTAGATCTACTAGGGTATCTCTACCATAAAATGACATCATGCAACCCTTATAGACACTTTTAGCTATAATGGTGTCACCTATCGAGGTGGAAACCAAAAAGGTCAAAAATACACTTAGGATCAAAACCAAAATGGATTGCCACATAAGGGGTCACATAAGAGAGAGTAAACCTTAGATCAAGTAGAAAATATGTATTACAAGAAAAGAGTTTAAGCATACCGGTAACAACATTAGGGAATGCCTTAAGCCGAGTGGCAAGAACAAATAGAAAGTTTCGACCAGTGCTAGAGCCAGAAGTAGAAGTAGAACCCTTTGGTCCAGGAATGGATAAAGTGGCAACAAAAATCTTTTTCACCTTGAAAGTAACCTTAGATCGAAACTACCTCTGAAGATTACTAGTCTGACCATATTTAAAGCATTTATTCCTCCCTTCCTTGAATAAACCATGATGCACCTGACCATAGAATCTACAAGGAGGATAGGATGGAGCTGACTGATCCCTACTAGCCTGCGATTAGGCTCCTGGTGTTTTAAGCCAACTGTCATACTGAGAAAGACGGTCACCCAATAGCTTTAGATAAAGAGCAATAGCCATTGAGTAGGAATAAGAATTGGCCTACTTCATCTTAGACTATTTTCTACTATCTCTACCACTCTGCTGCTGACCTCCTCTCTGATCTGTATAGAGAAACTTCTTACTCTCCCTTTTACTCATCTCTGCTTGGTTCTTCTTTTCTTCTACTTATTGTATATATACCACAAGTCTAGAGATATCCATATCCTTGTTAAAAAAGGAAGCATTTCTCTCCAAGATTAACTTATAGGATAACCCTAAAACAAACTTTTTTATCCTAGACCTTATTCTAGACACTAATTCAGGAGCATAACATGACAACTGATGAAACTTCAAGGCATACTGCTTTACTAACATCCTTTATTTGTTTAGATTGCAAAGTTTCTTGACCTTTAACTTCCTTAAATCCCAGGGAAAGAAACTGTCAGGTAAAGAACTAGAAAAATCATCCTACAAAGTGGACTCAGCATCATCACCCCTAGACTAGTCCCACTCCTTATACCATAGGTATGCTACATCCTTCAACTGATAAGCAGCAAATGCTACACCCTCTATATTAGTATCATATATCATATTAATGAGATTTTCTATCTCATCAATAAGGTTTTGAGGATCTTCCTCAACTTTAGAACTAGTAAAAATAGAAGGACTCAACATCATAAATTGGCCAACCCTAGTGGCCTCAGATGATGGAGCAACTGAAGTAACATGCTTAGTCTGGGATTCCACCAATTGGGTAAGAAAATGAACCAACTAGAAAAGCTTAACATTAGACATATTAGATTGAGGTGCCTAAGGAGGGATGAGGGGGGCAGTGGAGCTCTCTTAAGGAAATAAAAAACAACGACCCTCGATTAGATTTGAACTCTTAGAGTTGGATGAGTTCCATCCATATTATCCTCAGATGGGATAGGAGATTTTCTATGAGCATCATATCTTTTGGGAGGCATGATTTGAAAACCAAACTCACGAGAATTAGAAGAGATTCAAAACCTTAGACTCTATAGCTAAAAATAGAACCATACGAAAGGGAAACATTTCTAAATGCCTTGTAGCCTCTCCCTTATAAGTGTGGTGTGCTATATAACCATAAATGAGACTCTACTTAACACAGCTTTGTTGGACACCCAATAAAACCAAAAATGGGCTCTGATACCATCTTTGTAAAGACTTGAACTAGGGCCTAGCCATGATGGGTATCTCAAGTGTTATATGGACCGAACATCACCTCTGCACCTAACCAAACAAAAGACATCATACCCCTGAGGTTGGATGAATTCTAAATATATAACAAGATAACATGCAATACTTAAGAAAGTTCAAAATATGTCTATAACCAACAACCGACGACTGGCCAAAAAATTAACTAACATCACCTAATATCCACAGTAATCCAAACAAAGCCTTCTAAGCAAAGAACCAAAACTAAATATCAATGAAGTGTCTAGACATTTCCCCAACTATATCTAGAAACAAGTCTAAATATTCTGAGACATAAGAAATCAAAACATAAAATGTAGACTATTGATGTATAGAAGCTCAGCATTTTGAGGTCAACTCATGAGTTAATCTCGAATACTAATCAATGAGCAGGAGAAGTATAAGTATGGCTAATTCTTGTAGCACGTAGGGATACAATGTTCAAAGATGATTAGTGGTTGGAGTGCTATCATGAAACTCAGGGATAAGGTTAACCTAATGACATAGTCAATAGTTTAAAATCATTCAAAACCAATGCATATAATCAAATATATATACATATATATATTACATATTGAGACAGGGAATAAGGATTAACATGTGCTTTACAAATTTAGCCTAAATTATGTAGCTCAACCATTATAACATGTACCCATAGGCTATATGGACCCAGCTCTTACCCTTGGGTCAGCCCCCAATGTATGTAGCTGCATGAACTAGAGAATAATCTCATATATATGCACAGGAGACTCAAACCTCCTAATTTATGGGGGATACAAACCTACCTAATTATGTAATAATAATGATGGGATTCAAACCTCCCTTGTTACTTTGACCACCGCATCGGTAAATGCTGTTTCCAGTATTGGTCACTTGAACCTCCAATTTCAAGAATCAACTACACAATCCCCATTAAATCCCAATTAAAATATTTATCACACAATATTATTCATTTAACCACAATACACATTTAGGCTTACATTGTTAGAATCATCATACCAACTACACTTATAAGGTAACAACAACATGCCCAAATAATTACATCACTTGTGGAAATTCATAACCCCCATATTTCTTATAATTAAAAACCAATTTCACATTATGGGGTTGAGGTCATAAATGCTTCAAAAGTCACAAGTTTGGGAAAATCACAATTCTCTAGTTCATAATTAAAGAATGGAAAGTCATATGTAAACCGTGGGAAAACATTATTCAACATCAAGCATTCAAAACCCTCAACCCTTATTATAAAACCAACATGAATATCGTATGAAAAATACTTTAAAATATGCACTTTTAATAAATTATTAATGAGGGAAGAGTAACATGCCTTAAATAACTAGAAATTTGGAGAAAAATCAACCCTTGAGCCCTTAGATGACCAACTTGATAAAACCTTAACTTAAATTGCTTGTTGGAATTTAGAGAGACTTTTAGAATATTTGGTAAGTTAGTTTTTTTTGAGTGATAATGACACCCTAAAGGTGTTATAATATATGTGTTTCAAGTTGGGTATGAGGGAAAATATCCAGAATGTCCTTAACTTGTAAGCTAAAAAAGTGTCATAGTTGACTACAAGTCAACCATTAACTCATAGCCAATCCTTATAACTCGTCACCATAAGTCATATCTAAGACAGTCTTTAAGATCTCCACACACTATTGACCCAATGAATCAACCGGTACTACTCGTAATGAGACCCTATGACTCATAGGGTGTAGTCATTGTCAACATAGAACCCAATTAGGTAAACACTGGACATCCTATGATTTGCACCTAACAACTCATAAAAAGTCCTTATAGATCATAGTGATACACTCATACTTAGAGAAGAACTTAGCCACTTAATTTCTGATCAGGTTATGATTAGGTCCATAAGACTCATCAAGACACATTACGATGAATTAGATAACTCATTGCCAGGGCAGAAAGCTCATAACTTAGAAAATTTTTGAGGGCCAAAAACCTGGGGAGTTAGAGTTCCAACAAATCATAAATATTTTGTGGAAGCTATAGAGAAGCTCTAATTGAAAAAATAAGTAGAGATATGGAAGATGACATGAAGGGTCATTATATTGAGTGAGAATCTAATATAGGTCCATCTTGACTTTAACATGTACCACGTTTGAGTAAGTATATGTCTATTCTATGTTACATTGTGGTGTCTAGAACCTTCCCAGTGTGTCTGCAAGGAAAAATAAAGTATGTAAGGTTTAGGAAAAGATATAGGCCTTCTTTGGCTAGCCTTTTTAAATACCTTTGTTACCTACCCATTATATATGGCCTTAGTAAGCCAGTCGAGCCTTTAGCCTATTATTTAGTAGCTTTATTTTAAGCCTATTCCCTTTTATTTATTGACAATAATTTGATCCCCAAATTCCCAAGCAATTTAGTTGAAAATTTTAAAGGATTAGAGTTGGGAGTTGCAAAAAGAGGAATTGGTAATGAACTGCTAACATAGTAGTTTTTGGTTTGGCAAAGAGATTGTGTATTATGGATGGTGGGAGTGAATAATAGCTATATAAAAAAATAAAATAATATATATATGTGTATATATAAAAACACATATACCCATATATATATATATATCATCAAATCAAATAAAATCTCCTACATCCACTTTGTAGTCTAACCCAAAGAGATGGGGCTAAAATAAAAGAAGTATAAATTGCAAGTGGTAGAAAGGATATGTTGTTGAGTTTGATCTTGATTGTTATGTGATGTATGAATACACTTAGGGAATTTAGTCACTATTTCTATCAAAAATTATACCTACCTGTCTTTTAGCCTACATTACAACCCACTGAAGTCCTACTTGATCCTACATGTTAGCATCCTTTTATTAGTAAGTATTGCACTATGGTCAAGCTTATGGGTAATTAGATGTACATATGAATTCTTTGAGAGAGTGAGTGTATTTTCTTCTTTACCCCTAAAATTTTTGTGATGATTTACATGTAGGGGAACTCTCTTGTGGTAAAGGGAACATGTTTAATGATAGATTGAGTCTTTATGTAGTTTCTTGATTGGAGAATAGACATGAATTGCTATTTTTTGAGAGTTTATTCTTGAGGGTATAAGGTTTTGAGTAGTTGTTCATAGATCTACATGGCATGATTGAATGTAACACTTCTTGCTCATATGTGTTGTGTGATCTTAACTGGAGTACCTTATCTTTAATTAGTGAGATTGAAGGCTTGTGTGGTGTGCTTAAATTAGGTAATTTTTCAAGGATGGACAAAACTTTAAGTTTAGGGTGGTGATCTTGGGGGTATTTATACAGATAAGTACCATCTTTACCCATATTTAAGATAAGTTTTAAGAGCAAGTCTTTTGATTCATAATTTTTATCCTACGTTTGATGTAAATGAGCTAACCTATGTGATTAGTACTATTTCAGGAGTAAAGGAATCATATGAATACATAGAGGGGGTCATGTAATGCAAAAAACATAAGACAGAAGCAAAATGGCATGTCTGGAGGCTGTGTTTACTCCAGAACCCCTAGGGTGTGTGATGAGCTTCACACCGCAACCCTTAGGGTGCGTAATAAGCTCCATCTCATGACCCTTCGGGTTGTCCATAAGGTATGTACCATGATGATCTAGTGTGCGATGAATTGCTTTTTTAAATTATGTCTAGGGGCTTTGGGGTAATTTTACAAGGAAATTATAAACACCACCAGCTTAGTTTTAAATGTTTTTGTTATGTCTTTTTTAGATTCGATAAATGGAGGATAAAAATTTCTATTAGAGTTCATTTTATAGTCTCAAATAATCATAGATTTTGGTATGAATAGTTTGATTTATTTGATGTTATTTCTAATCATGAGTAGCCAAAAGCTCCAGTTTTCTTCCTTTTCTTCAATTTAGCATCCAAAACCTAGTTTACTACAAAATCACATCTAAAACATATCAAATCCAACAAAATAGGCTTAAGTACATGCATATTCTCCATGTTCAAGCATCGTAAGTGCTATGAATTCATAACACATCACAAAACAGATGCCAGGATATGCTAAATTGATAAAGGACCTTGTAACAAAGAAGGGAGAAGTTAGTTATGAGACCATGGGCAATCTTTATCATTATAGTTCCATTGCTACTAGATCAGTAGTATAGAAGAAAGCCGATCTGGGACCATTCACCACCCATATACAATTGGAGCATTTAGCTTTAATAAAGTGGTCTGTGATTTAGGGGCCAGTATCAACCTCATGCCATTAGCAATCTTCAAGCAGTTGGGTCTAGGGACTCTTAAATCAATGTCTATGCAGTTATTAATAGTCGCTGGGCATTCTCTATGATGTGCTTGTGAAATTGGCTAGCTTTATATTCCTTGTAGATTTTGTAATCCTTAATTATGAAGTGGACTTTGAAGTTCCCATAATCTAGGTAGGCTACTTTTATTAACTTGGAGGGTATTGGTTGTATGGAGTGGAATGAGCTAAAATTTAGGCTCAGTAATGAAGAAGTTAGTTTCAATGTCTGCCAATCTATTAAACAACTGAGAGGATGAGTGTAGTCTTTGTTATTGATGTTATTGATTAAGTTGATCTGGATCTAGAGAACCGATCCCTTAAATAATCTCTAAGACTGTGAGGCATATACTTCTCCAAGAACATCTTAAAGAATTGAGTCCATATAAAAGAAAAAGATACCACTGATCTAGAATCTATGTAACCTCTCCACCAATGTCGAGTAGACAAGTCCAACTAAAATATTGTGTAATCCACACCATGAGTCTCAGATTGGCCCAAATTATGGAGCCTATCCTCACAAACAATCATAAAATCATATGAATCCTCGCTTGGAGCACCAGAAAACCTACTTGGATCCAATTTTAAGAATTTTGCCAATATCTTTTACTCCTAAATAGACATTGTAGGTTAGGCAACCACTGACTGAGAAACTACTGGTTGAGAAATCACTGATGGAGGCGGGACCTCAACTTTAGGATCCACAGCTATGGGCTGCACTTAGCCTCAGTACCACTCTAATTTGTAGATTGTGAACCATCAGACAACATACCATTAACAATCGTAAAAAGCTAAACTGAGGCATATATGAATATTAAAAAAAAATCCTGGTGGAACCTGGGCTAGTCCCTGGCTCACCACTAGCTGGGTCAGAAGAATATATAGCTCAGGAGCGGGAATAGGGTATGGTAGAGGACGCCTATCTTGTCCCCTAGCTGGGGACACATCCCATGGCTTTCCATGACCTCTGGGTCATCCACAAATAGGAAAATGATCCCTAGGCTTGATCTTGGGACCCTCATCGTATATAGCGATAACATATGCCCTAGCAATCTATGAAAAAGCAAAGTCAAAGGAATATTCTACAAACCAACTCAGACTCTTAGCACAAAAAGAGTGAAAGAAGTGATGAACTACTAAGAATGACCCATATCCTCCCGAAGATAGGCAACAGACGTTATCATTCTGATCCATAGGAATCTACTAGATATTTGCTCTTGTACCGAAAATACTTATGTAGCTTAGGCTCTAATACCAATTTGTCATGGCTTGATTTATGAGTCATGATAACACCCACTATATTCTGCCAGTAGGTAAGCCCGACTGTAACCCAAAGATTAACACAATGGGTTAATTCAGTGGAAAATGCCTAAAATAGCTAAAATCAACAACACAACATATAAATAAGCATAATATTTGAAATAGATAAGATAGTCAACATAGATACCATCCCACGACCTGGCGAAGCCAGTACAAAAGCCTCTAGTAATAATAATACAACCTAAGTCTTAAAATAGTCAACATAATCCTATCTTGAAACTAAAGACTAGACATAAAAGATAGAAGGAAATAGGTGACATTTGCTCCAAGATCTTACTCTATATTTGGATTTCAACACAACATAAAAGTTGATCAAAAGTGACAACTAGTACTCGGATCTGCACCAAAAAGGTATAGAAGTGTAGTATGACTACCAAAACAATGGGTACTCAGTAGGTATCATCCGCTGACTGAGCTAAATCATGATATAAGTATGATAAATACAAGATAACATAACTAAGTTAAGGTAAGAAAATGAACCTGAATCAACTCCAACATCATTGTGCATACAGATAAATAAACCGGTATAATAGCATAACATAACATAATGCATCAACACACGCAAACATAAATACAAATTGGTGCCTAAACGCTAATTAATATGGAAAAGTAAATAACTCATCGCAAGCCCCCATAAGCCTGGAAGGTACAAATAAGATAACATATCCCACCACCATCATTTATCAACTTTCATAATACATTGGATTTCATCCAATTCATGTCACACTATAGCCATCACTTGTCCGTATTCATCATCTGTCAATTAGTCAAAACTTATCAACTAATCATTATTTCACTAGAATCCATTTATATCATACCACATCATAACCATTTCCTCATTTTCGAACTTAGCCAAATTGCTATTTTCAATGTCAAACCCCTATATCATCATATCATGATAATTAAATTATCATAGCATAATATGCATATCCAAACTCAAATAGATATATATAATTAATATTCAAACTTGAATTAGTAAATATAATCAATAGCCAAACTTGAACTGATAAATATATTATCAATAACTGGACTTGAACCAGTAAATATATCATCAATAGACAAACTTAATCCAATAAATATAATCAATAGCCAAACTTGAACTGATAAATATATTATCAATAACTGGACTTGAACCAGTAAATATATCATCAATAGACAAACTTAATCCAATAAATATAATCAATAGCCGAGCTTGAACCGATATATATTATCAATAGCCAGACTTGTACGGATAAAATTATTATGAATAGCCTGATTTGAACCCTATAAATATAAATATATCAATGTAATTAATAGTATCATCGATGGCATAAATAATAGCATAATCAATAGGCGTCAACCCTTACATCAATAACATAACCATCAAATGTCAAGGTTTCTCAATATTACCTCAATAATCATTTCCAAGATTCTAACGAGCATATAAAAGTCTATACAAGATAATATAGCCTAAGGTGGGTCAAGGGACCACTTCTAATCCCCGAAGTTCCATATTAGGTAAATTCTACCTGAACTAGGCTAAGGTATCTAATCTAATTTTAGATGTTAAAAAAGCCTCAATTATTCCTAAGATAGGAAATTCACCCAAAATATGAGCAACTAGGTGAATAATGCCTAATTATGATTTACGGATGGCTTTAACGGTCCAACTAACCCAAGCATTTCAATTCATAATATAAACACCTAAAATTCATCGTAAATCTAACACAATATCATAAACATACTATGAATTAACTCAATCTAAAAAGGAAAAACCTATTCTGCCTCAACGCCAAAGAAAGCTCAAATATTTTATACATCACCATTTTTTCCTTCTAAGAAGCTTCTGCAAGATGCCAAGCTATCAAAATAACATTCTACTCATCATTAAGAGAATAATAATGCCTATATTTTACCATTGTACTTTAGGTCCAAAAATCACATGTGGGTCCTATTTATGAAAAATCACATTTTTAAAAGCCAACTCAATGTCCCCTAATGCTCAAGCAATCATTGCCCTAAAAAATGGGTGTAATATGAACTAATTTGGGGTTAAAATCTAGCCCTCAAAGTTAGGATTTTAGAATAAGAAATGGGAAATTTTACTATGAAAAAGGTGTGCCATAAATCAAAGGGAAATCATGAAAATAAATGTTAGCCAAGCTCCTAGATAACCCACAAGCCTCAGTTTTAATCTATGTATTCACTTTGTGTTTTATCTCTCAATAAAATGGGTGAAGAATGAGCTAAAACTGGCTAAAGACCCATTTATATCTATGCTAGGCATCCGGGTCTCATCGCAACCCGAACTTCTTGATAGCGGTATATTGAGGCTGCACCACTGAATTGCGACCGCGATAAGCCACCGCGATTAAAGAACTTGAGGTCTACCTAGGGTATCATAATTGTGATGCACTAGAAAACAATAGTAGACTTGGAATTTTCCGAGTCTCCTCCAAGTCCTCAGTATTCATGTGGAATCCCTTATACTCAGACGAACTATGTAATCACACCAAATTTGATGTTTCAAACTCAATAGCACTGTCAAAATTTCCATCTGAGGTCCTTTCAACCAAATATAGGTCCGATACCCAATTTTTATTTTCTTTAATTTCTGACCAATAGGTCAAAATGAGCCGGGGTTACTCGAAACCCAAATCAAAGGTCTATCAAGCCTAAATTTGATAGCTGTTAGAATAGTCAACTTTGCCTTGGAGGTTGTTTGACTGAAGTTTTTGACTAGTGGTCATTTGGAACCAACAAAGACTTCAAAATAGGGAATTAGCTCTATAAAACAAATAAACTGCCCGGTAACTGACTTGTTAGTTCCTATTACAACCCGAACTAGGGCGTGAACGTGATAGGTATCTTAAGTCCCACGTGAATTAATGATCACTCCCTGTAACCAACCAAACAAAACATATTATCCCCGCAATGTCAGATGAATTTCGAGCATATAGCAAGATAACATGCAATAACTTAAGGAAATTCAAAACATGTCTACAACCGATGACTGATGACTAGCCAAACAACCGACCAACACTGGCTAATATCCCCAATAATCCAAACAAAGCATTCTAAATAAAGAACCAAAATTGAATATCAATGAACTGTCAGGACATGCCCCCGACTATAGCCAAAAACAAGTCTAAACAATATGAGCCATAAGAGACCAAAACATGAAATGCAGACTTTTGATGTATGGAATTTTGGCGACTTTGGGTAGCCTTAAGTCTATCCTGGATCATCTTCACCTTCTCCATATCTTGGTAAGCCAAATTAGGGTCAAACAACTTATTTTCGCCAACCTTAAACCACCCAAAAAGAGACCTACACCTCCTACCATATAATGCCCCAGACGAAGCCATACCAATTCTAGAGTTATAAATGTTTTTTTAGGTAAATTCTATGAGAGGCAGGTGATTAACTCAATGACCCCAAAAATCAAATATACAAGCACAAAGTATATCTTTCATGACCTGAATTGTCCTTTCAACTTTCCTATCCATATGCGTGTGGAAAATGGTACTAAGGGCTACTTTAGTCCCTAAACTTTGCTGGAACAACCTCCAAAAGTCAGATAAGAACTGAGTACCCTAATCAGATATGATTGAAATAGGAGTACCATTCAACTTCAGGATCTCCTCAAAATAACTTGGCATAATCCTCAGAAAAGAAATTTATCCTCACTAGCAAGAAGTGAGCAGACTTAGTCATCCTGTCCACTATGACCCAAATCGAAACAAATTGCTAGCAAGACTATCGAAGACCAAAAACAAAATTCATATTAATTATCTCTCATTTAAACATCAGTAGTTCAATCTCTTGAGTTAACCCACCAGGCCTAAAGTGATCTATCTTCACTTGTTAAGACATAATGCACTTAGCCACAAAATTAGCCATATCCTACTTCATATTATTCCACCAATAAATTTTCTTGAGACTATGCTACAATTTCGTCGAGCTAGGATGAATAGTAAGTATAACACGACTCATCAGCTTCTACCAAAATTCTTCCTAGTAACCCATCAACATTGGGAACGCACAGTCTGACTTGGTACCTTAAGATACCATCACCACCAATCTCGAAAACAATCACTTTTTGCCTACCTATATCATTCTTGATTTGCATCAGAATAGGATCCAACACTTGCTTCTTCTTTACTTCAGCACCAAGAGTTGACCTCGCCACCTCTAGAAAAATCACACCTCCAAATTCAAAATTGAAGACATGGACTCATAGATTATCCAAATAGTGAATATCCTTCACCAAATCTCACGTCTTCCCATCCACATAAGACAAGCTTTTCATGGACAACCTGCTAAAAACATTAACTACCACGTTAGCTTTACTTGGATGATAGTGGAAATTTATGTCATAGTCTTTTAGCAACTCAAGCCACCTCCTTTTCCTGAGATTAAATTCTTTCTCGGTGAACATGTATTGCAGGCTCTTTTGATCAGAATAAATATGAACAAGTACCCTATACAAATAATGCTGTCGGATCTTTAATGCAAACACCTTATCTAACAATTCCAAATTGTGGGTCAGATAATTCTTTTCATGAACTTTCAACTGCCTAGAAGAATAAGCAACCATCTTGCAATGATATATCAACACAAATCAAAGCCCTACCTGGGACACATCACAATAGATAACAAAACCATTAGTACCCTTAGTAGAGTCAAGACTAGAGCTGAAGTCAACTTATTCTCTAGTTTCTCGAAACTCTACTCACAAGCATCATACCATAAGAATTTCACTTTCTTTGGAGTTAACTTACTCAATGGGGCAGTAATAAAAGAGAAACTCTCCACAAACCGCCTATAGTAGCCGACTAAATACAAGAAGCTCCAAATATTGGATGGAGTCGTGGGTCTAGGCCACTTATTAAATACAACAACCTTCTATGGATCCAACTTGATCCTTTTACTAGAATAAACAAGACCTAAATAAGTCACAACACATAACCAGAATCACGCTTATAAAACTTTGCATACAAATGCTGATCTCTTATGGTCTGCAACACAAGGCGGAGGTGATCGACATGATCCACCTCACTCTTAGAATACACCAAAATATCATTAATAAAGATAATGACAAACAAGTCTAAGAATGGATGGAAAATCCAATTCATAAGATTCATAAATACAGTTGGGGCATTGGCTAAACCAAAGGATATCACCAAAAACTCAAAATAATCGTACCAAGTTCAATATATAGTTTTAGGGGTATCCATATCCCTAATATTCAACTAATGGTACCCAAACTGAAGATCAATCTTGGAAAAGATCTTAGAACGCCGAAGCTAATCAAAGAGATCATCAATCATCGGAAGTGAATATTTATTCTTCATGGTTATTTTATTCAATTGGAGGTAATCAATACATATCCGAAGGGAATCATCCTTCTTATGCACAAAGAGCATGGGATAACCCTATGGAGACACACTACAGTAGATGAAAACCTTGTCATGAAGATATTTCAACTGCTCCTTAAGTTCCTTCAACTTCGTTGAGCCGTCCTATAAGGAGAGATAGAAATAGGAAGAGTGTATAGAAGAAGATCAATCCTAAAATCGATTTCCCTATCGAAAGGTACACCAGGAATATTATTAAGGAACACCTCAAAAAATTCACAAACCATAGGGACAGTCTACAAAGAAGGACCTTCTGATCTAGAATCCTTAACTTGCACTAAGCAATAGAGGCACCTTTTGTAAACTAATTTCTAGGGTCTATAATACAAAATAAACCTTTTATTAGGAACTAGGGACCTACCTTCCCATTCAATTATTGACTTATTTAGGAAATGGAAACTGACCTTCCAGGTCTGACAATGAAGAGACACATAACACGAATGGAATCAATCCATCCCTAAAATTACATCAAAGTCCATCATGTCCAACACTATTAGATCCACCAATGTCTTCTTACCATGAACTGATATCACACAACCCCTGTAGACACTACTAGATACAATGGAGTCACCCACTGTAATGGACACCAAAAAAGGGTCTGAAATACACTCAAGATCAAATCCAAAATGGCTTGCCACATATGGGTCACATGAGAGAGAGTAGACCCAGGATCAATTAGACAATATATATCACAAAAAAGAGTTTAAATGTACTAGTAACAACATTAGGGTATGCCTTATGCCAAGTGGCAAGAGCAAATAGACTATTTACACTAGTGTCAGAGCCAGAAGCAGAAGTAGGACCCTTTGGTGAAAGAGTAGATAAAGTGGTAAAAGGAATCTTATACACCCCATAAGAAACCTTAGATGGATAATACCTTTGTAGATGACCAGTCTGACCATATTCAAAGCACTTATTCCTCCCTTTCTAGCATAAACCAAAAATGCACCTGACCACAAAATCTACATGGAGGATAAGACAGATCTGACTAAGCCCCACTAACCTATGACTAGGATCCTGGTGCTCTAAACCCACTATCATACTAAGAACGATGGTCACCCGATGACTTCATATAAGGAGTACTAGCCATGGAGTATGAAAAATAATTGGCCCACTTCTTCTCAGACCATTTTCTACCACCTCTACCACTCTAATGCTGACCTCTACCTTGATATGAATAGTGAAATTTCTTACTCTACCTTTTACTCTTCTCTGCCCGCTTTTTCTTTTCTTCACTTGTTGAATATACAACATAAGTCTAGAGATGTACATATCCTTGTTCAATAAGTCAGCCTTGCTCTGTAAGATAAACTCATGGGATAATGCCAAAGAAAATTTCCTCATTTTAGCCCTTATGCTAGACACCAATTTAGGAGAATAACACGACAACTGATGAAACTTCAAGGCATAGTCCTGACATCCTGCCTAAGTTTAGATTCACAAATTCCTCGGCCTTTACCTCTATTAACTCCTGAGGAAAGAAACAGTCAAGGAAAGCACTAGAAAAATCACCCCACAAAGTGGACTCTATATTATCAACCCTAGACTTGTCCTACTCCTTATACCATTGGAATGATACATCTTTCAACTAATAAGCAGTGAACTTTACACCCTCCATATTAGTAACATGCATCACACGGAAGAACTTTTCTATCTCATTAATAGAGTTTAAAGGATTTTCCTTAACTTTAGAATCAGTAAAAACAAGAGGACTCAACCTCATAAATTGGACAACCCTAGTGGCATTAGATCATGGAGCAATAGAAGAAACACGCTCAGTCTGGGAGGCCACTAACTAGTTCAGAAAATGAATCGACTGGTGAAACTCAGCATTAGATACATTAGCTCAAGCTGCTTGAGGAGGGATAGGGGAAGCCAGTGGAGCTCTCTCAGGGCAATACGAACCTCGATCGGGTCTGAACTCTTAGAGTTAGATGAGTTCCAACTATATTGTCCTCAGATAGGATAAAAGAGTCTCCACAAGCATCATATCTTTTGGGAGGCATGATTTGAAAATCGAATACATAGGAACTAGAGGATATTCAAGACCTTACACTGTATAGCTTGAAATAGGAAAACAAGAAAAAGAAATATTCCTAAATGCCTCATAGCCTCTCCCTTATACTTGTGGCATTCTAAATACCTATAAATGAGACTATACTTGAAATAGCTTTGGACACCCAATGACACAGAATCTGGGATCTGATACCATCTTTGTCATGACCCAAACCAGGGAATAGATTATGACGGGTATCTCATATCCCACATGGATCGAAGATCACCACCTTCACTTAACCATACCAAATATATCATTCCTTTAAGGTCGGATAAGTTCTAAATATATAAAAAGATAACATGCAATAACGCAAGGAAATTCAAAACATATCTATAACCGACGATGGTGACTAGCCAAATAACTGACCAACATCACCTAAAATTCATAGTAATCTAAACAAATCCTTTTAAACAAAGAACAAAAACTGAATATCAATAATGTGTTGGGACATTTCCCCAACTATAGCATAAACAATCAGACATAAGGGACCAAAACATAAAAACTAGACTTTCGATGTATGGAAGATCACCACTTTGATGTAAACTCATAAGATGTTCCAAAATCCGAACCACTGAGCAGAAGGAATAAAAGTATGACTAATTTCTGCACCGCGTGGGGATACAACATCCAAATATGGTTAGCGGTTGGAGTGCTAGCATGAAAATCAAGGATAAGGTTAACCTAATGACATGCTCAATAGTTCAAAATCATTCAAAACCAATGCACATAATCAAATCCATATATCTATATTACATGTCGAGATAGGGAACAAGACTTAACATATGCTTTAAAACTTTAGCATGGAATATGTAGCTCAACTATCATAACATGTACCCATAGGCTATATGGGACCCAACTCTCACCCTTAGGTTGGGCCCCAATACATGTAGCTATACAAATCGGAGAATAATCTCATATATATGCACGGGGGACTCAAACTTCCCAATCATATACTAATGTGACTTAAGTAGCCAATTATGTTATGATTTTTGGGGGACTCAAACCTACCTAATCATGTAATAATAATGAGGGGGGCTCAAAACACCCGGGTCACTTTGACCCTTATGTCGTCAAGCGCGATTTCCAGTCTCGGTTACTTGGACCTCCAATTTCAAGACTCATCTACACAAACCCAATAAAATCCTAATTAAAACATTTATCACACAATCCCTTTCATTGAACCACAATACATATTTATGCATAAATTATGGGTATCGTCATACCAACTTCACTTGTAAGGTAGCTACACTATGCTTAAACAATTACTTAATTTGGGGAAATTCACACCCCCCTTGGTTTAACTTTACTTTCCCACATTTCTCATAATTAAAAACCAATTTCACATCACGGGGTTGGGGTCATAACCACTTTAAAAGTAACAAGTTTGAGAAAATAACAATTCCCTAATACAATTCCCTAATTCATTCACCATACCCATGCACCCACAAGTTCAAAACCAAAATTAAAGCATGAAAAATCATATGTAAATCATGGAAAAACATTGTTCATCTACAAACATTAAAAATCCTTAACCCTTTTTATAAAACCAACATGAATATCTCATGAACAATATTTTAAAAACATGTGCTTTAAACAAATTAATAATGAGGGAAGAGTAACATGCCTTAAACCAAGAAATTTTGAGAGAAATATATCTTTCTACCCTTAGATAACCAAATTGATGCAACCCTAACGTGATTATCTTGAGGGAATTTAGAGACCCTTTTGGAGTGTTTGAAAATTTACTTAGATCTTTTCTGAGTGCTAATGACACCCTAAAGGGGTTATAAGGTGTGGGTTTCAATTTATGTAAGAGAGGAAATGTCTAGAATGCCCTTAACTTAAAAGTTGAAAAGTGCCTCCATTGACTACAGATCAATCATTGACTCGTATCTACTCTTTATGACTCGTCACCACGTGTCATAACCAAGAACGTCTTTAGGAACCCCACACAGTGTTAACTCTATGACTCAACTGGAACTACTCATAGTGAGACCCTACGATTCATAGGGTCAACTCGTAGCCAACATAGAACCCAATTAGGTAAACACTGGATATCCTATGATTTGCACCCAATGACACATAACAATTCCTTACGGCTCGTAGTGAGCCACTTGTACTCAGAGCAAAACTTAGCCACGTAATTTCCAATTTTATTACAATTGGGTCCATAGGACCCATCAATATACATTACAACTCGTTGATGAGTTATTACCAGGGAAGAAAGCTCAGAATTAAGAAAATTTTTTGAGGACCAAAAAACCAGCGCATTACATACTCTGCCCCTTAGGATCATTTATCCTAGAATGATAGGACAATGCATTTATTGATACGATTTGACTCCATATACCACTACTCTTACTTTTAACAAAGACAAAAATAAAGATTCCAAGGAAATAACCATTTCCTTTAACAAAGTCAGAAAACAAAGATGTCAAAGAATACACATACCTTAAGCACGATTATTCAAAATCAAAAACAAGAATAGGTACTTGGAGTTTATGTCCTCCTCAGCATCCCACATAGGTTCCTCCAAAGAACCTTTATCGATGTCATGTCCTTGGTCCAAAACCGATGGACTTGTCCATAAAAAATCTCAACTAAAACTTTCTCATAAGACAAGGAATACAAAATACCAACCTTCTCCAAAGAAACAACCGTTGAAGTATCAATGACACACTTTCTGAACATCAAAACATGATACATCGGATGAATAAAGCTCAAAGTAGAGGACAAATCTAATTCATTTGTGATATTACAAACCCTCTTATAAACCATATATGGTCCAACATAACAGGGACTGAGCTTCCTCTTCTTACCAAACCGCTTCACTCCCTTCATGGAGGACACCTTAAAAATACCCAATCACCAACATTGAACTCCAACTCCCTTCACTTTCTATCCATGTAGGACTTTTGTTGACTTTGGGCGGCCTTAAGTCGATCTTGAATTATCAAACAATTTATTTTCACCAACCTCAAACCAATCAACAGATGACCTACGCCGCCTACCATATAAGGCCTCAAATAAAGCCATACAAATGCTAGAATGATAAATGTTATTATAGGTAAATTCTATGAGAGGTAGGTGGTTAACCAACCACCCTGAAAATCAAATACACAAGCTTGAAGCATATATTCCAAGACCTAAATAGTCCTTTCCAATTTTCCATCCATATATGGGTGGAAAACGACACTAAGGGCTACCTTAGTTTCCGAACCTTGTTGGAACGACCTCTAAAAGTGAGATGAGAATTGAGTATCCCAATCAGATATGATGGAAACTAGAGTATCATGCAACTTCATGATATTCTAATAATAACTTAGCATATTCCCCAGAATAGATATTTGTCCTCACTGGAAAAAAGTGAGAAGACTTAGTCATCCTATCCATGATGACCCAAATCAAATCAAATTGCCAGCAAGACCGCGGATAATGAGAAACAAAATCCATAATAATTATCTCCCATTTCCACACCAGCAGTTCAATCTTTTCAGTCAAACCATCAGGCCTTAAGTGATCTACCTTTACTTGTTGAAACACCATGAACTTAAACACAAGATTGGCCGTATCCACTTTATATTATTCCACTAATAAATTTCTCTGAGATCATTATATATTTTTGTCGAACAGGATGAATATTGTAGTACGACTCATGAGCTTTGCCCAAAATTCTTCCTCGCAACCCATCAATATACGAAACACAGTCTGCCTTAGTACCTCAAGATACCATCATCACTAATCTCAAAACAATCACTTTCTGGCTACCTACATCATTCTTGATTTGCATCTGAATAGGATCAAACACTTGCTTCTTCTTTACTTCAGCACCAAGAAGTGAACATGCCATCTCTTGAACAATCACACCACTATCCTTGGAATCCAAGATATGGGCTCCAAGATTAGACAAATAGTGAATATACTTCACCAAATCCAAGTTCTCCTCATCCATATTAGACAATCTTCCCATAGACAACCTGCTAAGAGCATCAACAACCACGTTAGCTTTACTTATATGATAGTGGAGACTTATTCATAGTCCTTTAGAACCTCCAGTTACCTCTTTTGCCTGACATTAAATTTTTTTTGGGTGAACACATATTGCATACTCTTATGATCAGAACAAATATCAACATAGATCCCTCTCAGTTAATGCCGCAGATCTTTAATGCAAAAATCTTAGCTAACAATTCTAAATCGTGGGTCAAATAATTCTTTTTATGAACTTTCTATTGCCTTGAAGCATAAGCAACCACATTGCCATGATACATCAACACGCAACCCAGCCCTACTAGGGATGCATCACAATTGACAATAAAACCATCAATGCCCTCAGGTAGAGTCAAGACTGGAGCCGAAGTTAACTTATCCTCCAGCTTCTCAAAAATCCCCTCACAGGAATCAGACCATAAATATTTCAGCTTATTTTGAGTCAACTTAGTCAACGGGTCAACGATGAAAGAGAAACTCTCAGCAAACCTTCTATAGTAATGGGATAAACTAAAGACGCTTCTAATATCAAGTAGAGTCGTGGGCTTAGGACACTTCATAACCACCACAACCTTCCATGGATCCACCATGATCCCTTCAATAAAAACAACATGACCTAAATAAGTCAAAACATTCAACCAGAACTCACACTTAGATAAATTTGCATACAAATTCTAATCCTTTAGGGTCTGCAAAAAAGGAAGAGGTGATCGACATGATTCGCCCTACTCTTGGAATACACCAAAATATCATCAATAAAGACAATGACAAAAAAGTCCAAGAACTAATAGAAAACCTAATTCATAAGATCCATAAATACGGTTGGGGCATTGGTAAAACCAAAGGACATCACCAAAAACTCAAAATAATTATACCGAGTTTGAAAAGTAGTTTTAGGGATATCCAACTCCCTAATATTCAAATGATGTTACCCAAACTGAAGATCAATCTTTGAATAGATCTTAGCACGCTACAGCTGATCAAAGAGATCATCAATTCTTGGAAGTAGATACATATTCTTTACGATTATTTTATTCAATTGGTGGTAATTAATACATATCCAAAGGGAACCATTCTTCTTATACATAAAGAGCATGAGAGCACCCCATGGAGACATACTAGGGTAGATAAAACCCTTGTCAAGAAGATCTTTTAACTTCTCCTTGAGTTTCTTTAACTCAGCCGCATCCATCTTATAAGGAAGGACAGAAATAAGATAAGATTCTAGAAGACGATCAATCCCAAAATCAATTTCCCTATCGGGAGATAAACCAGGAAGATTATCAGTGAAGACCTCAAAAAATTCATAGACTATAGGTACAGTCTGCAAATAAGGACCTTTGGATCTAGAATCCTTAACATGTACTAAGAAATAGAGGCACCCTTTGGAAACCAATTTCCAAGGTCTAAGATACGATATAAACCTTCCCTTAGTCACTAGGGAACCACTTTCCCATTCTACTATCGACTCATTTGGGAAATGGAAATTGATCCTTCGTGTTCAATAATAAAGTGATGCATAGCATGAATGCAACCAATTCATCCTTAAAATAACATCAAAGTCCAACATGTTCAACTCTATTAGATCTACTAGGGTATCTCTACCATAAAATGACATCATGCAACCCTTATAGACACTTTTAGCTATAATGGTGTCACCTATCGAGGTGGAAACCAAAAAGGTCAAAAATACACTTAGGATCAAAACCAAAATGGATTGCCACATAAGGGGTCACATAAGAGAGAGTAAACCTTAGATCAAGTAGAAAATATGTATTACAAGAAAAGAGTTTAAGCATATCGGTAACAACATTAGGGGATGCCTTAATCCGAGTGGCAAGAACATATAGAAAGTTTCGACCAGTGCTAGAGCCAGAAGTAGAAGTAGAACCCTTTGGTCCAGGAATGGATAAAGTGGAAACAAAAATCTTTTTCACCTTGAAAGTAACCTTAGATCGAAACTACCTCTAAAGATTACTAGTCTGACCATATTTAAAGCATTTATTCCTCCCTTCCTTGAATAAACCATGATGCACCTGACCATAGAATCTACAAGGAGGATAGGATGGAGCTGACTGATCCCTACTAGCCTGCAATTAGGCTCCTGGTGTTTTAAACCAACTGTCATACTGAGAAAGACGGTCACCCAATAGCTTTAGATAAAGAGCAATAGCCATTGAGTAGGAATAAGAATTGGCCTACTTCATCTTAGACTATTTTCTACTATCTCTACCACTCTGCTGCTGACCTCCTCTCTGATCTGTATAGAGAAACTTCTTACTCTCCCTTTTACTCATCTCTGCTTGGTTCTTCTTTTCTTCTACTTATTGTATATATACCACAAGTCTAGAGATATCCATATCCTTGTTAAAAAAGGAAGCATTTCTCTCCAAGATTAACTTATAGGATAACCCTAAAACAAACTTTTTTATCCTAGACCTTATTCTAGACACTAATTCAGGAGCATAACATGACAACTGATGAAACTTCAAGGCATACTGCTTTACTAACATCCTTTATTTGTTTAGATTGCAAAGTTTCTTGACCTTTAACTTCCTTAAATCCCAGGGAAAGAAACTGTCAGGTAAAGAACTAGAAAAATCATCCTACAAAGTGGACTCAGCATCATCACCCCTAGACTAGTCCCACTCCTTATACCATAGGTATGCTACATCCTTCAACTGATAAGCAGCAAATGCTACACCCTCTATATTAGTATCATATATCATATTAATGAGATTTTCTATCTCATCAATAAGGTTTTGAGGATCTTCCTCAACTTTAGAACTAGTAAAAATAGAAGGACTCAACATCATAAATTGGCCAACCCTAGTGGCCTCAGATGATGGAGCAACTGAAGTAACATGCTTAGTCTGGGATTCCACCAATTGGGTAAGAAAATGAACCAACTAGAAAAGCTTAACATTAGACATATTAGATTGAGGTGCCTAAGGAGGGATGAGGGGGGCAGTGGAGCTCTCTTAAGGAAATAGAAAACAACGACCCTCGATTAGATTTGAACTCTTGTAGTTGGATGAGTTCCATCCATATTATCCTCAGATGGGATAGGAGATTTTCTATGAGCATCATATCTTTTGGGAGGCATGATTTGAAAACCAAACTCACGAGAATTAGAAGAGATTCAAAACCTTAGACTCTATAGCTAAAAATAGAACCATACGAAAGGGAAACATTTCTAAATGCCTTGTAGCCTCTCCCTTATAAGTGTGGTGTGCTATATAACCATAAATGAGACTCTACTTAACACAGCTTTGTTGGACACCCAATAAAACCAAAAATGGGCTCTGATACCATCTTTGTAAAGACTTGAACTAGGGCCTAGCCATGATGGGTATCTCAAGTGTTATATGGACCGAACATCACCTCTGTACCTAACCAAACAAAAGACATCATACCCCTGAGGTTGGATGAATTCTAAATATATAACAAGATAACATGCAATACTTAAGAAAGTTCAAAATATGTCTATAACCAACAACCGACGACTGGCCAAAAAATTAACTAACATCACCTAATATCCACAGTAATCCAAACAAAGCCTTCTAAGCAAAGAACCAAAACTAAATATCAATGAAGTGTCTAGACATTTCCCCAACTATATCTAGAAACAAGTCTAAATATTCTGAGACATAAGAAATCAAAACATAAAATGTAGACTATTGATGTATAGAAGCTCAGCATTTTGAGGTCAACTCATGAGTTAATCTCGAATCCTAATCAATGAGCAGGAGAAGTATAAGTATGGCTAATTCTTGTAGCACGTAGGGATACAATGTTCAAAGATGATTAGTGGTTGGAGTGCTACCATGAAACTCAGGGATAAGGTTAACCTAATGACATAGTCAATAGTTTAAAATCATTCAAAACCAATGCATATAATCAAATATATATACATATATATATTACATATTGAGACAGGGAATAAGGATTAACATGTGCTTTACAAATTTAGCCTAAATTATGTAGCTCAACCGTTATAACATGTACCCATAGGCTATATGGACCCAGCTCTTACCCTTGGGTCAGCCCCCAATGTATGTAGCTGCATGAACTAGAGAATAATCTCATATATATGCACAGGAGACTCAAACCTCCTAATTTATGGGGGATACAAACCTACCTAATTATGTAATAATAATGATGGGATTCAAACCTCCCTTGTTACTTTGACCACCGCATCGGTAAATGCTGTTTCCAGTATTGGTCACTTGAACCTCCAATTTCAAGAATCAACTACACAATCCCCATTAAATCCCAATTAAAATATTTATCACACAATATTATTCATTTAACCACAATACACATTTAGGCTTACATTGTTAGAATCATCATACCAACTACACTTATAAGGTAACAACAACATGCCCAAATAATTACATCACTTGTGGAAATTCATAACCCCCATATTTCTTATAATTAAAAACCAATTTCACATTATGGGGTTGAGGTCATAAATGCTTCAAAAGTCACAAGTTTGGGAAAATCACAATTCTCTAGTTCATAATTAAAGAATGGAAAGTCATATGTAAACCGTGGGAAAACATTATTCAACATCAAGCATTCAAAACCCTCAACCCTTATTATAAAACCAACATGAATATCGTATGAAAAATACTTTAAAATATGCACTTTTAATAAATTAATAATGAGGGAAGAGTAACATGCCTTAAATAACTAGAAATTTGGAGAAAAATCAACCCTTGAGCCCTTAGATGACCAACTTGATAAAACCTTAACTTAAATTGCTTGTTGGAATTTAGAGAGACTTTTAGAATGTTTGGTAAGTTAGTTTTTTTTGAGTGATAATGACACCCTAAAGGTGTTATAATATATGTGTTTCAAGTTGGGTATGAGGGAAAATATCCAGAATGTCCTTAACTTGTAAGCTAAAAAAGTGTCATAGTTGACTACAAGTCAACCATTAACTCATAGCCAATCCTTATAACTCGTCACCATAAGTCATATCTAAGACAGTCTTTAAGATCTCCACACACTATTGACCCAATGAATCAACCGGTACTACTCGTAATGAGACCCTATGACTCATAGGGTGTAGTCATTGTCAACATAGAACCCAATTAGGTAAACACTGGACATCCTATGATTTGCACCTAACAACTCATAAAAAGTCCTTATAGATCATAGTGATACACTCATACTTAGAGAAGAACTTAGCCACTTAATTTCTGATCAGGTTATGATTAGGTCCATAAGACTCATCAAGACACATTACGATGAATTAGATAACTCATTGCCAGGGCAGAAAGCTCATAACTTAGAAAATTTTTGAGGGCCAAAAA
Organism: Capsicum baccatum var. pendulum; assembly: GCA_030864225.1. Classification (NCBI taxonomy): domain Eukaryota; kingdom Viridiplantae; phylum Streptophyta; class Magnoliopsida; order Solanales; family Solanaceae; genus Capsicum; species Capsicum baccatum. The sequence goes on from CM061558.1 coordinate 156,390,942, forward strand.
CCTGGGGAGTTAGAGTTCCAACAAATCATAAATATTTTGTGGAAGCTATAGAGAAGCTCTAATTGAAAAAATAAGTAGAGATATGGAAGATGACATGAAGGGTCATTATATTGAGTGAGAATCTAATATAGGTCCATCTTGACTTTAACATGTACCACGTTTGAGTAAGTATATGTCTATTCTATGTTACATTGTGGTGTCTAGAACCTTCCCAGTGTGTCTGCAAGGAAAAATAAAGTATGTAAGGTTTAGGAAAAGATATAGGCCTTCTTTGGCTAGCCTTTTTAAATACCTTTGTTACCTACCCATTATATATGGCCTTAGTAAGCCAGTCGAGCCTTTAGCCTATTATTTAGTAGCTTTATTTTAAGCTTATTCCCTTTTATTTATTGACAATAATTTGATCCCCAAATTCCCAAGCAATTTAGTTGAAAAGTTTAAAGGATTAGAGTTGGGAGTTGCAAAAAGAGGAATTGGTAATGAACTGCTAACATAGTAGTTTTTGGTTTGGCAAAGAGATTGTGTATTATGGATGGTGGGAGTGAATAATAGCTATATAAAAAAATAAAATAATATATATATGTGTATATATAAAAACACATATACCCATATATATATATATATCATCAAATCAAATAAAATCTCCTACATCCACTTTGTAGTCTAACCCAAAGAGATGGGGCTAAAATAAAAGAAGTATAAATTGCAAGTGGTAGAAAGGATATGTTGTTGAGTTTGATCTTGATTGTTACGTGATGTATGAATACACTTAGGGAATTTAGTCACTATTTCTATCAAAAATTATACCTACCTGTCTTTTAGCCTACATTACAACCCACTGAAGTCCTACTTGATCCTACATGTTAGCATCCTTTTATTAGTAAGTATTGCACTATGGTCAAGCTTATGGGTAATTAGATGTACATATGAATTCTTTGAGAGAGTGAGTGTATTTTCTTCTTTACCCCTAAAATTTTTGTGATGATTTACATGTAGGGGAACTCTCTTGTGGTAAAGGGAACATGTTTAATGATAGATTGAGTCTTTATGTAGTTTCTTGATTGGAGAATAGACATGAATTGCTATTTTTTGAGAGTCTATTCTTGATGGTATAAGGTTTTGAGTAGGTGTTCATAGATCTACATGGCATGATTGAATGTAACACTTCTTGCTCATATGTGTTGTGTGATCTTAACTGGAGTACCTTATCTTTAATTAGTGAGATTGAAGGCTTGTGTGGTGTGCTTAAATTAGGTAATTTTTCAAGGATGGACAAAACTTTAAGTTTAGGGTGGTGATCTTGGGGGTATTTATACAGATAAGTACCATCTTTACCCATATTTAAGATAAGTTTTAAGAGCAAGTCTTTTGATTCATAATTTTTATCCTACGTTTGAGGTAAATGAGCTAACCTATGTGATTAGTACTATTTCAGGAGTAAAGGAATCATATGAATACATAGAGGGGGTCATGTAATGCAAAGAACATAAGACAGAAGCAAAATGGCATGTCTGGAGGCTGTGTTTACTCCAGAACCCCTAGGGTGTGTGATGAGCTTCACACCGCAACCCTTAGGGTGCGTAATAAGCTCCATCTCATGACCCTTCGGGTTGTCCATAAGGTATGTACCATGATGATCTAGTGTGCGATGAATTGCTTTTTTAAATTATGTCTAGGGGCTTTGGGGTAATTTTACAAGGAAATTATAAACACCACCAGCTTAGTTTTAAATGTTTTTGTTATGTCTTTTTTAGATTCGATAAATGGAGGATAAAAATTTCTATTAGAGTTCATTTTATAGTCTCAAATAATCATAGATTTTGGTATGAATAGTTTGATTTATTTGATGTTATTTCTAATCATGAGTCGTAAGCTTTTAACTAGGGTCATGGGAACCCGTTAATCAACAATCTAAACTATGGGTTTTTGTGTTTATATTACAATTTTTCTTATATTCTATTCTCTTCATTCTTAATGTATTCTCATGGTTACAAACTTGAGAGTGTGCCTTAAAACACAACTTTCTTGAACAAAGTAGTTGTTGTTAAGAAAAGAGTGTAGTGACAAGGAGTTAGAGTTTTCAATATCTAATTTGTGAATTAATGCCTGAACTAGATTAATGTCTTGGAGAATACATATACTTATCTTTGCCACTTTAGGTTTGAGAAAATTAAATTATGTCTTTCCTTAAAGGTTGATAAACACTTGGATTTAAATTTTAAATATGTTCATCTATAAGTATAATCTATATGTGAATTCATATAACCTACAGTTGGAAAGAATTAAAATAACAAGGTGAACATAACCATAGTTTACCATTTCTCTGTGTTAAAACATTAAAAGAATCATCTCATTATTTTCAAACTAAAATCACTAAATTAATATTTGAATCAGACCCCTTTATTTTGTGGAAACATGTGATTAAAATTCAAGTAATCTGCATACAACTTAATTTGCACTCTATTCCCCGTGGGATTCAACCCCAAACTTCATTGAGTTATATATTTGATGAAGACCACTTACACTTCTGTAGAAGAAGTTGCAGTTTGTGCGTATCAATGCTCTTTCAAAGAACTTGCCTTATTATCATGACCATTTTGATCATTTTCTCCTTTACTTCTTCAAGAAATTTTACCTTTGGAATCTATTGATCTATCATGCTTTAGGCGTGCCATAGACTCTATCTTTTTATAGATTTTTTACTGGAGCATTAATTGTTTAATTATTATATAGAGTCAACAAACATATCTGATAATTACTTTGCAACCTTTCGCAAATGAATTATCTCTTGAACTTCAAGTTCATATATATATATATATATATATATATATATATTTATGAGAACATAGAAAATTTATTCCAATACATAATTTTTAATGGTTAGTCATCTCTCCCCTAATGTTAGAAAATCTAACATTTATCTTAATCTAATCTTAGGATATATTCTTAAAAATTGTGGTTGATGTCATCAAAAACTAAACTTCCAAGAATATAAAGTGGTCAAAATCAAAATATAGTAACCCACAGGGAATATGCCAATTATATCTCTCAAAGTTATTGAAACAGACGGGTAGTGCAAAGAAGTAAATGGGGGGGGGGGGGAATTTATAGTTATTAGTAAAAATGACAATATTTGAATGTTTTTGGTTGTAAACAATCTAAAACGAACACTAGGCTTGTGTTCCCCCTGGCTTCAAACTCCGTAGGATTACTGTGCTCAATCCAACTATCCCATTGCTACACATATAGAATCTGACAAGTTATGTCTCATCAATATCATCGCAACACCCTTTGGTAAATCTTACTCATCTCATATCAATTTATGATTGTATTGTTACTAACCCTTGTCTTGGATCCCAATATAACCATCTCTTCTCGATCTCAGCTTATTAGATAAAGGTTGATAGCCTCGAATCACTGTTATGATATTCTTTTCCCAATCTCTACCCTTTCTCGATTTGTAATGAATACAGAAGGGTTTCTAATATTTGAAGCCCTTAACAAATCAAGTAAAGTGAAGAAACCACAATATATGCAACAATAATGATTTAGAAGAATTTCACACTTCCCTTATTCGTTAATCCATCAGGGTTCCCATAACCCTAGCTAAGGGAATTTGCTGCTTATAGTTATGAAACAATTCATGGAATTCATAAGTGAATGCATAGAATCAATCTCACCATAATATATGAAGAAATCCTCAAGTCTCATATCAATAAACCAACAAAAAACTAAGAACACAAGAATCCCAAGATCAAAATTCATTCTCAAAATAAAAATATATATTTGTGAATAATATGAGCATATAAACTAACGAAAAATATCAAAAAAGTATTCATAGATTACATGAAAATGCTCGAAAAACTTTCCAAAACAAAAGAGGAAAACTCAAGTCGGTGGCCACCTACGGTGCTACTTACAGGCCGTAGGTGGACCCATGTAGGTGACAGGGTCTTCAAAATATCTGCAGGATCTCTGAACTTTAATATTTGGCTTCTATAGGCCGTTGGTGCCCAATTATAGGTAGAAAGGCCATAATTTCAAATTTTGAATCTCTAAAAATTATCTCTTTGACAGTTGTTCTAGCACCTATGCAATGTCGTTAGTACCTATGGGTCATAGGTGCCCACTTAGGTGGTCCAGAACTTTTGTTCACTTTTTGTTCTCTCATTTATATCTCAAAACCTGGTTTTCTACAAATCATCATATATAACAAAATGAATTAAGTAATTGTATATTCTTATAGTTTTAAGTGCCAAAATTTCTATAAAAACTCAATAAACAACACAACGACACTTAACAGGAGAAAACCAAGATACCTATGGCAATCAATAATCAAATTTATTTAAAAAACATGACCCTATCTAACTTTGACTCTTTAAAACTAACTGTGCGTATTAATGAATCAGAATAATGTAACACAAGGGAATCAAGATATGGCATTACATTAGCTATAAATAATAATTCATATATATATATATATATATATATTACACTACCCGAACAAATAAGCAACTAGAAACACAACCTATGTACCTTAATAATAAAAAAGTCCCATTCACTCAATAGAATGATTGATGTTAATGCAGGGATGACCATGAGACAATCACACTCACAGAGAAGTTCAAACTATTTAGAGAGAATATCATAGACTTGTCCTTATTTTTTTTACCTTATATTTTAGAAAGTCAGGTTAGGATCTGATGTGTGAGTAGATGCTAACACATTTGAGACATTTAACTAAAATAATTGCAAAGTCTTAAGGAACTTTTGTTGTTTTTGATTGTATTCTCTTTGATACTACATTAAAAGTTGAGATACAAGAGAATCAACAATTATGGAAGTAAAAAAGTTGATTTCTAAGCAAGTACAAAAGGAAGAATAGCTGACGACTTATTTGATAAGTAATCAGCCTTGTGATAAGATATCAAAGTTGCCGTCAAACTTAGACAGAGAATGACCTTCAGCTGGAATGTATGATGATATCTGTGATAGGCCATCACATGTCTGATAATCCATCAGGCTCATCGTCAGGCTTAGGCAGGAATGGATTTTGAAGTGAAGAAGTGATGATATCCTTGATAAGGTGTCACATGTCTCATAAGCCATCAAGCCTCATCATCATCCCAAGGCAGAGATTATCAATGTGAAGAGGAGCTGACGACATTTCTAATAAGCCGTCAAACTCCTGATAAGCCATCACACACATCTTCACCTATCCAAAAAAATACCATGATCTATGATTTTGTTTCCATAATTATACTGAAGTATTTAAACATATGTTAGGGTTTTCATTCAGCATCTTGGACATCTGGAACTCACATTTTGAGCATTTTTCTCTCTATCTTCTGACTTTAACTCTTTAGAGAGATTATTACAATTGTTTTGGTATTTTCTACTGGATCAAATCTGAGAAACACTTATTGCTATTCATCTTAAAGTAAGATCATATATCTAAGTATGAATTCAACTTGTTGTCTTGCTTATTTTATTATGAGTAGCTAAATTTCCTTAACCCGAGTTGTGGGATCTATGGGTTTGGGTTTGTAACGTAGCTAAGTGTTCAAGATTCTAACAATGGTAGGAACTTCTTGTTAATTCCATTATTTTACATACTGACTATTGGTTACAAACAATAGACTTTGCTTATGGGTGATTTTCTTGAGATAAGAAATCAACCCTAGTAAGAAGTGAATCATCAACAGGGACTTGGAAGCAGTAAACTTCCATTTAATAATTAATATTGCAATATGATTAATTAAATTGGGATAACATCCTATTATGAAATATAAATTCTATAAGTTCGAGAGAATTTGGTAATTAAATGTCTAAATAGGTTGAGAAAAATTTAGACATAACTTCGACAAGAGAGTCTGTTGTTCCTACCTACCACAAGAATCTTGAACCGTTACTAGCGTCTGTCAAATCCCAATATCCATAGTGAACATAACTCTAGACTTCCTTATCATATTGATTTCAAACACTGAATTGAGAAATAATTATTTGTTACATTTTAAAAAAACCACCTTTCATAGGAAACTGATAACTATCAGTTGATTAACCCACAAGTAACTCAAATTCACACCCAATTTCTTGTGGGATTTGACCCCAACCTAGTTGGATTATATATTGAAAATGATTTCTTACATTCTCGTAAGAGAGGTAAAGTTTGAGCATTATAAAAAATGGCACCGTTGCCAGGGAATATGGTTGTAAATTGATGTTTCTGTGTGCTAATTGACTATTAGTCAAGTTTCCTAGTTATATGTTTATTTGTTGTTTTTGTTTTCTATAGGACTTTTGTGGTGTATGCCAAGAACCAGAAGTTTTAGAGGACCATTATTACTATTTAATCCAGAACCACAACTAATTGGCAGAATGGCAGACCAACAGGAGGCTGACAGGTTATCAGCCTTAGCTAGAGCTCCGATGAATGTACAGAATATTGGTCAATAAGTATGATATCTAATACTGAGGATGCAAATTTGGGAGACGAGGAGTTGTTGAACCTTAGTAACCCAAGACGTGCAGAGAAAATAGCTACACCAGTACAACATAATGCTAATAGAACTGTCCATTCTGAGAAAGATAAGATAACCAGCCAGTCCAGTATGACCTCAATGATGATGACGATGGAATGGCTAGAGTAGGTGCAACGGGTGAAATTATTCCCCCACCGTTAGCACCTAGGGAAAAATTCAACATTATGAGTACTATGATTCAACTCCTTAATCTGAAGGGGTTGTTCGGTGGCCTTCCTAGGGATGATCCAAACTTTCATCTGGTGAACTTTTTCATCATCTATAAATATTTTGATAACCATGAGTGGGTTCAAATGCTATCCATTTGAGATTATTTTTGTTGTCTCTATCTGGGGAGGAAACATTGTGGCTTAATGAGCTGACACCCGATTCTTTCACCAACTGGAGGCAGTTGAAAGAAGCTTTCCTAAAAAGGTTCTTTACACCTTCCTGGAGGGTACAGTTGAGGGATGAGATCAGTAACTTTAGACAGCTCCCATCTAAAGCCTTGCTTGAAACCTGGGAGTTATTCTAAAAAAAGCTGACGTAGTGTCCAAAACACAATACGACAAACATACACTTAATGGAGACTTTGTATAGGGCTCTTAACTATGTACCAAAAAAAATTGCAGATAATGCTATTGGTGGTTCGTTTGTTGATCTTACATTCCCAGATGCTTCAGAAATGCTATAGAGAATGACTGAAAATAGTTGGGCATGACATACTAGAGACTCTGTGGTACCAAACCCCACTATTTCTATGGGTATGACTGTGGAACAATGTAGAAGATATGAGGAGCGTGATCTAGACATGGATCACCTACAAACATAGAAGGACTTTCTAACCAAAAATTTACTATCAGTTAAAACTGAGAAAGTGAATGCTGTGGGATCGTAGGGCAAAGTGGAGTTTGATATAAAAGAAGAGGCTAACTATGTAAACAATCAGGGGGTTTTCAAGGCAATAGACAAGGAAATCAAGGTCGGACATAGTATGACAAGGCTGGATATGAGAATGAGGAGGCAGAAATTGGAGGAGCAATAATGATAGGAGCGGGATATATGTCTCTCCTAGAAATCGTGAGGCTGCTACAACAAGTTCTGAAAAGATATCCATAGAGGACATGATTGCTAAATTGTTAAAGGGAATGGAGGCTACCAACTCAGGGGTGACTCCATAAAGACCGATCTATCCTCTATTAGTCAGTTGGTAAACTTGCACTCCACTGTGATCAAACAACTGGAATAGCAAATGAGCCAACTCTCTACACCGCTAAACCAGAGGAAGAGTGGAACATTACCTAGTGATATGATCTAGAATCTACAGAATAATGGATCTTGTATGAAGATTACCACAAGAAGTGGTAAGATATTACGTAGCCCTTTTGTGGGCAAAAATATAGTTGATGAGGTAGTTGATGATAAATAAGAAGAAGGTGGTCCAGTGAAGGCGAAGAAGCTGGACAACCCTGCTGATGTTTTAGAAAAGGGAAAAGATAAGGCGAAAGAGGTAGTTTTTACCACTATTCCAAAACCATCACCTTTCTTTCCTCAACAATTGAAGGAAAAAATTAATGATGCAAAATTCTGCAAGGTCATGGCAATGCTCAAGCAATTAACAGTGAATGTTCCATTAGTTGAGGCATTGAAGAAAATACCAGGATATGCTAAGTTTATGAAGGATCTGTTGACAAAGTAAAGGGCAGTAAGCTATGAGCCGGTGGATAATCTCCACCATTGCAGTGTCGTTTCTACACCATCCTTAGTGAAGAAGAAGGCCTACCCTGGAGCATTCACTATTCTATGTATAATTGGGCCTCTCAATATTGTTAAGGCCCTATGTGATCTGGGGGTGATCATAAATCTAATACCACTAGCCGTGTATAGAAAGATGGGTTAGGGAGATCCGACCTTGACAAACATGCGGATGGTGATGGTGGATAGGTCTATAAAAAGGCCAATAGGAATACTACATGATGTATTGGTAAAGGTGGCCAAATTTATACTTTCTCTTAATTTTGTAGTCCTTGACTGTGATGTGGATTTTGAAGTACCCATTATTTTTGGTAGACCATTATTTATGACTAGGAGAGTGATAGTAGACATGGAGTTGAATGAGCTGAAGTTCCGGCTCAATGACAAAGAAGCAAGATTCACAATGCACTCACCCATGACACAATAAAATGAGATGAATGTTTTCTCAACCATGGATATATTCTATGAAGATGGTGAAGAGGTATCAACAGGTTGTCTTGATGAAGTCTGAGTAGTCAAGATAACCGAGTCATGCCGCGACACTAAATCAGGCTCTATTGGGAGGCAACCCAAAATTTTTATATTTTTGAGCAATGTTTTTTTATTTTTTGTTGTTAGGTTCTAGTACAAAGAAGGTAAAACTAATGTAGTCAGCTCAAGAAAGTTGAGACATGTTCTGATTAGGCTAACGACGTTAATGAAAGGCTATCACACCTGCGATAAGCCATTAAAGATGGCGTCAGAGAATTCAAAAATGGGGAAACATACTGCCTTGAGCTGAAGACATCATCGACGACTTATCAGACATCTGATAAATTGTCAGGTGAAATTTATGCCTAGAATTAAAAAAAGATCCAACCCGTCCCAGTCAACCTTTTCACCTTTTTGCATACTACTTCTTCTCTCCTTTAAGTTTTATTTCCTTCCATAGTTAGTTTATTACCTCTCTTTTTCAAAAATATTTCCAAGTAAAATAAGAAAAATATCCTTTCTTGTGAGAGTAGGTTTGAATTCAAAAATATCAGGGACCCTCTTTCATCTACAAACTTTTCTTTACTCGAGTAACCAAGTGAAAATCCTTCATTAGGTATGCTCAACACTAAAATCTTCTCTTCATTTGGTAAGTGATGCAGCTAATGTAAATCTTAGTTTCAAAGAGATTGAGGCAAGCATAACTTGCCATTGGGTGAAAAATGGCATCTAGGGTTTATAGTGCTGCATTATGCCAAAAAACCCAGGGCTCTACTCAAGAACACAACTCTATGCGATTCTAAAAGGAAAATGGTTTGATAATCAAGACTAAAAATGAGCTGGAGGTTGGATTCTGAGCTAATGATGTGTTTGATAAGTTATCAGATGTGTGATGACTTATCAAACTATGTCATCACAAGCTGGGAAAAATAATCCTGTTCTGTTTAAGGCTGACGATATGCCTGATAAGCTATCACGTATATGCGTCTTATTATACTATGTCGTTACAAGTAAGGAAAAATAAACTTGTTCTTTTTTTGTTCTTTTTAAGGATGATGACACACCTGATAAGATATCACATTTGTGATGACTTATTAGAACATGTCGTTATAACTTTGCTCTGATACAATTGTGAACCTCTTTTGAGAGATGTGGAATTATAATGACTGAACTTCTTAAGTTCTATGATCATAAGTGTTAAATGATTGCTTTATTTTGCTACAGGTCGTATAATAGCACCCAAATAAAAGAGCACCAAACCTATAAAGAAAGTGACAAAGTGGAGTATACCTCAGAGACTCTTAGATGAGGGATCCGATTACGAGGAGGAGGAGGAGCTACTGCTCAGGAAGAAAAGGAAAAAGAAAATCCTAAAAGAGCCTTTGTTATCTCTACTAGTTGAGGTGGAGGAGAGTGAAGAAAGTGATACTGAAGCAACAACACCATCTGACTGTATGGTTTCTGAGAAGCTTAAGTCTGAGCATTCTAAGTCTGGAGAGCCTGAGTCAGAGCATACTGATTCTGAGCAACCTGAATCTGAGGGACCATTATCTAAGTCCCCTTCTACTGAGAAATAAAATGATGAAGAATATTCAATTCGGGGAACTCTGGTTAAATGCAAGAACCCTGGAGTTTGAGATAGTGCTAGGTGGCAAATTCCCAAGGCACAAAAAATCCTCTATAATGGGCTTATTAGAACAAAAAGAAGAACAGTTAAAAGGCCAATATTTGAAGAAAAGAAGATCATCACTACTAGGTTGAGAAAATACCCTAAAGTGGAGCAGAAATTTCAAGACTATGACTTGCGATGGACCGCAAAAGGAGAAAGCTCATTTTGCACTACACTAGTTTGGGAGTTCTATGCAAACTATCAGGATCGACTAGAGAACATATGCAAATAAGGAGAGAAATAAATCGATCAACCTTTGTTGGATAAATTTCCAGTACAGGGTATGATGGTAGATCTCATAGAAACAATAATCAACAGATTTCTTCATGGCCTTGAATTCACTCCTCATACCACTTCACCAGCATTCTATGCTCGGTTGAAGCATTGCACAAATAAATGGTCTTATTTAGCCACTCTCATAACTGAAGGGAAACCTGAATGGATAACAACCTGAATGAAAGAATTTTAAAGGCCTCCCTGATTAAAGCAGAAAGGTTCTAGTGGGGTGTAGTGCATACCCATTTGATGCCTACTAAGGGGGATAACATCATTTGAGATGATAGAGAATACTAGTCGCAAGTCTTGTGGCTAAACTCAGTATGAACTTTGGAGAGATCATTGCTGAGGAGATGAAAATTCAGGTCTTAAGACCTAACACAACATATTTTTTCCCTTGTCTAATCACAAGGTTGTGTCAGGCAGCCAATGTACCTAAAGTTTCAAGGATAGACAATGAATTACTTGCCAAGAAGACCCATAACCCCATCCGATATGATAAAAATCAACCAAGGATGACGTTTGATAGAGGAGTAGGGGTTTAAATAGATCTGCCAATTACAGGTACCAGTTAAGCACCTAATATAGCGGTACAAGATTCTAAAGTTGCAGGACTGATATCATCAACAATGCAGAATCAGTGCCTAGAAGTAAAACAAATCCATTAGCTTATGTGTATACCACAGAATTTACCTTCAACCCGATGAATTTTAAGAGAGTGGTAAAACAAGCCAAGTGGTCTGAGGCTCAACTATAATTTTTTTCCAAATAATTTACCTCTACGGTAGACAAGAGGATTAACGTTGCACTAGAGCCATTTTGAGCCTTTTCCATTTAGATTGATGAGTTAGAAAACTATTTTAATACACTGGTATGAGAAATTTTGGGCTCAGACCTTGCACAATTTAGAGTGGCCCTAGACAAGGTAAAGGCAGATGTTGGGGTATTACAGCAGCAATAACTTATAGTGTCGGCAAATCCGACTATTGATGAGTCTAAAAGTGAAATCCCATTGCTTGATTTCATGGGAAAACTAGTAAAGAAAAAGAAGAAGGGTGATAAGAAAGGTAAGGGTAAGAGAGAGAGGATTGATAGTTATAAAGAAATAAAAGCAGAGAAAGGGCTGAGAAAGAAGGCTAAAAAAAGAGACGAAGAAGGCGATGATCGAGTCCTTAGTTGACAATGAGAAATAAGAGGCAACCATCTGAGCGAGAGCCATAGATTCCTCAACTAGTCGGCCCCTAACAACTGCTGGACCAGATGCATTAGAACGGAGAGAGACTCTCAATGGAGATAAGGCAGCTGAGGATGTAACAGCAGGGTCAGGGACCCATGATCCTCGTGATTGATCTACTCCAGGTATACCCTAACCTTTAGTTTAGTTTTTCTTTGATTTTAAGTTGAGGGTGTAGGGTGAGTTATTGTTGTAACATTTTGTAGTTGACTAAGAGATATACAAGTACCTAAGATAGTTAACATGTTTTTTTTATTTTGTGAACACCGCTCAAATTGTCTAATTCTTTAACTATGTAATTTGTATCTCATTGTGACCACTGTGCATCTTTATATGGTATTAGTTTTAGTGACTTGATAACCATTGCTAAACAATTGCATGAACTGGATAGTAGTAACTTGTGATATACTTGTGTGCCATGTGTGTGTAAGATTTTACTTAGTTCCCTTTGTATGTTGAATCCAGAACTTGCCCAGTTAGTCTTACCTAGGTTGAAGGATAGGGGTTAGGAAAGGATCATAGGTCGTTTTTATGTTAGCCCACTTTAGCCTAAATTACCTTCCCTGTATGTATAATATCCCTTGATCCCTGTTTTGAGCCTAAATAGCCCATTTCTTTTTATGACACCTATCACCGTCCCATTTATATGATAATGAACCTGTTTTGGCCCTGGTCCTCCTTGGACATTGTACACCTTGACTTAGAAAAATGGCCTAAGTTGAGAGTGGCTATCATAGGGGTCCATGATGTAAAATGAGTATGAATAAAAGTAGAATAAAATAAAAAACATAAAAAACTAGATGCGGTAGAAAAGAACAAGAAAAGAAAATTTGTGAAAAAAAAGTAATGATTGTAGAAAGGACTGCACCCATCCTAAATATGCGTGATCAAGAAAAGAGAAGGATAGAAAAAGGCTAATTTGTGAGACCACAAAAGTTAGTGTAGTGTCAAGAAGGCTTAGTCACTTTAAATATCATTGAGTATCATACCATCCCTAGCCTACATTACAAGCCAAAACAAAGACCTATAGTGATCCTAGCTGACCTGTCTAGAAATCTTGGTAATGAAAATAAGGGCAATCCTATGATATTCGGCATACACTAATTAGAGCCTTATTTTGAGAGTGAGTGTCTTTTGACTGTTCCCATGGTTACATAGGTGATGTCTAATATAAGTGAAGTGGGACTTCTTTGTCGTGAGGGAACACTAGTTACATTACTAAGTGGTAACTTATTTGGATAGTGTAGTCTTGGTACATGCATGGTTGTTGTTGCTGAGCTGATGTCATATCTTGATTCCTGTGCATAACATTGTTGTTCATCAATAACATACATAGTTGTTTTAAAATTGATTAACCTTGGAGATGGTGAAGATGTTTTGAGATATTATGGATGGTTGACTTGTTAATGTGCATTGTATCCTTTTGATTGTGTTTTAGTTGCTTGAGGACAAACAATTATTTTCAGTTGAGGGTGTTGATGTGTGAGTAGATGCTAACACATTTAAGGCTTTTAACTGATAATAATTGAAAATTCTTAAGCAACTTTTGTCGTTTTTGATTGTTTTCTATTTGATATTGCAGTAAAAGTCAAGATACATGAGAATCAGCAATTATGGGAGTAAAAGAGTTGATTTATGAGCAATTAGGGAAGGAAGAATAGAAGTCGTCAGCCTTGTGATAAGCTATCAAAGTTTCCGTCAGGCTTAGATAGAGAATGACCTTCAGCTGGAATATGTCACGACATCTGTGATAGGACGTCTCATGTCTGATAAGCAATCAGGCTCGTCGTCAGGCTTAGGCAGGGAATGGATTTTAAAGTTAAGAAGTGACGACATCCTTGATAAGGCGTCACATGTCCCATAATCCATCAAGCCTCATCATCAGTCTAAGGCAGAGATTATCAAAGTGAAAAGGAGCTGACGACATTCCTGGTAAGTTGTCAGACTCCTGATAAGCCGTCACACACGTCGTCACCTGTCAGAGAAAATACTGTGATCTATGATTTTGTTTTCATAATTAGTCTGAAGTATCTAAAGCATATGTTAGGGTTTTCATTCAGTATCTTGGACATCTGGAACTCATGTTTTGAACACTTTTCTCTCTATCTTTTGACTTTAATTCTTTAGGGCGATTATTACAATTGTTTTGGGATTTTCTACTGGATCAAATCTGAGAAACAGTTGTTGCTATTAATCTTGCTGTAAGATCATCTGTCTAAGTATGAATTCAAATTTTTGTTTTTCTTATGTTATTATGAGTAGCTGAATTCCTTTAACTCGAGTTGTGGGATCTATGGGTTTGGGTTTGTAATGTAACCAAGCTAAATTCCCTTAACCCGAGTTGTGGGATCTATGGGTTTGGGTTTGTAATGTAACTAAGTGTTCAAGATTCTAGTGGTGGTAGGAATTTCTTGTTAATTCCATTATTTTACATGCTGACTATTGGTTGCAAACAATAGACTTTGCTTACGGGTGATTTTCTTGAGATAAGAAGTCAACCCTAGTAAGAAGTGAATCATCAACAGGGACATGGAAGCATTAAACTTCCATTTAATAATTAATGTTGTAACAAAATTAATTAATTTGGGATAACATCCTTTTATGAAATATAAATTCCCTAAATTTGAGAGAATTAGGTAATTAAATGTCTAAATAGGTTGAGAAACGTTTAGACATAACTTCGACAGGGATAGTCTGTTGTTCCTACCTACCACAAGAATCTTGAACCGTTACTAGCGTCTGTCAAATCTCAATACCCATAGTGAACATAACTCTGGTTTTCCTTATCATATTGATTTCAAATGCTGAACTGATAAATGATTATTTGTTACACTTTAAGAAAACCTCATTCATAGGAAACTGGTAACTACAGTTGATTAACCTACATATAACTCAAATTGACACCCTATTCCCTGTGGGATTTGACCCCAACCTAGTTGGGTTATATATTGACAACGATCGCTTATATTCTCGTAAGAGAGGTGTAGTTTGAGCATTAGCAGTATCATGACGTGTTTTGGAAACACAACACTTTCAATGCTTAAAACAATGAAATTATGCTTGTACTTCAGCTATTCTGGTTGATATGATGTGGTTTGTTGCTTTTTACAGGTCAAAAAGAACAATAATAGTGTTGGAATGAAATTGGAAGAATAAATCCAAAAAATACCCAGATTGCATGTTATACAAGTCACCATATAAGTTATCAACACATCATACAACTCATAGTTGACTCTTAGGAACAACAGTAACAAAATCCAGGTTAAGAAGTTAAGTATAAAGAACATAAAAATCAGTCATACATGTCATAATATGTTGATACGGATTATTTCTACAAATCATCAAGACAAAATAAACCAAGGAATCAATTCAGAGTTGAGTTATCAGAAGAATACGAGTTAGAAGTCTAAGTGCGACTCATATGGATATACCATAAGCAGCTAGTGTTCAGAGCATGAAAGAAAGAAGTACCAAGTGGATACCTATTAAGGCCATGAGTAGTATGGTCAAGGTATGACTCATGAGCTAAATTCATAAGAAGAACATAAAGTTGAAGCCTGGAAGATCAGACACTGGAATGGATACAAGAGGCACAATACGAATCATAAAAAGATCTTACGAGTGGACGAACAAGGCATACCTTATGCTGACATTACTTTTCCTTTTTTATTTTATTAGTATTGCTGGGTTATTTTAAGATACTATAAATACCCTAGGGTTTATCTTTTATTAATTTGCATTCTTTGACATTCTTTTACATTCTTTGAAACTCAATTACATATTTTACATTATTCTTGAGAGTTTTGGGTTATTATTCAATTAAAGACTTCAGATTTTATTCATATTAATCTTATGTAATTATTTACATGAATTATTTATTAATTATCATGGGTTTTTACATTAACATGAGCAACTAATCTCCCTGACTAGGATTGTGGAAACCCTGGCAGATTACCTATGTAAAGGAAGTGGGATACTTATCTATTCTAATGATTATGCATGTATCTTTATTTATTTATATTAATTGACCTAAGAGCTACTTCAAAATCTTGGGGATAGCCTATATTCGCAAACATCCTTACAAGGGAGTTTGAGATTAGGAAAAGAGGATTAAGACAGTAATTTGAGATTTACATCCATATTATTTTTCCATTATCTTATCTAATATACTTGAGATTCAAAAGGTGAAAGTTAAAGTAAAGTCTTATAAAAGGAGTAATAAGGCAATTTCCTGAGACTCACAAGGAAAAGAGTGAGATTTATCAACACATTCACAAGACGGTTAATAATACATATCTTGTTGACCATACATGCAGAGTAGCAGAATAGGTGGATTAAAAATGAGAAATTTATAGAGTTGATAGGATAGGGGAAGATAGTCCTAGTATTTTTTTCTATTGTTTACAACTCAAAGCATTCAAGATTTGATTACTATTTATGATTGATTTCCAAATACCCCCATTTAATTTTCTTCACTTCTCATGGATTACATCAAGGTTAAGCAACTATTTAACGTTTTTTCTATGGGTTCAACCCCAAACTAATTGGGTTACTATATTTGGCATCAACTACAACATACTTCTTTTGGAGGTTAGTTTTAGGCAATATCAAATTTGGCATCATTGTTGGGGAAGACGGTTTGAGTATTTAATGGAGTTGGTGAAGTTTTTGGGTTTTATTTTATGTTCTTGATTTTGCATACATCGGTGTATATCAAACACTAGGAGAAAAGGTAATACCTTACTCCATTTTGATCCAGAGCCCGAAAGAGTTCTTTAAAAAACAAGAATGATGTTAGTTCAAGTTCGTGATAGTGTTCCTATTAGTGTTTAAGACCCTTCCCTCCACCTGTTGATCCTAACGTGACACTTCTACTTGATCCATATGATCTATAGAATGCTGCAGATTTATAGATAAAATAGTCAATAGCTACTATTGAAGAAAAGAGAAGAGTAACCAAAGAGGCCCGATTAGCTGAAGAGGCTCAGTTGGTTCAGCTAGGTGGACTAGTTAGACCACATCAAATAGACAAGCATAGAGACCGAGTTTAGAGAGGCAGAGCTCCATTGATTCCTGCATGTCAACACTTGTACCCATATAATGATAAAGAGGATATAAGTTATGTTGAGCCTACTAAGACATGATCCATCATTCCTCTTGCTTTACCACCCAATGTGAAGTTTGATATTACTAGAACTATGATCTAATTTTTGAATTTGAAGGGTATGTTTTTGGGATCAACTACTGATTATGCCAACATGCATCTTGCTAATTTTATTGGGATCTGCACCTCATACACTATTTTAGGTGTGGATCAGAAAACTTTGAGATTAAGGTTGTTTCCACTTTAATTTTCAGGTGAAACATCACTATAGTTAGGGAAACTTCTAAGTGGTTCAATTACTACTTAGAATGAGTTACATAAATAATTTCTAAATAGATTATTCCCTCCTACAAGGATACTATAGTTGAAAGATGAAATTTATAACTTCAGAAAATTATCTACAAAATCCTTGTATGAGGCATTTTTTAGATTCAAGAAGAAGCTAAGCATGATAACTAATCACAAAATCAGAGGGTCAAATTTATTAGAAATCTTCTACAGATTACTAAATATCAATTCTAGACAAATAGTAGATACGATTTTGGGAGGTGCATTCATGTGAGTTTGGTGGGATACTGCACATGATATGCTTGATGATATTTTGTTGATCAATAGAGGTTGGCATACTAGAGATACTGAGCATTGTGTAGGTACATATGCAATTGGAGTAACTAATTATTATGAAGTTGGTCAGGATTTTGTAGCACAAGAGGTTGCACAGATTTAGACAAATATTGGGTTGCTTATAAAAAAATTTGCAATAATAAATGTTGAGAAAGTGAATAAAGTTGTGGCACAGAGATTTACTTCTAGAACTTTTGAGATTGAATCTGAAGTGGAAGCAAAGTATCTTGAGCGTAGGTTGGCAGATTTATGAGCCCAAGGTCAAGGAAATCAAGCTTGAAACTATTATAATTACAAATATAGAGATAGAAATAGAGAGAGATAGTTATTGGTGGTAGAAATATGACTACAAAGAGAAGAGTAACAAGTATGTTTCACCAGGTAGTCATGATTTAAAATCTAGAATGGAGGAACTTTTGTAAAAACTAGTCAAAGGTCAAGAGAGCCAAGAGAGCTGTCTTAAGGATAGTAAGGCAGACCTTTCAGGGATGAATTACAAAGTTGATTCACATGTTTTTGTAATAAAACAAGTGGAGCAACACTATGGGCAGATGTAATCCACATTGAATCAAAGACAACTTGACACTCTTCCTAGAAACACAATTGCAAATTGATAACGCCCAAACTACAGCTCTCATAAGAGTGTAAGCGGTCGCTGTCAAATATAGAACCCCACTGGGTTAGGTGTCGAATCCCATAGGGAATACTTGGTCACTAAGTTTTGCAACTACTAGTAGACTGTTGGTCGAAAATTCCATGGAAAGGTGGGATTTGTTTTAGGCGTGAAATAATGTTAACAAAATAAAGAATGAAATGATTAATGTAGTAAGATTTAATCACAGAGAATAATAAGTTAGGGTTATGTCCACCTTATGAGTTCTACGTATCTATTCACTATGAGTAAAGCGGAATTTAGACATGCATGCACTTATAGAGATTTGTATTCTAATGGTAAATCCTAGTGTTTCTCAACCATCAAGGATTATTTCACTTTAACTCTCTCGAGCCTAAAGTGTATAACTAATGGTACGAACTCTCCAAGAAATTAATCCGGTTAAGGCATTAACGTGTAAATAGGGGTTGGTAGCCCTATTTCCTTGTCACACTCTCTTTTCCGAACATGTAACTTTTCTCTCGAACAATTTAATGCTATACTAGCGTAATTCCTATGTTTGCAACCATAAGAATTCACTTAAAACGAAGAGAGTAATGATATAAGTAGCATACACATCAAGAATTCACAAACTCATAGCAATAGATAGTATCTTATAAGGTTTCCATAACCCTAACAGAGAAGTTTAGATACTCATGAGTAAAACAGAAATCAACGAAGACATCATCATCATACAAAAACTAAAGAAAGCTCACGATGGATATGAGTTGGCGTACCTATGAGAATGACGTGATTCTCTCTCTAGCCGTTCGTGTAGCATTTTTCTCTGTCCAAACCTTACAGAATCTGTAAACTGAATGAAACTAAAGTGTCGAATGAAAGGAATTGAATGAATGTTGAAAAATTCAGCAAATAAGATTTTTATAACATTCTTGTCCTAGTCCTACTAGGTTACTGCTGCACCCCTAAGTATTAAGAAATATTGATTTTACCCGGGACAGATTCTCCATGCATCACATTCAGTCCACAAGCTTCCAAAATATGCCTTCCTTCTTACGTGAAGTTTTCCTTTGCTGCCCAAAGGTCCACAAAGTGCTGAAATCTTCATCGTTAATACCTGAAAAACATGCTAATCACATAGGTTAGCTCACTTACAGGAAAATGGACTAAAAGTGCAGGAATTATATATTTTATCCTCAAAACTTAGCTATAACATGGGTAAATTATGGTGTTTAGGCGTGTAAATACTCCCAACATCACCACCCACCACTTAAAGCTTTGTTCCTCCTCGAAAACAATATTATGTCTATGCAAACATCTACTTAGGATTTCACAGTAACAACACAAAATGCTCAACAAGACATGCAAGGCAATTATTAACAAAGAGTAGTTTTCATGATCACTACTAGAAACAATTCAACCTCCAACATAGACTCGTGATGATGGTTAATTCGTATCCACAAGTTAAGGTAAAAAGAATCATACAGAACTACCCAAAACTCATCAACCATGTGTGTCTCACACAAGATATCACCAATAATCACTCATAAGTTTTGCATTTTTTGAAACATGGGTACAAGATTCTCCTTGCTCTCACTTTCACAAAGAATTCATATGTTGCAACTGATGACCATAGGCTTGCCCTTAGTGTAATGCTCCACTAGTATCAGAATGCTAAGCTTAGGATCAAATAGGTCTTTACAGGTTGTAATGTAGGCTAAGGGACAGGTAGGACTATTTTGGCCAGAAATAGTGACTATGTTCCCTAAGCTCTTTAATACATCACATTATGACATTCGCACTATCTTTTAACAACCCTTCTACCTTTCTTTTCATGTAACACCCCTTTCACCTATTTTGTTATTCAATTATAAACACAAAGATGAGAATATAAAACTCTCTTATTATATATATATATATATTTTATAAAACACCTCTATGATAGCCACTCTTTTTCACAACAATTTCAAGTACCAATATACTCTGAGGCATCACTCTCATCCAATTTCCTCTTATTTTGTCACATGACTCTACAATTTAAAGCGCTTAGGAATTTGGATCAAATTATGGTCTTGCAAAAAAATGGATTAGGCAACATATGAGACTGTCAAGGAAAATAGCTAAAGGCTCAAAGGGGGTTAGCTAGGATAATGTACAAGGGTAGGTAAAAAGAAGGTAAACAATCACAGGCTGCCAAAGAAATGACTAAATCATCTTCTAAACTCAAACTCTTTATTTCGCTTTGCACACACATACCAGGCAAGTTCTAGCATAAGTT
Organism: Capsicum baccatum var. pendulum; assembly: GCA_030864225.1. Lineage (NCBI taxonomy): Eukaryota > Viridiplantae > Streptophyta > Magnoliopsida > Solanales > Solanaceae > Capsicum > Capsicum baccatum. The sequence continues at coordinate 156,411,487 of CM061558.1, forward strand.
ACAACACAGAATATACAACAACCTTACACACACAAGGCACCTGGTCAACTTTATTGGGAGCAGTATAGACTCTTGATCCAAAAGATGAATGAATTAAACCACACACTTATAAGACAGTGAGTCACACTTAGAGCCTAAACATCTCAATAGTAATGATTTTAGCACAAACTCTTGTCATAATACCATGCCGCCTATCAGAACAATTTCATGCAAATCTAAAAATCTAAACTAACTAATTACGACTAATTCAAAAAAACAAACATAAATAAATATAGGCAAAGAAGTAAAACATACTACAGCATACAAATACCATCACCCCACACTTAGACGGGGCACACTGCCCTCAGTGGAAAATAAATAAGGAAAACCTAATTAGTCAGACTCCTACTCTATGTCTTGGGTCATACCCCCTGCATCGGAATCGTCATCAGAGTCATCGTCATCAGAGTTCTCCTCCACGTCTAAGTTTGGCATTCGACGATCATCATCAGTCGACACATCATCATCGAGAGGTTACTCAATGCGTACCTACTCCACATATAGCCCGCGCATGCTCATTCATCGGGTAGTCATAATCCAACTGCTGGAGCTCTGCATCAGTTGGAACACGACCCCCACTCATAATGGTAAACCTTGTCATGCCATATAAATGGCAGAACAAGCTTTCATCACGAGCATGTCTTTCTGCAGTGGTCAGGTTGATGCCATGCCTAGTTTCAGGATCTTTAACCTTTGTCAGATCAACCTTCTTCGGGTTGTGCGGAAGCTTATGATCTGCAGGTTCCTCTTAAATGTGCTCCTTCCTCAATATCGCAGTCAACAAATTGCCAAAGCTGAAATGGGAACCCTTATGCAGCCTAGCCTTACGCATTGATGGTCGTATAATCGCACCAATGTTGATGGGAATATTAGTCATCAGAGCGTACACCAAGCATACTCTATTATGTGTGATCTTTGTGTACTGTGTCCCAGGAATGAGGCAAGAGTTGACTATCCTCAACCATATACGAGCTTCTCTATTTAGGGAAGCATACGGGAAGGTATTATGCCGACCGGTATCCTTGTGACGATTCTAACGTGCCATTGATCTAGTTCTGCACAGTGTGTGTCTGATTACCCTGTACGGAGGTCTGTGACAAAGCTCCTTGAGCGATGATGGATCTACAGATGGAAAACCAAGAAAAGCATTGAAAAACTCCGTATTCAGTTGCAAAACTTGGCCCCGAATCTTCACTTCACTTCCGGTAGTCTTTGGGGACCAATTGGCATAGAACTCTCACGTTAGATCAAGATTGCATTCTCCCATATTTCGGAAAATGAAATCAAGATGTAGCGCTATGATCTTAGCCAAAATGCGAGGTTCTCTCTTCGCTAGACTCTCCTTTTGTATCAACTCCACATGAACATATTTTTTCACTTTGTTGTTCTTGTACCACTCCTTTCCTTCCTCCTCTAGGAACTATTTTATCCCGAAAGTGCGGTGAGGTATTTGCAGCGAGGAGGATTCAACTTGCTCTTTTCTTCCCCTTTTCTGACCTTTCTGTGAGGTGGATACTTTTTCTTTCCCTGGTCGTCCTTTTGGTGCTATTCTACCTGATATTAAAATACATTCATGTTAGCTCATCTCGAAAGATTTAATCGACAAACAAACAGTAGTCGCACCACCCCACACTTAATTTGTTGGTACAAACTAATTAAGTGAGTGATGTCGATTACTCAGACTTCATCGACACACATATAGGCTATATGTTCCAACAACATGTTTAGTACAATCATACTTTCATGTCATCTTAACTATCCTTTCCAACTCTATTTCATGTAATCTTGACTATACTTTCATGTTTTGATTGATGCACTTTTCGAACAAGACTACTGCATAGAGATCGTAACAAGTTATTGTAGAGAAATAATCACAACATCTCATGCTTGTATTCAATCATGATCTTTATCTCGATGAACAAGTCATTCAAACATTCAATCTTTCAATTTTTGAAGATTATGCAATTAACTTCACCATGTCGATTCCGCAAAAGTATGATAGGGTATCAAAATCAAATACAAGTCGGAACCAAGTCAAGAACACCCACATGTATTCTTTCACTCAACTAGATGTATCATAACAAATCAACCACATTATAATCATCAACACCACTTTAAGATATAACACATCATTATAAACGTAGCATCTCAACAACTATAGAATATAAAAGAATAACTTACTTAGTGGTAGTTTGGGAAGATGATCTTGCAAGACTAGATGAGCAAAAAGAAAAGTTTTGAGAGATTTGGAAATCTTAGGCGGCGCCTAGGTTGAGCAAACAATGTGATTTTGTTGTAAGGATAAAGTTCTATTTATAGACCAAGGCTTGGGTCGGGTTTGATCCATGAAAAATTGGGTTAGGAGACAAAATTGCATAAGTAGGCGGCACCTAATGCTTTGCCTATGCTTGGCATAGGCGGCGCGTAATGCTTTGCCTAGTTGGGCATAGGCGGCGCCTATGCTATCGCCTAGTTGAGCATAGGCGGCGCCTATGCTATAGCCTTGTCGATTCAGAGAGGAAAGGCAATGGCATCGGCGGCGCCTATGCTATTGCCTAGTTGGGCATAGGCGGCGCCTAATGCTTTGCCTAGATTTACATAGGCATTGCCTTGTTCGTTGTCTAGTTGAGGTAGTGAGCATAGGCAATTACATAGGCCTTGCCTTGTTCATTACCTAGATTTGTATAGGCGTTGCCTTTACCATTGCCTAGTTGAGGCAGTGAGCATAGGCAATTACATAGGCCTTGCCTTGTTCGTTGCCTAGATTTGCATAGGCAATGCCTAACCAATAGCCTTTGCTCCTTCATTCCTAACTTACCACCTTTAATATGGCACACTTCCAAATCAAAATTCTTAGGATTAATCCCCTCCTTTGCACGTTTGTCACCTACACTTAATCAAAAACAACAAGAACGATTAGAAAGATGGGTTGCCTCCCACCAAGTGCCTTAGTTTTGGCCGTGGCTCGACTCTTCTTTTTGTATTTTTATTTAACAAAACAACCTCCTAGTAAAACAAAACGATTAAAAATGATGGGTTGCCTCCCATGTAGCGCTTGATTTATTGTCACAACATGATATAGTTATCTCGATTACTTAGACTTCGTCGAGATAGATGGTGCATCATTTTCTGAATTGATTAAGACGATGTTGTTGCTTAATTGTGGGCATGCAATCTTCTTCGAGATGAATCTTGTGCATACATATCCCAGGAGGGATACTAATTATATCATCAATAATCCAACCAATGGCTCTCTTATACCTCTTTAGAACAGAGATGAGAGCCTCTACTTGTTGCTCACCTAAATCGGCCACAACAATCACCGGAAGTGTATTTCCACTTCCCAAGAATGCATACCTCAGATGACTGGGGAGCTCTTTCAATTTTAGCACTGGTGGCTCTGCAATGGAAGTCTTCGCTGTTGGTGAAGATCGATTCTTATGATCAAGGTCCAGCTTCTTAGGGGCATGAGAATAGGACCTTATTCCTGTTAGAGCACAAACAGTATCTTCATATTCTTCAACCTCCTCAGGCCCAAAATTCAACAGTACAGCAGACAATGGCTCAACAGTAAGCTGCTTCTCTACAGATAATTCTTTCTTATCCTTATAACAAACATCAGCTACAGAGAACACATCCATATCTCTAGGCGGCTTCATCGATTTGCATACATCAAAATGAACCACTTCGTCATTCAGCCAAAATAAAAGCTCATTGGCTCTTAAATCAATAAGCACACTTCCAGTTGCGAGGAAAGGATGACCTAAGGTTATGGGAACTTCAGAATCTACCTCGCAATCCAAAATAACAAAGTCTGCGGGAAAAATAAAGGTAGAAACCTTCACCAGTACATCATATAAGATACCAACAGGTCATTTATCGACCTATCTGCCATCACGAGCTGCATATTAGTTGGTGTAGGATCACCCAACCCCAACTTTCTGTAAATTTATAGTGGCATCAAATTGATGCTAGCACCCAAATCGCACAATGCCTTAGAAAAATTCATAGATCAACCGTGCAAGGAATAGTGAAAGCACCAGGATCTGTCTTCTTCTAAACTAACGATCTTATAGCGATTGCACTGTAATGATGAACATTATCTGCCAGCTCATAGCTTACTGCCCGCTTCTTTGTCAAAAGGTCCTTCATGAATTTAGCGTACCCAGGCATCTGCTCCAGCGCCTCCACCAAAGGCATAATAATAGTCAGCTGCTTCAACATAGTCATGAATTTACTAAACCTTGTATCATCAGCTTTCTTTTTCAGTCTCTGAGGAAAAGGTTGTGGTGGCAGGGGAATAGTTTTCTCCACCACTTCCTTTTTAACTTGCTTTCGATTACCAACCTTTTCAGGAGTGTTATCATCCTTCTTCTTCAGTCTCTGAGGAAAAAGTAGTGGTGGAAGGGGAAGAGTTTTCTCATGAACGCTCTCATTTTGATTTTCAGCTTCTACAGAATCATCATAATCTGCATCAATAACATTCTCCTCTGTCTTATCAACTACCTTCTTGCCTTTGGACGGATTTTCCAACACTTTACCACTCCTGGTAGTAATAGCCATACATGATCCAACATTCCTTGAATTTTGCACAGTGTCGCTAGGTAAGATGCCACCCTTTCTCTAATTGAATGCTGCTGATAAATGACTCATTTGTTGTTCCAGCTATTTTATTGCAATGGAATGCGAGTCAACCAATTGATTTATTGAAGACAAATCATTCTTTACCTCAGTTACTCTCGTATTGGTTGCCCCCAGTCCTTTCAACAGCTTATCCATCATATCTTCCATGAACATCTTTCCAGGGCCAGACGCCACAGCCTCATGATTTCCAGGAGGAATGTACAAACCACTCCTGTCAGTCTTATTCTTCCAACTCCCTTGATCGCGGTCCTTGTATCCAGATTTATCATAATAGTTCCGACCTTGGTTTCCTTGGGCATTGCCTTGCGAACCCTCCTGATTATTCAAGTAAATTTCTTTTTCTTCAGAATTGGAATCATCTCTTCCCTGCGACACAACAACCTTGACTTTTTTGGTCTTCCCTGATAATAAATACTTGGTAAGAAGATCCATCTGCGTTTTTATGTGAGCCATATCCTGGTCTCATTTCTCTTCTCTTCGCCTCTATTCTACAGTCATGCCAATAGATATAGTAGAGCTTGCTACCTCAGAATCCCTGGTATGCCAAGCTCTACTCTGCTTTTTCATACGATCTAATATACCATTTTCCTCATTAAAAGTAAGGTCCATGAATGACCCACCCGCAGCATTATCAACCACTGGCTTAGTCACCAAATTCAAAGCCTTGTATAATATCTCCATCAAGTGGACATTGGTCATATGATGATTTGGGCACCTCATAAGCTTCTTCTTGAACCTCTCCCATGTTTCGTGGATAGCTTCAGTTGGAAGCTACCAAAAATTGCTGATCTTATCTCTCAACTGTGCTCTCTTAGATGGCGGAAAAAATATTTCTAGGAAAGTATCTTTCAATTGCCTCCAATAAGTAATAGAATCAGGAGTTAGCCCGTTCAACTATAGAGTTGCCTCCCCAGATAGAGACAATGAAAATAAGCACAACCGAATTGCATTCTCTCCAACGCCTGGATTGTTGAATGACTTGCATGTAGATATAAAATTGATCAGATGCATATTCAGATCATCTCCTGCAAGTCCACCAAATAACCCCTTGAGCTGCAATAGTTGAATCATGGTGCTAGTGATATTGAACTTGGCTCCCGGTGCCAAGGGCGGAGGAATAATAGCCCCTGTGGCACTAGCCACATCTAAATCGTCATCATCATCATCAAAAGGAATCTGCACAGCTCGGCGTTTAGGTCTCAATCTATCTTGACGATCTCTTCTGTTCACAGGTGCCGCCACCTCATCAGCATGCCTTGGGTTTAGTAACTCATCATCACCCAGGTTCTTGTCGTCGGGATTTGTTGCTTGACCTGGGTTATCAATGTTCTGTTGATGCACTTGAGCAGCTGCCAACGCAGCTAATCTAGCCTGCTCCTGTTGAGCAGCCCTTCTTTCAATGTCTCGTTGTACATCCATTCTGCCAATAAGATGTGGTTCAGGATTGATAGGTAATAACGGTTGACCTGAACTTCGAGTGTTTGGCATGCACTCAATCGAACCTGAATAAAACAAAAGCAAAAACTAAAAGTAAAATCTAAGAATCTTTGACCAAAGGGTCTATTAACTATCACAAACTTAGTTGACAACCGTATTCCCCGGCAATGGCTCCAAAATTTGATAATGCCCAAACTACAGCTCTCGTAAGAGTGTAAGCGGTCGCTGTCAAATATAGAACCCAACTGGGTTTGGGTGTCGAATCCCACAGGGAATACTTGGTCACTAAGTATTGCAACTATTAGTAGACTGTTGGTAAAAAATTCCACGGAAAGGGGGGATTTGTTTTAGGCGTGAAATAATGTTAACAAAATAAAGAATGAAATGATTAATATAGTAAGATTTAATCACAGAGAATAATAAGTTAGGGTTATGTCGACCTTATTAGTTCTACGTATCTATTCACTATGAGTAAAGCGGAATTTATACATGCATGCTCTTATAGAGATTTGTATTCTAATGGTAAATCCTAGTGTTTCTCAACCATCAAGGATTATTTCACTTTAACTCTCTCGAGCCTAAAGTATATAACTAATGGTACGAACTCTCCAAGAAATTAATCCGTTTAAGACATTAACGTGTAAATAGGGGTTGGTAGCCCTATTTTCTTGTCACACTCTCTTTTCCAAACATGTAAATTTTCTCTCGAACAAGTTAATGCTATTCTGGCATAATCCCTATGTTTTCAACCATAAGAATTCACTTAAAACAAAGAGAGTAATGATATAAGTAGCATACACATCAAGAATTCACAAACTCATAGCAATAGATAGTATCTTATAAGGTTTCCATAACCCTAACAGAGAAGTTTAGTTACTCATGAGTACAATGAAAATCAACGAAGACATCAACATCATACCAAAACTATAGCAATCTCACGATGGAGATGAGTTGACGTCCCTATGAGAATGACGTGATTCCTTCTCTAGCCGTTCCTGTAGCATTTTTCTCTGTCTAAACCTTACAGAATTGGTAAACTGAATAAAACTAAAGTGTCGAATGCGAGGAATTGAATGAATGCTGAAAAAATCAGCGAATAAGGTTTTTATAAAATCCTAATCCTTGTCCTAGTCCTACTAGGTTACTGCTGCACCCTTAAGTATTAAGAAATACTGATTTTGCCCGGGACTGATTCTCCATGCATCACATTCAGTCCACAAGCTTCCAAAAGTTGCCTTCCTTCTTACGTGAAGTTTTCCTTTGCTGTCCAAAGGTCCACAAAGTGCTGAAATCTTCATCGTTAATACCTGAAAAATATGCTAATCACATAGGTTAGCTCACTTACAGGAAAATGGACTAAAAGAGCAGGAATTATAGATTTTATCCTCAAAACTTAGCTATAACATGGGTAAATTATGGTGTTTAGGTGGGTAAATATGCCCAACATCACAAATTAAAAGAATAATGGTCATTTCCATGCCATTACTACTTGGAGTGGTAAAGCCACTACAGATTCTCCTGTACCTACTATTGATAAACAAAAGATTGATGATAATTCTGTTGATATGGAGAATAGTAGCAAGTAAGATAAATGAGATAATGAGTCCGAGGAGCTTATTTTAAAGCCCATCCCAAGACCTCATCCTTCTTTTCCTTAAAGGATAAAAAAAAAAAAAACGGTAAGTATCAAAATTTGTTGTCTATATTGAAAGAACTATCAATCAACATCCTACTTGTAGAGGCATTAGAGCAAATTTTAGGATATGCAAAATTCATGAAAGATTTGATCAGCAAAAAGAGGTCAGTTAGTTATGAGCCTGTCTATAATATTCATCATTCTAGTGTTGTAGCTACTAGATCATTAGTGGAAAATACAGAGGATCCTGGTGCTTTCACCATACCTTGCACCATTTGATCTTTCAACTTCGCTCATTCATTATTTGATTTAGGTGGTAGCATCAACCTCATGCCATTCACAATGTTTAAATAATTGGGGTTAGGATCTCTCATTCCTACTATGAAAAGACTAGTGATGGTAGATAAGATTGTGAAAAAGCAAGTTGGTATTCAATATATTATGTTGGTGAAGGTGGCTTCTTTCATCTTTCTTGCTAATTTTCTGATATTAGACTATAAAGTGGACTTTCAAGTCCTAATTGTCTTTGGAAAATTATTCTTGGCTTCAGGAAGGGCGTTGATTAGTTTGGAGCAAGGACATCTGATACTAAGACTCAATGATTAACATATGATATTTAATGTATGTAAATCCTTGAAGTAGCCTAATGAGTTAAGTGTGGTATCTGTAATTGATATGCATGATGAGGAGATGGATTCATTCTATCATGTTTATTTAGTGACTATTTAGGATGATGTTTCTAATGCTGCTCTTATTGAAAAGAGGTTAGGTGTTGAAGCTCTAGCAGTCGTGATCATGAACTTTGATAGTGATGATATTGTTGATTATGATGAGATGGTATGTGTACTTACTAGGAGTGGTTTTTATACATATGTACCCAAGAATATTGATTTGGATATGAAAAATAAAACCACTCTACCTGCTCGCCCATAGATTGAAAAGCCTCCTATCTTAGAGTTAAAGGCCCTCCATCCTCACTTGATACATATAATTTTGGGTGCAATAAACACTTTGTTGGTAATCATTGTTGTTAAACTAATTTATACAAAAGTGAAAGCTTTGCTATTGGTGTTACAGAGATTCAAGAGGGCTATTTATTGGTCAATTGCAGATATTATGGGTATCCCATTGGGTCTTTGTAGTCATAAAATTCAACTTGAACCAGATTGTATTCCAAGTATAGAACATCAACTTCGACTCAATCCTTCTATGTAGAAGGTGGTAAAGAAAAATATAATCAAGTGGTTAGATGTGGGTGTAGTGTATCCCATTACTGATAGCATGTGGGTTAGTCCAGTACTACAATATTTCTGAAGCAAGACAAGATTACTATGTGCTTAATGAGAAAAATGAGTTAGTGCTTATGAGGCTAGTCACAGGGTGGAGAGTATGCATGGATTACAGAAAATTGAATGCATAGACCCAGAAGGACCATTTTCCCATGCTCTTTAAGGACCAGATGTTGGATAGACTTGCAAGCAGAGGATGGTACTATTTTCTTAATGGGTACTCAGGCTATAACCAAATCACTATTGTGCTAGAGGACCAAGAGAAGATGACTTTTACATGTCCTTATGGGACCTTTGCATTTAGACATATGCCATTTGGGTTATGTAATGCTCCAGCCATATTGCAGAGATATATGATGTCCATCTTCTCTGACATGGTAGAAGACACCACCGAAGTATTTATGGATAATTTTTCAGTCCTTGGTAATTCTTTTGATGACTGCCTAGTTCAATTGTCAAATACTCTTAGAAGGTGTGAAAAATGCAACTTGATACTTAATTGGGAGAAGTGCCATTTCATGGTAAAAAAGGTATTATACTTTGGCATAAGATTTCAAAAATGGGCATAGATGTTGACAGAGCTAAAATAGATGTGATTGACTCCACCTATATTTGTGAAGGGAATTCAGAGCGTTTTAGGGCATACAAGATTTTATAGGCATTTTATCAAGGATTTTTCAAAGATTGCTAATCCTCTTTGCAAGCTTCATAAGAAGGAGGTGAAATTTGTGTTTGATAATGCATGTATGAAGTTTTTTAAAAGCCTAAAATAGAAGTTGGTGTCAGCTCCAATTATTACATCTCCCAATCGGTCCTTGCCTTTTAAGGTTATGTGTAATGCAAGTGGAGTGGCCTTAGGTGTTGTCCTAGGCAAAAAATATGAAAATATTCTTTATCCTATCTACTATGCCAGTAAGGCATTGAACCCTGCTCAAAAGAACTACATAGTGATTTGTAATACCCCATATGTTTATAAGCTAGGAAGTGAATAAGTATTCCTACATATGAAATCTCCTATCCTGTGATTCATACTTGAGTACATGACTGACAATGAATGTACTTGTGATAGGATAGCTTATGATGCATTAAGCATGTTCATATGAGTTACTTAAGGTAATACAAGCTACGAGTTTTTGAATCTATCAAGTTTTAGTATTTGATTTAGCAAGGGTCATCTTTGAATGAGTATAACTAGATGTTAATGTGGTATTTTTTCTGATTTAGACCCACCAAATTCTAGAGAACTGAATTATCTTTCCAATGATACCAATTTTGCCTTAATCCAATACCCGAGCGAAAAGTTATACCTATTTTTGAGAGAGATAGTAAGAATAGGTGATTGTTAGGCGCCGCCCAACCAAACATAGGCGATTGGTTAGGCGCCGCCCAACCTAGCTTAGGCAATCACTTGGGCGCTACATAAGTCAGTTTCAGGTGCCAAAAACACTCTGTTTTGAGTTATTTTAAGGGTAATTAAGTCTTTTAGCACTCCTTACACGTCCTAAAACTTAACCCTACAAAATATATAGCTTCTAAAAATATAACAAACCTATTATCATCTAAAATCTCATCATCCAAGAGAACGAAAAGAGAAAAAAAACTTGCGTTGCGTAACTAAGCTTGAAGATCCAATTTCAAGGAAATTCCTTCGTCAATCATCAAAAATCTTCCTTATAAGGTATGCGTGAGTTGATTCATGGACTCCTTTCATCCATGAAGCTCAAGAACCATCTTCTAAATTTTGTATTATGATGTTTATGTTGTTGGTGGTTGATGTTCATGTGGTTGGAGTTTGATGAAGCCTAAGATGGGATCTTTGTATGTTTATTGTGAGGATATGGTGGTATTTAACGTATAAATATGTGAAATTGGTGGTTGAATATTTGTAATCTTGATGAATCCACCTATGCCTAAGATATACATGTAAGGTGATTGTGAAAATACCTAAGGGAATAGAAATCTTTCTTTTATGATATAATAAGTCCTAAATGACTATTCTATGTTCTAAGTTTATGTTGAACGTGATCCCCATGCTATTGTCTTGAATTGAGGAAGTTGTACGAGATGCTAATCATATTGTTCCTATATGGAATGACCATGTTATTGAAGCCATGCAAGTATATACATATTGTGTGCATTCTCGATCATGAGATAGTTGGTTGAGAATCATTCTTATTATGAAAGCCTTACTTATGATTTTGTGAATTGTGGACTCAAATCTTGTGATCAAGTCATGTCATGTGTGTTAGTTTCCTCCTCGAGTCCTGGGGGTAATTGTACCCAAAAACTATAGCTGTGTACCTAGAGCCATGTCATATTTCATGATATCCGAACTTAAGCTATGATTCCACAGACTTCAGTCAGTCATGTGACTCAGGAAAACCTCATAATCTTAGTCAGTTGTCAGATATCAGTAACATTCCACCAGTGAACGGAATTCAGTAAGATTAAGTCATACACAGTCAGTTATTCATGTCCAGTCCCTCCATATGGGAGTAGAGGTTAGCACCGAGTGAACCCAAGGATGGGAACTCACCCACCAGTTCAGGGTGTGATTCTTAGTAGTCATCCTTGTGTTCTAGAACTACGTAGCCAGTGTAGGTTGATAAATCTTAGCCCGTCCAATTAAGTTTGATGAGGTAGCTTAACTCGTCAGTTTAGGGTTCCCACCATTGTCATTGAGTACCTGCCAGATAAGGGTCACTCATAGGCTGTCCTTACCCAGGGGACGACATTGATACCCCTCTAGTCGGGGCAAATATTAGACCCAAGATTAGCCATAATGGCATACATGGGACATGTCGGTTAAACACTACTTCCCACAGTTTCAATATCAGTCTCAATAATAGAACTTAGTGCGTTATTTAGATTTTTGTATGTACAGGACTGTCAGATACAGTCGTCCATGTTACCAGTTTCAGTATCAATCCTGACAGTTATCAGTAAACCATGTATTAGGTTACAGGTCATGCTATCACGTATTCATGGTCCCAGTTTCTGTATATGTGTGTTTGTACTCCCACGGTCATATTAGTTAGTCAGTGATGTTCATGCATAAAACCCTTTATGTTCAGCCTACCTTCCTCGTATGTTCAGTACTCCAGTTGTACTTTCGCATTTGCGCTATGGTGCTTTCTTTTCATGTTACACCATAGATTTTGAGACAGAGGTCCAGCCCAGCAGTAGCGGTAGCATTCCAGTCGCAGAGACACGGTGAGTACTCATTGATTCGAGGAAAATATTATTTCATACATTTATTTATTTCTTTAGTTCAGTTTTATGGAGTTAGTTAGAGACATGTTCCTTCAACTCCTTATTCAGATAATTTAGAGGCTTTTAGATTTACGTTAAGACTTAGCTTTTAGATTGAGTTGTTTTGGGTATTTTCACCCATATGATTTTATTCAGTTGAAGCTTATGGCCTTATAGTTCTATGTATTCCGCATTATTATATCATGATTTTCAGTATACACGTACAGATATCAGTCATGGGTTAGCTTATGGTCCCTCAGGATCATGAGGACCATGTAGCATTCCAATTTCGGGAATCGGGGTGTTACAAACTTGGTATTGGAGCCTAAGGTTCAATAGAGTCCTAGGAAGTTTGAAAGCTGCATCTAGTAGTCTTGTACATGGGTGTGTTGTGCACCACATTTATGTGCGGGAGGCTATAAGATGTTTTAGGAACTATCCTCTTTCTTCATTATTCATGTCATACTAGCGAGCGTAGTCAAAAGCTAAACTCTCATTCTAATCCATTCATCTCTTATTCCAAACATGGCCCTAAAGAGAATAAACCAGCTTGCTCCTCAGCCCAAAGATCCTTTGGGCGAACATGTTTCCCATGCGGATTTTAGAACCATATTTACCACACTTGCTCAGTCCATGGCTGCACAAAATGAACGGCCACCAGTCATTTCGGCCAATCCAGTGGCCAATCCCAAAGTAGCTAGGGTTTGGGACTTCACCCGGATGAACCCTCCATCTTTCCATGGGTCTAAGTCTGATGAGGACCCTCAGAAGTTCATGGACCAAGTCAAGAAGGTCATTGATATCATGGGTGTTACTTCTATTGCGAGTGTTGAGTTAGCTGCTTACCAGTTACAGGATGTTGCTCATGATTGGTACAAACAGTGGAAGTCTGGGAGGTTAGATGAATTCTTTCCCCAAGAGCTGAGGGAAGACTAAGTTCTTGAGTTCATCAACCTCAGGTAGGGGAATATGATGGTTAGGGAGTATTCTATTAGATTTACTCAGCTAGCTAGGTATGCTCCTCAAGTGGTTACAAACAATAGAGCTAAGATGAGCAAGTTCATGTTAGGGGTCAATGATAGCGTTGTAAATGAGTGTAGATCTATGATGATGATCGGTGATATGACCTTAGCCTGACTCATGAACCATTCCCAGCAAGTAGAAGAGCAGAATTTTATGACAAGGGAGAGGCAGAACAAGAGAGCAAGGTCAAGTAACTTCAACTTTGCTTACCCTAAGTCAGATAGAGGAAACCGTTCACAGTTTATCTCCAAGTCAGCCATTCCAGCTCATTTCTCTGCCAGCTCTCCAGTGCTAAAGTTTAGATACAACAATAGAGACAAAGCACCATCTCTAAATCTCAGGGCAGTGTTAGCAATCCTCGAATGAATCCCCTTTGTCAGACTTGTGGTAAGAAGCACAAGGGCATTTGCAGAGCCTTTAGTGATGTCTATTTTGGTTGTGGCAAGCCAGGCCATAGGATTAGGGAGTGTCTGCAGTCAAGTCTTCAGGGTCAGTAAAATCATTCTACAGCTCATCCAGTCGCTGGAACCAGCAGGGTACCATTTCTAGTGCTACCAGTGGGCAAATGCCCAAATAGACTCTATGCTCTTCAGTCCCGACAGAATCAGGAAAATTCTCCTGATGTCATTACTGGTACGTTACAAATTTTCCATGTTCATGTTTATGCTTTGCTAGACCTAGGTGTATCTTTGTCTTTTATTACTCCACACATAGCAGGTGATTTCAGAATCAGTCTCGAAGTTCTAGCAGAGCCCTTCTCAGTCTCTACCCCAGTAGGTAAAACCATTATAGTCTGGTGGGTATACAGGAACTGCTCGATTATGATATCTTAGAAATAAATATCACTAGATTTAGTGGAGTTTGAGATGACTGATTTTGATGTCATTCTTGGCATGGATTGGCTTCATTACTGCTATGCCATAGTCGACTGCAAAAATAGGATAGTTCAGTTTTAGTTCCCGAATGAGCCCGTCCTAGAGTGGAAGGGTAGCATTTCAGCGTTAAGGGGTCAACTTGTTTCCTACCTTCGAGCAAGGAAAATGATTCCTAAGGGGTGTGTGTATCATCTTGTGCATGTTAAAGATTCCAGTTCTGAATTTCCCAGCCTCGAAATAGTCCCTGTTGTTAATGAATACTCAGATGTCTTTCCCAAAGATTTTCCAAGCAGTCCTTCCAAAGGGGAAATAGACTTTGGCATAGACCTTCTTCTGGATACTCAACCAATTTCTATTCTGTCATACAGAATGGTAGTAGCAGAACTCAAAGAACTGAAAGATCAGTTGAAGGATCTCTTAGATAAGGGATTCATCATACCTAGCGTTTCCCCATGGGGTGCGCCAATATTATTTGTGTGTAAGAAAGACGGTTCTTTTAGGATGTTTATTGATTAACTTCAACTCAACAAGGTCACGGTTAAGAACAGATACCCTCTTCCCAGGATTGATGATCTGTGCGACCAACTTGAGGGTGCCATTTACTTCTCCAAGATAGACCTCAGATCAGGCTATCATCAGCTCAGAGTTAGAGAATATGACATTCCGAAGATAGCTTTCCGTACTAGGTACGGAATTTTTAGTCATGTCATTTGGTCATGTCTCTTCGAATTTTTAGTCATGTCATTTGGTCTTACCAATGCCCCTACAACTTTTATGGATTTGATGAACCGTGTGTTTAAGTAGTACTTGGACATGTTTGTCATAGTCTTTATAGATGATATTCTGATCTATTTTTGCACAGAGCGTGATCATGCAGACTATCTCAGGATTGTTCTTCAGACTCTTAGGGATCACTAAGTTCAGTAAGTGCAAATTTTTGCTAAGATCAGTAGCATTCCTTGGCCATATTGTTTGTGGTGATGACATTAGAGTAGATCCTCAGAAAACTGAGGCAGTAAGAAACTAGTCCAGACCCGTATCTCCATTAGATATTAGGAGTTTCTTGGGTTTGGCTGGCTATTAAAGATGGTTTATCTAGGGATTTTCTTCTATTTCATCTCCCATGTACAGATTAAATCAGAAGAAGATTAAGTTTCAGTGGTCAAATTTATGCAAGAAGGGCTTTCAAGAGTTGAAGACTCTACTCACCTCAGCTCCAGTTCTAGCTATTCCAGATGGTTTAGACGGTTTTTAGTCTATTGTGATACATCGAGAGTGGGTTTAGGTTGTATCCTCATGCAGCATGGTAAGGTCATAGCCTACGCCTCCAGACAGTTAAAGCCACATGAGAAGAATTATCCTAATCATGATCTTGATTTAGCAGTGGTAGTTTTTGACTTGAAGATTTGGAGGCATTACCTCTATGGAGTTTATGTAGATATCATCATAGACCATAAAAGCCTCCAGTATGTTTTTTCGTAGAAAGATCTCAATCTTCTCCAGAGAAGGCAGTTAGAGCTCTTAAAGGATTACGACATGAGTGTTCTTTATCATCCAAGCAAGGCCAATGTTATGGCCGATGCTCTCAGTCGACTCTCCATGGGTAGTATTTCTCACATTGAGGATAGTAAGAAAAAGATGGCTCAGAAGATCCATCTGCTTGCCAGACTAGGTGTTTGCTTAGTCGATTCTTCAGAGGGTGGTGTATGTTTTCATAGTATTTTAGAGTCATCTCTAGTTTCCAAGGTGTAAGAGAAACAAGAAAGGGATCCTAGCCTTCTCAAGCTCAAAGAGTCAGTTCAGAATCAGAAAGTCAAGGTTTTCTCCCAAGGGGGAGATGTTGTTCTTTGTTGTTAGGGTCGTCTATGTGTTTTAAGTGTAGATGAATTGAGGCAGTGAATTCTTCCAGAAGCACATGGTGCGCGATAATCTATTCATCCAGGGGCCACTAAGATGTACCGCTATATGTGGGAGATCTATTGGTGGAGTGGGATGAAGAAAGATGTTGTAGAGTTTGTGGCTAAGGGCTCTACATGTCAGCAGGTTAAGATAGAGCATCAGAAACCTAGTGTTTCCATCCAAGAGTCACCATTCCTACTTGGAAGTGGTAAGAAGTTAACATGGACTTCGTGACGGGTTTGCCTAGAACTCGTCATCAGCATGATTCAGTCTGGGTCATTATAGATAGAATGACCAAGTCAGCTCATTTTCCTCCTGTTTGTACTTCTTATTCCACCGAGGATTATGACAAACTCTATATCAGGGAGTTGGTCAGGTTACACGGTGTTCCACTATCTATCATCTCAGACAGAGGTACCCAGTTCACTTCTCACTTTTGGAAAGCATTCCAAAAGGGTCTCAGTACCCAAGTCTATCTCAACACAACATTTCATCCTCAGAAAGATGGTTAAGCGGAAAGGACTATTCAGACTCTTAAAGATATTCTAAGGGCGTATGCAATTGACTTCAAGGGAAGTTGGGATGACCACTTGCCTTTGATTGAGTTTACATACAACAATAGCTATTATTTCAATATTCAGATGGCTCCATTCAAAGCTCTCTATGGTAGGATATGTAAATCTTCGATTGGTTGGTTCGAAGTTAGTGATGCCTCAATCATAGGTATTGACATAGTATTTGAAGCCTTAGAGAATGTTCAGTTGATCAGAGAGAGACTCCGGGCTGCTCAGAGCTGATAGAAGTCCTATGTAGATGTTAATAGAAAGGATATCGAGTTTGAGGTCAATGACTATGTCTATCTTAAGATCTCTCCCATAAAGGGAGTGAAGAGGTTTGGCAAGAAAGGGAAACTCAGTCCCCGGTATGTCGGTCCCTTCAAAATTCTTTATCGCTTCGGTAAGGTAGCTTATGAGCTTGAGTTGCCTTCAGATCTATCCGCAGTCAATCCAGTCTTCCATGTCTCTTTGCTAAAGAAGTGCATAGGTGACCCAGTAGTTGTTGTCCCTATTCATAACATCAACATTCAGAACAGCCTATCTTAAGAAGAGATTCCAGTCAAAATCTTAGACTATCAGACTTGTACATTAAGGAACAAAGAAGTCTCTCTAGTCAAGGTTTTTTGGTGAAATTTGTCTCATGAGGGAGCTACTTAGGAAGCAGAAGCAGATATGCGTACCAAGTATCCTTACCTCTTCCCCGCCAATTCAGATCGACCTTAAGGTAACAGTTCTCCTTAATCTTATTCAGTTTCACGTTTATGTTTCCAGTATAAACTTGGTACCTATTAGCCATTTCATACTCAGTCATGCATTCATGTGTCAGTTGTCTGTGCATCAGATATGCACGAGTTCAGTATGTTTAACATGTTAGTCATAAGATCATGTTTTAGTTCTTCATGTTCAGTTCAGGTTCTATTGTCTTGTATCCCTTCTCAGTAAACTCTCATTCGAGGACGAATATTCCCAAGGGAAAGATATCATAATACCCCGCATGTTTCTAAGCTAGGAAGTGAATAAGTATTCCGACGTATAAAATCTCCTATCATGTGATTCATACTTGATTATATGACTTACAATGAATGTCCTAGTAATAGGATAGCTTATGATGCATTAATCATGTTCATATGAGTCACTTAAGGTAATACAAGCTAAGAGTTTTTGAATCCATCAAGTTTTAGTGTTTGATATTGCAAGGGCCATATTTGAACGAGTATAACTTGATTTTAACATGGTTTGTTTTCTTATTTAGACCCACCAAATTGTAAAGAATCAAATTAGCTTTCCAACGATACCAATTTCGCCTTAATCCAATACCCGAGCAAAAGGTTATGCCCATTTTTGTGAGAAAAAGTAAGGAGAGGCGATTGGTTAGGCGCCGCCAAACCAAACATAGGCGATTGGTAAGGCGCCGCCCAACCTAGCTTAGGCAATCACTTGGGAACCGCCTAAGTCAGTTCCAGGTGCCAAAAACACTCAATTTTGAGTTATTTTAAGGGTAATTAAGTCTTTTAACACTCCTTACACATCCCTAAACTTAACCCTACAAACTATATAGCTTCTAAATATATTACAACCCTATTATCATCTCAAAGCTCATCATCCAAGAGCACTAAAAGATAAAAACAACTAGGGTTTCATAACTAAACTTGAAGATCCGATTTCAAGAAAATTCCGCCATCAATCATCAAGAATCTTCCTTTTAAGGTATGCGTGAGTTGATTCATAGACTCCTTTCGTCCATGAAGCTCAAGAAACATCTTATAAATTTTGTATTATGATGTTTATGTTGTTGGTGGTTGCTGTTCATGTGGTTGGAGTTTGATGATGCCTAAGATGGGATCTTTGTATGTTTTTTGTAAGGATATGGTGGTATTTAACGTATAAATATGTGAAATTGGTGGTTGAATATTTGTAATCTTGAGGCATCCACCTATACCTAAGATGTGCATGTAAGGTGTTTGTGAAAATACCTAAGGGAATAGAAATCATGCTTTTATGACATAATAAGTCCTAAATGACTATTCCATGTTCTAAGTTTATGTTCAACGTGATCCTCATGCTATTGTCTTGAATTGAAGTAGTTGTACGAGATGCTCATGATATTGTTGCGATATGGAATGACTATGTTATTGAAGCCATGCAAGTATATATATGTTGTGTGCATTCCCAATCATGTGATAGTTGGTTGAGAATCATTCTTATTATGAAAGCCTTACTTATGATATTGTGAATTGCGGACTCAAATCTTGTGATCAAGTCATGTCATGTGTGTGAGTTTCCTCCTATCAAGTCCTGGCGATACTTGTACCTGAAAACTATAGTTCTGTGCCTAGAGCCATGTCATGTTTCACGATATCCGAACTCAAGATATGATTCCATAGACTTTAGTCAGTCATCTGACTCAGGAAAACCACATGATCTTAGTCAGGTGTCAGATATGAGTAACATTTCACCAGTCAACAAAATTCAGTAAGATTAAGTCATGCACAGTCAGTTATTCATGTCCAGTCCCTCTAGGTGGGAGAAGAGGTTAGCACCGAGTGAACCCAAGGATGGGAACTTACCCGCCAGTTAAGGGTGTGATTCTTAGTAGTCATCCTTGTATTCCATAACTACGTAGCCAGCATAGGTTGAGACATCTTAACAAATTAGATTAGGGTTGATAAGGTGGCTTAACCCGTTAGTTTAGGGTTCCCATCGTTCTCATTAAGTACCTGCCAGATAAGGGTCACTCACAGGCTGTCCTTACCCGTGGCACGGTATTGACACCTCTCCAGTCGAGGCAGAAATTGGAGCCCAGCTTAGATATAACGACATACGTGGGGCATATCGGTTAAACACTACTTCTCATAGTTTCAGTATCAGTCTCAATAAAAGAACTCATGGAGTTCTTGAAATTTCAGTATATACAGGACTGTCAGATACAGTCGTCCATGTAATCAGTTTCAGTATCAGTCATGATAGTTATCAGTAACCCATGTATTAGCTTACAGGTCATGCTATCATGTATTCACGGTCCCAATTTCTATATTTGTGTGTTTGCACTCCCACGTTCTTATTAGTCAGTCAGTGTTGTTCATGCATGAAACCTTTTATGTTCAGCCTACCTTCCTTGTATACTCAGTACTCCAGTTGTACTGACGCATTTGTGCTATGGTTTTTTCTTTTCATGTTACACCATAGGTTTCGAGACACGAGCTTCAGCCCAGCAATAGCGGTAGCATTCCAGTCATAGAGACACAATGAGTCCTCATTGATTCGAGGACAAACAATTTTACAAACTTAGTTAGAGACATGTTCCTTCAACACCTTATTCAGATAGTTTAGAGGCTTTCAAATTTACGTTCAGACTTAGCTTTCAGATTGAGTTGCTTTGGGTATTTTCACCCACGTGATTTTATTCAGTTGAACCTTATGGCCCTACAGTTCTATGTATTCTGTATTATTATATCATGATTTGCAGTATACAGGTACAAATATTAGTCATGGGTTAGCTTGTGGTCCCTCGAGGTCATGAGCACCGTGTAGCTTTCCATTTCAGTGAATCGGGGTGTTATATGATTGAACAAGAGATGTTGGAAGTGGTTTTTTCCTTTGAGAAGTTTAGGTCTTACTAGATTGGGATAGTGGTAGTTGTTCATACTGACCATGCATCATTCCAGTACTTAATGGAAAAGAAGATACAAAAGCTAGACTGATTAGGTGAGTCTTATTACTGCAATAATTTGATTTTGAAGTCAAGGACAAGAAAGACATTAATAACCAAGTTGCAGATCATTTGTCAAGACTTGAGGAGGACGCTATACAGAAAGTTGAAGATGGGCTTGAGATAGATGATAGTTTTTTAGATGAACAGTTATTGGTAGCTTTCCAAGATCTAATTCCATGGTTTGCACATTGTGCAAATATCTAGCCAATGATCTAGTCTCAAAAGATCTTTCCTTCCAACAAAGAAAGAATTTTATGCACAAGGTAAGGCAATTTTTCTGGGATGAGCCTTATTTATTTAGAATTTATATAGATCGGATTATTTGTAGATGTATACTTGAGGTAGAAATGATGAGCATACTTGAGGCTTGTCATTCTTCACCTGTCGGGGGTCATCATGGAGCAACCCGCACAGCCTACCAAATCTTACAATATGGATATTATTAGCCAAATATCTACAAAGATGCACATGATTTTGCTTCTGCTTGTGATCAATGTCAATGCTAAGGTAACATTTCTAGATGCCATGAACTACCTATGACTCCTATTTTATAATTGAAATTGTTTGATGTATGAGGTATAAATTTTATGGGTCTCTTTGTGAGTTTGTTTAGCATGAAGTATATACTTGTGGCTATGGATTATGTATCCAAATGGGTGCAGGCAGTTGTGCTCCCCAACAATGAAACACGTAGTGTCATTGCATTATTGAAAAAACATATTTTCTTGATTTGGCATACCATATTCTATCGTTAATGACAGTGAGTCTCATTTTGGAAATACTCTATTTAAAATTCTTGTTGAGAAATATGGAGTCAAACACAAGGTGGCAAAACCTTATGATCCATAGACTAGTAGACAAGTTGAGGTATCCAATAGAGAAATCAAGTCCATCCTGGCAAAGACGGTAAATGCCAATAGGACTGATTGGTCACAAAAGTTAGATTAGGTATTATGGGCTTACCAAACCACATTCAAGAGTCCAATTGGTTCTTCACCTTATCAGCTAGTGTGTGGAAAGGATTTTTACTTGCCTTTTGAGCTTGAACAT
Organism: Capsicum baccatum var. pendulum; assembly: GCA_030864225.1. Classification (NCBI taxonomy): domain Eukaryota; kingdom Viridiplantae; phylum Streptophyta; class Magnoliopsida; order Solanales; family Solanaceae; genus Capsicum; species Capsicum baccatum. The sequence goes on from CM061558.1 coordinate 156,432,900, forward strand.
AAAGCACTATGGGCCTTGAAAAAACTAAATTTTGAGTGGTAAGATGCAACCAAGTCAAGGTTGAATAAAATGAATGAGTTGGATGAATTCAAGCTTTGGGCATATAAAATTTCTGCACTATACAAAGAATAGACGAAGATGCATCATGACCACAAAATTGAGAAGAGAATAGTTGAAAAAGGTGACCAGGTATTGTGAAACAACTCATGGCTTCTCTTGTTTCCAAGTAAGTTGAAGTCTAGAAGGTATGGTCCTTTTACTGTGCTAAGAGTTTTCCCATATGGTTCTTTGGAATTGAATTGGGATGGTGAATCCCTATTCAAGATGAATGGGCAAAGAGTAAAGCAATATATGGGTAACACTAAGAAAAAATATGATTTTTGAAATAGACCTTGGTGAAATTTTAGTAACCAAGGGAATTATGTCATGCTGCGACATTAAGTAAAGTGTTTTATAGGAGGCAACCCATGAGGCTAGTTGGTGAATTCTGAGTGTGCAAATTAGCCACCATCATGATGCAACATTATATCAAGCGTTGTGTGGGACGCAACCCATGTTTTTGTACTTAGTCAGTTATAGGGGAGTATGTTGGCTTAGTGTACGGGACTAAATATTGTAGTAAAAATCCAATAAATTCAAGAAATAGGTCATACAGACTCTTCACGAGTCTTATCTTAAGTTTATGACTAGTGAGTAAGAGTCTTTAGGACCTATGAGACTATGCAAATCCAGCTAAAAGTTTTTGTAGTTTTTACGACTCTTAGAATGAGTCTCACCCTCAAGGTACAACTTATCACATTCAGTCGTATAAACTCTAGAACCCAGGTAAGGTTCTAGGTCTTTAAGAGTTAACGAAATAAACCGTAAGCTTGGGTATGAGTGATACATATGACACGTACCTAGCTTACCATGTCAGGGTCGTGGGTCAACTCGACCCAGCTCAATTGATTTAAACTCAGCTCAATTAATTTAAAACAAATTAGGGCACCCAATATTCAAAATACGAACCCACCTCCATTTTTTATCAATCATTGAGCTCCTAAATCACAAAATCACTCAGAATCAGCCACTAACTTGTTCAAATCCCTCACATTGGACGATATGGATCAAATTTAGGGAAGAAAAATTGAAAACTTAAGAAACCTACATTCTGAACTATCTAATTAAGTTTGTGAAGTCAAATTTTCTATATTTCAAGTTGAAATTGATTCTAAGTTGAGATATTAGTGTTTCTTCAAGTTAAATTTACTTCTGTGTTAAAATCTGGAACCCTAGTTCTTAGAGTTAAGTAAAATGGAAATTGGGGATTAAGTTTGTTTTTGTGTGTTAAATAGATGTATTTTGGACTGATATGGGGTGAAAATGTTGTATAACATAGAGGGTAGTTTGGTAAATGTTTATTGGAGTCAACTAAAAAGTTGAACTTCTATGTTGCAATGGATATGAGACCCCTAAGTACTCGTACCAACAAGTAACGAGTCATAATGAGACTCATAACCACTAAAAACATAGATCCAACTGAATGTATATCTTGGTATTGGGTATGACTTGCTTATATGAGTCGTATCCAACCCATACGACTTGTAAACTTAAGTTGTAAGGACCTGGGAGGAATCATTTATTAGAAGTTTGTTTCTTGTTTGCTTATGACTGTTGGTTACAAGTCGTAACCTATCCTTATTACTGGTTAGAAGGACTTGTAAAAAGACCAGTGAACAATGATATAAACATTATTTAGCATACAACTCGATCATATAAGTCATACCCAGACGATACGACTCTTACCCTTCAGTAGTACCTTTTACAAAATATAGACACTAATATTTATGTTCTTATTTTTGTTTTTTCATATTTAATTACTAATGTATGTGTATATACAAGTACCATTCCTTCCAAAGGTTCTTCATCCTCAAAATAAGTGGCCAAAAAGGTAAACAAAAAGGCACCTATTTCAAGTTCTGAGTCCACAGAGTTATCCAGCAGCAGTGTTGACTGTGTTGAATGCCCAATGTAGGGGAAGGCTGAACCAAGGGACAAAAAACATATGGGGGAAAGAAAGTGGTCACCCTGGAGGACACACCACCATAGGGACCAAGGATGAAGAACCCGACTACCTTTCCTTCACACTCACCTCTACCTTCGGAGGTAAAAGATGATATTGAATCAAGCTTTGAGGAGGTGATTTGAAAAAGTTCAAGTGGTATTGCAAAATAAGTTTTGTTCCACCTATTGATGTGCAGAACCCACCATTGGATATCACACCTGCTCCAGTGGTCATCACTGAACGGTAGGGGCACCCCGATAAGAAGACCATATATAATGATGGCTTGATCAGAATTGCCAATGGAATAATAAAACAAAGTTTATATCTCTTGAGGAGATTGAATACTACTGGGATGACTAAGTTTCTAAGAATTTGAGAACGGTTTAGACAGTATATGTTCGAATGGATGACCAGAGTGCCTGGCAGATATAGTCCTGTATTATTGCGGGAGTTTTATGCAGTGTACAAAGGGGAGTTGTAGAGACACTACCCATAGGGCCAGTTATAGAGAGGTGTAACCCCCTTACCTCATTGATTATTTAGGGAATATGGGTAAATATCTCTTCCTCACTATCTTCGGGTTCTTGAATGGACAAAACTATCAGCTTCTGGTGAACACGGGTGAGATGGAGTACCACATGGAGAAAATGCAAAAAATTACACGAAATCAAATGGGATGCGACGATAAGGTGGGTCACTTAAGATAAATTAAAAATTTGATAGCGTCTAATGGTGAGGATGCAGTTTGGGTTGTAGGTGGCTCAGGTGTCACTTTGCAAAAGATAGATAAGAACATGCAAAACTTTTAGGCTAAGGCATGGTGGACACTGGCCAGACATAGAATCTATCCCATTAATGAGGAAAACATACTTAGCCCAGTTCGTTCTACACTGATTGTTAGATTCATGGCTGGGTATGAGTTCAATGTAGGAGAATTCTTTATTTGAGAAACAAGAGACTGATCTGTGGGTAGTAAGAAGTTATTGCTGGCATACCTATACTTGATCACTCAGTTATGTTTAGCTTTGAGGTTAAAGGAAATCCTAGGTATTTATGAGTTGATCGAGGCCACAAATACTACAGATTTAGGACTTATCAAAGATATCGCAAATCCATTTACTTGGAAGGTAAAGAAAGGAGAAAACATGTTAGCTAAGATATACCAACAGAGTGGTCAGACTGAGACTACTGATGATGCTGAGATAGGTGGACAGACCGAGACCACATAAACTTCTGATATAACATCTATTAAAGTGACCTTTCTCTGATATAGTTTGTACCACCTCCTCCAAGAGGTATGCCAGCTGGATTTATCATGATCTCACAGGCTATGTAGGGCAAGGCTATGATGAGACTAGGAATGTTGGAGTCCAAGGTTTGAAACATAAAAGGGTGCGTAAAGTCTTGGGTTGATACAAAATTAAAAAAATAGGATAGATGGGTATAGGTCAGGTTGGATTCATTCGAGAAGTGGATGATTAGGCAGTTAGGTAGCGGCCAAACCCTGAATATTACTGAGGTAAAAGTTGAGGTGGCTGAGATAAAAAGGATGGTTGTCGAGTTATATGAAAGAGTGATCTTCCCAAAGCCTGTGGTTAAATAGTTGTGCCTAAAGTACATGTTTATAATATTTGGGCTATTCCAAACACGATAGAAGATCCCCAAGAGGAAAAAAGAGAAAAAAAAGAGGAAGCACCGGAGTGCTAATAAGGAAGAGATAAAGAAGGCTAAAAAAGATAGCCTAAAAAGTGAGCAGGACCGGCTGGTGAGGGTCCAGGAGATGAAATCTTGTACTGGTAGTTTGAAACTGGTGACTATTGTTTTTGATGGAGGTGGTGATGAAGACCCGCCAAGTGATGTACCATTGAGTGCACCGTCCACCACCGGTGCCATTATTGCTTACATAGTCCCGGTAGCTGATGGGACGTAGGATGTTGATAGTGGGACCCGTCTTGAGGGCCCATGTGATGACACTGAATAAGATGGTTTCTTGAGCTCCCAGGTATGTTCCCATTCCCCTACACTTAATTTTTAGATACACTGGTGACAATACATAGGTCTTAAGTTGGGGGTGGGGGTGTATCAAGCTCGCCACGGGCTAGACTTGCCATGTTTCCAAGCCCTTGGCCACAATCTAAAAAAAATTTGAAGAACTAACATGTTTTGTGTTTTTGTTTTCTATATTTTTATTGTATGGTATGCTGGAAATTGCTGAAATAGGAGAAAATTTTGAACTTATGGTAGTAGCTGGCATTTTGAATGATTTATCTAAAAATTGAATTAATATATTATCCCTCTCCTATTAATTTTTACTTAACGGTGTGATATGTATGTGTGTGAGACAACTGTGAATCTAACAATGGCATTAGGATTAGGAATGGAAAAACTAGGGCGAATAATTGCCTAACTGGATAAGTAGTACTTAGCAGTATAACCCTGTGCGAGTGAGTGTGATGCATTACTGAGTTCCTAGTGTATCGAATTCTAGAACTTGCTGGTTGCTATTACCTAGGTCCGGGATAGTCGAGTAGGAAATGATCATAGCCCATTTTTATTTTAAGTCCACTCGAGCCTAAATGCCCTACCAAATGAATGAATTCATTTGATCCAAATATGTGAGCCTTAAATTGACCCAATTTTTTTGTTTACACTAATTTCACCTTCACATTTATACAATGAATTTGTATTGGCCCTGGTCCCCCTTAGACACTGTGCACCTCAACTTAGGAAAATTGCCTAAGTTCAGGGTGACTATTATAGGGGTGCACAGGAGAAAACAAGTATCAAGAATGACGTGTAATAGAAAATATAGAAAAAAGGACAGGTACAGTGAAAATAAAAGAAAAAAAAGAAAGTAAGAAAAAGAAAAACGCACATGGTCCAATATGTAAGTGCTTTAAAATAAAAAAGAAGACATAAGGGCGGGAATAAAATAAAGACAAAGTAAAGAATAATTGGAACCCAAATAAAGCATAGTGTTAAGGAGGTGTAGTCACTTAACAAATCCTAAAAAAATACCACACCAACTCCTAACCTATGTTACAAGCCAAATAAAGTCCTTTAGTGATCCTGTCTCGACTATTTAAAAACTTAAGAAGAGAGTATATGGTCAAGCCTATGGTATTCTGTATACACCGATGATACTTCGTTGTGAGCGAGAACATCGTTTGTTACATCCCTAAATTAATTGATTAATCTTCATTGAGAGAGAATATGATTTCTTTGATTGTGCGCACGCATGGGTTATGTTGTTAGGTTGCTAGACTATTTTGTTAATATGATTTGTATATGCCTAGTAAACTTTTACTAATGTAATTCCATCATCAGATCCCTTTTTGTTATTCCATGTATCAAATCGTATACACATTTTGTTTCTTGAAAAGTTAAAATTAGGAGGGTGAATAAAATAGTTTAAAACTTAGTTGAAAAGTCTCTACCATAGGTACCTTAGGATCTTCCTATTTAAGCATCGTTGTTTTTTGATTGTTTTTTATTTTTGTTTTTCCTGAGGACGCGCAAACTTCTAATTTGAGGGTGTTGATGTGTCATGGAAACACGACAATTTTGATGCTTAAAATAATGAAATTATGCTTGTACTTAGGCAAGTTTGGTTGATATGATGTGGTTTGTTAATTGTTACAGGTGAAACAAGTCCATAATAGTGTTGGAATAAAATTAGAAGAAAAATTTCAGAAAAAGACAAAGACTGCAGATGATACAAGTCACCATACGAGTCGTCAACACACCATACAACTCATAGGTTGACTCATAAGAACAAAAGTAACCAAATGCAAGTTGAGAAGTTAAATACAGAGAAGATACGACTAAGTCATATGAGTCGTAAGATGTTGATATAGATCGTGTTTGGAAATCATCAAGAGAAAAAAACAACAACAAAGCAATTTAGAGTTGAACTATCAGAAGAATACAAGTCCGAAGTCTAAGTGCAACTTATATGGACAAATCATAAGCAAACTAGTGTTTAGAGCATGAAAAAAAAAGTCCCAGGTGGATAGGATTGAAGGCCACGAGTCATATGGTCAAGGTACAACTCGTGAGCTGAAGTCATAAGAAGAAAAAAAATTAAAGATAGAAGATCATACACTGGAATGGCTACGACAGGCATAGTATGACTTGTAAGAAGACCTTACGAGTGGACGAACGAGGCGTACCTTGTGTCAACATTATTTTTCCTTTCCATTTTTATTAGGATTGATGGGTTATTTGGAGATACTATAAATACCCTAGGGTTTATCTTTTATTAGATTACATTCTTTGACACTCTCTTACATTCTTTGATACTCTATTACATACTTTACATTATTCTTGAGATTTTTGGGTTATTATTCAATTGAAGACTTTTGATTTTATTCATCTTATTCTTGTTTAATTAATTACATGAAGTCTTTATTAATTATCCTGGGTTTTTTCATAACTATGAGCGGATAATCTCCATGGCTAGGGTTATGGAAACCCTGGCAGATTATCTACGTAAAGAAAGAGGCATACTCATTTATTCTAATGATTATGCATGTATCTTAATCTTCTTCATATTAATTGACCTCAAAGCTACTAAAGAATCTCGGGGATAGCCTATATTCGCAAACATCCTCACAAGGGAGTTTGTGATTAGGAAAAGAGGATTAAGACAGTAATTTAAGATTCATATCCATCTTGTTATTCAATCATCTAATCTAATCAACTTGAGACTCAAAAGGTGAAAGTTGAACTGAAGTCATAGACAAGGAGCAACATGGAAATGCCCTGAGACTCACAAGGTAAAGGGTGAGATTTATCAACATGTTCACAAGACAGTTGATAATACATATCTTCTAGACTTTACATGTAGAGTAGTAGAATAAGTAGGTTGAACATGAGAAATTTACGTAGTTGAGAAGCCAGGGGGAACATAGTCCTAGTATTCGTCTTCTATTGTTTAAAACTCAAAGCATTCAAGATTTGGTTACTATTTATGATTGATTTCTAAATCCCCCAAGTTACTTTACCGCGTTGCTCATGGATTACATCAAAGTTAAGAAATTTTTGAATGTTTTCCCTGTGGGTTAGACCCCAACCTTGTTGGATTACTATATTTGTCATCGACCGTAACATATATTTTTTGGAGGTTAGTTTTGGGTGACATCACATCTCTATAGGACTTTACTCGCCATAAGGATGGAACATACCAACTTCAGATTGGGTTCCACCCTTATTTCTTCTTTTTGTTCTATTATAGCTCATTCAGGTTGGGTGTGGTTTTCTTTTTATTCTCTTTTTTCTTTTTTTTTTTAATCTTTCATTTTTTTTTTGCATTTCTTTTTATTTTTTTTATCCTTTTTACTACACCCAACACTATTTTTTTTTCTCTTATTTACCCTTATTCATACCTCCTTAAAATTATGTACCCCTATGATAGCCATCCTCAGCTTAGGTGATTTTCCTAAGTTGAGGTGCACAGTGTCCAAGGAGGGCCTTGTCCAAAACAATTTTTTTATAACAAAAATGGGAAGGTGAAAGGTGTAGCACGAAAACATAGTCTATATAGGCTCAAGATAGGGATCAAGGGATACTTATTCACATTTGGTAGTTCATTTAGTCTAATAGTGGACTAATTTCAAGAATGACGTATAATCCTTTCCTAACCAACTATCCTACAACCTAGACAAGACTAACCAATAAGTTTTGGATTCAACGCACAAAGGGAACAAAGTAAGAATCTCACACACACATCGTACTGGGTTGCATCATAAACTACCACTTATTTAATTCATGCAAATGTTAGCTTTGATTATTATGTCCCTAATCATAATTCCATAATGAGATTTACAATAGTCAAACATATATACACATCACATAGTTCAAAACAAATTTTTGGGAGGGGTATCATTTTTCCCAATAAATAAAAATAGAATACATCAACTGCCTTAGACACTCATTTTTCTCCTAGTTAAATAAAAACACAACACAATATGAAACAAAATACAAGAAATCCTAAACATTTCATCCTTACTAAGAACAAACTCCGAGGAAAAGAGACACGATGACAAAAGCCCCAAGAGGACATCTAGACCCACAAGTGGCCCCACCTCCATCAAATAAACATGCATTGTCCCTAATGTATTGGGCCACTACAAAACAAGATAGTTAGGGACATACCTTTGGCACCTTAGGTGTGCAAATCTAATATCAATCACATAAACACAAATTAATGCTAAAATAACAAGATACCTTGGTTTCCTCCCAAGTAGTGCCTGATTTATCATCGCAACATTACTTGGCTATGTTTACTACTCAGTATTCAAAAACAAGCTCATGGGTTTCCTCCCATGAAATGCCTAATTTAACATCGTGGCATGATGTAGATACCTTGAATACTCAGACTTTATCAAGGTATCCAAAGGGTTGGCCTCCAATTTTTCTTTCTACTTTGAACTTATAAATTTGACCCCTAATTTTTTCTCTAATCTTCTACTATGCTCCAGGGTTGGTGGTATAAAAATAAAAGAACCAAGTAGTAGATGTGTCATGTTATAATTCTTGGCCCTTAAGTGAGGAATGTAATTTTTTTATTTTGGCAAAACAAATTCAAGAATATAGACATATTGTTCCTCCTTTTTGCACTCTTCTATAGGCTCGAATAACTTAGTTAATATCTTACTATCGAAACATAATATGGAAAAATGGTTAGAATAAGGTCCAATATATCCCAACTCATGAATTGAATTATTGTTTACATCCCTACGTAACTCTAATGTGGTTTTCTCAATAGTGACAACATCCATCAAAGTATGATCAAGTGTTGAATCCTCTAATTTTAGCTCCTTAATTTGGCTTATAAGAATTTTTTTCAATCTTACACAACTTATAACTAAATTGCCGGGCGTTACACACATCAGCCTTTGCATTTAAGTCTACTTTTAAGTTGTGAATATCCAAGCCAAACCTATAAAACTTTTGACCAAATTCCTCTTTTAGTTTATCCAAGAGCGTCAATATGTCTAGCATCATCTTATTCTACTCCCATAATATGTCTCTTATGCTCTTGCAGTAATACACTATATCAAAAGGATAAGGATCAATAAATAACAAGTCATCATTACTCCACACTTCCTCTTGTAAATATGTCATATCCAGAAAAATAGACAAATATATATAAGAAAATAAAACCTAAAAACTTCAATTAATAAAGGACAACCATTTTCCCGACAATGGCGGTAAAATTTTGACGTCTCCCAAAACTATACCTCCAAGAGGATAAGGCGGTCGAAGATAAAATATAGTAACCTAACTAGGTTGGGTTCGAACACACAGGGAATAGGCCAATTATATCACTTGAACTTATTGAAATGGATAGGAAGTGCAGAAAAGTAATGGGAGGAATTTATAGTTATTAGTAAAAGTGACAATATTTGAATGCTTTTGGTTGTAAACAATCTGAAATGAACGCTAGGCTTTTGTTCCCCTAGCTTCTAACTCTGTAGGATTATCTTGCTCAATCCAACTATCTCACTGCTATGCATGTACAATCTGACAAGTAATGTCTTATGAATAACCTCTTAACACCTTTTGGTGAATCTTACTAATCTCCTCTCAATATCAGAGTGTCATGTTACTAAACCCTTTACTTGGATCCTAGTTTAACTATCTCCTCTCGATCTCAGGTTATTAGATGAGGTTTGATAGTCTCAAATTACTATTGTGATCTTCTTTTTCCAATCTCAGTCCTCTCTCGACTTTGTAGTGAATACAGATAACTTAATAAAATTTGCAACCATTAAAAATAAAGTAACGCAAAGAAAACTACAATACATGCAGCCATGATGATAAGAAGGATGAACACTTCCCCTACATCATTAATCCACCGGGATTCCCATAACAGTAGTAAAGAAAATTAGCTGCTCATAGTTGTGAAAAAATCTATGAAATTCATAAGTGAAAGAATATAATCAATTTCACAATAATATACAAAGAAATTCCAAAGTCTCAATTCAATAAATCAACCAAAAATTAAGTACACAATAATCCTAAGATCAAATCCAATCTCGAAATCAAAATATACGTTTGTGAGTAGTACGAGTCATAAACTAAAAATAAAACATCAAAAAGTATTTATAGATTACATGAAAATGCTGAGAAACCTTTCTAAAACAAAAGAGGAAAATTCTAGTCAGTGGCCACTTACAGTGCCACCTACCGGCCGTAGGTGGCATCTACCCAAAACTAAGAACACAAAATCCAAAGATAAAAATCAATCTTAGAATCAAAATATATGTTTAAGAATAGTATGAGTGCGTAAAATAACTAAAAAACATCAAAAGAGTATTTATAGATTACATGGAAACACTAGGAAACCTTTCCAAAACAAAAGAGAAAAACTCGAGTCGATGGCCACAATCAATGGTACTTATGGGATGTAGGTGGCACTGACGGTCTATAGGTGACCCCACATAGGTGATAGGGTCTTCAAAACTTCTGTAGGATCTCTGAACGTCAACTTATGGCACTTACTTTAGCACCTATCGGATGTAGGTGCCCCATCGTAGGTATAAAAGGAAAATTTCAACTTCTGAATATATGAAACTCAGCTCTCTGACACTTGTTTTGGCACATCACCACATAAGTAGTACCTATAGCCTTAGTTTCCATATAGGTGGTCTAAAACTTTAGTTTTCAATTTCTTTCTCTTGTTTAGCTCCTAAAACCCAGTTTCCTACAAAACATAACATAAAACACATCATATCTAATAAATGACCTAAGTAACTACACACTTTTGTAGTTTAAGCATCGAAAGTTCTGTAAAACCATAGCACATCAGTAGTGGAGCAATTACCACATACCATACATTCAAATTTTTAGATAAAAATTATTTTCCTGACACTGAACCAATAGTGAAAGGGGACCCTTGTTTGCTTGATGCGTTTCAATGTTGTTATATTTTAAATGATACATTTCATACCAAATTTCTTTTGGGAGATTCTATTCTAGTAATCAATGATTTAGCTATAATTGGAGGCATAAAATTTCTGCTAAACCAACTAGCATTATCAAACATAATTTATAGTTTGGAACTATGCTCTTAATTTATTAATTCAAGCAAATAACTTTGCAAAAATCAAATTGCAAGTTAATAGAAAAGCACATGTGACTATTTCATAGATGCATCTATTAAACTATATAATAGTAATTGGTCCACATGATAGGCGAACTGGCTCATATTCACCTTTTTATATAATTCAAAAATTTAGGAAATACAATTGCACCTTACCTGGTACAATAATTAATTAATTGGGAGAATAAGCAGCACAAGAGAGTTCGTGAAGAAATTTCTATTTCTTCAATATATACACAACATGAAATCAAAATTGTTTTTGCATCGCATTTGAACCGACATGGTCAATCGTCATGCCAACTGATATTTATTTCAACAAATTTTTAATTTACTATTGCATGTAATTCGGCCATCATACTCATATTTGTGTATTACAAATAGGAGGAAAAGGGTGGATAACTTTTACATAAATATTTATAAACTGCGACTATTGTTGTAATATGAAGATATAATATCTTTCGATTATTTATAGTCTCAATATAATTTATTTTTGGCCAACGCCTTTGAAACTTAATAAGTTTCACTTGAGACTTACTACAATCCCATTATTATGAAAAATTTCATTCCTTTGTATAGTAACACTTAAGATCTTTTGGAGCTTTCAATTAATTTTGTGTACTACCACGTATTTCACACACCATTCATACGGTGAACATCTCCTTAAAGGAGAAAATCATATAATTAGAGTCATAATCTTAAAACATTATATAGGCAAGACTTGTTTCTTTCTTTTACCCTTTGGTGATTCACGATAAACATAACAAAATAGTTTTATAGGATGTTTCAAGAATACGATCAATGACCATTTATGTCAAAATATTTTTTCCCTCAAACCTCTTGTAGATATGAGATGCAATATTTTTCCAACCACACATGAGCATGTCCTTTTTAATAATTTTTATAACATCATGACACATTTATTTCAAGAATGGTTGAGCATCAACGATGCTTATTAAAAGTCTCATTCATTTCAAGGAATAAACTATAATCATATGTACATGCTTTATAATTTTTCATTAGAAGCTCATTCTCATGCTATGAAATATATTATATTTACATGACAAACCTTATCATCACATTGAAAGGTCAAGAATCGCATTATACTCCTTTATTTTGATAGTGGATTTATAAAAATTATAAAAAATTAGTTCGTACAACAATCACATGCCCAATAACCTTTCATATCATGTTCATTAGTGGCAAAACTAACCTTCACCTTTTGAAGGATCATTTGAGAACTCATAATGTTCTTTCAAGTCTTCTAATTCTTTAGTATACATGTTGTGTAATAGTCAATATGCACATCTTGTGGATGACATAATCATTCATGCTAACTTATGAACTGGTAAACTCCAAATTTACCATGGCATGAGTTTTACTTAGTAAATTTCAGATTTAGTAGAACCTGAATTATTTTTTAAGTTCACTAATTTGGAGTATATTTGATAATATTTCTTGTCAATTATTCTACCTCACAGAGATGTTACTCCTATCACCTTCACCTCAGGGAATGGATCTGTAGTTTTAACATTCAATATTCTCATTTTCTAGGAATGCAATATAATCATGCCTTAATATTATTAAATTATGATGACTTAGAATTACTTTCAAGATACTGCTTCTTCGTGGTAAATCAAGGCGCACATATAATGTAATGAAAGGTTTTGTCCTTTTCTACACCCATATTTATTTTCATAAATTCAATCACGTGTCTTCTTTTGACATATTATGTACTGCTACCATATTCACTTCAAGGAATGGAGCATATTCAATGGGACATATTTCATGATTTTTCACAAATAATTTTCCTTAGTCATTATTGTATTATCAATATATCATGATCGAATTTACGAGTCATGATGGCACTTACTTTATCCCACTAGTAGGTTAGCCATACCATAGCCCAGAGCTATAATCAATGGGCTAATTTGATGGAAAGGGACATAAAATCCAAAAATTAACAAGTAAAGACTTACAACAAAAATTTAAAGTACTAATAATAGTCTTAAAGATAGAAAAGATAAAAATAACATCCCATCACCTAATAGTATCGATACAAGAGCCACTAGAAAAGGAATATAAGTATTGTATAACCAATATACATCAGTCTCGAATAGTGAAATATTAATTAGAAGAATGAGAAAGAGAAAAGGGAACTCTAAGAATCACGAACGTAATGTCAGAGGAGGAAACTAGTACTTGAATCTGGACAAAAAATATACAAAAGTATACTATGAGTACCAAAGAACTTAGTAGGCATCATCAGGCAACTGAGCTAAGTTATAATATAAGAACAATAAAAATGCAAGATAAATAAGCTAAGTAAAGATAAAATGGCAAGCCTGAAATAATGCTCCAAATACTGTAAATAAGTAAATAGATAATCCCAAATGATAAAATCATAAATGAAGGCACGGTTATAACAACAAAACTAGCTCTCATAAGACAGTATCTATAAAAAAGTAAATAACCCAACGCACCTCCTATAAGCCTGGAGGGTACAATGAATTAAAAGTAAATAACCGTAATTTCATTAATTAACCATATCTCAAGCCATATTCTGCAATGCCCTGAGATCCCATCCCGTGATGTCACACGGGGCTTATGACCCTAAAGGACCACAAGCTAACCCTTTACTGATATCTGTACCTATACACTGCATAATATCTAAAATAAATGTGGAAACTATCCATAAGGTTCAACACATATATGAATACTCATAATACAGAAAACTGAATACTAATACATCCATCTGAAAAGCCTCTAAACTAAGTGGAATGTGGAGTTGATGGGACAGGTCCCCAACTAACTTCGTCAACTAAAAATAAATAAAGCCTGGAGCAATAATAATAAATTGAGATTCGTCCTCGAAAGAAGAGGACTCACTGCTACTGCTGCTGACTGGGATTGAACTGCTAAGGATACTCTAGATCTTGTGCCTCTGAACCTATGGTGTCAAATAAAACACCAAAGCATAAATGCGTCAGTATAGGAATATACCGAGTATGTAGACAAGGTAGGCTAATACAATGGCTCATACTTGCCCAATATCTAAATTAAATAATTATGAAGATGTCGTATAAGAACACATACATGAACGCACAGACCATGAACACAATCACCATAAATCTACATACTGAAACTCAGATACCACTTTACTATAGACTGAACTCACTACTGACACTGAGATACTAAATCACTGGCTCATCTGGTACTAATAATTGATTGTATAGATGTACTTATATCAACGACTGAATTCTGAGCTTACTGCTTTTGACTGACTGAATTAGAGATCAACTTTTCTAACAGATTATTATGGAAGCGATTATCAATGATATAAAGTATGATAATGTCCGAATCTGATAACAAGAATACTCAAAAGAATCTGAGATAAAGGTCAAGCCACTTTGATGGGAGATCTCTAGATATGATAATAAGAATATGTATGTGAGACCAAGCCTATCTGACAAAATGGTCCATGAATCAATGAAACTATCTGAGTTCCTCACTAAGATACAAAACCTACAACTGTGGGAAGTAGTTACTTAACCGAAATGCCCAAACCTACCACAAGTGGGGTCCAAACTGTAACCCCAGCTATAAAGGTATCAATACCATGCCACGGGTAAATATCTCTCTGGTCAAGCCTCTCTGATAGGATGACTCTCCCAGGAAGTCAGCCTGAGGCAATATAATATTCAAACCTCTCTAACGGTGATAGCCTCTACTGATAAGGACTCCTTCATCCTACGCTGGCTACACAGTTCAGGAGTTTAGGGGTTGCTCCGAACGACTCGGCCTCTTTGACGGTGAGCCTCCATCCCTTCCCTCGCTCGGTGCTAGTTTCTACTCCCAACTGAAAGATTTTAAACTAAAATCTTAACTGAACACAACTGAGCTGAATATGATACTGGTCATGTTTCTCAAAAGATCCGACTGAGTTACACTGAGATTACTTAGTTCCATATCTAATGGAAAAGGTATCAAATCATGGTATCTAACTGACAATGCAGAGCTTAAATAGATTACTCAAATCATTTCTAAGATTAGAATTGAATCACTTGAATACTATTAGATCAGAGCTGATTATAGGAATGAGGCTAGATTACTAGTAATACAAAGATTATAGAGATAACTGAGATTACTGAGGTTCTTAAGTTCTGCACTTGTCTGAGGATACAAAGTTCTATAGTTCACTAAGTTCTAAGAATCATGGCTCGACTGGAATTATCGAGAAACTGACACGGGCTCTAGACAACAGCTCTATTATCAGGTATAAATACTCCCAGGACTCGATAATATAAAAGTAAAGCATAATCATTCTTGACTAATCATCACCACAATCATTCATTCATCATCACAAGCATTCGTTCATCATCACAAGCATTAATTTATCATCACAATCATTATAGCATCTTACAGTCATTAAGACATCGCCTCAAGCATTTAAGGATTACAAATATCTATTCATCATCACAGTCGCCAAGGGGTCACTTTAAGCATCTCAAAATCATAATCATATAATAACATAGAGGAAACATGCTACTAGATATTAGTCCATTCAACAAGGTTTTACCTCAACTATTTCATACCTATATCAGTCTTGACATGTGTTTGGATATCACATGATTTCAGGAAACTTCATACTATCATGTCACTACTTGCTAACCATTTGACATCTAATAAAAGCTTAGCATATATCAAAGAGCACATAATTGAGGAATTTACTACTATCACATCTCCACTTGTTCATTAAGGTCCTTCAACAAAACACTAGACATGCACGGGTGCACACTTATTTGAGAATTTCCATACTATTATGGCACAATTCATTTTCTAACGCATTTTATCAAACACTAGATATGCATGGACTATCTCACAATTTGGGGTTTCCTATTCAACATACTATAATGTCCCTTATGCTTCACCTAAGCTCTTTATCAAACCTAGGAGGAACATGCTTCACTTATTCAACCATTTCTACACCCATTTGACATGAACACATCACATAGAAAGCAACATAAAGAAGATTCATCGTAAATATCACATGGATTCCACCTATTAGGGTCAAGGCTCACCAATCTTGTAAACAAACCTGAATCAAAACTCAACAACATATGTAACATCAACTTCAACTCATACAAATCATTAAAAACTCATAAACATAAAAATCGTTGAGTTTTGAAGAGGGTTCTTGAGCTTTTTGGATGAAAGGGACCCAAGAATCAGCATCTATATACTTTAATCTTTGAAATTGGATAAATTCTAATGCTTGAGACTCTATCTGCACTTGTAATAAATTTTTCTCGAAGCCCACACTATAAGGAACTTGATTCTTGAAGAAATGTTGAAAAATTTATGGATGATTTTTGGAAGATTAAGGTTCTTGAATTAAAACCATAGATATTTTCTCTTAAGAGAATTGGAAGAGTGGATGAAGAAATTAGGGTTTGGATGGGGTTCCTCATATTTATAGAGACCTCCAAAAGGTGGGAAAACACTAAAATACCCTTTCAAAAATGTCCTTAAATTGATGGAAAAAAATAGTTGACGACATCCATGACAAGTTGTCAAGTTGGTGATAGGTCGTCACGTGTTGTTGTCATAAAAGGGTAAAATTTTGAAGTTCTGGTTAAGGTTAACGACATTGGTGATAGGCCATCACAGGCATGATGGCTTGTCACAAAATATCGTAACCAGAGGTAGAAATCTGCCCAAGGATGATGACATTGGTGATAGGTCGTCATGGGTGTGACGGCTTATCATGAATGTCGTCACTCAGTTTCTCATCCTGACATGCTGGAGTAAAATGGGTATAACTCCTTGATCTGATATTAGTTTTTGATGAAATTAGTATCGTTAGAAAAATAATTCAAAGAGATTTCATTTGATATATAGTAGGTCCTCTAATTCGATATATATAAAGAGTTATGGTTGATTGATCCTCGAATGTTGGTTGATAGACTAAAAAGATGGATCAACAAAACCTACTTAAGAAACGAAAACATTTCAAGGCATGTTTACCAAATGGAATAACTGACATATAGAGTTCTCACACTGGACATGCATATCTGATGCATGGAATACTCGACTAAATCTACTTATAGATGAATTCTCATAACACTCATGCATATCTGATGCATGGACTCATAAATGGGCTGATCTCAAGAATGCATGACTGATCACACACTGACAAGCCAAACTCATTTCTACTAAATGCGCATATCTAATGCATGAATGTCTGGCTAAGCTAACTTTCGAAAGCACGACTTGGCAATGCAATAACGACTAATGCTAACTTCATAAAGAAAATTTGAACATGCATCGGGATGAATCTAATGGCATGCAACATCATAATACTATGGGGTACTCCCCCTTAGGACTCTATGTCCCTCTAAATACACTTCAATAAAATACTGGAGAGGTGCACGAGGCACCTACAGACTGGGTTATGATTGACCGATCAAGATCTTAAACTCATGCATGACTCATGCTAATGTATAATCTTAAAATGGGAGCAAAGGATCTATCAATGCATGTCATAAATATGAAGGGCTCATAACATACCCGGGTTTATTTCCGGGGATTTTTCCCGATCAAGGCGAGCCTGAAATGCACGGAGTCTACCCCTTTGAGTCAGCACCCTACATTCTCACATTTTATGGCCTAGCTCACAACACCCAAAGCATACTTCACTACTAGCACCATACATACCTTGGTGGCGCCTACCACACTCTCCACAATGTGGATGGGTACGAACACCACTAGTACTACTATGGGATTTGGAGCTTGGCGCTCCCTCAGATCTGACACCCCCAAACATAGGTGCAAGTACACTAAAAATATCTGACCATATTGAGAACTTTTACCACCTTGAGACCCTAACTGCGAGAAACCATGAGTACCTATCTTGGTTCTCTTACTCACTCTCTCTCTTTCATTTTATCTGCCTCATTCTGTTGTGCATGCATCATCAGTTTAGCAAGGTCCATATCTCTATAAAGCATAGCAGTCCTACACTCTTTCAACACTAACCTGGATACACCAGTCACAAAATTACTCATACTCGCTCTAGGGTCAGCTATCAAGTCAGGAGCATACTTAGATAATTGGTTAAACTTAAGACAATACTCTTTCACGGTCATAGAACCTTACCTTAGGTTCATCAACTCTTCTAACTTAGACTCTCTCATATCTAGAGGGAAAAACCTATCTAGAAAGGCACTCTATGACTCTAGGAAAGTCACGGGAGATACATTCTCCCATCTACTCTTCTCCCACATCACTATCCAATTATGAGCAACATTTTTCAACCTATAAGATGCTAACTCAACACTCTCCTCCTAAAAGACATATATAATCTGGGTGATCTTCTTCACTTCCTCTAGATAAAGCTGTATCTCCTCACCTACTACTGACCCAAAGAAATTGGGCGGGTTTATTTTCATGAAACTTCTGATTTTGGCTGTGGTTGAGTCCGCATCTTGCTGAGGTGGGGCTGCAGCTTGATGGTTCCCCCAAAACTTAGTCACAACTTTGGCTAGCACCTGAAAAGCTGCTCGAAAATCTACATGTGACACACTCTTATTCTCAGGATCTATTGGTTGTGGGGGATGGTCATCAACCCCACGAACAAAATCTCTACGAGGAGGCATAGTCTGTAATTGGAAGAAACAAATGGATTAGACTAAGAACCAACTTGATCTCATGCTCACTCGCACAAAATAATCACTGAAAGAAAGGAAACTCCTCCTAAGAAGATCCTGTAGCTTTTTGTACATAAGTGTGGTGCACTACACACCCATGCATAAGACTCTACTAAATGCGGCTTTTCAGACTCCCTAGGATACTTTTGAACCTTAGGCTCTGATATCAAGTTTGTAACGTCCCCAGATCCCATCCCGAGACATCACACAGTGCTTATGACCCCGAAGGACCACAAGCTAATCCTTTACTGATATCTGTACCCATACACTACATAATATCTGAAATAAATATGAAAACCAGCCATAAGGTTCAACACATCTATGAATACTCATATTAAATAAAACTGAATACTAATACATCCGTCTGAAAAGACTATAATCTATCTGGACTATGGAGTTGATAGTACAGGTCCCTAACTAACTCCATCAACTGAAAATAAACAAATTCTGAAGCAATAATAATAAACTGACATTCATCCTTACAAAAATAGGACTTACTGCTACTACTGATGACTGGGACTGAACTGCTAAGGATACTCTGGATCCTGTGCTTTTGAAACTATGGTGTCAAAGAAAACACCATAGCACAAATGCGTTAGTACAAAAATATACTGAGTATGTAGACGAGGTAGGCTAATGCAAGGGCTCATGCATGCATAATATCTAAACTCAATAATCATGAAGATGCCGTATGAGAACACATACATAAATTCATAGACTATGAACACAATCACCGCAACTCTAGCTACTGAAACTTGGATACCACTTTACTGCAGACTGAACTCACTACTGACACTCAGTTACTAAATCACTGACTCATCTGATACTGATAATTGAGATTCTGGATATACTTACATCAAGGACTAAATTCTGAGCTTACTGCTTTTGACTGACCGAATTAGATATCTTTTCTAACATATTATTTTGGAAGAGATTATCAATGATAAGGAATATGATCATGTCCAAATCTGACAACAAGAATACTCAACAAAATCTGAGATGGAGATCAAGTCTCTCTGACAGGAGATCTCTAGATATAATAATAAGAATATGTATATGAGACCAAGTCTATATGATGGGATGGTCCATGAATCAATAGAACTATCTGAGTTCCTCACTGAGATAGATGACTATACCCCACAGACCTAATTTCTAAAGCTTGATACTGAAACTGCAACTGTGGGAATTAGTTATTAACCAACATGCCCCAACCTACCACAGGTGGGGTCCAACCTGTAACCCAGCTAGAAGGGTATCAATACCATGCCACTAGTAAAGACCTCTCTGGTCAAGCCTCTCTAATAGGATGACCCTCGCAAAAAGTTGGCCTAAGGAAATACAATAGTCAAACCTCTCTAACGGTGATAGGCTCTACTGATGAGGACTCATACATCCTGTGCTGGCTACACAGTTTTGGAGTTTAGGGATTGATCCTAACGACTCGGCCTCTCTGAAGGGGAATCTCCATCACTTCCCTCACTCGATGCTATTTTCTACTCCCAACTTAAAGACTCTGAACTAAAATCTTATCTGAACACAACTAAACTAAATCTGGTACTGATCATGTTTCTCAAAAGATCTGATTGAGTTACACTGAGATTACTTAGTTTCGTATCTGATGGAAAAGGTATCGAATCATGGTATCTGACTAACGATACAGAGCTTAGATAGATTACTCAAATAGTTTATGAGATTATAGTTAAATCATTTGAAGACTATTCAGAGCTGATTATAGGACTAATGCTAGATTACTAGAAATACAGAGATTACAGAGATAACCGAGATTACTGAGCTTTCTTAAGTCTGCACTTGTCTGAGATACAGAGTTCTATAGTTCACTGATTTTTGAGAATCATGGCTCGACTGAAATTATTGAGAAACTGACAGGGGCTCTAGAAAATAGCTCTATTAACGAGTATAAATACCCCCAGGACTCGATAACATAAAAGTAAAGCATAATAATTCTTGACTAGTCATCACCACAATCATTCATTCATCATCACAAGCATTTGTTCATCATTATAAGTCATCACAATTATTAAAGCATCTCACAGTCTTTAAGACATCACCTCAAACAGTTAAGGATCACAAATATCTATTCATCATCACAGTCACCAAGGGGCCACTTTAAGCATCTCAAAATCAAAATCATATAATAACGTAGGGGAAACATGCTACTAGATCATACTGCATTCAACAAGGTTTCACCTCAACTATTTTATACCTGCATCAGTCTTGACATGTGTTTTGATATCACATGATTTCGGTAAACTTTATACTATCATATCACAACTTACTAGCTAACCACTTGGAATGTATTAAAAGCTTAGCATATATCAAAGAGCACATAATTGGGGAATTTACTACTATCACATCCCCACTTTTTCACTAATGTCCTTTAACAAAACACTAGACATGCATAGGTTCACACTTATTTAGGAATTTTCATACTATTGTGGAACAATTCATTTGGTAAGGCATTTTATCAAATACTAGGCATGCATGGAGTAGCTCACAATTTAGGGTTTCCTATTCAACATACTATAATGACCCTTATGCTTCACCTAATATCTTTACCAAACCTAGGGGAAACATTCTTTGCTTATTCAACCATTTCTACACCCATTTGACATGAACACATCACATAGAAACTAACATAAGGAAGATTCATCATAAATATCACATGGATTCCACCTATTAGGGTCAAGGCTCATGAATCTTTTAAAAAAATATGAATTAAAACTCAAAAACACATGTAACATCAATTTCAAATCATTATCAACTGATAAACATAAAATTCTTTGAGTTTTGAAGAGGGTTCTTGAGTTTCTTGGATGAAAGGGACCCATGAATCAACATCTATATACCTTAATCTTTGAAATTGGATGAATTATAATGCTTGAGACTCTATTTGCACTTGTAATAAATAATTATCGAAGCCCATACTATGAGGAACTTGATTCTTGAATAAATCTTGAAGAATTTTGGGATGATTTTTGAAAATTAAGGTTCGTGAATTGAAACCCTAGATATTTTCTCTTAAGATAATTGGAAGAGTAGATGAAGGAATTAGGGTTTGGATGGGGTTCCTCATATTTATAGAGACCTCCAAAAGATGGAAAAAGACCAAAATACAATTGTTAAAACATCCTTAAATTGCTGAAAAAAATAGCTGACGACATCTGTGACAAGATGTCAAGTTTGTGTTAAGTCTTCACGAATTGTTTTCACAAAAGGGAGAAATTTTGAGTTTCTGGTTAAGCTTGACGACACCGGTGCTAGGACATCATGGGAATCATGGCTTGTCACAAAATATCATCACCAGATGAATAAATCTTTCTAGGGATGACTACATTGGTGATAGGTCATCACGGGCGAGATGGCTTATCACGAATGTCGTCACTCAGTTTCCCAGCCTGACATGATGGAGTAAAATGTGCGTAACTCCTTGATCCGATATTGGTTTTTGATAAAATTGGTATAGTTAGAAAAATAATTCAAAGAGATTTCATTTGATATATAGTAGGTCCTCTAATTTGATATATACAAAGAGTTATGGTCAATTTAAATAGACACAAGTTTTGACGCTCACTAAAACTCAAACGATAGGAAATCTTTCAACTCGTCCTTGAGTTATGGGGCCTATATGATCTTAATTCATTCTCAAATAGATTTCTACATGATTCCAAGTATTTCATACTTGGAAAGATATTTTGAAACATTTAGACTCAGATTTTTGTTTTACCAAATATGCTCTAAGGCTGAGACTAGAAAAGGATTTTATGGGGCATTATATATGCGTGAATATATCCATACCATAACACACCATAAATAATCTCTCAATTTAGGTCTCAAACTAGAGCTCAATATCAAAATTATTTGTCGTAGTTGAACAAAAACTTAATATCAATAGACCACGAAACTTGGTCCGAAATTAGCACCAATTCTTAAGTACCAAACTATCATGAGTACTATTTATCTAGCCTCGTCTAAATTTTTAATAAATATTTAAAGGGTTAAACATGTGTATAAATGTCTGTCGATAGCAAATAAGAATCTTGGTCTAAGGTGTCGAGGGGCCCACTTCTAATTCCCAAAATCCATTCTCAGGAAAATTCTACCTTGGACTAGAATAAGGTATCTAAATTTATTTCTAGAGTTTAAGGAAGCTAATTTTAGCCCTAAGATAGCAATTTTATCTAAATAATGAGTAACTAAGTCAATTATGCCTAATTTATGGTTTTTAATAGGCTAATTAATTTAAATAATACTAATTACATCATTAAGAACTAATCCTTACCCATATCAAGCATAATATTATAATTATACTATGAATTATCTCAATCTATAAGGAAAGTAAACCTACCCTACCTGAATGCCAAAAAAAGCTTGGTAAATTTGCTAAATCATTAATTTCCCCTTCAAAGAAGATTCTTCAAGATATCACACTATCAAAATCATGATCTACTCATCAATATGAGAACAACAACAAATATATTTTACTTTTATTCTTTGGGTCCAAAATTACATAAAATCTCATATGGAGCCTGCTATTGGAATCACAGTTTTGAACCTACAACACATTCCTCTTTGCTCAAGGAACATTTACCCTCAAGAATGGGCAAATTTGAGCTCAAATGGGGCTACAATCAACCCAACAATATTCTAGGGATTTTGAGAGATAACTGAGAAATCAACCATGAAATCAATAAAAACTCATCAAGAATTTAGAGAAGAAATGCATAATTCAAGATTACAAACACTCCAAAATCATGAATAATTATATCTTCTAAGTTTATACATGTTTTAAGGTTTTCCACTCTCAAACTTGTATGAAAATGGTAGAGAAATTAGGCAAAGAGGGGCATTCAAGGTTGCCTAGGTGCCGCTTAAGAGGAGACTAGGCCACTTAAGTGCTCACCACTTTTGTCGCCAAGTGCCGCTTTCACAACCAAGTGTAGCTTTTATACCTCTACCTGCATGCCCATCACTTAAGTGGTCATCCTTATACTTAAGCAAACTTCATTTAACCATTGAGGGAATTGCTTATGTGGCCCTTAGCTGGGAAAGCTTGGTCGCCTAAGTGACCAACTAACTGCTTAAGTGACCCAAAGGGCACTTAGGCAAATTCACTAGCTGGAGACTTGAAATTTTTTTGAGTCTCCATCTTATGCACCGTGGAAAGATGACACTTTCGATGCTTAAAAAAAGAATTTATGCTTGGACTTTGGTTATTTTTGTAGATATGATGTGGTTTTGTGGTTGTTACTGGTAAAACAGGTGAATGATTGTTATGGGATAAAATTGGAAGAAAAAGTTTGGAAAAACATGAAGCCTATTAATCTTATGAGTCAGCATACTAGTCATCAATATAACATACATCTCATAGGTGAACTCGTAAGCAAGGCAGTAACTAAAGCCAAGCTGGGAAGTCAAGTAAAGAGAGGATATAACTGGAGAGTATGAATCGTAAGTTGTCGATACGGCTTTTAACAAGCAACCATAAAGAGAACAGAAGATCAGTCAGCCATCTAGAGTTGAAGTCACGAAAGAAGACAAATCGAAAGTCTGAGTACGACTCGTAAGGATAAATCATAAAGATTCTAGTGCCTAGAGCTTTGAAAGATTGATTCCCAGGTGGTGAAAATTAAAGGCCATGAGTCGTATGGTCCAAGTAAGAATTGTAAGACTTTATCATAACGATAACACCAAGTTCAAGCCCAGGAGATCAGCTACCAAAAAGCATACGAATAGCATATTATGACTAATAAGAATGCCATATGAGTAGATGACCAAGTTGTACCTAGTGCCGACTTACTTTTCCTATTCCATTTTAATTAGAATTTTGGGGTTGTTTTGAGATACTATAAATAAATTAGGGTTATTCCTTTATTAGCTTACATTCTTTAATATGCTTTTACACATTTTACATTACTTTCATCATTAAGATTGCATTTTTGAGAATTTTTTATTTTTTATTCAATTGAAGACTTTAGATTTTCTTTTTCTTCTTCTTGTGCAATTAATTATAGGTGTTCTTTATTGATTATCATGGATTGTTGCATGAACATGTTAGACTAATTTCCTTGACTAGGGTTTTGAGAACCTGGTGGATTAACTACATAAAGAAAGCAGGAGATTTAACTATTCTAACGTGGTTGCATGTATCTTGACCTTTTTTATATTAATTTACCTCAGAGTTTCTACATAATCTTGGACATAACCTATGTTCGAGAACATCCTCACAAGGGAGTTCAAGATTGGGAAAAAAGGATTAAGACAGTAATTGGAGATTCACGTCCATCTTATTATCCCACCATTTAATCTAATAAACTTGAGACCCAAAAGGTTAAAGTTTAACTAATGTCATAGACAAAGAGCAATAAGGCGACACTCTAAGACACAATAGGTAAAGAGTGAGATTTATCGACACACTCACAAGATGGTTGATAATACATATCTTGTTAACTTTACATGCAAAGTAGCTGAATAGGTGGGTTGAACACGATAAATTTATGGATTTGAGAAGCCAGGGGGAACACAGTCCTAGTATTCATCTTCTATCGTTTACAAACTTAAAGAAGTAAATTTCGGTTACTAGTTACTATTGATTTCCAATTTCCTGCCATTTACTTTTCCACATTGCTCGTGAATTTCATCGAGTTAAGCAGTTGTTCAATATTTTCCCTATAGGTTTGACCCTAACCTAGTTAGGTTACTATATTTGGTATATACCACACCATACTTATTTGGAGGTTAGTTTTGGGTGTTGTCAAATTTTGGCACCATTACCGTGGAAGACGATTTTAGTAGTTAATTGAAGTGGTGAAATTTGTGGGTTTTATTTTTTGTTCTTGATTTGGCATACACCGGTGTATGCCCAACACTAGGAGTAGAGGTAATCCCTTACTCCCTTTTGATCCAGAGCCATAAATCGTTCTTCAAACATGTGAAAGATGTCAGAACAAGTTCATGATGATGTTGCTGCTGGGGTTCGAGACCTTAAAATTGTACCCCCTCCTTCACCTATTGGTCCTAATGAAACACTTTTTCGTGCCCCAAGTGATCCATAGAATGTTGAAGATGGACAAATAGAGCACTTAACTGAATAAAACGTAGCCAAATTGGTGAAAGGTGGACTAGCCAGGCCTGGATAAGAGGCCGAGCAGCGGGAGAGAGTTTAAAAAGGTAGAACTCTATTGATCCTTGCATATCAGTATTTGGACCTATACGATGAAGAAGAAGATATGGGTTATGTTGAATTAACTAAGACAGGAGCCATCATTGCTCTTATTCTAACTTATAATATTAAGTTTGAAATTACTAGTGTAATGATGGAATTATTTGAACTCAAAAGGCTTATTTTCTAGACTTGAAGAGGAAAACATGTTGAAAATTGATGATGAGCCTGAGATTGATGATCGTTTACCAGATGAATAGATATTGGTAGCTTTCCAAGATATATTTCCATGGTTTGCTAACTATGCAAATTATCTAGCAAGTGATCTAGTCCAAGGCAATCTTTTCTTCCAGTGGAGATGTTTATGCATGAGGTAAGGAAATTTTTCTGAGATAGCCCTTATTTATTTAGAATTTGTATGAATGGGATTATTTGTAGATATATACCTGAGGTGAAGATTATGAGCATACTTGAGGATTATTATTCTTCATTAATTGGGGGTCAACATGGAGAAACCCACACAGCCCACAAAATCTTGCAATGTCGGTACTATTGGCGAACAATTTACAAAAATGCATATGATTTTTCATTATCTTGTGATCAATGTCAATACCAAGGTAACATCTCCAGACTGCATGAACTTTCTATGAATCCTATTTTATAATTGGAATTATCTGATGTATGGGGTGTGGATTTTATGGGGATCATATGTGAGTTCTTTTGGCATGAAGTATATCCTTGTGGTTATGGATTATGTCTCTAAATAAGTGAAAGAGGATTAGCTCTCTAACAATACAAAATATAGTGTCACCACATTCTTGAAAAACACATCTTTTCTCAATTTGGAACACCATGTGCAATCATCAGTGATGGTGGGTTGCACTTCTGTACTCTTCTATTCAAAACTTTTCTTGAGAAGTATGGAGTGAAAAACAAGGTGGAAACACCTTATTATCCATGGACTAGTGGATAGATTGAGGTGTCCAATAGAGAAATCAAGTCCATCTTGGCAAATACCGTGAATGCCAATAGTAATAATTGATCAAGGAAGCCAGATGATGCATTATGGGCTTACCGAACATCTTTCAATACTCTCATTGGTGCTTATCCTTATCAGTTGGTGTATGGTAGGCATGTCACTTGCATGTTAAACTTGAACATAAAGAACTATAGGCTTTAAAAAAGCTGAATTTTAAGTGGCAGGACGCAACAAAGTCAAGGATGAATAAGATAAATGAGTTGGATGAATTTTGACTTCGAGCATATGAAAGTTCTGCACTTTACAAAGAAAAGATAAAGCTGCATCATGATCTCAAGATTGAGAAAAAGATATTTGAAAAAGGTGATCGGGTATTTCTGTGTAACTCTAAACTTTGCTTGTTCCAGGTAAGTTGAAGTCTAGGTGGTGGTATAGTCAATTTACAGTGACTAGAGTTTATCCATATGGTGCTTTGGAATTAAAGTGGGTTAGTGAAGCCCCATTCAAGGTGAATGGGCAAAGAGTAAAGCATTTTATGGGTAACATAGAAGAAGTTAGTGTGATTTTTGAGATGGACCTTGATGAAGTTTGCGTAACCAAGGCAAGTGCGTCGTGTCGAGATGTTAAATCAAACATTGCATAGGAGGCAAACCATGAGGCTAGTTAGTGAAATCTAGTATCTAACATAGCCACATCATGTCGTGATGTTAAATCAAGTGTTGTCTAAGAGGCAACCCATGTTTTGTACTTAATAATTTATAGTTTAATATATGTGTTCAGTGTACAATATTAAAGATTGTAGAAAAGAGTAAGAAATTCCAAAAATCAAGGTCATACGGACTCTTCATAAGTGCTACCCTAATGTGGTGACTCATGAGTAAGAGCAGTAAAAACCTAGCAGTTTATTCTAATCCAGGTAAGTGGTCACTGGAATCCTTATGGTTCTCAGAATGAGTTGTAACCTCTGGTTGCGATTCATCACATTGAGTTGTAATGACTCTAGAACCCAGGTAAAGTTCTAGGTCTTTACGAGGGGGAAAAGACCCGTAATCATTGGTTACGAGTTATACACATGACTCGTAACCAAACTTAATTGGTCGAGAGTTGTGGGTCAACCTGGCCTAAAGCTACCATTTAAACAAACTAAGGGCTCCCAATTTTTATACCCGACATCACATTCGACAACCTTCCTCCATTATTGCTAAATTTGAAGCTCGTAACACATGGAATAACTCTAAAAACACAAATTTATTGGGTTCTCTCATATTTTATCAAATTCAATGGAATTTGGGGTAGAAACATGGTGAAATCAAAGAAACCTAAATTCTTAACAACTCAAGTAAGTCTTCAAACTTACATTCTTTACATTTTAAGCTGAAGTTGAAAATAAGTTGAGATTTTAGCATTTTTTTGAGTTGAATATCATGTGTATTGAAAATTTGAACCCTATCGTTAGAAATTGAGTTTTAAATGGGATTTGGGGGTGAACTTAGAATTGTGTACTAAAATATGTGCTTTTTGACTGAAATAGGGTGATAGTGTTGTACACTAATAGGTAGTTTGGGGATTTTTCATTGGAACCAACTCAAAGTTAAACCTTTATGTCATAGTGGATCTGAGGCTCCTTACGATTCATACCCACAAGTAATGAATCATTACGAGACTCATAACCACTGACAACATAGAAGTCTAACAAAGTGTAGGTTCTTGTATGGGTACGACTTTCCTATTTAAGTCGTATCCAATCCCTGCGACTCATAAACATAAGTCGTAATGACCTGGAGAGGTAACCCACAATAGAGTTTTGTTTTGGGTTTGCTTACGAGTGTTCATAATTATTCGTACACTCTCCTTACAACTGGTTAGAAGGACTCATAAGTTGACCAATAAATATTGTTGTTATACTGTTTAACTAATACTCGTACATACGAGCCGTATCTAGTGAATACGACTAAGACCCCCAAGTTGTATAAAGTCCAAAAAAGCTTATTGACATAGAATTTTCTTGTTTTTATTTTCTAGTACTTAGATATGTCCAATTAATCTTATGCAATAAGTATTCATGTCTCCCAAAGGCAATTTATCTTCAAAACAAGTAGCAATAAATGTAAAAATAAAGGATGAAAGACCATAAGGTTCTAAATTGATAAAACATAACATCTGAAAGTATGGTATATCAATACCAAAACAAACCGAAACAAAATTGCCTCAACATATTGTGGTCTGAAAAGCCTTTAAAGCTGAACTTTCAGAATAAGGAGTTGATGGGATATGTCCCCAACTAACTCCAACTACTAAAATAAACTAAGTAATGAAGAAATAAAGTAATGATCATGTCCTCAAGGGATGAGGACTCATTGCTGACTCTGACTATTGAGACTGGAATGCTACTGATGCTCTGGAGCTCATGCTTCTGAACCTATGGTCTAAAAACACCATAGCGCAAATGTGTCAGTACGATTGAATGTATTGGTATGAAAATGAGGTAGGCTGAAAGCAAAAATGTTTAGATGCACGAACAATGCTAACTAACTGTATATCATGAACGTAAGAATACATGCATGAATGAGTGACTGTAACTGAATTAGTGATGATACTGACTGCTGAGTCTCAATAATGATAACATAAGTTACTGATAAATGATACTAAGTGACTGTATCTAACAGTCTAGGTTCTGATAGAACTAGCTGGGTTTTGTACTGTACTAAGTTAACTGTAGCTGATAGTACTGAATTCTATAGAACTATCTAAGTTTTATTACTGAGACTTAGACTGAGACTGTAACTGTGGGAAGTAGTCATCTAACCGACATGCCCTAAATAATGCATTATAGCTAAGTTCGGGTCTAATATGTAACCCCAATTGGAATGGTGTAAGTACCGCGCTACTGGTAAAGACATGCTGTGGGTGACCCTCATCTGGTAGTGTCCCCAAAAGAGAATGGTGGGAACCTCATCTGACAGTGTTTATCCATTTCATCAACCCTCCTTTGTCAGTGTTGATGTCTCAACCTATCCTGGCTACATAGTTCTGGAATGCAAGGATTGCTTCTAAGGATCACACCGTCAACTATCAGTGTGTGTCCTTATCGTTGCGTTCACTCGGTGCTAAATCCTACTCCCATCTGAATAGATACTGAACATGATTAACTTAATTGAGCTGAACTGAGTTCATTGAGTTTTGTTGACTAATGAAATACTACTGAGATTACTGGAATTACTAATATTACTGAGTTTTCCTGAGTCACATGACTGACTAAATTCTACTAAACATGGCTTGAATGAGGATATCATGAAAACATGACACTGGATCTAGGCACACAACTAAATTGTTGGATACAAGTACCCCTAGGACTCGATAGAATGAAACTAACAAGGCATGACATTTTTGAATTCATGACCAATATCAACAATCGATAATATAATAAGTTAGGGATTTCCTGAAGTAAATGGTTATCATAATTTTGTACATAAATGGGAAAGCATATAAACATGTCATAATTTCACCAACTAGTCTCATGAACATTTTATAAAACATTTATAATGCACAACAACATCATAGAAGTCATTGTGATCATAAGGGTAAAGCATGCACTTATCTTTTGGGTCACAATTGAGCTATGATGCATAATTTCTAGTCTCTTAGGCATTTTATCAAACACCTTGCATGCACAACTTAAGGCATAGACATAATCATAAAAATTATCACTTGAAAAATCCATGAATCGACTAAACTTATAGATTTCAAGCCACACATTAACAAAGTTTCATGAACAACACCAAGATTCCAGCTTGGGAATCACATCATCATAAT
Source organism: Capsicum baccatum var. pendulum (assembly GCA_030864225.1). Taxonomy (NCBI): domain Eukaryota; kingdom Viridiplantae; phylum Streptophyta; class Magnoliopsida; order Solanales; family Solanaceae; genus Capsicum; species Capsicum baccatum. Next base: position 156,463,731 of record CM061558.1, read on the forward strand.
CTCATGAACATAATCAATCCACAACAAAATATTCACAATACATGATTTAAAACTTGATTCTTGAACTTCATAGATGAAAGGAATCTATAAATGAACACTATGCATACCTTAGTTCTTGATTCTACGAAGTTTGACGGTGGAATTTCCTTGAATTTTAATCCCCAATTGAAAACCCTAAACTTGTTCTTAAGGAAAATTCAGAGAAACTAGTATATTTTGGGTGAAAAATGGCCGAATTACGTGTTATAGGGTTTATATAGGGGTGTGAAATTGACCCTTTGCCCTTAATAATGCGGATATTTAATGACTGAAATTGGGCATCGACATGACACCCAACGCTTTGTGCCATGATCGCGCCAAGCCTCAGTAGTTTCACTGGCAGTCCCTGCAACAATATTTACCAACGTGATGGGCGATGCGGTGCGCTAAGATCACATTGGTCCACTGTTTTGGGACACCAAACGTGGTCTAATCGAGGTCTAAAAAATTTGAAACTTGTTTGGGAACACCTATTGACCTCTTTGATCATAAATTAACAAACATACGGACCATTAAAGGACATTAAGGTGGCGAAATGAGATTGCCAACTTTTGAAGGCCAAAAATAAGCTAAGTCTAGGAACTTAGCTAGAGTTTTCTAAGTCTAGCACCCCTTGACAAGATTAAAGAACTAAATTAAGCTTAGAAATTTTATGGGGCCTTACACCATCTCATCTAATTAAATTAAGATCCAAAAGGTGAAAGTTGAACTGAAGTCATAGATAAGGAGCAATATGGCATCGTCGTAAGACTCATAAGGTAAAGGGTGAGATTTATCAACACGTTCACAAGACGGTTGATAATACATAACTTGTCAACTTTACATGCAGAGAATTTACAGAGTTGAGAAGCCAGGGGAAACATAGTCCTAGAATTCATCTTCTATGGTTTACAAACTCAAACTATTTAATTTCGGTTACTACTTACTATTGATTTCCGAAATCCCTCAATTTACTTTTCTACAATGCTTGTGAATTTCATCAAGTTAAGTAGTTGTTCATTGTTTTCCCTATGGATTTGACCCCAACCTAGTTGGGTTACGATATTTGGCATTGACTGCAACATACTTCTTTAGAGGTGAGACATTACAAGTGACCCCACAAGATTTATTTGGAATCCCATATGTCACAATCCAATTTATCAGTCATGATGGTACCTACTAAACCCCGCCAGTAGGTTATCCAAAAGCGTAACTCGGAGCTAACAAAATGGGTTAATTCAGTAGAAAATGTCCAATATAGGAGGAATTCAACAACACAATTCATAAATAAGCAATGGGTTCTAGAAAAATAAAATTGTCAATACAAGATACCAATTACACAACCTGGTAAAGCCAATACAGGAGCATCTAATAGTATCAATACAACTCAAATGTCTAGAATAGTCAATACATCTTTTTTGAAACAAAAGATTAAAAGTAAAGATAGCTATAAATAAGTGACTCGAATTTCATGACCTCACCTTATATTTGAATATCAATCACCAAATAAACAATAATCAACGATGACAATTAGTGCTCAGATTTGCACCAAAAAAGTTTAGAAGCATAGTATGAGTACCAAAACAACGGTACCCCATAGGAATCATTAGCCGACTAAGCTAAGTCATGATATAATTATGATAAAATGCAAGATAAAATAACTAATCCAAGGTACAAAAACAAACCTGAATCCTTTCTAATATTGCAATACATAATAAGTAATTCAATCAGAATAACAACATAATATAAGGCATCAACGCATGCCAATATCACCGTACATAGCAAGTAAATAATATAGAATAATAAATTCTCATAAAGTAGCATCACAAGCAAACATATCTACAAAATTAGCTCCCATATGCCAATTGGTGCAGAAAAGTTAAGAACTCATCAAAACCTCCCATACAACTGGAGAGTACACTCAAGATAACAATAAATCAATCTCAAAATTATATCTAACTTTCATCATTATTTAAACACCATTCCATAATTATCATCAATATGCCATTTACCAATTTTATCACATTTACCAGCATTCTTAACACTACCCTCATTCAAAAACCATAAAATTGATACTCAAAAGTCACCACTTATTAGCTAACTATCTCTTATTAACTAATTCATTTAATAAATAGTCAGCATTCAATAACTATTCACTACATATCACTAATCCCTATATATTAGATAATTATTATTTCTCATCTACCATCAATTATCATCTAATCCACATTTACCACATAATCCTTGATTGTCAATTAGTCATTATTAGTTATTTAAGTAATATTCACCGCTAATCATCAATTATCACTAATCCTCAGTTATCACTAATCATCAACTATACCACTTTATAAATTTCTACCACTTTTGGGCTATAACCGATATCTCTAATCTCAACAACATACCTAAATTTCATATAAGTATATATAAACATATAATTTCCATACTGTAATAACCAGATTTTTTGGAACAGAAATGTCACACGGTGCTCATAATCCCAAAGGAACACAAGACAACTCTCTACTAATATTTGTACCTGAACACTACATAATATAAATGATAAAAGTAGAAACTGGCCATAAAGTTCAAAACATCTAAAAATACTCAAAATTAAAAACTGAATATTGATACTCCTATCCGAAAAGCCTCTAAACTGTCTGAGCTGTGGATTTGATGGGATATGTCCCCAACTAACTCCGTCAATTGAACATATTCAAAATGTGATGCAATAATGATAAAAGGATCATCCTCAAATAAAGAGAAATCACTGCTATGTCTACTGCTGCTGATTGGGACTAAGCTGCTAAGGGTACTCTGGATCTCGTGCCTCTGAACCTATGGTGTCAAATAAAACACCATAGCGCAAATGCGTCAGCACGGGAATGTACCGAGTATGAAGATAAGGTAAGGATAAATGCAAGTGCCTATGCATGAACAATTACTTAACTAAATAATCATGAAAGTACTGAATGTGAACACATGCATGAATGCACACACTATAACTAAAATCATCGTGACTCAAAATATTAAAACTGATTACCTTAATCTACTCATACCAATGACTGAATTCTGAGCTTTCTACTCTCGATTGACTGCATCAGAGATCAAACCTCTCTGATGGATGATTCCAAAATCTACTATCAATGACAAAAAATGATCATGTAAAAATTGGACAACAAAAATACTCAACTAAATTAGAGACTGAAATTACGCCTATCTGACGGGTGATCTTTAGATCAGATAACAAGAATACTCAACTGAATCTGAGACTAAGATAAAGCCTATCTGATAGGTGATCTTGGTATCTGATAATGAGATTACTCAACTGAATATGAGACTGATATCAAGCCTATCTGATGGGTGATCTCTTAATCTGATAACAAGAATACTCAACTGAATTTGAGACTGAGATCAAGCCTGTCTGATGGGTGATCTCAGGATTTGATAATGAGATTACTCAATTGAATCTGAGACTTAGATCAAGCCTATCTGACGAGTGATCTTAAGATTTGATAATAAGATTAATCAACTAATATAAGGTTGACATCAAGCCTATCTGACGGGTGATCTCTAGATCTGATAATGAATAACTTTATATGGGACCAATCCTATCTGGCGGGTGGTCCATGAATCAATGGAACTATCTAAGTTCCTCACTAAGATAGATGATTGTATCTGGCAATCCTGATTTCTGAAGATTGATACTAAGACCGTAATAGTGGGAAGTAGTCACTTAACCGACATACCCCAAATCTCAACTGGTGGGGTCCAACTTGTAACCCCAGCTGAAAGGGTATCAATACCATGCCACGGGTAAAGACCTCTCTGGTCAAGCCTATCTAATAGGTGAACCTCGTAGGAAGTCAATCCTAAGGTAATATAATAGTCAAGCCTATCTGATGGGTGACCAGCCTTTTTTAACGGGTGATCCTGTATCCTGCGCTAGCTACGCAGTTCTGGAGTTTAGGGATTTCTCCTAATGACTCTGCCTCTCTGATAGGGAGCCGCAATTCCTGCCCTCACTCAGTGCTAGCTCCTACTCCCAACTATAAAACTCTGAAATAATTTTTAACTGAACAAAAACTAAGCTGAATCTGATACTAATCATGTTTCTTGAATGATCTGATTGAGTTAAGCTGAATTCACTTAGTTTCATTTCTGACGGAATACTACAAAATCTCATTATCTGACTGAATGACACTGAGTTTTTAATAGAGTACTCGATTACTACAGAGGTCAGAACTAAACACTTGAATACTACTAGATCTATGTTGGGTACAGAACTGAGGCTAGATTACTAGTGGTACCAAGATTACTGAGATTTTTGAGATTTCTTAAGTTTTGTATTTGTCTGAGAGTACAGAGTTCTATAATTCACTAAGTTCTGAGAGTCGTGGCTTGACTAAGATTATCGAGGAAACTGACACGAGCTCTAGACTACAGCTAATTTGTTGGGTATAAATACCCCCAAGACTCGATAACATAAAGGTAAAGCATAACCATTCTTAAATTATCAAGACCATGGACATTCGTTCACCATCAAAATTACTAAGGCATCACTTCAAGCATTTTGAAATCCTAAACATGTAATTACATAAGGGGACATGCTACTGGATCATACTCCATTCAACAAGGCCTTGCATCAATCACTTTGGACATATTCACGTCTTGGCATATACCGGAGAACATATAATTAGGGAACTTTATGCTATCATGTTAAAATTCATTCATCAAACACTTAGCATGTATTGAAGTCTTAGCATGTATTAAGGAGCACATAATTGGGGAATTTCATGCTATTATGTTACAATTCATTCATCAAACACTTAGCATATATTAAAGTCTTAGCATGTATCAAGGAGCACATAATTGGGGAATTTTATGCTATCATGTTACAATCCATTCATCAAATACTTAGCATATATTAAAGTCTTAGCATGTATCAAAGAGCACATAATTGGGGAATTTCATGCTATCATTCTACGATTTATTCACTAAGGCTTTTCAAAACAACAGTTGGCATGCATGGGCTCACACACAATTGGGGATTTATAGTCAACATGCTACAATGGCTCTAATTCATTCACATAAGCATTTTATCAAGCATATGGGGATAATGCTTTGCTTATTCAGCAATTTCTACACTTAATTGACATGAACACATCACTTAACAAGCAACTTGAAAAGGGTTTGTCATGAACATCACATGGGTATCACATACTAGGGTTAAAACTTAAAAACCTTACAAACAACCATGAATGAAAACTTAATAATAGCATGAACATTAATTTCAACTCACATAAATCAAGAAAACTCATAAGCATAAAATTATACATGGTTTAAAATACTTCTCACTTGGGAAGACACTTCTCCCCCTTTTAGGGCCAGATTAACACTCCACTAAATATGCTCTAAGGCTCAGACTATGAGAGAATTTTATGGAGTCTTACACATACATAGGGCATAGATGGACTCAAACTATTATATATACATATATGCACAATAATATAATCATCCTCTGGCCTTGCTGGGTATCAATGCATCGTCATAATTATCCTTCGGCCTTGTCGAGTATATATATATTGCAATCATTCTATGGCCTTGTCGTGTATCAACATATGATAAAAGTATCCTTCGCACTTGCCAGGTAGCAATATATCATTATAGTACCCTCTAACTTTGTCGGGTATCAATATGTCATTATAGTATCCTCTAACCTTTCCGGGTATTAATACATCATAATAATATCCTTCGGCCTTGTCAAATATCAATATATCATCATAGTATCCTTCGCCCGTGCCTGAGTATCCATACATCATCATAATAGAGGATAAAAATCAATAGCATAAGTATTCATATAATCAAACATCATGATTTCAAGCATAACTAATGACATAATTTCCCATATAATCAATAAGTATGACTTCTAACACAATTCATGGCACAATTGCTAATATCATCATTAGGTATGTTTTCTAGTATGAATTCTAGCATAATTTCTTAGCATGATCATAATCTTAAGCAATATCTTGAGAAACAGATCATTAATAGTATATTCAATGGCCTATGATTAGCATAAAAGTTAGTTTATTAATAGCTTGAGCAATAGTTAATCCATTCCTTAATCTATGGCTTGTTCATAGTGTAGTCCATAATATAAATCATGGCATAGGCAATATCATGGTCAAGGGTTCATTCAATGGTGCATTCAGTAGTCAAATCAATAGCCAAAATAATAGCATAATCAATAGCTTGTCATAAGCTTAACCCATAACTCACACATATGGCATAATCGTTAGGAATTACTTCTAATGTCATTCATCATAACTAACAAGTTACAAGGTTCCTCAATACTGCCTCAACGGGGCACTCTCTAGGCACTTACTAAGCCTACAAGGGTTTCAAGAGAACTAATCATTGATCTTGGCTTAAGGTGGGTTAAGGGGCCCACTTTTAAATTCCTAATATATATATTATATGTCAACTGCTACCCCAGACTAGGCTAAGGTATCTAAATACACTCTTAGATGTATAGCAAGCCATAGTTAGTCCTAAGGTAATGGTTCTTCCCAAGAACCACAACTAAATCAACATAGCAACTTAGGCAACTTCCATTAGTGTAAGAAACTAAGGCCAATTCAACCCAGCATGAGGAACTAGAGCATTTTACTTAATCTTGAGCAATCTAAGGCATTCTCATGATAAACATGATTAATGAAGTCCAATTCACCTAATGCCTAAGGAACAAGTCAATCATCCCAACTCTACGATTTCAATTTAACCTAAACGATCCAACTAATCCAAGTCTTTTATTTAATCAATCCAACACCTAAAACCCATCCTAATCTAACAAGATATCATAAATATATTATGACATATCTCAATCTAATAAGGGATAAACCTACCCTACCTTTACACCGAAGAGAGCTCAATGAACCTCTAAACCTTTGGTTTTCCCTTTTAAGAAATATCCCCAAGATGCCAAGATATCAAAAACACATTTTACTCATGAAAATGAGAATAACAATACCAAATTGCACCATTCTGCTATGAGTTCAAAAATGACATCAAAATCTTATGTGGTTCCCACTAATGGATATTGCATTTCCAAAACTAACCCAACATTCATACAAGCTCAAGAAATCATTACTCTAAAAAAATGGGTAAAAACCAAGCTTAATTAGGGATAAAATCAATTTCTAAAGGCCTTGGGATTTGATAAAATAATCAAGAAATTTCACCAAGAGTAAATCAGATGATAATTGCAAAAATAGATGTAAATCTAGATTTCCAAGCACCCACAAGCTTTAATTTTAAGCTAACACACTATTTAAGGGTTTTGCTCTAAAGGAGAAGGAAAAAATGGCCAAAATAATGGAAAAAGGCTCAATTTATACCTTGTACAGGGCCTTGGAAGTTGCTATTATGACTAGCAGATATGTTATCGCACTATGTATGGCCTGCACAGACTAGTCGCAATTGCGACTGATCATGCACACCTATACCGTAGTTTTGATATAGGATGATCATTGTCAATAAATCTCAACTCATGTTGAGGTCGAATTCTTGAGGAGTGAGTCTAGTCTATAAAACCTATAGGTGTTGATCGCGTCTAAATGTATGCTTGTAGTGTAAACAAAATGAAATGCATGAATTAAAATGGGGGGATAGGTTTGGAAAGTTCTTTTATCAAAATAAAAAAAAAACTACCAACTCAAAGCGATGATTGTGGTTAAGATTTCAATATGAGATAAATCTTAACATTATGTCTTCCTAAGGGAAAATAATGCATGGTTCATGATAATTAAGTGCAAATTCTAGTAATCAACTACATGGGTCGGCTAGGTTAGGAGTTCTTGAGGCTAATCTTGGAACCAAACCTCAAGATTACCATCCATGGATCCTTTTAAATACCTCATAGATGTGGTAGGCAAAATTACCTAATACCTCAATTGGGCATCCCTATTTCTAGAAAGATGCCTAAGATCTAGCTAATTCTCAATTCACCCTTATTTCTAAGATGATGAAAAGAGCATAAAATAAATCTAACTATTGTTCATTAATTCCTTGTCACCCATTTCCTCCTTTCAAGGATGATATAGGATAAAAAATTTCACCCACAAATCCATGTTGTTAACTGGGGGTTTTCACCCTTAAATCCCAATTAAATTAAGAAAGAATTAGTTAAACCCACAAGTAATAACCAAGAATCTGCACCAATAAATCACAACCCGCACATATTTTCACCCTATTTCAAAAGTATCTCAAGATTAATTGTTTGGCTACTCATGAAGTTAGGGAAAAGAATTATACCAAATTGGTTGCTCAATGCTTCCATTGAAATTACAATCAAGAGTAATCCAATATCCAACTTCAATTACAACCAAATCTCATTGAGAAATTAACCACACTAAGTTTCCCTAATTTAGTAGGGTTTACAAAGTCTAAAATTTCAATTTTATTTGATAAATCCCAAATAGGAAAAGAATTTTTCCTTATAATGGATTTGGGGTCAGCTATGTAAAATTATAGAATTATCACTGGGCATTAGCCCGCACCACTAGGACTGCAATCGATGCTCCGCAATTACATTAAATCTACCGCGATTGCTGGTTCTAACTGATATTGATTGGTCACGATCACGGGCCTCAGACTGTGATCACGGTAACCGAGACCACTCCTGCTAGGGTTTTCCAACTTTTGCACTTCTCTTCTCTTGCTGGTCTCTTTAAGATCAATTCCACACCTTTTTCCTTCTTATCACCCGTATACCTACAAAATGTGGAAATTAGTGCATTTAAATAATAAATTTGTCTCATTCATACCTTTAAATCATTGTAGTGTGCAAGAATTTAGATGTAAATGAGTGGTAAATTTAACCCTCATCAACACCCCCAACTTACACCTTTGTTTTTCCTCAAGTAACACTACTTCTTACTCAATGCGATAATGCAAGTTTCAGCCCATTTATACAACCAAATGATCACAATGACTTCACACTTTATTAACACCACAAGTAGCTCTCAACATGGGCAAAACTATTCTCACGACTCCCCCCAACATGAAACATGATATCAAAGATTCAAAGGACCTTAAGGAATAATAATGCAACACTCACTAACTCTATAGAGGTAACTTCATGTCGATGGCAACTCTACTATACTTCTTTGCCTTTTTTTGGAGAATGACAATTTCACCCACCTTAATACGTTTATATGCCGCCTCACAAGAAGAAAATCCCATACAACAATTTATCTAATATGTAACAAGGGATTTTAGTGTACAACTCTCTCTCTTAAAAAGACTCTCTCAATGCGAACAAGTACAATACCATAGGCTAGCCCTTATTTTCAATCAACACTAAAATGACTACACTTGGTTGGAGATCTTAAAAGACTTTTTAAGCATGTAATGTAGGTTCGGGAAAAGGGTATAATATCATTTAGGAACAAAGTGACTGTACCCAACTTGAACATCTACATCACCCTATTTTAACCCAACTTTGGACCATAGACCACTTTATTTGTTTCCAAAATTCACACATGCCTACCTTTGCTACCTTGCTTTACCTAATTCATTGAAAGTATTTTCTTTTCAACTAATTCTTTTGATATCTCATTATATTCCCTTATTTGATGAGTCCTTTCTTTTTCACTTTTTCACTTTTCTTTCATTACTACATATCATAGGCATCAACGTATATTATCAGGGCCCAAGGTCCTTTCTTTCAAACTTACTACCCCAACTTAGGCGTTTAGCCTCAATTTCCATTTTCCAAGTTCAAGGAGGGTAGTGTTAAAAGATATAAAAAATTTGAATGGTTTGAGGCTTGTCACATAGTTGCCAAACTAGGGCTTAAAGGCTCAAAATGGGTAACTAAGGGTACTATTCTATGTATGAGTAGGCTATTAAGGCTAAAATAGGCTCCTAATGTTCACCAAAAAGGCCTAGGATCTTCTCACCAACCAAGTATCATCACAATTAGCCTTGAGAAACTAATAAGGTAAGTTCTAGATGGTACAAGTCTGCACGAGAGTTAGACAATTGTGCTCATCGCGCACGACATGCAAACTTTTCAAGGAGGCTTAATTGAACTTCCTACTAGAGATAAAAAGGGAGTATTTACCAGCTTTTACAAGGTAAACACTTCAGAGTCACAAAAAGAGGTAAAGTTCTGTTACAAAAATTTTCATGTCCATGCCCTTGTTTTTCAAAATTTTTTGGACAGAGGGGGTGTTTGCTTTGCATTTGCACCGTGAACAATTTTCTATTTATGGAACCAGATGAAGACATCATCTCATATTTTAACTTTCATGAGGGAAAACCATATGGCTACTCAAACTTCATCATAGGTATAAAGGTCATCCCAAATCTTAAATACCACAAGTACTTCGATTTCCCTTATATATAAAGCTCCAATGCTATGGGTACTCAGACGTTCCCTGTATCTATTGCTCAAAATCCAATAACAATGATTTTCCCTTAAGAATGTTGTCACTCAATCTATCATAGAAAAGGCTGATCTGATATCACCATAAACAAGATAAATATAAAATAAAATCTAAAAAAAATGAAACAAATAACTAATCCGTGAAATGTAGGAATCATTAGAGTGCATGAATATTAAAGCCCAAAAATATAAATAAAAATCATCCAAATCAATATCAAAATATCCAAAAATATCTTAATAATATATGCCAAATGAATGAGTATGGAGACAGGCACCCCTAACTAAAAATCTTGCAATAACCTCATTGTATAATTAATAAATGATAAAGAGAGAAAAAGGGTGCTCCTTATGATCACAGCAAGAGTTATTGTAGGCCTCAGACCCCAAACTATCTCTAAAATCATCAGAAGTAGACGACTCAATCGGGACATCATCATAATTGTCAACTCTGGGAGAAGGAAGTCTTTATCTGGGTTTTAGGACCTTCCAAAGGCCTTTCACTGCCTTCCACATCTTGGTGAAGAATTTTTTCTTTTTCTTTTCCCTCTTATTCATCTTCTCATGTGAGTCTCTAAGATCCTTGTATGGCTCTGCCAAAGATGAATAGAACCTCTCAAGCCTAGAAATGGTGGCTCCCTACATCCTCTGATCCTTGAAGTACCTCTCATATTTAGACTGAGAAACATATAAATGTTGGGTGGTGGAAGGATCTTCTGGCCCCTAAGGTAAACCTGATACAATCTCCTTTATTACCCTCAAATCAACCAAGATCTCATCAAAAGGGTTGGCTATGGATGGCCTGTAAGATTTTATATCCTCACATGTCAATTTTCCCAAATCGATCTTTCTTTTCTTTCCCTTTCCTGGTTCTCCCTCATGCTAAATCTTGAGAGAATAAATTAGGGTGTTTGGGTGCACCCAAGTGTCTTTGGGGTAATACTCAACCCTTTCTCTCTTGAATAGGTTATTAACTAAAGAAGGGAATAAGAGATATGTACTATCATAATCTTGAAATACTTTATGTCTGAGATCACAAGCTGACCAACATTCAAAGAAATGTTGTCTACTATACATGCAATTATCTAAGCTCTCATATTTAGAATAATAGTCATGTGTGTGCATGGAGAAACCAAGCTATAAATAATGTGCAGCCATATATATGCCTCTGCTGTGAAATAATTCATTAATATACCTTTTTTTGTGACTGTCCAATGAAGTTCCCTGCCAGGGCATAACTTTTTAGCCATTCAAATCCCCTATTCACATCCTTTTGCCTCAAATTGAGACATATCTACATTAGTAAGCCCATATAGGTCATTTATCTGATCATCTCAAAAGCATACTTCCCTCCCTCGACTCCTGGTGATTGGGTCAAAGAAAGATACTATGCTAAGGTTAGTGTAGAACTTCTATACCCAATACTCGTTGTCCCGATAAGTATCTGGGGAAAAACACCTCCACCCAGTGGCTATGAGTCAGTCATAGAATGCTGGAAGTTTTTTTGACACTTTATCAAGACATGTTCCCCTCTTCGGTAGCAACATTATTTTTTTGGAGATCACCGTAGTACAAAGTTTGGCATTCAACGGCCATGAAATAAACTTAGGCATAATCTCTCGTGATGTAAACTTGGAAAACATGAGAATAATACATTAATACCAATCATTAATATTTTCATGCAAAAACTATGCTATGTGTTCCAATTACGCTCATAGGATGGTTGCTTGATGGTTTTTGGGCAGGAATTAAAAGTGCAGGATTGTTGGTCCGGGCTGGAATTAGCCTCAGATATGGAGATCGCAGGTCACTGAGCCGAAATCGCGGTATCTAAGTCTAGACCAAGCCAATTTTTAAAACCTCAATTCCAATTTCAAGGGAAAATTGTGTTCCACAGCAGGAATTAACAATAATAACATTGAACAAGGTTCCTAATTACTTGATCATGCCCTTAAAATGTGAAAACAACTAGCTATGAGTTTGTTTAGGCATTTTTTCGAGCACTTGGTGTTTACGCTATATTTCTATCAATTTTGAATAGAATTTGGGTCTTCAACACTTCCCAATTTTGTGCACACCATTCACAATATCAAACCACCAAACAATTAAAATTAAGCAATGAAACTCACAATTATAGGATATCCCTAATACATTAATTCTAAGGCCTACCTAAAATCAATTATAGAGAGAATTCAAAGAACATATTGGATTAAGGATGTAAGGTAGATTCTACAATGATTTTGGGATGCTTAATATGCAATCACAGAGGTTGTAATTAAAGAGGAATTTATAGAGGGAGTGTGAGGAAAATGGGCAGTTGGATGGTCTCTTAACACAGTCAACACCACGATCGCAATCAAAGTTCTACAATCATTATCAAATGGTCACTTCAAGATTACAGATAGGATCTACGTGATATAGCTCGTTTAACTTTGGAGAAACTTGGGTCTTAACAAAATGAGTTCCTCTATCATAAATACATCAAATTTGGTGGCAGTTGTAGAAGAAATATCATTAGAGTCGACATATCCCCTTCAGAGTCAACTCCTACAGCTTAACCAGTAAAATAAATAAAGATGTTTCCCCTTTAGAAAGAATTTTGCCGAAAATCTCTTTTTCTTATTATAAGGTCAAAATCTAATGCAAATTGTCCTTTTTTATTTTGTCGTTTCTTTAATAAAAAAGGGTTATTTTTGCTATATTCTTCCCTATTAATTCTAACATCTTTTTGCAAGAATTTCTGGCCACTCTAATGAAGTCACAAACTTTAGTTGGCTCATTATCAATCGGAGCAGTATTCACTACTCTCCAAAATTGTTCTCTAAATCCTATGTCAGCTATCTAATTTTAATTTATCTTTATGCCTAGAACGTGTAATAATGATAGGTTAATCTTCTGCTTAAATTATTTTGTATATCTGGGTCTAAGTATGTTGGACTATTCTTTTCTTAATTGGATATTTTTTTTTAAAAAAAATAAAATCTTAAAATTCTTGTGTCAAATGAGTCATATTTTTGCACACAAAGCAATTTACTTAGTCAAATATTTTTTTTACTGAAGGAAAGATCTTCATAAACATTCTTCATTTAAGTCTCATAAATTATTTTTGACCATATTATTCTCTTTAATTAATTCAATTTTTACCTTTTTTTCAAAAAGGGACTCTTTTTAAAATAGGTTGTTGTCATTGAATCACCGTTTCCCACACAACCTCTGTGGCCCTTCACCCTTCCCCAAACTGCGTCTCTTCTTCTCCATCAGTCCCCTTTCACCACACATCTTTTTGCTTCTCCATTCCTATCCACTTCCAATAATCACCTCTATAGGTTCTCTTAACCGACCATTCTTCTCCCTCTCTCTCCTCTTTTAAAACTCTTCCCTTCTCTCTCTTGCCAAAAAAATTTGATCAATGGCCAATGTTTTAATATTTCATCTAAAGGTCCTATTCCTTTTTCAAAATCCTCAGATGAGTCCACATCTTAGTTTGTTCTTCTCAAGTGACGGCGATCTTCTCTTAGCCATGTCTCTTCAGCAAAGAAAACCCATCCAAATCCCTCTATCTCTCTACCTCTAGAAGAGATGTAGTAATTCTGCACAAACTCTCACAAAGAAAAATCCTTTTCTTTAAAAATTGCTCCATCGTACCCGGTCGCGTCGCCAATCTTAATATTCTAAGAGATGCCTCTTGCAAAATAGATCACTTCTTCAAATTTCAAGATCTATCCTTACTATTTCACCTCTGTAGACTTCTGGATTACGAAGACTCTATCTGTATATTTTATGCTAATCTTTGACTTTCAGCAGATAGTGGTGAATTTGAGACTCTTTTACTAGGCACAAGAATTATCTTGAATAACTTTTTGGCTGAAAATGTTTTTGACACCAAGTTTTTTGGTATAGTAACCTTCATGAATAATAACTGGCCCAAGGACTTTGAAGTGGGCTTTGAGGAAGGCAAAAGTTTTGATTTGATTTTGAATCTGCGTCAACCAATTTTTTTCCCTTGGCTTTCTATTTCAAATATCGCATTATGGCCCATATTGTTGCCACCACTCCAATTCCTACAAAGAGATATCTAAGCAACATCACTTGTCGTGATGTCTTTGTGCTATACTATCTGGTCAAGAAGATCAAAATAAATTGTGCAACTTGGACATGGGAATACATGCTTGAGAGCATAAGGGAAGACAATGCCTTAGACATTTTACCATATGGATTGCTTATCACCCGGATCCTCTTGTTTCACTTTATCAATCTCTCCACCTACCCCCTGTAGAAGTGGCAACAACTTGGGATTCTAGAACTTTTAGTAGCATGGGATATGTCCTAGTGGAAAATGAGTGTTGCATGAAGGAAAATTCCAATGCAAGAGTCGAGCCTCCGAAGGGAAGTAAGTCTGTTTCTAAACCCTCTATCTCTTTGATGAAGAAACTTGAAGAATTTAAGCAGTAGTTTAAAACTCTTGAGGAAGGTATCATTCAACTCCAAAAGTATACTACCAAGCTATTTTAACTTGGGAAAACTACAAGACATGACATAGGTGTGGTCCGACTGGGGCTTTATAGGCTCAAAAAAGGAGTCAAGTTGTTCTCTCGAGTGCTGTCTAGCATGTACTCTTTGAAATCCCAAGTCTTTTCCTCAAATTATAATCTGGATGTTTGTGTTAAAAAATCCTAATCTTCCTTCATTAAAAACATTGAAAAATCTTATGGAATGTTGTGTCCAAGATCCATAACACTCTTACCTACTTTATAGTGAAACGTTGAATTATGAACTTCTCTTTCCAAAAGGGGGTCCTATCCCTTATGCTTTGGGGTTGTAAAGATGATTTTTACTAACTGACAATTTTATTTTCTATGCTTAGTTATAACTATCCATGGTTATCTACTGCCTCTATCAATATGGATTGTGTGATGCATATATGTGCTTAGTTATATGCTCAGTCTGTATGTATTATTCTCTTTTTGTTGCTTGCCGTTGTTTTTTACTATGCCAAAAGAGGGAGAAAAACAAGAAGGGGAGCACTTATCAGTTAGGAGAAAGTTGACTTCCTATTTAACATTCTTAATTAGAAAATATTCTCACATGTTAGGGAGAGCAAAAGTCAACTAATGCTTACAAAGTTAGGGGGAGCAAGCTGACTGATAGGGAAGTCAACTGATGTTTACTCATGCTTATGTCTTTCATTAACAATAAGGGGGCGGTTATTAACCTCCAAATTTTATGTTTTAGTAATTACAAACTAAAAAGTGAATCCTTCCAGGACATTAAAGACCACTGATGAAGGAAGCTGGTTCTAGAAAAGGAAGGACATTCAATCGCAAAAAGATTACGACATTCTAATAAGCATGGTAGATAAATCAAATATCTTGAAAGGAAAGAAGAATCATCATCCCAGAATCACAAAGAAATAGGAATCACAGCAGAACAAGATCAATCAAAGAATCAAGTAAAAACTAAATAAAAGATAAAAGGACACAATCATCATATAAGACCTCTAGACTAAAAGAAAGGAAATATCATGGACATATCTGATACAAACGTGATCCAAAGACATATATAGAGACATATCTGATATGGACATATCAAATGGATATATTCATCAATTAAGGAATTAATTTAAATCCTTGAAGAATAGCACCCAAAGACTATAAAAGAAGAAGACTGAAGATAGACATTCTTCACGCAACTTTAAAGAGAAAATTCAAAGTGGTTCATTCATAGTCTTACAAAACTTTATGACTTAGTTTACAATTGTTATATAAATAGTTGGATCCAGTCATATTTGTAACATCAATTGAAGATGTGTAACAATATCTGAAGAGAAAAATGAGAACTAAACCATCAACGAACTAAAGAAAACTTGAAACACAAGGGGACTAGAAGTAGGCACTGGATTGGTGTGCCAAACCAGGATAAATCTTTGTGTTGTTTACTTCATGCTTTATTTACGTGCTTAATTGTTTAAGTTTAATTTTTTTTTGAAGTGTTTTGATTTGTAAGTGAGTTGACTATGAGAAGTTAGTAGTTGACTCACAGAAGAAAATTTCAATTCACCCCTTTCTTGAATTTTATCTCTTTCATAAGAAATAGCTTCTTTGAATAGTGTGGGCCAAAATAAACCTAATTGTAATACCCTGTGTGTTGTTCGTTCACCTCTATAATGATCTTTATAAGGTAATGAATTGTAACTCTCCAACACTTATGTGGACTCAACTTCTGTAATAGATCTTCTCGCTACTCGATCAGCTCACTGTTTGAAAAAATAAGGCTCATCCCACATGTATGAGCGAGAGTCATGAAAAAATATCTTCTTTTATTGACTAGTGGCAACTTGAAGATGTATACCACTGACAAACAAGTTCACTATATCAGCATACCATGAAACTTCTACTTCACTCTGTGTAATTAGTTGTTCATTTAGGAACTCTTCCCAAATAAATAAGGTAGCATCAACAATATGAGCTCGACTTTCCAACCTTGATAAGAGGTCAACCACTTTATTTTCAACCCTGTTTCTGTCACATACCTTAAAATCAAGTTTTTTTAGAAGAAGAATCCATCTGATTAATCTCGTCTTTGTATATTTATTATTGAATAAATATTAAATGACAACATGATCCTTATGAATAATTAACTTTTGTTCCCACCAAATATGCCTTGAATTTATCAAATGCATAGACAAGGGACAGTATCTCTTTCTTTGTGACTGTATAACTGATTTGAGACACATCCAAGGTCTTACTAGAATAATATTAGAATGAAATACCCTTTCCTTGTGTTTCCCCCAATACTAATCCAATAGCCACATCACTTACATCACATATTGGCTCGAATGGTAGCCCCCAATCAGAAGCAATAATGAAACACCTTGGGTGTTTATCCTTAGAAAATTTCTTGAGTTCTGAACTCTCTGGACATCATATGACTTAGGCTTGCTATTCGTATGATATAGGTATGACCTAGGGGGCCCAAGTCTTATATTGAGAAGTGTGTGCTTGTTCATGTATTTTACTAGGAACGACTGAACTCCATATGAGTCATATGTAGATGGAATAAGTGGTATAGTCTAATTCATATGTTTTTCGGTGTCCAACCCCATAGATTCTATCTTGGATATAGTTTGAGGGTACTAGTCATATGGTATGTGTATGCTTTGTGCAGGGAGTCGTATGGTGGACAATGTATGATTCCCAACATTATTTTTAGGGTATGAGTTATTGGTATCGCTCATTTGAGGTGTGTATGAGTTAAAGGGGGGAGTTTTACCCTCCTGCTGTGATTTTTACAATTTAAGTTAGGGGCATTCTGGACATTTTGCCTCTTAACCTCTTTTGATGCCACAACTTAAAACACTTTTGTGACTTTATTTACCATATTATTCTCAATCAAAAATACTTTAAACAATCTCAAATCTCTCTTAAGCTCTTGGGTTAATAATAGGCTACGGTTTTCTTCAAGTTTGACAATTAAGGCTCTCAAGGGTAGTTTTTCTCTGTCTTCTTTGGTGTTTAAGGTATGTTATTCCTCCATCATTGTTAGATCAACTAAATTCATATTTTGATGGATGGTTTTCATGATTTAATTATGGCTATTGTTTGGTTTTGAATATATGTTGGGGGTTTTGGTTGTAAATGGTTGGATATCATTTTCCCATGCTTTACTTTTGGTTTTTCATATTAAAATTGTGGTTTAAAGATATAGTTGCATGTGAATGGTCTATTGGTACTTGGTTTTGGGTTTGGAAACTATATTTCCTCAATATGTTTCTTATAATGTCTATAAGAATGGTTTTTCCACATAGTTTAGATTTTATTGAAACTATTGCACTGAATAATATGGTAATGGAAACTAAATTGGTTTAAATGGTTTTAAATGATTTGGTAAGGACTTTGTGGCCATTGTTTTTGAAAATTGGAAATCGTATAGTGTATAAGGAAGTCCCCTAAGTATTGGCTAATGACATTGCTTGCAAGCTATAGTCGTTATTATGATACCACTCCATAAAGCCTTGGTTAAAATTTTGGAATTAGTGGTTAGATATGTGCAAATGGTTTTCATTGAGCAATAATGGTGGGTTGTGATAGCTAGCTGTGAAGGTGTGAGTTCAATGGACAAACACTGGAAACTTATATTTACCGATATGAGGGTTGATCATAGTGACCATATACTTGTGAGATACATAAGAATTCCCTAAGTTATATTGTACATATGTATCATGGAGGGTGAAGGGTACACAAGAATCCCTGGCCCCTGATATCTCTAGTTCGTACAGCTACATGCACTTGAGCCCGTTTAGGGGTAACAATGGGCCCGTATTGCTCGTGGCAAGATTATGATGAAAAATCTACATAATCCAAGTTAAAGGTTTTAAATGTATGCTAAACCCGGTTCCCTTTCCTGGCATGGATTATATATTTATATATACATACATATATGTATGGATAAGATTACATATGGTTAATTACTTTGTTTTAATACTGGCATTATTTGATCTGTACTCCTGATTACATGCTAGTGTTCACACCTAACCCATCTTTGAGCCACACAGTGCATGAACTGGACATTCTACTACTCCTACTCAGTAACTTAGATTCGAGGACAACTTAGTGTCAGATTAAAGTAGTGAGTTTTCATACTCCAGAAGCCTCTATTTTATAATATAAACTTATATACATACATTTGTTATTTCTTACACTTTGGTTTGTGGCTACAGTCGAGGGAATTTCCTTACCAGTTGTTGTTTTAGTTTTGGATATAGGCTTTATGAGACTACTTTGGGTTGGCATGGGTTGTGTCGGTATTAGTTTCAGCCTTGGCATTGGTATAGGTATTGGAGTTGACACTATTTGAATATATTTGATTTATTATTATTCTATGTTGTTATCTTATATAATCAAAATTCATCCAACATCGGGTGTAGGGTGGTTATGGTTGGTTATTAAGGGTGGTCTATGGTCCCGATTAGGCTTGAGGTACCCAAAATGACTAGGCCTTGGTTCGAATTTTGTCAGATTATCATCAAAGCCCTAGGTTCATAGTCAATTAGAAGTCCACAAAGTCGTGTCAAGTAGAGTCTGTATTAAGGATATGTAAGGCGCCACACTCATAAGGGAGGGGCTATAAGGCATTTACGAATATTTCTCTTTCTTTTGTTTTGTTATCAAGCTGTAAAGTCTAAGTCTTGAAATATTCTCTCATTCATTTTTGTTTACTTTTTAGATCGTACTTCAATGATCTAAAGCTCATAAAAACTCCTCTGTCCTAATTGGGGATAATGTTGATGGGACACACACTACTTATAGGATCCATACCGATCTAGGGGTCCAATTTGGGAATGTTTTAGAATTCCATTGGTTCCCATTAGTCCTTCCTAGAATCCTCGAGGTGAAGTGATGAACACTGAGTTTTATCAGTCCATCCATATGTTGGCATAGTTCTAGCTACTCAGTTTAAGCATGGTATTCCTATTACTCCATCTTTTAAGGCCACAACTAATTCATGAGGTTGAACCTTCCAACCTTTATATATGTTAAGGTGGATCAGAATCCTTAAGGTTTATTGGATGAAATAGAAAAGATATTTTGAGTTATGTAAGCCACGAATGTGGAGGGTATGGAGTTGGCTGCTTACCAGCTAAAAGATATGGCATAGCAATTATATGAGAAATAGATACAATAAAAGGGTGATGGTGCTGAGTCATATCTGCAGAAGGATTTTTCTAATTCCTTCTTGTACCGCTTCTTTTCTCAGGAGTTGAGGGAAGCAAAAATGGAAAGAGTTTTTAAATTTGAAGTAGGGTAAGATGTCAGTCAAGGAGTATGTCTTGAAGTTTCACCAGTTTTCACAGTGTTCTTTAAATTTGGTTTCTATTATAAGGGCCTCGATAAGAAAGTTTACTTTGGGATTGTGTCATGAGTTGATCCTTGTAAGTAAGGCTTCCTTGTTAATCAAGGACATGGATATCTCTAGTTTGTTATGTACATGCAGTAGGTAGAGGAAGAGAAAATAAAGCAGGTTGAGTTAGGGGAGATGTAGGGAAAGAATTTTAGGTTTTATAAGCAGGGTAGTGGCCAATAATAGAGTGGCAGGGATGGTGGTAATTGGCCTAAGAAAATGTAGGGCAATACTGGGTCTTATTCATTGCCTAGTGGTCCCTACCCAAAGCCATTGGGTGATAGAAGTTTCTATGGTGGTGAAAAATTTAAGGAATAGGGCGCCCAATCTCATGCTAGTGGAGCATAGTCAGCTCTATTATATCTTCTTTGTAGATTTTGTGGTCGATTACATTGGGTTCCCATAATGTAGGAAGGGACAAGTGCTTCAACTATGATCATCCAGGCCATATTCTTAGAAACTGTCATATTGGTAAGGTTGACACTTGGGCAAGCAAGGTTCCTATTGCATCTTTTTTATCTCTGAAACCAAAGGGTACACCATCTGGCTCCGGTATAAGTTGGAACCATCTTCATTCTTTCATTACCCAATAGGAGTTTAAGGCAACGCCTGATGTCGTGGCTGGTATGTTGAAACTCTTCTCTTGTTATGTGTACTTTTTACTTGATATGAGGTCCACTCTATCTTATGTGACCCTATTTGTGGCTGTATATTTTAGTTTTGGTCCAGAGTGTGTTTTGGACCCTTTTTCTATTTCAACCTCGGTAGGTAACTAACTATATGATTGTTAAAAGGGTCTATGTGGGTGTGGTATCTGTTGGTAGTAAGGAAAGATTGGTGGATTTGTTTAACTTTGATATGGTGGATTTTGATGTTATATTGTGGATGGATTAGTTTCACTCATACTATGCATCTCTAGATTATTGGAACCCGTAAAGATGTCCTTAAGTTCCCTAATGAGATGATTATTAAGTGGGAGAGTGGTTCCCTAGCTCCTAAGGGGAGGTTTATATCAATCTTGGAGATTAATCTCCAAGGGTGTATTTATCATCTAGTCTAGGTTAAAGATTCTAACTTGGAGGGTTCTTCTTGGAATTCTGTTCCAGTGGTGAATGAATTTCCTGAGGTCTTCCCTGATGACCTTCCTAGTGTTCCTCCTAATAGGGAGATTTAGTTTGGGATTGATCTCATTTCTAACACTAGTCCAATTTCTATTCCTCCATATAGAATGTCTCCGGCTAAGTTGCAGGAGCATTAGGAGAAATTAAAGGATATTTTAGATAAGAGGTTTATCCATCCTAGTATGTCCCCGTAGGATGAACTGGTGCTATTCATACATAAGAAGGATGGTTCCTTTCAGATGTGTATTGATTTTTGACAGTTGAATAAGGTGACGGTAAAGAATAAGTATCCTCTTTAAAGGATAGATGATTTCTTTGATGAGTTGGAGGGTGCTAAGTATTTCTCCAAGATTCACCTTTGATCCAGGTATCATCAGTTAAAGATTAGGGAGGAGGATATCCTTAAGACTTCCTTTCATACCTGGTATGGGCATTTTGAGTTTCTGGTTATGCCTTTTGGGTTGACCAATGCCCCAGTGGCATTCATGGATTTAATGAATAGGGTCTTTCATTAGTTTCTAGGCTTGTTCATCACTGTTTTTATAGATGACATATTGGTATACTCTTAAGTGTGAGGTGGATCATGCTAATCACTTTCGGTTATAGTGTAGACTCTGAAAGAACAACAGTAGTTTGCCATGTTTTCAAAATGTGAATTCTAGTTGAATATTGTCACTTTTTGGGGTCAT
This sequence comes from Capsicum baccatum var. pendulum, assembly GCA_030864225.1. Lineage (NCBI taxonomy): Eukaryota > Viridiplantae > Streptophyta > Magnoliopsida > Solanales > Solanaceae > Capsicum > Capsicum baccatum. The sequence continues at coordinate 156,485,900 of CM061558.1, forward strand.
ATCATTTCTAGTGAAGGTATCATGGTTGATCCACAGAAGCTTACAATGGGTAAGAAGTGGCCTATACCCATGACTCCAACAAATATATGGAGCTTCTTGGGTTTAGAAGGTTATAGCTGGTTACTACAGGAGGTTAGTAGAGATTTTTCTTCCACAACTGCCTCATTGACAAAATTGACTCAGAAGAAGGTGATGGTGATTTGGCATATACTTAAGGCTGACCAAAGTCACCAAAAGTCCTATGCCAATGTGAGCCAAAGGTATTTAGAATTTGAGGTTGGGAATAGGGTGTTTTTAAAGTTGTATCCCAAGAAGGGAGTGATGCTGTTTGGGGAGAAGGGGAAACTTAGTCCCCGGTATATTGGTCCAATCTTGGTTATGAGAAGGGTTGGTAATATTGTGTATAAGTTAGAGTTGCCTTCTAGTTTGATCTTTATTCATCCGGCGTTCTGTGTTTCTTTGTTGAGGAAATATGTGGGTGACCTATCTCAAATCATGCCTATCAAGGATATAGGTATTTTGGATTCTTTGTCTTATGAGGAGGTCTCGATTGAGATCTTGGATTGGTTGGTTCATCAGTTATGGACCAAGGATGTAGCTTCGATCAAGATTCTTTGAAGGAACCACAAGGTTGAAAAAATCTACTTGGGAAGCGGAAGAGGAAATAAAGTCCAAGTATCCATTCCTATTTTCTACTCCAAAAATTCATTCGAAAGGAATGCATTCTTCATCATATTTTATTTTCTAACTTAGTTAAAGGAAAGATTAACTTCCTTGAATCTGTATTTTCTAACTTAGTTAAAGGTTAGGGTTGAGGTGGTGGGGTATAAATCGTGCTAGTCCATCAATCAAGGACGAATAATACAAGTGGGTGAGAATTAAAACACCTTGGATTTTGATCCTTTGAAAATTTCCCTGGTTTTGAACTCTTTGGACATCATTCTACTAATGCTTACTAGTCGTATGATGTGGGTACAACCTAGGGGGCCCAAGTCATATATTAAGCAGTGTGTTCTTGATCATGTACTGTCCTAGGTTTTGACTAGACTTCATACGAGTTATATGGAGATGGTACGAGTGGTATAATCTAATTCCTATGTTGTCCAATGTCCAACCCCTTGGATTCTATCTTGGATGCAATTTAAGGGTATATTCATATGGTATAGGTACTATTTGGGCAAAGAGAGTGATGTTGGGCGTATTTACACACCTAAAGCACCATAATTTACCCATATTTTAGCTATGTTTTAAGGATAAAATATATAATTCCTACACTTTTAGTCCATTTTCCTGTAAGTGAGCTAACCAACGTGATTAGCATGTTTTCAGGTATTAATGATGAAGATTTCAGCACTTTGTGGACCTTTGGGCAGCAAAGAAAACTTCACGTAAGAAGAAAGGCAGCTTTTGGAAACTTGACTAAATGTGTTGCATGGAAAATCTGTCCCGGGAAAAATCAATATTTCTTAATACTTAGGGGTGCAGCAGTAACCCAGTAGGACTAGGACAAGGACAAAAACCCTATTTCAGTAGGACAAGGATAAAAACCCTATTTCACTAGGACTAGGACAAGGATGTTATAAAAACCCTATTTGCTGAATTTTTCAGCATTCATTCTATTTTTCTATTCAATTCTATTTTTCTTTTATTCGACATTTAGTACTATTCACGTTACTTAATGACAGAGAAAGAACGGCTCTTGTGACCAACGTGAGATCGTTCAAGCTTTGGTACAATGATGATGTTTATTGTGATCTCCGTTGCACTCATGAGTTGCTAAACTTCTCTGTTAGGGTTATGGAAGCCTTATGAGATACAATCTATTACTATGAGTTTGTGAATTCTTGATATGTATGCTACTTATATCATTACTCTCTTCATCTTAATTAAATTCTTGTGGTTGCAAACATATAGAATACGCCAGTATACCATTAACTTGTTCGAGAGAAAAGTTACATGTTTGGAAAAGAGAGTGTGACAAAGAAATAGGGCTACCAACCCCTATTTACACGTTAGTGTCGTAACTGGATTAACCTCATGGAGAGTTAGTACCATTAGTATACACTTTAAGCTCGAGATAGTTAAAGTGAAATAATCCTTGATGGTCGAGAGACACTAGGATTTACCAGTAGAATACGAATCTCTATAAGTGCATGCATGTTTAAATTCCGCATAACTCATAGTTAATAGATACGTAGAACTCATAAGGTGGACATAACCCTAACTTATACTTCTCATTGATTAAATCTTACTAAAACCCAGCATTAATTCGTTAATTTGTTACTCATTATTCACGCCACAAGAAAATCCCCCCTTTCCGTAGAATTTTCACCAACAGTCTACAAATAGTTGCATACTTAGTGACTGAGTATTCCTTGTGGAATTCGACACCCAACCCAATTGGGTTCTATATTTGACAGCGACCGCTTACACTCTTACGAGAGTTGTAGCTTGAGCGTTATCAAATTTTGGCGCCGTTGCCGGGGAATACGGTTGTGTACTAAGTTTGTGATAGTTACTAGACCTTTTGGTCAAAGATTCTTGTATTTTACTTTTATTCGTTGTTTTTGTTTTATTCAGGTTTTATTCAGTGCATGCCGAATACTCGAAGTTCTGGTCAACCATTATTACCCATAAACCCTGAACCACAACTTATTGGCAGATTGGAGGCGCAACGTGACATTGAAAGAAGGGTTGCTCAACAGGAGCAGGCCAGATTAGCAGCGTTGGCCGCTGCTCAAGTATATCAACAGAATATTGATAACCCAAGGCAAGCAGCAAATCCTGATGATGAAGGCCTGGGTGATGATGAGTTACTAAACCCTAGGGGTGATGCTGAGGTGGTGACACCTGCGAACAGAGGAGATCGTCAAGCTAGATTGAGGCCGGAACGCCGGGCTGTACAGTTTCCGTTTGATGATGATGATGATGACGATCTGGATAGAGCTGGTGCCACAAGGGCTATTATTCCTCCACCCTTGGCACCTGGAGCCAAGTTCAATATCACTACCACCATGATTCAATTATTACAGCTCAAGGGGTTATTTAGTGGACTTGCAGGCGATGATCCAAATATGCATCTGATCAATTTTATATCTACATGCAAGTCATTCGACAACCCAGGCATTGGACAGAATGTAATTCGGCTGCATTTGTTTCCATTGTCTCTATCTGGGGAGGCAACTCTATGGTTGAATGGGCTAACTCCTGATTCGATTACTAATTGGAGACAATTAAAAGATGCTTTCCTAGAAAGATTCTTTCCGCCATCCAAGAGAGAACAGTTGAGAGATGATATCAGCAATTTTTGACAGCTTCCAACTGAAGCTCTCCACGAAACATGGGAGAGGTTCAAGAAGAAGCTTATGAGGTGCCCAAATCATCATATGACCAATGTAAACTTGATGGAGATATTATACAGGTCATTAAATTTTGTGACTAATCCAGTGGTTGATAATGCTGCAAGAGGGTCATTCATGGACCTTACTTTTATTCAGGAAAGTGATATGCTAGACCGTATGACAAAGCAGAGTAGAGCTTGGCATACCAGGGATTCTGAGGCAGCAAGCTCTACTATATCTATTGGCATGACTGCAGAACAAAGGCAAAGAGAGGAAGAACATGATCAAGATATGGCGCATATAAAAATGCAGATGGATCTTCTTACCAAGCACTTATTATCAGGGAAGACCGAAAAGGTTAAAGCCGTTGCATCAAAGGGAAGAGATGAATCTGATTCTGAGGAAGAAGCTAACTACTTGAATAATCAGGGGGGTTTCCGAGGCAATGCCCAAGGAAACCAAGGTCGGAACTATTATGATAAATCGGGAAACAAGGACCGTGATCAAGGTAGTTGGAAGAACAAGACTGACAGGAGTGGTTTGTATATTCCTCCTAGAAATCGTGAGGCCGCGACATCTGGATTGGGGAAGATGTCCATAGAAGATATGATGACAAAGTTGTTGAAACGAGTGGAGGCAACCAACACAGGAGTGACTGAGGTAGTAAATGATTTGTCCTCAATGAAGCAGTTGGTTGATTCGCATTCCACTGCAATAAAACAACTGGAACAACAAATGAGTCAATTATCGGCGGCATTCAACCAACGAAAGCCCGACACCTTACCTAGCAACACCATGCAAAATCCAAGGAATGATGGAACATGTATGGCTATTACTACCCGAAGTGGTAAAGTATTGGAAAATCCATCCAAAGGCAAGCAGGTGGTTGATGACATAACGAAGAATGTTCTTGATACAGAGTTTGAAGATGTCGTAGAAGCTGAAGTGAGTGCTCATGATGTTACACCTAGACGTCACCAACCTGAAAAGAGTGATAATTGGAAGCAAGATAAAAAGGAAGTGGTGGAGAAAATGATTCCTCTTCCACCACCACCTTTTCCTCAGAGACTGAAGAAGCAGGACGATGACACTTCTGAAAAGGTTGATAATTGAAAGCAAGATAAAGAGGAAGTGGTGGAGAAAATGATTCCCCTTCCACCACCACCTTTTCCGCAGAGACTGAAGAAGAAGGTTGACGATACCAGGTTCAGTAAATTCATGACTATGTTGAACCAGCTGACTATTAGTGTTCCTTTGGTGGAGGCGCTGGAACAGATGCCTGGGTACGCTAAATTCATGAAGGACCTTTTGACAAAGAAGCGGGCAGTAAGCTATGAGCTAGCAGATAATGTTCATCACTGCAGTGCAATTGCAATGAGATCTTTAGTACAGAAGAAGGCAGATCTTAGTGCTTTCACTATTCGTTGCACGATTTGATCGTTGGATTTTGCTAAGGCATTATGCGATTTGGGGGGCTAGCATTAATTTGATGCCGCTATCCGTGTATAGAAAGTTGGGGTTGGGTGACCCTACACCAACCAATATGCGGCTCGTGATGGAAGATAGGTTGGTAAAACGACCTGTGGGTATCTTGAATGATGTGTTGGTGAAGGTTTCCCCCTTCATCTTTCCTGCAGACTTTGTTATTTTGGATTGCGAGGTGGATTCTGAAGTTCCCATAATCTTGGGACGCCCTTTCCACGCAACTGGAAGTGTGCTTATTGACTTAAGAGCTAATGAGCTTTTATTTCGCTTGAATGACGAAGTGGTCCGTTTTGATGTATGCAAAGCAATGAAGCAACCCAGCGATATGAATGTGTTCTCTGTAGATGATATTCATTATGAGGATGAGAAAGAATTATCTATAGAGAAGAAGCTTACTGTTGAGTCAATATCTGATGTTCTTTCGAATTGTGAGCATGAGTATGTTGAAGAATATGAAGAAACCATTTGTGCTCTAACAGGAATAAAGTCCTATTCTCATGGCCCTAAGAAGCTGGACCTTAATCTTATGAATCGACCTTCACCAATAGTGAAGATTTCCATTGAAGAGCCACCAGTACTAGAATCGGAAGAGCTCCCCAGTCACCTAAGGTATGCGTTCTTGGAAAGTAGAAATACACTTTCGGTGAGTATTGCGGCCGATTTAGATGAACAACAAGTAGAGGCTCTCATCTCTGCTCTAAAGAGGTACAAGAGAGCTATTAGTTGGGCTATTGATGATATAATTGGCATCCCACCTGGGACATGTATGCACAAGAGTCATCTCAAAGAAGATTGCATGCCTACAAGTAAGCATCAGCGTCGTCTGAATCCATTCAGAAAATGATGCACCATCTATCTCGATGAAGTCTAAGTAATCGAGATAGCCATGTCGTGCCGCGATAATAAATCAAGTATGTGGTGGGAGGCAACCCATCATTTTAAATAATTTTGTTTTACTAGGAAGTTGTTTTTGTAGTTGAGCCACGACCAAAACTAAGGCGCTTGGTGGGAGGCAACCTATCTTTCTGATCATTTTTGTTATTTTTGAGTAAGGTAAGTGAAAGACGTATAAAGGAGGAGATTGGACTTAAATTTTGATTTGGAAAGGTGCCATGTTAAAGGTGGTAAGTTAGGAATGAAGGAGTAAAGGCAATATACAAGGCAAGGCCTATGTAAATCTAGGCAACGAACAAGGCAAGGCCTATGCTATGGCCTAAGCTCTCTGAATCTACAATGCCATAGCATAGGCCGCCTATGCCCAACTATGCCATAGCATAGGTGCCGCCTATGCCAATGCCTTTGGTCTCTGAATCTACAATGCCATAGCATAGGCGCCGCATATGCCCAACAATGCTATAGCATAGGCACCGCCTATGCCAAAGCCTTTGGTCTCGGATTCTACAATGCCATAGCATAGGCGGCGCCTATGCCCAACAATGCCATAGCATAAGCGGCGCCTATGCCAAAGCCATTTGTCTCTGAATCTAGAATGCTATAGAATAGGCGCCGCCTATGCCCAACAATTCCATAGCATAGGCGCCGCCTATGCTCAACTAGGCTTTGCAAAAGGTGCCGCCTATGCCAAGCATAGGCAAAGCATTAAGCGCCGCCTATGCTCACTTTTTGGTCTCCTAATCCGATTCCAAATGGGTCAAAAAATGACCCAAGCTTGTCCTATAAATAGAACCTTAGTCTTAGAATAAAATTTCATTGCAAACTCAACCTAAGCACCGCCTAACTCTCCAAAATCTCTCAAAAATTTTCTTTTTGCCCTTCTAACTTTGCAAGAACATCTTTCGAGGACATCAACCAAGTAAGTACTTCTTTGCTATTCTTTTATATTGCGAAAGCATTACAATACTACGCCTATAATTAGTTGTTAAATCTTGAAGTAGTGTTGGTAATTTGAATGTGGTTGATTTGTTGTGATACAACTCAGTGAGTGAAAGAATATGTATGGGTGTTCTAGACTCGGTTCCAACCTGTATTTGATTTTGATACACTGTTATACTTTTGTAGAATCGACATGGTTAAGATAATGGCATAATCTTTTAACTTGAAAGCTTGCATGTTTGAATAACCCGTCCATCGAGATGAAGAGCATGATATGTTTCTATTATTTCTATACCATAAACTTGATTCAATCTCTACGTGGTTGTCTTGTTCCAAAAGTGCATTAATCCAAATCATAAAGTATGGTCAAGATTACATGACATAGAGTTGAAAAGGACAGTTAGAGACAACATGAAAGTATGATTGTGCTAAAATGTATTGTTGGAACATATCACCTATACATATATCGTTGAAGTCTGAGTACTCAATAACGTTCACTTAATTTGTTTGTACAAACAAATTAAGTGTGGGGTGGTGCCACTATTGTTGTGTGTCGATCAAATCGTCTGAGATAAGCTAACATGATTTTATTTTTATCTCAGGTAGAATCGCACCTAAAAGTCGACCAGGAAAAGAAAAAGCATCCACCTCACAGAAGGGACAAAAAAGGCGAAGAAAAGAGCAAGTTGAATCCTCCTCGCTGTAAATACATCGCCGCATGTTCGGGATAAAATGGGTCCTTGAGGAGAAAGGAAAGGAGTGGTATAGGAACAACAAAGTGAAAAAATATGTTCATGTGGAGCTGATACAAAAGGAAAGCCTAGCGAACAAACAACCTCGCATTTTAGCCAAGATAACAGTGTTACATCTCGATTTCATTTTCCAAGACATGGGAGAATGCAATCTTGATCTAACGCGAGAGTTTTATGCAAATTGGTCCCCAAAGACTACCGGAAGTGAAGTGAAGATTAGGGGCCAAGTCTTGCAGCTGAATGCTGAGTTCTTCAACACTTTTCTGGGTCTACCAACTATCGATCCATCACCACTCAAAGAGCTTCAACAAAGACCTCCGTACAGGGCAATCAGACACACGCTATGTGGAACAAGGTCAATGCCATGTTGGAGTCGACACAAGGACACCGGTCGGCATAATACCTTCCCATATGCTTCCTTGAACAGAGAAGCATGGATATGGTTGTGAATAGTCCACTCCTGCCTGATTCCAGGGACGCAGTACACAAAGATCATACGAGATAGAGAATGTTTGGTGTACGCATTGATGATGAACATCCCCATCAACATTGGGGAGATTATTTGATCTTCAATGCGTAAGGCTAAGCTGCACCAGAGGTCCCACTTAAGCTTTGGCAATCTGTTGACTGCGATATTGAGGAAAGAGGACATCGAAGAGGAACCTGCAGATCATAAGCTTCCACGCAACCCAAAGAAGGTTGACCTCACAAAGGTGAAAGATGTTGAATCTATGCATAACGTCAACCTGACCACTGCAGAAAGGCATACTCACGATGAAAGCTTCTTCCGCCATTTATATGGCATGACGAGGTTCACCATGATGAGCGGGGGTCATGTTCCAACTGCTGCAGAGCTCCAACAGTTGGATTATGACTACCCCATGAATGAGCATGTGAGGGCTATGTGTGGAGTAGGTGTATATTTTGAGGAACCTCTTGACAATGACATGCCAACCGACGATGATCGTCAAATACCAGACTCAGACGTGGAGGAGAATTATGATGACGACAACTCTGATGATGATTTCGATGCAGGGGGTATGACCCCAGATATAGAGGAGGAGTCCGACTAATCCAGGTTCTTCTTATTTATTTTCCACTGAGGACAGTGTGTCCCGTCTAAGTGTGGGGTGCTGGTATTTGTATGCTGTATTAATTTGCCTACCTACAGTTAGTTATGTTCATTTGTTTGATTTTTAGTAGAAACTTTTGAAAAAAAAATTTCTTTCCTTAAGTTTTTTTTAGATTTTGCATAAAATTGTTCTGATAGGCTGCATGGTATTATGACAAGAGTGTGTGCTAAAATCATTACTATTGAGACGTTTACGCTCTAAGTGTGACTCAAGTGTGTGGTTTAATTCCTTCATTTGTTGGGTCAAGAGTCTATAATGCTCCCAATAAAGTTGACCATGTGCCTTGTGTGTGTGAGGCAATAGTATATTCTGTGTTGTGGCTGATGCAAGAACTTGCCTGGTGTGTGTGTAAAGTGAAATAAAGAGTGCAATTTTAGGAGATAATTTAGACATTTCTTTGGCAACTTGTATTTGTTTACCTTCTTTTTACCTACCCGTGTACATTATCCTAGTTAAACCCCTTTGAGCCTTTAGCTATTTTCTTTGACAGCCTCATATGTAGCCTAATCCATTTTTTTTCAAGACCATAATTTGATCCAAATTCCTAAGTGCTTTAAATTGTAAAGTCATGTGACAAAATTAGAGGAAATTGGGTAAGAGTGATGCCTTAGAGTGTATTGGTACTTGAATTTGTTATGAAAAAGAGTGGCTATCATAGAGGTGTGTTATAAAAAAAAAGAGAAGAAAAGAAAAAGAAATAGAAAAACAAAAACAAAAATTGTGTTTATGATCAAATAAAAAGATAGTTATGTTTGAATGGAAAAATATGTGAAAAGGGGTGGTAGATAAAAGGAAAGTAGAGAAGTTGTTTAAAAGAGAGTATTAACGACATAATGTGATGTATTAAAGCGCTTAGGAACATAGTCACTATTTCTAGCCAAAATAGTCCTACCCGTCCCTTAGCCTACATTACAACCTGTAAAAGACCTATTTGATCCTAAGCTTAGCATTTTGATATTTAGTAGAGCATTATACTAAGGGCAAGCCTATGGTCATCAGTTGCAACATATGAACTCTTTGTGAGAGTGAGAGCAAGGAAAATATGGTACCCATGTTTCGAAAAATGCAAAATTTGTGAGTGATTATGGGTAAGATCTTATGTGAGACACACATGGTTGATGAGTTTTGGGTAGTTTGTGTGATTCTTTGTGCCTTAACTTATGGATACGAATTAACCATCATCACGAGTCTATATTGGAGGTTGAATTGTTTCTAGTAGTTATCAGAAAACTACTCATTGTTAATAATTGCTCTGCCTATCTTGACGAATATTTTGTATTGTTACTGTGAAATCCTAAGTAGATGTTTACATGGACATAATATTTTGTTCGAGGATAAACAAAGCTTTAAGTGTGGGGTGTTGATGTTGGGCGTATTTAAACGCCTAAAGCACCATAATTTACCCATATTTTAGCTAAGTTTTAAGGATAAAATATATAATTCCTGCACTTTTAGTCCATTTTCCTGTAAGTGAGCTAACCAACGTGATTAGCATGTTTTCAGGTATTAATGATGAAGATTTCAGCACTTTGTGGACCTTTGGGCAGCAAAGGAAACTTCACGTAAGAAGGAAGGCAGCTTTTGGAAACTTGAGGACTAAATGTGATGCATGGAAAATCTGTCCCGGGCAAAATAAGTATTTCTTAATACTTAGGGGTGCAGCAGTAACCCAGTAGGACTAGGACAAGGACAAAAACCCTATTTCAGTAGGACAAGGATAAAAACCCTATTTCACTAGGACTAGGACAATGATGTTATAAAAACACTATTTGCTGAATTATTTAGCATTCATTCTATTTTTCTATTCAATTCTATTTTTCTTTTATTCGACATTTAGTACTATTCACGTTACTTTCTGACAGAGAAAGCACGGCTCTTGTGACCAACATGAGATCGTTCAAGCTTTGGTACGATGATGATGTTTATTGTGATCTCCGTTGCACTCATGAGTAGCTAAACTTCTCGGTTAGGGTTATGGAAGCCTTATGAGATACTATCTATTACTATGAGTTTGTGAATTATTGATACGTATGCTACTTATATCATTACTCTCTTCATCTTAATTAAATTCTTGTGGTTGCAAACATATAGAATACGCCAGTATAGCATTAACTTGTTTGAGAGAAAAGTTACATGTTGGAAAAGAGAGTATGACAAGGAAATAGGGCTACCAACCCCTATTTACACGTTAGTGCCATAACTGGATTAACCTCTTGGAGAGTTTGTACCATTAGTATACACTTTAAGCTCGAGAGAGTTAAAGTGAAATAATCATTGATGGTCGAGAGACACTAGGATTTATCAGTAGAATACGAATCTCTATAAGTGCATACATGTTTGAATTCCGCATAACTGATGATAGGCAAATTTACACGCCTAAAGTACTATATTTTACCCATATTTTAGCTAAGTTTTGAGGACAAATTATATAATTCATGCACTTTTAGTCCTTTTCCTGTAATTGAGCTAACAAACGTGATTAGCAAGTTTTCAGGTATAAATGATGCAGATTTCAGCATTTTATGGATAACTTGACACCAAAGAAAGCTTCACGAAAGAAGGAAGGGGTATCTTACACACCAAGGACCAAAAGTGGTGCATCGAAAATCTGTACCGAGCAAAAACAGCAATTCTGAAGACTTTGGGGACTAGCAGCAACTTAGTAGGATTAGGATAATGATACATTAACCTAGTACGATTGGGTTAAGTAATGCATTAGCTTAGTAGGAATAGGATATGGGTATTATAAATACCCTATTTTGCTAGAGATTTTTAATAATTCTCATTCTACTTCTTATTCCACAACTTACAACTCAGATTATAATTCTTCCATTAATTCTACTTTTTATTCTTTTTCTATTCATCTACTCAATTCTTAATTTACACAACAAGAGAAACGTTACTTTGCAAGGGAGTTCACGCCTAAAAATGCCACACCACACCTTATTACACGAGATCATTATTGTGGAATAATAATAATGTCTATTGTGATTTCCTTAGCACTCATGGGTAACTAAACTCCTCTGTTGGGGTTATGGAAGTCTTATGAGATACTATCTAAGGCTATGAGTTTGTGAATTCGTGGCACGTGTATTGCTTATATCATTATTCTCTTCATCTTAATGCAAATTCTTGTGGCTGCAGAAGCATAGAATAACGCCAGTATAGCATTAACTTGTTCGAAAGAAAAGTTATATGTCTGGAAAAGAGATAATGTCAAGGTAATAGGGTCCCATCCCCTATTAAAAAGTTAGTGTCATAACTGGATTAACCTCTTGGAGAATTTGTACCGTTAGATACGCTTTAAGCTCGAAAGAGTTAAAGTGAAATAGTCCTTGTTTAGGTCGAAAGACGCTTCGATTTACCATCGAATACAATTCTCTATAAGCACATACATGTCTGAATTCCGCACAACTCATAGCCAATAGAGACGTACAACTCATAAGGTGGACATAACCCCAACTTCTCAGTTCTCATTGTTTTACATCTTACTAAACATTCTTTCTTTTTCTTTGCTATTTTCTGTTTTTACTTTACTATTTTGATTACATTATTTGCACATTAAAATCCCCTCTTTCACGAGACTTGCACCAAAAGTCTAATAATCTTTGCTTACTTATTGACCAGCTATTCCCTGTGGGATCGATACCCAACCCAGTTGGGTTATATATTTGACAACGACCGCTTTACACTCCTACGAGAGTTGTAGATTGAGCGTTATCAAATTTTGGCTCCGTTGCCGGGGAATACGAGTGTCAATTAAGTTTGTGATAATTACTAGACCCTTTGATAAAAGATTCTCGTACTTTTACTTTTAGTTGTTGTTTTTGTTCTCTGCAGGTTTTTATTCAGTGCATGCCCCATACTCGAAGTTCTGGTCAACCGTTATTACCTATCAATCCTGAACCACAACTTATTGGCAGAATGGAGGCACAATACGAAATTGAAAGGATGGCTGCTCAACAGGGACAGGCGAGACTAGCTTCTCTAGCCGCCGCTCAAGTGCATCAACAGAATATTGATAACCCCGGGCGAGCAATAAATCCTGAATACGAGGACCTAGGTGATGACGAGTTACTAAACCCTAGGCATGCTGCTGAGATCGCAACACCTGCCAACAGAAGAGATAGTCAAGCAAGGTTTAGGCATGAACGCCGACCTGTACAACTATCTTTCAACGATGATGATGATGATCTTGATGGAGCCGGAGCCACAGGAGCCATTATTCCTCCACCATTGGCACCCGGAGCCAAGTTCAACATCACAAGCACCATGATTCAGTTATTGCAACTCAAGGGATTATTTGGTGGACTAGCAGGCGATGATCCGAATATGCATCTCATCAACTTTATTTCTATATGCAAGTCGTTTGACAATCCTGGTGTTGGTCAGAATGCAATTCGATTACGTCTATTTCCATTGTCTCTGTCTGGGGAGGCAACTCTATGGTTGAATGGGCTGACTCCTGATTCTATTACAAATTGGAGGCAATTGAGAGACGCTTTCTTAGAAAGATTCTTTCCGTCATCCAAAAGAGCACAATTGAGAGATGAAATCAACAACTTTCGGCAGCTTCCAACTGAAGCCCTTCATGAAACTTGGGAGAGGTTCAATACGAAGCCAATGCGGTGCCCGAACCATCATATGACTAATGTTTACCTAATGGAGATACTATATAGAGCCTTGAATTCAATAACTAAACCAGTGGTGGATAATGCAGCTGGAGGATGTTTTATGGGCCGCACCTTTGGTCAAGCAAGCAATATGCTAGATTGTATAACGAAGCAAAGTAGAGCTTGGCATACCAGGGATTCTGAGGTAGCAAGCCCCACTTTATCTATTGGCATGACTGCAGACCAAAAGAGAAGAGAAGAAGAACGTGATCAAGATATAGCGCACATGAAAACATAAGTGGATCTTCTTACAAAGCATCTATTATCAGGGAAGACCAAAAAAGTCAAAGATATTACGTCAAAAGGAAGAGACGAATCTGATTCAGAATAAGAGGCCAACTACTTGAACAATCAGGGGGGTTTCCGAGGTAATAACCAAGGAAACCAAGGTCAGAACTATTATGATAAATCTAGAAACAAGGACCAAGGTAGTTGGAAGAACAAGAATGAAAAGAGTGGTTTATACGTTCCCCCAGGAAGACGTGACACCACCATATCTGGTTCCGAAAGCATGGAAGATATGATGACTAAATTGTTGAAAGGAGTGGAAGTAACCAGCGCGGGAGTAATGGAGGTAATGAATGATTTGTCCTCAATGAAGCAATTGGTTGACTCACATTCCACTTCAATCAAGAAAATAGAGCAACAATTAAGCCAACTTTCAGCAGCACTCAATCAAAGAAAGGCTGGCACCTTACCTAGCGACACTGTGCAAAATCCAAGGAATGACAGATCATATATGGCTATTACTACCCAAAGTGGTAAGGTTCTGGAAACTTCATCCAAAGGCAAGCAAGTGGTTGATGATGCAGCAGACATCGATGATAAGGCAAAAGGAGAAGCTGCCGTAGAAACCACCCACGACGTCCATGACGTCACACCGAATATGTTGCAGCCTGAAAAGGCTGAAAAGCAGCCTGAAAAGGCTGAAAAACAGAAGCAAGGGGAGAAGAAAGATGTGGAGAAAACAATTCCATATACACCACCACCTTTTCCTCAAAGATTAAAGAAGATTGGGGATGATACAAAGTTCAACAAATTCATGAATATGTTAAATGAGCTGACCATTAATGTTCCGTTGGTAGAGGCACTAGAACAAATGCCTGTGTATGCAAAATTTATGAAGGATATTTTGACAAAGAAGCGAGAAGCAAGCTATGAGTTGAAGGATACTGTTCATCACTGCAGCGCAATCGCTACCCGATCACTAGTTCAAAAAAAGGCAGACCCTGGTGCCTTCACTATTCCGTGCACGGTTGGATCTATGAATTTTGCTAAGGCATTGTGCGATCTGGTTGCTAGCATCAATTTGATACCACTATCCATCTACAAGAAGTTGGGGTTAGGCGATCCGACACCAACCAATATGAGGCTTGTGATGGCTGATAGGTCGGTAAAACGACCTGTGGGTATCTTGAATGATGTGTTGGTGAAGGTTTCTTCATTCATCTTTCCTGCAGACTTCGTTATTCTGGATTGTGAGGTGGATTCTGAAGTTCCTATAATCTTGGGATGTCCTTTCCTTGCAACAGGAAGTGTGCTTATTGACATGAGAGCTAATGAGCTTTTATTTCGGTTGAATGACGAAGTGGTCCGTTTTGATATATGCAAAGCAATGAAGTATCCCAGCGATATGAATGTGTTCTCTGTAGCTGATGTTGATTATGAGGATAAGAAAGCATTATCTGTAGCAAAACATCTTACTGTTGAGCCATTGTCAGCTGCGCCACTGAATGTTGAGCATGAGGATGATGAAGATTATGAAGAAACTACGTGTGCTCTAACAGAAATAGGGTCCTATTCTCATACTCCTAAATAGACGGACCTTGATCTTAAGAATCAACCATCACCAACAGCGAAGACTTCCATTGAAGAGCCACTAGTGCTAGAATCGAAAGAGCTCCCCAATTATCTAAGGTATGCATTCTTGGGAAATGGAAATACACTTCCGGTGAGTGTTGCGGATGATTTAAGTGAACAGGACGTAGAGGCTCTCATCTCTGCTCTGAAGAGGTACAAGAGAGCCATTGGGTGGTTCATTGATGATATCATTGGGACCCTTCTTGGGATATGTACGCACAAGATTCATCTCGAAGGAGATTACATGGCCACAAGCAAGCATCAGCGTCATCTGAATCCATTCAGAAAATGATGCCCCATCTATCTTGATGAAGTCTAAGTAATCGAGATAGCTATGTCGTGCCGAGACAATAAATCAAGCGCTTGGTGGGAGGCAACCCATCATTTTTAATCGTTTTTGTTGTTTTTGTTTTCCTAGGATTTTGTCGAGCCACGACCAAAACTAAGGCGTTTGATGGGAGGCAACCCATCATTCTAATCCTTTTTGTTGTTTTTGATTGAATGTAGGTGCAAGAGGTATAACGGAGGAGATTGGTTTCAAATTTTGATTTGGAAGTATTGCATGTTGAAGGTGGTAAGTAAGGAATGAAGAAGCAAAAGGCTATGGATTGGGCGTTGCTTATGAAAATATAGGC
Organism: Capsicum baccatum var. pendulum; assembly: GCA_030864225.1. NCBI lineage: Eukaryota > Viridiplantae > Streptophyta > Magnoliopsida > Solanales > Solanaceae > Capsicum > Capsicum baccatum. The sequence continues at coordinate 156,501,612 of CM061558.1, forward strand.
AACGAACAAGGCTAGGCCTATGTAAAACTAGGCCACGAACAAGGCTAGGCCTATACTATGGCCTAAGCTCTCGGAATCTAGTGTGCCATAGCATAGGCGCCGCCCATGCACAAGTATGCCATAGCATAGGTGCCGCCTATGCCAATGCCTTTTGTCTCTGAATCTCATATGCTAAGTGAAAGGCGCCGCCTATGCCTAAGAATGCCATGGCATAGGCGCCGCCTATGCTCAACAATGCTATGCAAAAGGCTCCGCCTATGTCAAGCATAGGCAAAGCAAAAGGCGCCGCATATGGTCACTTCTTGTCTCCAAAAACGATTTTAAAAGGGTCAAAACCCGACCCAACCTTCCCCTATAAATAAGAGACTTAGTATTAAACCAAAAACACATTGGAAACCTAGCATAAGCGCCACCTATAGTCTCCAAATCCTCTCCAAAATTTTCTTTTTTGTCTTTTACTTCACAAGAACATCATCCAAAGGCATCAATCAAGTAAGTACTTCTTTGTTCTTCATTTATATTTCGTAAGTACTACACTACTACACATATTATGAATCGCTAAATCTTGAAGTAGTATTGGTGATTTGAATGTGATTGATGTGTTGTGATACAACTAAGTGAGTGAAAGAATACGTAAGAATGATCTTACAATGTTTCCAACTTTAATTTGATTTTGATGCACTGCCATACTTTTGCGGAATTAACATAGTCAAGAAAATTGCATAATCTTATCAATAGAAATCTTACATGTTGGAATGACTTGTTTATCGAGATAAGAATTATGGTTGACTACCAACATATGAGGTTGCGATTATTTCTAGATGCTATACCTTGATTCAATCTCTATGTAGTAGTCTTGATATATCAAACATGAAAGTATTGCCAAGATTACAAGAAGTATGACTGCACTTATTTTATTGTTGGAATATAGCGCCTAAAACGTATATTGATGAAGTCTGAGTAATCGCCAACTTTCACTTCACTAGTCTGTACCAACAAACTAAGTGTGGGGTGGTGCCACTACTGCTTGTTTGTTGATTGTATCCACCGAGATGATGCTAACATGACTATTCTTTTAATCTCAGGTACAATGGCACCCAAAGCAAGACAAGGCAAAGATAAAGCAACCACTTCACAAAAAGGCAAGAAAAGAGGACGCAAAGAGCAAGGAGAGTCCTCCTCGATGCAAGTACCACGCTGCATATTTGGAATTAAATGGGTTTTAGAGGAGGAAGCAAAGGAATGTTATAGGAACAACAAAGAGAAGAAATATGTTCATGTGGACTTGATAAACAAGGAAAGCCTAGCAAAGAAAGAACCGCGTATGTTGGCCAAGATCATGGCGTTACATCTTGATTTCATCTTCCGAGACATGGGAGAATGCAATCTCGATTTAACAAGAGAATTCTATGCCAACTGGTCACCGAAAACCACAGGAAGCGAGGGCAAGATTCGGGGCCAAGTTTTACAACTCAATGTAGATTTCTTCAACTCCTTTCTTGGCTTGCCTGCTGTTGATCCATCACCATTCAAAGAGCTATATAGTAGACCTCCATACAGAGCCATTCAACACACACTCTGTGGAACAAGATCCATGGCACGATGGAGCAGACACAAGGACACCGGTCGACACAACACCTTCCCATATGCTCCTTTGAATAGGGAAGCAAGGATATGGTTGCGCATAGTCAAATCTTGCCTAATTCTAGGGACCCAGTACACCAAGATAACACGAGATAGAGTGTTCTTGGTATACACATTTATGATGAATGTCCCTATCAACATTGGGGTAATTATTCAATCTACAATATGGAAGGCTAGGCTACACAAGCGGTCCCACTTCAGCTTTGGCAACCTGTTGACTACAATACTAATGAAGGAAGACATCGAAGAGGAACCGGCTGATCATAAACTCCCACACAACCCAAAGAAGGTTGACCTCACGAAGGTTAAAGATACTGAAATCACGCATGGCGTCAACCTTACCACTTCAGAAAGGCATGCTCAGGATGAGAGTTTCTTTCGCCATCTTTATGGCATGACTCAGTTTACAATGATGAGCGGAGGTCGTGTTTGAACTGCTACAGAGCTCCAACAGCTGGATCATGACTATCCAATAAATGTACATGCAAGGGAGATGTGTGGAGTAGGTACATATTTTGAGGAACCTCTTGATGATGATGTGCCAACCGATGATGATCGATGAATGCCAGACTCCGACGTGGAGGAGAATTTTGATGACGACGACTCCTATGATGATTCCGATGAAGGGGGTATGACTCCCGACATAGAGGAGGAGTCCGACTAACCAGGTTCTTCTTATTTATTTTCCACTGAGGACAGTGTGTCCCGTCTAAGTGTGGGGTGCTGGTATTTGCATGCTATACTTCTTTATCTGCATTTGCATTTATGTTTGTTTTGTTTCTCTTTTTAGTAGTTAATTTTTTAGTTAATTTTTTTTTAAACTTAACTTCGCATGAAATTATTCTAATAGGCAGCATGAGATTATAACAAGAGTTTGTGCTAAAATCATGACTATTGAGATGTTTAGGCTCTAATTATGACTCACTATGTGATATTGTGTTGTTCAATTCCTTCATATGTTGGGTCAAGAGTCTATGCTACTCCCAATAAAGTTGATCATGTGCCTTGTGTGTGTGAGGATATAGTATATTCTGTGTTTGTGGCTGATGCTAGAACTTGCCTGGTATGTATGTAAAGCGAAATAAAGAGTGTGAGTTTAGGAGATGATTTAGGCATTTCTTTGGCAACCTATGATTGTTTACCTTCGTTTTATCTACCCATGGGCATCATCCTAGATAACCCCCTTTGAGCCTTTAGCCTATTTTCTTTGACAGCCTCATATGTAAACCTAATCCATTTTTTTTCAAGACCATAATTTGATCCAAATTCCTAAGTGCTTTAAAGTATAAAGTCATGTGACAAAATAAGAGGAAATTGGGTGAGTAGTAAGCCTTAGAATGTATTGGTGCTTGAATTTGTTATGAAAAATAATTGTTATCATAAGAGGTGTGTTATGAAAACAAAAAGGAAAAGAAAAATAAAAAGTTAATTCTGTTCAAAATTGAATAACAAAAGAGGTGAGAAGGGGTGGTATATTAAAAGAAAGTAGAAAGGTTGTTTGAAAGAAAGTGTTAATGTCATAATGTGATGTATTAAAGCACTTCGGAACATAGTCACTATTTCTGGCCAAAATAGTCCTACCCGTCCCTTAGCCTACATTACAACCTGTAAAAGACCTATTTGAAACTAAGTTTAGCATTCTGATATTTAGTGGAGCATCACACTAAGGGCAAGCCTATGGTCATCAGTTGCAACATATGAATTCTTTATGAGAGTGAGAGCAAGGATAATCTTACACCCATGTTCGAAATATATACAATACTTGTGAGTGATTATGGGTGATACCTTATGTGAGACACACATGGTTGATGAGTTTTGGGTAGTCGTGTATGATTCTTTGTGCCTTAACTTGTGGATACGAATTAACCATCATCACGAGTCTATATTAGAGGTTGAATTGTTTCTACTAATGATCAGAAAACTACTCTTTGTTAATGATTAACGTGCTTGTCTTGATGAATATTTTGTGTTGTTACTGTGAAATCCCAAGTAAATGTTTAGATGGACATGATAGTTTGTTTGAGGACAAACAAAGCCTTAAGTGTGGGGTGTTGATGATAGGTGAATTTACACGCCTAAAGTACTATATTTTACCCATATTTTAGCTAAGTTTTGAGGACAAATTATATAATTCATGCACTTTTAGTCCTTTTTCCTGTAATTGAGCTAACAAACGTGATTAGCAAGTTTTCAGGTATAAATGATGCAGATTTCAGCATTTTATGGATAACTTTACACCAAAGAAAGCTTCACAAAAGAAGGAAGGGGAATCTTACACGCCAAGGTCCAAAAGTGGCGCATAGAAAATCTGTCCCGGGCAAAAACAGCAATTCTGAAGACTTTGGGGTCTAGCAGTAACTTAGTAGGATTAGGATAATGATACATTAACCTAGTAGGATTGGGTTAAGTAATGCATTAGCGTAGTAGGAATAGGATATGCGTATTATAAATACCCTATTTTGCTAGAGATTTTTAATAATTCTCATTCTACTTCTTATTCCACAACTTACAACTCAGATTATAATTCTTCCATTAATTCTACTTTTTATTCTTCTTCTATTCATCTACTCAATTCTTAATTTACACAACAAGAGAAACATTACTTTGCAAGGGAGTTCACGCCTAAAAACGCCACACCACACCTTATTACACGTGATCTTTATTGTGGTATAATAATAATGTCTATTGTGATTTCCTTAGCACTCATGGGTAACTAAACTCCTCTGTTGGGGTTATGGAAGCCTTATGAGATACTATCTAAGGCTATACGTTTGTGAATTCGTGACACGTGTATTGCTTATATCATTATTCTCTTCATCTTAATGCAAATTATTGTGGCTGCAGACGCATAGAATAACGCCAGTATAGCATTAACTTGTTTGAAAGAAAAGTTATATGTCTGGAAAAGAGATAATGTCAAGGTAATAGGGTCCCATCCCCTATTAAACAGTTATTGCCGTAACTGGATTAACCTCTTGGAGAATTTGTACCGTTAGATACGCTTTAAGCTCGAAAGAGTTAAAGTGAAATAGTCCTTGTTTAGGTTGAAAGACGCTTGGATTTACCATCGAATACAATTCTCTATAAGCACATACATGTCTGAATTCCGCACAACTCATAGCCAATAGAGACGTACAACTCATAAGGTGGATATAACCCCAACTTCTCAATTCTCATTGTTTTACATCTTACTAAACATTCTTTCTTTTTACTTTGCTATTTTCTGTTTTTACTTTACTATTTTGATTACATTATTTGCACATTAAAATCCTCCCTTTCAAGAGACTTGCACCAAAAGTCTAATAATCTTTGCTTACTTATTGACCGGCTATTCCCTGTGGGATCGATACCCAACCCAGTTGGGTTATATATTTGACAACGACCGCTTTACACTCCTACGAGAGCTATAGATTGAGTGTTATCAATAACTCTTAGTTAATAGATACGTAGAACTCATAAGGTGGACATAACCCTAACTTATACTTCCCATTGATTAAATCTTACTAAAACCCAGCATTCATTCGTTACTTTGTTACTCATTATTCACGCCACAAGAAAATCCCTCCTTTCCATAGAATTTTTGACCAATAGTCTACTAATAGTTGCATACTTAGTGATCGAGTATTCTCTGTGGGATTCGACACCCAACCCAGTTGGGTTCTATATTTGACAGCGACCGCTTACACTCTTACGAGGGCTGTAGTTTGAGCGTTATCAGAGAGTTGTATGGTAGATAGTGTGTGATGTCCAACATTATATATATGGTACGAATGGTGGGTACCACTCGTATGTTTTGTGTATGAGTTAAAGAGGGGGGAGTCATACCCTCCTGCAGTGATTATTACAAATTTACATTGGAGGTATTCTAAACATTCCCCTCTTAACCTATTTTGACCCCATAACTGTAAAAACTTTTGGGACATTATTTACCCTATTATTATCAATCAAAAACACTTTAAACACCTTCTAATCTCTCTTAAGCTCTTGGGTTAAGAAAAGGCTAGAATTTCCTTCAAGGGGGTCAATTGAGGCTCTCAAGGGTTGTTTCTCTCATTCATCTAGCATGTTACTCTCTTATCATTGTTAGTTCATTTAAATTTATGTTTTAATGTATAGGTTTGATGATTTAATTATGGTTATTGTTTGGTTTTGAATTATATGTTGCGGTTTTGGTGGTAAATGGTTGGATATTGTTTTCCCATGCTTTACTTATGGTTTTCATATTATAATTGTGGTATGAACATGTGGATGCATGGGAATAGTCAATTAGTACTTGGTTTTGGTTTTGGAAACTATATGCCCTCAACATGTTTGTTAAAATGCCTATGAAAATATTTTTGTCACAGTTTGACTTTTATTGAAACTAATGCATTGCATAACATGGTAATGGTACCTAAATTGGTTTAAATTGTTTTAAATGATTTTCTAAGTCCTTGGTCGCCATGGTTTTTGTAAAATTGAAATCATTGGGTACATGGGAATCCCCTAAGTGTTGGATAATGACATTGCTTGGAAGCTATGATCGGTATGACGATACCACTCTATAAAGCCTTGGTTAATAACTTCTGGAATTGGTTGTTGGATATGTGCTAATGGTTTTAATTGAGCAATAATGGCGGGTTTTGATAGATAACCGTAAATGTGTGAGTCCAATGGACGGATACTGGAAACTCATGTTTGACTACATGATGGTTAGTCATGGTGACCATATACTCGTGGGGTACACAAGAATCCCCTAAGTTATACTTGTACATATGTATCATGGGGGGTGAAGGGTACACGGGAATCCTCGGCCCCTTTGATAACTCTAGTTCGTGCGTCTACACACACTGAGGTTCATTCAGGGGGTAACACTGGACCCATATGTCCCATGGGTGGATTATAATGGCAAAGCTACACAAACCCAGGTTAAAGGTTTTAAATGATTGCTAAACCCGGTTCCCTTTCCCGGCATAGATTTTATATATGTGTGATTACATATGGTTAATTACTTGGTTTTAAATGTTGGTATTATTTTAACCTTACTCTTGAGTGTATTCTATCATTCACTCACTAACCCTTCTTCGAGAGCTATATCCCCAGGCGACATAGGAATCATCCATACTCCTGCTCAGTAACTGGATTTGGGGACAAATTTAAGTCGGATTTAAGTGGTGAGCTTCCATATTCTGGAAGGCTCCATTTCATGATGGACTTCTCTACATACTTTTGTTATTTTTTAGACTTTTGTTTTTGGCTACGGTTGGGGGCATGTCCCGACCAGATGTTGTTTTGGTTTTTGATAGAGGCTTTGTGAGACTACTTTGGGTTGGCATTGTGATATCGCTAGTGGTGTCAACCTTGGTATTGGGGATGACATCATTTGACCATATTTGATTTATGATTGTTCCATCTTGTTATGTTATATAATCAAAATTAATCCTCCGACATCGGGTGTAGGTTGGTTATGGTTGGTTATTGAGGGTGGTCTCCAGTCCCAATTGATCTTGAGGCATCCGACACGACTAAGCCCTGGTTTGGTTGGTGTCAAATCAATATGAGTGCCTTTGTCAATATTCTCTTAAAGTTCTCAAACGTTCTTTGATAGTCAACTCCAAATTCAAATTTTATCTCTTTCTCCAATAGCTTGCACATGTGACTTGCTATCTTTAAGAAGTCTTTGATAAATCTCCTGTAAAACCCCGCATGACCAAGGAAACTTCTCATACCTTTTACTAAGACAAGTGGTGGAAGCTTCTCAAACACCTCAATTTTTGCTTTATCAATTTCCAACCCTTTTTGTGAAAATTTATAGCAAAAGAATGTACCTTCCTTGACAAAACATTTCTCCCAGTTCAATTCCAGATTAGTTTCCTCACATCAAGCCAAGATACTGTTTAAATTCTTCAAACAACCATCAAACTAGTTACTAAATACAGAAAAACTGTCCTTAAATACCTCGACAAAATCCTCCACCATGTCATAGAATATGACTATCATATACCTTTAGAAAGTTGCATGTGCATTGCACAATCCAAAGGGCATACGTCTAAAATCATAAGTTCCGTATGGACAGGTAAATATTGTATTCTCCTGGTCTTCTAACACTATGTCTATCTTATTGTAGCTAGAATAGCTAGCATGGAAGCAGTAGTAATCTTGCCCAGTAAAACTGTCAATAAATGGGATGGGATAATGATCCTTTCGGGTGGCCTCATTGAGCTTTATATAGTCCCTTCATATCCTCTACCCAGTCACAGTATGAGTTGGGATCAATGTATTATTATTGTTTGTCACCACTATCATTTCTCCCTTTTTGGGACACACTGCATAGGACTAACCCATTTGCTATCTGATATAGGATAAACTATCCCTGCGTCGAGCTACTTAATCACTACTTTTTTGACCACCTTTTTTATCTATGTATTTAATCATCATCAATGTTGAATACTCGACTTGTGATCTTCTTCCATCGATATCTTGTGCATACAGAAAGTAGGTTTAATTTCTTGGATGTCCGACATTTACCATTCAATTACCCTTTTTAGTGTTTTAAGTACTGTTAATGCTTCCTTCACCTGTACATCAGATAAACCTGCAGAGAGATTTACATGCAAAGTACCATCATCACTAAGGAAATCATATTTAAGATAAGATGACGGAGACTTAAGCTCTAACTTTTGTGCTTCCTCAATAAATTCCCTAGCAGAGGGACCAAGAGGTCTACTCAAAAGCTCAAATTATGTCTTTACAGTAATGACACTTGATACATCAAGGTTCTAAACTATTTCAAAGGATTTAACATCACAAAAATAACATATCCCACTAATGCTCGATCCAGTGAGTCCTTGGATGTAATAAGATGGAACTCAAATCAAGGTCTATGACTATAATGGCAGGCAATTCTTTATATATTGTTGGAAGCTTTTCTTCCTTATACACGTCAAATACCTTGACCTTATCATGAGCTTTCATTGTTAACTGTCCTACAACTACATTAATAAAAGGCCTTCCAATAGTTAAAAAGGGACATCCCAAAATAAATGAGACTTCCATATCAACATCAAAATCTAGAATAATGAAGTCAATTAGAAATATGAGCTAACCTACTTGAACTAGCACATCTTCAATAATCCCATCTAGTATGGAAAGGGAAAAGTCCGCTAGTTATAGAACCACTGTAATAGGTCTTGAGCTGCCTCACCCCAAGGTCATATAAGCCTCAAGCAAAAACAAATTGCCTAATAGTGATTTGAATGGTAAAACTGCCTCGATCATTAAGTTTTGCGGGAAAATTATTTTTTATTCTTGATGTGCAGTCCTCAGTAAGTGCAACCGTTGTATAATCAGTCAAAGTGTTCTTATATTCAACAATATCTTTGATCTACTTAGCATACATTGGAACACCCTAAAACACATTAATAAGAGGAAGGTTAATGTGAACCTAATTCATCATATCAATAAACTTTTGGTATCAAGTCTCCTCCTTCTACTTCCTTAGACTTTGTGGGAATGGTGGAGGTGGATTTACACTTTCCACCTTAGTTTTAGGGATCTGCACTTTTTCCTTCACAACCTTTTTTCATACTTTTCTTTATATCCATAAACAGCTTTGTAAGTCACCTGCTTAGGTTCTAACTCCTTCAGTTGAAGCCCACTCCAAGTAGACACTGAATTCACATGTTTTTGAAATTAGATTAGTATCACTAGGTAAACCTCCTTGAGGACTAGTATTTTATGCCCCTTCATGCTAGCCTATCAGAACCTCTAAGGTTTTCATAGCCATCTACTGGTTCTTCATATCTAAACCAACTGTTGTTGAGGTGCCATAATTTATTTCAGCATATCTTCTATATTACTTGACTGAGTAGTGGCTCAATTTTCTTGAGTATGCTATTGTTGATTCTAAATTCTTGGCCTATGATATTGCTTTGTATTTTGTCCATGATTTCCACCCCATAAGAAGTTGGAGTGATTTTGCCAGTTAGCATTGTGAGTATTCCTATAATTTTGATTTCCTTGGAAATTAGCATTACCCATATAATTAAGAGACTCTTGATTGGTTGCATAAGCATATGTTGTATTGTCACAATTACCGCAGACCTTACACCAAGTGTGAGCCTGATGTATAGTATTTGTTGTTGCTGGTATGATTCCTATTGCTAAACTGCATAGTTATCTGGTTCTATAATGAAGAAATTTGTGTTGCTATAGCCAACAACTAATCTACCTCTCGCACTGCTGCAACCTTCTTTGGAGCGCTCCTTATTTTACCTGCATTCCACTCAAGATTCCCCTATGAAATCTGATTCAGTAGTCTGTACAATTCATCATAAATCTTTTCTAGTTCCTATCCACCCGCAACTGAATCCAGGAGAATCTTAGTATTTTGATCGAGACTATCAATAAATTTGTGCACCAACACATCATTGGTATGATGATGGTGTGGACAATGTTGTAGCATAGACTAAAATTTTTCCCAAGCTTGATATAAATTCTATCTATCTCTTTGCCTAAATCTTAGATTTTTGCTTGTCAACCATACGGTCTTTCTAGAACGGATGAACCAAATAAGAAATTTATGAGCTAAGACATCCCAAGAAGTGATGGAGTTTGGTGTCTCCGCCTTCAACTACCTCTTTTCTTCCCCCAAAAGAGAAAAAGGGAAAAAAAGTCAATCTGACATAATCAATAGATATCCCAATGGGAATGTAAGTATCATTGATCTGAAGGAAGTTCTATATATGCTACAAGAAGTCCTCATGAGTTAAACCAGTGAATTTATTATTCGTTTGCAAGAGTTGCACAATGTTTTGTTCCAGTTAGAACCAACCACTTATATCTGGTTTGTAGATTCTAATAGTAGCATTGTTCGCAAATGGGATTGCCACTTCTCAAATAGGCTTAGCCGCTGGTGCATTAGCAAGAGCAATATTTGTTGGATCTTCCATAGTTAATTAATGAATTGGATGCTGGATTGTTGCTTCTCTCTTCACTAATGAAATACTCGATCAGGTTCCAAGTATGGCTCAACAAATTCTCTTTCCCTTACTAGTCCAATACGTCAATTTGCCTGCAAAATTCAGGCTCTAAGATCAAGTTGTTAACACTCAAATCTTATTATAAAAATAAAAATTTATAGAATTACTAATTACTTGAGTCCCCAACAATGGTGCCAAAACCTTGTTGCGGTCTATCGTACATGCAAGTGTATCTGATCGAACAAGTAATATAGTGACTCGAAAAATTGGATTTCGAACCCACAAGGAGTACTTGTTTAAAATTCACTTAATTTTAGTTTCGACAATATTATATTCAAGTGTTATGAAGTATCAAAGTTTTTGTGAAATTTTAGTAACTAAATAAATAATAAGCGAATAATAAAGTGTGACAGTGGCAATGTTAGCAAAGATGTATACAATAAGAGGGGAAATACATGGGCTAAGGCACTTGCTATAATCAAGTAAATCACTATCTATATCGCTGGTCGTGTTTGTTATCGGGTTGTTGATTCGCAGGGTTAATATTATGACTATGGTCTTTCGAGACTCTAATCTTTTACCTAAAAGGACATCACAACTACATAGTTGAGCAGGGATGCGATGGTCCATTTTAGATGTTTTAAGTTATCTTCTTGTAATTGAACCAAACAAGGTGATCTAGGTATATATCTATCCTAGATGTTACTTCAAATCCTTCTGTATTTGGAAGAATAAGAACATGCTCCTTAAACCCTTCATTCTATCCTAATGTTCCTCTTTTCTGGTTCAAAAGAGAATTAAACATATAGTTCAATGGTGGCCAACCATTAAAATAGTAAGAGCAAGAGAAGAAGAACACCCCATGCAATAAACCAATGTTTAACCAACTTGAAGAATATTGAAGTACTATCATGCGTTTGGACTTGACCCTAGTTTAAGGGAATTTAGCCACTCATGTTCAAAATCAACCTCAAAGAAATATAAATAGTAATACAAAATTCAAAGTAGAAAGTTGAATAATAAAGAACCCTAACAAAGCCCTTCTAAGTATTTTTCTTTTCTATTCTGTATGCCAAATATAGTAATTTAACATCACAAGTGTTCCTTTATTGCAGGGATGAACTACATGTTTGTAACATATCAACATGCCACACTCTTATCGCAGACGATAAGTGGCGTGGCACACCATTACCGTAGAAGCATACTAGAATCAGCCAATTAACTTTTACAAAGCCTTTTGGAACACCTTTATCATGGAGGATAAGTGACAAGGCATGCCAATATCGGATATGCTCACTATAAAATTCCATTAGCTTTTACCCCACAAATATCCCATGGCCTTATCACAAAAGCTACGGTCTATGGCATGCTGGTATGTTAATTTATGCATACCCAGACTTAGTGTGTACTTGTTCTCTTTTTTCCTTAATCTCTTTCTTTACAAGCTTTTTTCACCTCTTCTTATGCTCAGTGTACTGCTCCTAGTGCTTTCCATGATCCATATTCTTTGTATTTATGCTTAATCACGTTCATTTTTATCATATTCAATTCCTACAACACTAATCATATCCATTATCTTGAGGATGCAATTTTAACTTAAACATAAGACACTTTGCAATATTTAGCTCATACAACGCATAAATATATGTGTCATAATTGGCACTTGGACATATAAATATGCCTAAGATCATGACTCTAAAATCTAAATGAACTACCCGGTAACTGAACTGTCAGCTCCAACAAGTCATAAATGACTTGAGGAAACTATACGAAAGATCTAACTAGTAAAAATAAGTGGAAATATAGAAAATGACCTAGAGGGTCATTATAATATCCACTACTAAATTAACTGTCACGTATGAAAGTAAAGGGCTGGATATACCTAAAGCCTTAAACTGGTAAGGATACTGTGTTTGCATCTCGCTCTTGATTTACCAAGTAGCCTCCTCTACTAGGTGTTGTCTCTACTGAACCTTAAATACTGGAATATCTTTAGAGTGTGACCGCCTAAAATTCTCAGCCAATATGAACACTAGATCCTCCATGAAAGTTAATCGCTCATCTAACTAAACTAAGTCCCATCTAAGTAGATGAGATGTATCAAGAATGTACACCCGCAACACAGAAACATAGAGAACCAAATTGATTACAACAAAATCTTGGGGTAAGGTAAACTCATATGCCAACTCTCCAACTCTGCCAAGGATTTCAAAAGGTTCAGTATATCTAGGGCTGAGATTGTCTTTACTCATGAACCCCTTCACACCCTTCATGGGTGATACATGGAGGAATAATCAATCACTAACTTTAAATATCAAAGAACGAAGTCTGTGATCTGCATAAGCATTCTGCCTACTCTGAGCTGCTCTCAACCCATCTTGAATTACCCTAACTCTATCCAATGACTCCTGAAGCAAGTCAGTACTATAGGGCCTAATCTTAGTGGTCTCAATTTAATCGAACGGAGAGAGACATTGCCTGCCATAAAAAAATGTAAGGGTTCTATCTAAATACTTGAATGGTAGATATTATTATACGCGAACTCTGCCAAAGCTAAGTGTTTCTCCTACTAATCTTAAAAATCCATAGAGGCTTAGAGCATATCCTCGAGAACCTGAATAGTCTGCTCCTATATCTCTTTGGTTTAAGGGTGAACGACTGTGATAAGATCCACCTGAGTACCCAAATCCTCCTGAAAATCTCTCCAAAATCTAAAAGTGAACACTATTCCCCAACATAAAATGGTAGATATGGGAACTCCATGCAAATAAACTATCTCCCGAACATAGATACGATCTAACCTCTCGACACAGAAGGACATCTAAATAGGAATAAAATATTCCTATTTGATCAATTGATCTACAGTAACCCAAATACCATCAAAACCATTGTAAATATAAGCCACACTACTAACAAAGTCCATGGTAATCCATTCACATTTCCACTTAAAAATAGTTAACCTCTGAATTAAGCCACCAGGTCCCTGATGCTCGTCTTTCACTTGCTAACAACATAGGCAATGAGCTACAAAGTCTACCATATCTCTCTTCATACCACTCCTACAGTAATGATACCTCAAATATCTATACACCTTTATTGTACTGGGGTGAATAAAATATCTTGAGTTGTCAGCTTCATCCAAAATTGATTAGATCGAGTCTCCAACCTTCAAAACACAAATACGACCATCAAATCTCAAAATATCTTCAGAATCTATGGTAGCCCTCTTAAACTCACCACTAAACACCTAATCACGGATAATGCAAAGCCTCATATCCTCACACTAATGACTCTAAATCTACTCAAATATTATACACCTTAACACAACACTAGTGCTCAGTACATTCTACAAGTACTGACCCACATATATGTCTATGTGCTACATTATCTGATAATGTAGGTCTTGGTTCTTATTCCCAGCAGCACAATTTTTATGGGCATCATCTCCTACACCTGAATATTAGTGAGTCTTTATAGTCCGAGGACCAAGTCTATTAGCATTTTAGACTTTATAGATGTTGATTAGTTATTTCATTTCCTTTATGGGTCAGCTGGGGTCTATCTTAATGACTTTCCAGTCATAAGATTAGTGGTTTGTTAGATAATGGTTATATCAGTTAAAGAGATCTTATTGAGATTTCTAAGTTGTACGATTTAAAAAGGGATATTTTAAACTTGGTTTCTTTTGGCTGTTGTGTATATCGTAGTATACCGTCCTATGAGTTCTGTGCCATTTAGATATCATGGGTTAACTTGGGACTATTCATAGTCTCAAGCATTATGTTACATGTAGGGATATTTTCAAGGTGTTACAAACTTAGTATCAAAGAAAAGGTTTTAAAGAGTCCTAGGGAGTCTGACAATCTGCGTTACCTAACGTCTAGACAATTATTATGAAGTTTTCCACAACTATGAGAAAGAGGTTGCTTGACGTATTAAGAATTATCCCTTATTTTATGTCTCTATTTTTCTTTGAGGTTGTCTTTATCTACTCTTATTCATTCTTTAGTATGATAGAGAATATCTCCTCGCAGATCTTATACATGCATAAATAAGGATTATCCAATGCTACCTCCACCAGTAGACCCCCTGAATGAAAATGATTTACATGCTGAGCTTAGGGCTGCATTCCAAGTGTTATCCCAGGCTATGAATGCAAATGTTTAGGGACATCAGCCGCCATAAGTCCTACTCCAGCAGAATGGTAACTTAGCTACAGCTAAAATTAGGGCCTTTGTGAGGATAAACCCTCTTGAATTTTTAGGGTTAAGGGTGAATGAGGATCCCTAGTTCTTTATTGATGAGGAGAAAAATATTATGTAAACTATGCATGTTACTGAAGAGAAGATTGTAGATTTGGCATCTAATTAGTTGAATGATGTTACCATGTGGAAGGATGGTACGGGTGAGAATGTGATACTTATGAGTTGGCAGGTGTTTCAGAGTGCTTTTCTGGACAGGTTCTTTCCTTGTAATGAGATAGGACAAGGTGGAGGAGTTTATGAACTTGAGGCAGGGATCTATGTAAGTGAAAGAGTACAGCCTTAAGTTCACTCAGTTAGCTAAGTATGCTTTAGAGTAGTTTCCTGACTCCAAGCCTTGTATGAGTTTATCACTAGAGTGTTTGATTTAGTGTTCAAGAAGTGTAGAATTTCCATAATGATTGGAGATATGTACATTGCTTAGTTGATAACTCATGATCAATAGATTGAGGTGTAAAAGTTAAAGGAATGATAGAGGAGGAAGAAAAGGTCTAGGACTGGACAGTTTGAGTAAAGTCAACAGAGGTCTAGAGGAGGAGTTCATTCAAATCTCAAGGGTTACTCACAAATTCCTGCACTATTCTCAGTCAATGCCCTGCACCAGGACCAAGCAAGAGCAATGGGACAGAGCCTTAAAATTGAGATCTTAGGGAAGTATTGTCAGGAGGCCTACTTATCTGACTTATGCAAAGTATGGTAGGACCCATCCTGGTGAGTTTTTTATCAGTAAAGAGGGTTGCTTTGGTTGTGGCAAAATGGGTAACAAGATTAAGGAATACCCTTATGCAAAGCAAAGAAGTAGAGATGTTCATCCTCATACTTATTCCACAAACCCAATAGCTCAACTAGGCCGCCTAGCTCCTTCATGGGGTACATCATCTAGTACCAGTGGCGGTCAGTGCCAAAATTGGGTTTATGCTTTACCATCCTATTAGGTGGAGGAACGTTCCCTAGATGTTGCCATTAGTATGCTTAATGAATTTTACCTTAATGCATATATGTTGTTAGACTCAGGATCAAACCTCTCTTATGTGACCTTCTTGTTGCTAAATATTTTTGGGTGAGCCCTAAAAATCATCCTAAGCCTTTCTCTGTCTCTATTCAAGTGGGTGAGTCAATTTAGCTAGGTAAGTCTATAAAGGATGTCCTATTACCATCCTCTAAAAGGTCAATCTAGAAGACTTAATAAAGTTATAAATGTTAGATTTTTACGTTATTCTGGGTATGGATTGTCTCCATTCATGTTATGCATCAGTCAATTGTTGCACCCACATAGTGAAGTATCAGTTTCTCAATGAGATAATTTTTTAGCGGAGGGGTACTTTGGTGCCTCCTAGAGATTGTTTCCCTCTACCTAAAGACAAGAAAGTTAACATCAAAAGGGTATATTTACAATTTAGTTTAAGTCAAAGATACTAATTCTGAAGCCCCAACCATTTAGTCAGTCCGTGTAGTCAGTAAATTTCCAAAGGTCTTCCCAAAAGATTAGCTAGGGGTACCTTCATACCAAAGATCGATATTGATCTTCTTCCTAATACTCGGCCCATCTCCATCCCTCCATATCATATGAATCCATCAAAAATCAAAGAGTTAAAGGAGTAGCTTAAGGATCTCTTATATAAGGGTTTCATCAAACCTAGTATTTCCCCATAGGTTGCTCAAGTCCTATTCATGCACAAGAAAGATGGCACTCTTAGAATATATATAGACTATAGACAGCTAAACAAGGTTACCATCAAGAATAAATACCATATTCCTAGGATCAATAATTTGTTTAATCAACTTCAGAGTGCCCGGTGGTTTTCCAAGATTGACCTTAAGTCGGGGTACCACTAGTTAATGTCAGGGAGAACGATATTTTGAAGACTACTTTTTTAATTTGGTGTGGTTATTTTGATATTGTAGTGATGTTGTTTGGACTTAAAAATGACACTACAGCCTTTATGGATCTGATAAATAGGGTTTTTAAGAAGTACTTAGGCATATTTGTCATCATCGTCATAGATGACATATTAGTTTACTCCCGGAGTAAGAAGGATCTACAACACTGTCGTCAATTGTATGTGGAATTTAGTAAGTGTGAATTTTGGTTAGAATCTGTTATATTTTTTGGGCACATCATTTTTGGAGCTGGCTTCATGTAGATCCTTAGAAGATTAATGCAGTGAAGCACTGGCCTAGACCCATCACTCCATTTGATATCAAGAGCGTTTTAGGTTTAGTTAGGTATTATAGGAGATTTGTTGAATGGTTTTCCTCCATAGCCACACCATTAACTAAGATGACACAAAAGAAGGTTAAGTTTATATTGTAAGATAAATGTGAAAAAAATTTCCAAAAATTAAAGGATAGATTGACTTTGGCACCAGTGTTAGCCCTACCGGAGGAGTTAGATAGATTTGTGGTGTATTATGATTCTTCCAGAGTTGAGTTAGGTTATATCTTAATGCAAAATGGTATAGTAATAGCATATGCCTGTAGACAACTTAAGGATCACAAAAAGAACTACCCAACTCATGATATGGAATTAGCCGTTGTAGTGTTCACTCTGATGATTTGGAGACACTATTTGTATGGTGTGCATGTTGATGTTTTTACTGACCATAAGAGTCTTCCGTATGTATTTTTGGAAAAGGAACTAAATCTTTGTCAAAGAAGGTGGTTTGAATTACTGAAGTACTATGGTATGAATGTTCTCTACCATCCAGGTAAGACAAATATGGTGTCCGATGCATTAAGTATGTTTTCTTTGGGTAGTATGGCTTATCTGATAGCGAAATAATAGGAGTTGGATAAGGAAGTGAATAGATTGGCCCATTTGGGCGTATGTTTGCTTGATACGAAGGATGGGGGAGCAGTGGTGTAGAATAATTCAGAATTATCTCTAGTAGTAGAAGTGAAAGAAAAGTAGCACAATGATCCCATACTTAGTCAGATATTGAAGGTAGTCCAGTAGCAGAAGGTCGAGCTTTTCTCCCAAGGGGTAGATGTACTTCGCTATCTCGGTCGGCTTTGTGTTCCCAATATGAATGGGTTGAGGGAAAGCGTACTAGCTGAGGCTCACAGTTTGAAATATTTGATGCATCCTGGTTCCACTAAGATATACCATGATTTATGAGAAATCTATTAGTGAAACGGTATTAATAGGGACATAACAGAATTTGTAGCTAAGTTTCCCAATTGACAGCAAGATAAAGTTGAGCATCAAAGATCGGGTAGTACG
The DNA here is from genome assembly GCA_030864225.1 of Capsicum baccatum var. pendulum. Lineage (NCBI taxonomy): Eukaryota > Viridiplantae > Streptophyta > Magnoliopsida > Solanales > Solanaceae > Capsicum > Capsicum baccatum. The sequence goes on from CM061558.1 coordinate 156,519,701, forward strand.
CTTCAGGAAATCACCATTCCTACCTAGAAGTGAGAGGTAGTGAATATAGATATAATCATATCGTTGCACCATACAGGACATCAGCATGATTTAATTTTGTTCATAGCCGATCAAATGACCAAATTAGCTTATTTCATACCTATTAAGACTTTACATACGATGAAAGATTATACCAAAATGTATATTTATGACTTAGTGAGGCTTTATGGGATACCCTTGTACATTATTTCAGATAGGGGCACATAGTTTACTTCCTAATTTTGGCAGTCATTATAGAGAGGCCTTGGTACAAAGGTTAAGCTTAGCACTATGTTTCATCTGCAGACAGAGGGCCAGGATGAACGTAAAATTCAGACATTGGAGAACATGTTGAGGGGTTCTGTATTAGACTTTAAGGGAAGCTGGGATGATCATTTATATTTAATCTAGTTTACTTATAATAATAGTTATCATACTAGTATTCAAATGAATCCATTTAAGACTGTGTACGGTCATAGGTGCAGATCACCCATAGGGTGGTTTGAGGTTGGTGAAGCGGCTTTGATTGGGACAGACTCTATTCTTGAAGCTATGGAAAAGTTTCAGTTGATTCATGAGAGGTTGAGAACTTCTCAGAGTCATTAAAAATTGTATGCAGACATAAGAAAGAGGGAACTCAGGTTTGAAGTTGGTCATTGGGTATTCTTAAATTTGTCACCCATGAAAGGGATAATGATATTTGGATAGAAAGAAATGTTGAGTCCCCAATTTGTTGGTCCATATGAAATAGTAAGGTATATTGTAGAGGTGGCATACGAGTTAGACCTCCCGCCAGAGTTAGCAGTTGTCTACCCAATTTTGCATGTCTCGATGCTAAAGAAGTGCATTAGGGATCATCCCTAGTAGTCCCCTTTGAGAGTATTAGGGTCAAGTATAACTTCTCCTATGAGGAAATTCCAGTCGAAATACTTGATCGGAAGGTCTGAAGACTAAGGAATAAGGATGTGGCATTAGTAAAAGTTATTTGAAGAAACTAATTGGTTGAAGGAGCCACTTGGGAATCCGAAGCAGACATGATAATCAAGTGCCCTTATCTCTTTTCTTCCAATTCAGTCCCTACCAAAGGTAAATTGTTCTTTTAAGAAAATTCTTTCTCTTAAGACCATTTAAGTATTCTCATATCGTATCATGTGTACATGAGTCATTGAATCCTTATGATAGTTATAAGTTTGGTTATAAGCTCAGTGTGGAGATGTTGATTTTCCCCAAAATCCTAATCTTAAATGTGTCTCATTTAAGGATAAGTGTTTCCAAGTGGGACATAATGTAAAATGATGTGTCCTTAAGTTCACTTTGCAACCTATGACTCATAAGATTAAATCATAGTCAAGACAGTGTGGGAAGAGTTATTATGGGAAGATTAAAATCATAGTAATTATGAATATAGAAAATGGATGCCATTCGGATTACTGCCAAGACTATGAGAAGCTGGGAAGAGTTGTAGCTGACATCATAAGTAGTAAGATAACCATGACAACTAGCGGCCCAGTCTTTATATGTTTAGTTAAGGGGTCTTTTGTAATTTTCTCCGCTTCAAACTTCCAACCCATGAGTTAAAATATAAAAGAGTCATCACTCCCCCCTATTATCAATCAGTTAATGACATCCTTTTTTCTCTCTTTCTTAAAAACAAAAAGGCTAGGGTTTATTTTTCAAATTCACTTCTCAAGTCCCCAAGTGTAAATTCCCTTCAAGGAAGTCAAGCAAATCTAGGTAGTGGGGTTTGATAAAGGATAATCTTTCATCCGTGTTCCAAAAATCTTGATTTGAAAGATGAATTTATTTGATTGAATTAGGATTCATACCCAAATTCTTATATTCTTGAAGTTATGGCATTATCATGCGAATTTAAAGTTTAAAGTGTGATGTTAGGCGTATTTACAAACCTAAACACCATAATTTACCCATGTTATAGCTAAGTTTTGAGGATAAAATATATAATTCCTGCACTTTTAGTCCATTTTCCTGTAAGCGAGCTAAACTATGTGATTAGCATATTTTTCAGGTATTAACGATTAAGATTTCAACACTTTGTGGACCCTTGGGCAGCAAAGGAAAACTTCACGTAAGAAGGAAGGCAGCTTTTGGAAGCTTATGGACTGAATGTGATGCATGGAGAATTTGTCCCGGGCAAAATCAGTATTTCTTAATACTTAGGGGTGCAGCAGTAACCTAGTAGGACTAGGACAAGGATGTTATAAAAACCTTATTTGCTGAATTTTTCAGCGTTCATTGATTAGATTCCTTTCATTCGACTTTGGATTATTGAGTTTACAGAATCTGTAAGTCTAAGACAGAGAAAAACACGGCTTGCTTGAGCAGCGGAAAGAAGGACGTTCTTCTCCCTTTTGACGCCAATCTCATCCCCAACGTGAGATTGTTCTAGCTTCGGTATGATGATGATGTTTATTTTGATCTCCGTTGTACTCATGAGTAGCTAAACTTCTTTGTTAGGGTTATGAAAGCCTTATGAGATACTATCTATTACTATGAGTTTGTGAATTCTTGATGTGTATGCTACTTATATCATTACTCTCTTCGTTTTAATTAAATTCTTATGGTTACAAACATAAGGAACACGCTATTATACTATTAACTTGTTCGAGAGAAAATTTACATGTTTGGAAAAGAGAGTGTGACAAGAAAATAGAGCTACCAACCCCTGATTACACGTTAATGCCTTAACCGGATTAATATTCTTGGAGAATTTGTACCGTTAGTTATACACTTTAGGCTCGAGAGAGTTAAAGTGAAATAATCCTGGATGGTTGAGAAACACTAGGATTTACCATTAGAATACGAATCTCTATAAGTGCATGCATGTCTAAATTCCGCATTACTCTTAGTTAATAGATACGTAGAACTCATAAGGTGGACATAACCCTAACTTATTATTCTTTGTGATTAAATCTTACTAAGCAAAGCATTCCATTGTTACTTTAATAACAGTAGTTCACGCCATAATCAAATCCCCCCTTTTCGTAGAATTTTCGACCAGCAGTCTACTAATAATTGCAACACTTAGTGACCAAGTATTCCCTATGGGATTCGACACCCAACCCAGTTGGGTTCTATATTTGACAGCGACCGCTTACACTTTCTTACGAGAGCTGTATTTTGGGCGTTATCAAAGTGTATAAAAGTTTGTCTTTATTTATGTTTTGACTTGCATTCTAGCTACTACGACATGATTTCCATTATATTGACTTAGATTTTGATGAATTGATGAAAGATTCTAAATTCAGTATTGAACACAATATTTTGCTATGAGTTTCTATGAAAGAATGTATGAATTTCAAGACTTAAATACAAGTTGTCGAGTTACAAGTAGTTTAAGCACATGAGATAAATTTACAAGTATTACTACATGTTGAAAGTTCAAATTTGATCTTATGATCATATTTAAGACTCGAAATCCACAACTTCGCCCCATGAATATGATTCAAGCAAACGAAGTATAGTTGGTTTTCAGTTTACAAAACCATATGTTATTTTAAGGTGGATATTATAAGTATGAGAATATATATATTTTAGGAGTAGTATTTAACATCGAGAAAGGGAATATGGGTTTAGAACATTATATTTCCCAAAAACTATTTGCCATCGTTGGTTTAAGAGACTTCATCAGAGTGTGTCTTCTTTTTCCAATATGTACTATGTTTAGCAATCACTTACTTTAAGGTTCTATTACAATGGAGATGGTTGGGAAGCTCTCCCCAGCGTGGGTCAGACATTTGACTCCATGATAGCTCACATGGTTTATGTCAGTTATAAGATTCTCCCACCAAAAAGAACACAAGTAAAAATTTTAGAAACTAAGTGTAATGACTCACTAAGCTTATACGTTATGTTTTATCATTCATGTTTTATGATCTTCAACTTTCAGTTTTATTCATGTCTAAGGTGAGCCCCTTTAGACTTATCATACATGATTTGAAAGTGTATTAAATTTTGTCTTATTTATTCATTCACCTCTATGTACTCAGTACATTTCAGAAGTACTGACCCATATATATGTCTATGTGCTATATTGTTTGATAATGTAGTTCTTGGTGCTTATTCCCTGCAACACAATTTATTATGGGCATTATCTCCTACACCTGAATATTTGGTGGGTCTTTATAGTCCTATGAACCCCTTAACCCATAAAAATACATGATTTTTAACCTATGAACCCCTTAACCCATAAAAATACAATATTTTACACCCCTCCTACCTTGTGTATAGCTCCCTCACCCTAAAATAAATTACAGGTTAGATCTAGGTTACATAAATTAATACCACATCACAAGTATCTTCATTAATTACTTTTTAAAATTATTAATATATAATATTAAATAAAAAAATTAAACAATTCTTTTTATAGTAAAATTCATATTCCTACACCTTTCCAAATCCACAAATCATCACCACTATGACCACCATCTCTACCATACCAACCCACAACTATAGAAAACATAATCCCCACCTCCCTCACACTATTTTCCTTTTCTTTTCTCTTGCATACAATAATTAAAAAAATAATCAAGGAAAGGGAAAACTTGTAAGTAAATCCAACCTCGCTATGCACAGTTAAATAAATAAATTAGATCAATTATATAACAAATATGCGAACATAACTCATAATTCTCCCCTATAAGCCGATAACTATGGAAAAGTAAATAACCCAACACAGGACCCCATAAGCATGGAGGGTACCATCAAGGAAAATATATGTAACACCCCAATTTGTTGAACCGAAATGCTACACGGTGCTCATGACCTCGAGGGACCACAAGCTAACCCATGACTGATATTTGTACCTGTATACTACAAATAATGATATAAGAATACAGAATACATAGAACTGTGAGGACATAAGGTTCAACTAAATAAAACCATGTGGGTGAAATACCCAAAACAACAAAATCTGGACATAAATTTGAAAGTAAATCTGAAAGTAGATCTGAACGCCTCTAAACTACTAAATAAGGAGTTGAAGGAACATGTCTCCAACTAACTCCGTAAAACTAAACTGAAGAAATAAATAAATGCATCAAATCATATTGTCCTCGAATTAATGAGGACTCACTATGTCTATGCGACTGGAATGCTACCGCTACTGCTGGGATGGAGCTCCTGTCTCGGAACCTATGGTGTAATATGAAAAGAAAGCACCATAGTGCAAATGCGTCAGTACAACTGGAGTACTAAGTATACGAGGATGGTAGGCTGGACATAAAGGGTTTCATACATGAACAACACTGACTGACTAATATGAACGTGAGAGTACAAACACACATATATAGAAACTGGGACCGTCAATACATAATAGCATAACCTGTAAGCTAATACATAATTTACTGATAACTGTCATGACTGATACTGAAATTGATAACATGGACGACTGTATCTAACAGTCCTGTATATACTAAAATTTGAAGAAAACCTTGAGTTCTTTTACTGAGACTGATACTAAAACTATAGGAAGTAGTGTTTAACCGACATGCCCCATGTATGCCGTTATGGCTAAGCTGGGGTCCAATCTCTGCCCCGACTAGAGGGGTATCAATACTGCATTACTGGTAAGGACGGCTATGAGTGACCCTTATCTGGAGGGTACTCAATGAGAATGGTGGGAACACTAAACTAATGAGTTAAGCCACCTCATCAACCCTAATCTGATGGGTTAAGATGTCTCAACCTACGCTGGCTACGTAGTTCTGGAACACAAGGATTACTACTAAGAATCACACCCTGAACTAGCGGCTGAGTTCCCATCCTTGGGTTCACTCGGTACTAACCTCTACTCCCATCTGGAGGGACTGGACATGAATAACTGACTGTACATAACTTAATCTTACTGAATTCCATTGACTGGTGGAATGTTACTGATATCTGACAACTGACTAAGATCATGAGGTTTTTCTAAGTCACATGACTGACTAAAGTCTATGGAATCATAGCTTGAGTTTGGATATCGTGAAACATGACATGGATCTAGGCACACAACTATAGTTTTAGGGTACAAGTACCCCCAGGACTCGATGAAAGGAAACTGACACACATAACTGACTTGATCATAAGAGTAGAGTCCATAATATATAATATCATAAGTAGGGATCTCATACTATGCATGGTTATCAACAATGTATTGCATGGAAAGGATTTCATATCACATGGAAGTACTTGCACAATCTTGATATCATGTTCATTGCATAATTATATTGGCAACACATACTAATAGCATAGAAGTTCATGTGGATTACATAGTTATCATACATCTTGTTCATAAGTAGGATTTGCAAGTAAACATAGAATAATCATATAAGAATAGTTCATGAGTATTCCAACAACATTTACAAGGCAAATTAACAACATAGAAGTCATTGGAACGTAAGGGCATATCATGAATCCTTTACTTAGTCACAATTTAGCTATATTGCATGATTTCTAGTTCCTTAGGCATTTTATCAAACACCTTACATGCACATCTTAAGCATAGGTGAATTCATCAAATTATACATCATGAGCGACCAAATTTACATTTTTCCAACTCATATGATATCATGAATTCACAAAAACATATAAAGATTCCATCTTGGGAATCACCCAATATCAACAACATGATCATCAACACCCAATAATATAGAAATCATACTTTATAATGAAAAAGAGGAAAACAAAAAAGCATCAACATGGGTATGATCATATCACCACAATTAACCAAGATTTTGTATTTTAAAGATTGATTCTTGAACTCCACGGACGAAAGAAATCCGTGGATGAACACTACGCATACCTTAGAAGGAAGATTCTTGATGACTGACAGAGGAATTTCCTTGAAATTAGATCTTCAAGCTTAATTATGCAACCCTAGTTGTTTTTCTCCTTTACTGCTCTGGGATGATGAGATTTGAGATGAAAATAGGGTTCTAATATGTTTAGAATATATATATTTCGTAGGGTTAAGTTTAGGGACATGTTAGGAGTATTTAAAGACATAATTACCTTTAAAATAACTCAAGACGGAGTGGGCGCCCAAGTGAATGCCTAAGCTAGGTTAGGCGGCGGCTAACCAACGCCTATGCTTGGGTTGGGTGGCGCCTAACAAATCGCCTATGCTTACTGTCTCTCACGAAAATAGGCATAACTTTTTGCTAAGGTATTGGATTAAGGTGAAATTGGTATCTTTGGAAAGCTAATTCGATTCTCTACAATTTGGTGGGTCTACATCAGCCAAAATACCAAATTAACATCGAGTTATACTCGTTGAAATATGACCCTTGCAAAATCAAACACTAAAACTTGATGGATTCAAAAACTCTTTGCTTGTATTACCTTAAGTGACTCATATGAACATGCTTAATGCATCATAAGCTATCCTATCACTAGGATATTCATTGTAAGTCATGTACTCAAGTATGAATCATAGGATAGGAGATTTCATACATAGGAATACTTATTCACTTCCTAGCTTAGAAATATGCGGGGTATTACAATATATGCGATCAACCAAACTTACCACATCTCAAGCTAACATTGGGAATCCCTCTGTATCATACCACACTAAGAACCACTCCCCTTACTGGACTCAAACTGGTTCTCATTTGATTACTATCAAACAAATTGCCAAACTTGAATCGATACTTATATCATCATCATAATTAATCTCCATACTCGAATTGGTATTTATAGCATCAAATCATAATCAATATCTAAACTCGAACTGGCAGTTATATCATCAATATCATAACTATCGATCTTTACTGTAATTAGCATCAACTCCCTATATCAAACAATCATTCCCATTTTGTACTTAGACTTACTAAGCTTCACAATAAGCATTTCAAAATATAAAATGAGCGTGTAAAGGTCTATACAAACTTGCTTGAGTCTTGACCTAAGGCGGGCCGAAAGGTGCCTACCTCTAATCTCAGAAATCCATGATAAGACAAACTCTACCCCGTACTTTGCTAAGGTATCCAGATACACTATTAGATGTTAATCAAGTCTTAATTATCCCTAATATAGACATTCTACAACGTACCTAGACCACAACACCTAAGATTACGATTTTTAAATAGATTTAATGGTCCACTAACCAAAGTATTATTAATTGTGTTGCCAACACCTAAAACTATCCCAAATTCAACATTTTATCATGAGCATACTTGATATAGCTCAATATATAAAGGATGAAAACCTAGCCTACCTGGACGCCAAAGAAAGCTCAAAGAATCTACTAAATCACCGATTTTTCCTTCTGACAAGCGTTCGCAAGGTGCCACACCATCAAAAATCACAACCTACTCATCAAAATGAGAAAAATGGTACCCATATTGATCTATTATGCTTTGAGTCCAAAATCATACAAAAATTCCATGTGAGGTATGTTTATGGAAATTGCATTTCCGAAACCATCCCAATATTTCGCTCTGCTCAAGGAGTACTTACACTCAAAGTTGGGTGAAATCCGAGCTATATTAGGGCAAGAGTCAAGTCACCAAGATTTTATGGATTTAAGGTAGAAAGGAGAAATTAACCATGAAAATAAAGGAATTTTACCTCAATTTGCAGGAGAATTCCGTATTTAATCATTATCCAAGCTCCCAAAATCACCCAAAAATGTTATTCCTAAGATTTACCAATTTTTAGGGTTCAAATATCTTGGGGATGGATGAGAAATTTTGAAAAAAGGGCTAAAGGGGGTATTTATACCCATCCTAGGTATACAGGTATTACATACGCGACCTGCCAATGTCTTACGCGATACCTGACCAAAATATGCAGAAGTCGCTTATGCGACATTAATACCGCCTATGCGATACGAGCATGTTGCCAAAGGGAATCACTTATGCGACTTCAAATGTAGCTTTTGCAACACTCTCTGATGTTTGGCAAATCACATACGCGATCAATGGCATACCAATGCAGGTGCACCAGCGCCAACTAAGACTTGGAAAATGCCAAGTCTCCAACAAACCCTCGAGATTCATATGAAGTCATGTATATGCAAATAGGCTATGTTACCAAATAAAATTTGATATTCTAGACTCAATACCACAGTTAATTTTCCATCTAAGGTCGTTTCTATAAAAAATTGATCCTACACCAACTTACTATTTTCTTTACATCCAACTAATACCTCGAAATAAGCCGAGTGTCTTAGGACCTAAACAAAAGGTACACCTAGCCTAAAATTTTCATTCTAGGAGATGTTGGAATAGTCAGATTTAGCATATGGGATCGTTCGACTAAATTTTTCACCCAGTTTCTATCTTGAACCAGCAAAAACTCCAAATTAAGAAATTAGCTCTAAAAAATAAATGAACTGTCTGGTAACCGAACTATTTATCCCAATAAGTTATAAATGATTTGGGGAATCTATACGAAAGCTCTATATCAAAAAATAAATAAAATTACAAAAAAATGACTTAAAGGGTAATTATAATAACTACTACTAAAGGAACTTTTATCTGTGAAAGTAAAGGATTAGGATGCACCTGATGTCTTGTACAGGTGAGCATACCGCATCTGCATCTCTCTCTCAATATCCTAAGAATCCTTCTTCATTGGGTAGTACCTCCACTAAACCCTAACTACAAAAATATCCCTACTGCACAACTGCCTCATATCATTAGCCAAAATTAGCACCGACTCCTTTACGAAGGTCAATAGCTCATCCAAGTGGACTGAGTCCATCTAAGCATATGAGATGGATTAGGAATGAATCGATGCAACATAGAAACCTGGAAAACAAGATTAACAACAAAAAAATATAGGGGTAAGGCTAACTTCTAAGCCTCCTCATCCACTATGCGAAGAATCACGAAGTGTCAAATATATTTGACGTAGAGGTTACCCTTCTTCCCAAAACTCATCACACCCTTCATGGGTGATACATGAAGGAATACTCAATCACTAATTCCATATTTAAAGGCACAAATCTATGATCTTCATAAGACTTTTTCCTACTCTGTGAGGATCTCAACCTATCCTAAATTACCCTAACTCTTTCCAATGACTGCTGAAGCAAGTCATTACCAGAAGGTCTAACCTTGAAAGTCTTAAATCATCAAACAGGGGAAAGAAATCTCCTACCATACAAGGACTCACAATGCACCACCTCAATACTCAAATAATAACTATTAATATATGTAAATTCTTTCAGGGCTAAGTATTGCTCCCACTAACCTCTAAAATCTATTACACAGGCTTGGTCCACTCGTTCTGGCCATTGATATATAGATGGAAGGATAAACTAAGTTCTACATGAGTACCCAAATCCTCATGGAAAGCAATCCAAAATCTAAAAGTGAGCACAGAGCCTCAGTCTAGAATGATAGATATAGGCATATCATGCAGATAAACTATCTCATGCACATAGGTATGGGCTAAACTCTTGGCACGTAAAGACATCCTAGTAGAAATGAAATGTGTTGACTTGGTCAATCAATCCATAATGACCCAAATACTATTATAACCACGGAAAGTGCAAGGCGAGCCACTAACAAATTCCATGGTAATCTACTCTTATTTCTACTCAAGAATGGGCAACCTGTGAGTCAATCCATGAGGTCATTGATGATTGACCTTCACCTACTGAAAATATAGGTAATGAGATAAAACGTAAGCCATATCTCTCTTCATTCTAATCTTCCAATAATGTTGCATCAAGTCTCTATACTTCTTAGTTATACCCAAATAAATAAAATACCCAGAGTTGTGAGCGTTGTGCAAAGGCAATTGAATCAAGTCATTGATTCTTTGAACATAAATGTGGCTATCAAATCTCAAGACACCCTCAGAATCTATAATAGCCCTCTTGGAATCACCACTTAACACTTGATCATGGATGATGCAAAGTCTCTTCTCCTCAAAGTAGCAATCTCAAATCTTCTCAAATTGTGATGACCTCACCTAAACACTAGAAAGAATCCTCCTAAGATCTAAAATAACCAATCACACCATTAATTTGTCCAAATACAGAATGTCACATACCAACGGCCTCCTAGAAACAAAAATACAAGCCAAGATACCCATACTCATTACCTTTTACCTCAAGGAATCTACTACCATATTTGCCTTGCTCGAATGATACAAGATAGAGATATTTTTATCCTTAAGAAATTCCATACATCTATTTTTCCTATTATTTAGCTCTTTCTAGGTTAGAATATGTTTTAGACTATGATGATATATAAAAATATCAGAATGTACACCATAAATATAATGCCTCTAAATCTTAAGTCTGAAAGCTACCAAAGCTGACTCTAAATCACGAGTGAGCTAGTTATGCTTGTGCACCTTAAGCTACCTGAAAGCATAAGTATTAACATGACGCTACTACATTAATATACAACCTAAATAAACACCAGAAGAACCACAATTAAAGGTAAATACCTCACCCTCAAAAGTAAGAGACAAAATAGGAGTCAAAATAAGGAACTCTCTGAGATTTAACCTCAATCCACCTTTATAACTTTGGTTTTGAATATGGAATGTGCATAATTTAATTTACCTACTAAGAATTCATTAATCTATAAAAGGATAATAAAAATGATTTGGTTTTTGAAATGACCATATTGGTAATGGTTTGGATTTTATATGGGACTTGGGAGTCAAATAATGTTATGAATTGGTTTGGCATAATTGAATTATCTTGCAAGCATTTCAATATGATGATACCATATTGTTAAATGCCTTAATAAATAATTCCTTGCTTAATGGTTGGGTTTATGTGCAAACTGTTTTAATTTGGGCTTAAAAAGGATTGTGTTGCTCTTCATAAATGTGTAGTCTCGGCAAAACCAATACTTAAACCACTATTATCGATGTGGGGCTCTATGTGACCATGTTCCTGGTGCACACAATATATATTTTTAATGGATATTGCCTTGGTATATTTAGCCTTCCTTTGATTTTCCATAATTCATGTGTCTAACGCAATTTAGGGCTCATTCAGCAGGGGAAGCTAAACCAATATATCACATGGGTGCCTTTAGGATGGAGCGAGATACAAATTTCAGGTCAATGGTTTAAAATTTCATATTTATGACCCATATCCGTTTCCCAACATCCTATATATTATATATAATTGTTCTATGTGTGGCTTTGACTGGGTTTTTGAAATGGCATTATTTTGTCACTTTTCCTGAGTTACATGATAGTGTGTATCCCACTGACCATCCTTAGAGGTTGCATCATTCCTTGATGTAGGGTCTGAGGGTTTTTTTGTTACTTTTATACAGTGTTAGGTGGTGTGGTACAATGATTGAGTTGTTATGTTGTGGTGAGCCTTTATTTTTAGAAAGCCCTATCATTTTGTTAGGTTTTTTTTCAGATTTTAGGAATTGTGATTTTTTATTTATCGTGGTCTGGAGAATGTACCGACCTAGTTTGATAATCTGGTTTTAGAGGTTTTTATGGACAAGTGTGGGTTGATTGTTTGTTTTAACTCTTAGTTTAATTTGGTTTATCTATTATTGTTATCATTATATTTGGTTGGGTTCTACTGTATTTATTTGTGGTATTTTGGAGGTTAGGCTAAGGGGTTGATCTCTGGCTCATGGTGGGCTCGAGATACTCATCATGATTAAGCCCTAGTTTGGGTCATGACAATCTTGGTATCAAAGCATAGTTAAGGGTCAATAGGTGTCTACAAAGCCATTTCAAGTAGGGTCTCTATTATGGGTGTGTAGCATGCCACACTTATAAAGGGGTGGATACAAGGTATTTAGGAATGTTTCCTTTTATAGTGTTCTATTTGGTCTATAGAGTTTAGTTTTCTTAAAACTTCTCTAACTCCTGGCTTACTCATATTTTAGATCATGCATCCTTAAAGATCTGAAGGTTGTAAAAACTCTACAGAACCCTCTGTCCAACTTGATGAAAATATGGAGAGAATTTACCCTATATTTGGTGTATAGACCCAGTCTAAGGTCCCTTTTCCTGACTGTACTACTCTAGGTGGTGTTCCACTATCCTTACTAGCCTTCATCGGGCTTCTCAAGCTGGTGATACTTATCCTTAGTCACCTCAGCAAGTTATATCTAATACACGGTTTTGTCAGTTTATTCATATGCTTACTCAGCTGGTAGTATCACAGTCTTGTCAGTCTGATCATATTGGTCATGTTGTTAGTTCATCTGAGGTCAATCAGGTTAGCCAGTTTATGAGGTTAAATTCCTTGATCTTTATAGGCTCTAAAGTTATGAAGAATCTTCAAGGGTTTATTAATGAGATAGAGAAGATTCTTATATTTATGTGTGCTACTAATTTAGAGGGTGTAGAGTTTTCTTCCTATCAATTGAAAGATATAGCTTACCAGTGGTATACAAAGTAGAATCTATGAGGGATGATGATGCTCAGTGATCAGTGTAGGATGGCCTTTTTGGTTCTTTTATTGATCATTTCTTTTCTCAAGAGGTGAGAGAAGATAAATTAAAGAGTTTATTAACTTGACATAGGGAAAGACAAGTGTTATAGAGTATGTATTGAAATTTTAGCAGTTAACCTGTTATGCTCCAAAATTGGTTTCTAATATGATGTCCCAAATGAGGAGGTTTTCTTCTGGGTTGTATCGTAATTTGGTGTTATAGTGTAAGGCTGCTATGTTGAATAATGATATGGATATATCCTAGCTAGTGGTGTATATGCAGTAGGTGAAAATAAGAAAAAGAAGTAGGTAGAGATGAGAGAGAGACAGAAGAAAAAGTTTAGTTATTCAGAGTAGGGTATAGGTCAGCAGAATAGCAGGAGAGGTAGTAGACAGTGGACTAAGAAGAATAATTAGGGAAATTTATATTGGACAGCTATTGCTCCATAGATTATGGCTTCAAGTTATTATGGTTTATAGACTAGCGGTAGTCCTAAGGCACAAGGTACCCAGTCTCAGGACAGTGGAGCTCAGTCATCCCAACCTTACCCTCCATACTATTTTGGTAGATAGTTTCGCCATGGTTATTATGAGGAGTGGAGGATTTTGTATTTTGATTATGGTTATCCTGGCTATATAAAGAGAAATTATCCCATTGCTAAAGTTTCCACTGGAGCTAATAAGGTTCTGGTTGCCACTTCTTCAGCTTTTGCACCTAAGGGCACTACTTTAAGTGTGCACACTGGCTAAAATCATCTATATGCACTTGCTAATCATCAGGAATTTGATGCATCTCCAGATGTTATTACTAGTATTTAAAGCTCTTTTCTTGTAATATTTATTGTTTACTTGATCCGAGTTCTACCCTATCCTATGTAACCCCTCATATAGCTGTACGTTTTGGTTTTGGTGTTGAAAATATTTTCAACCTCTTTCTATGTCTACTTTGATGGGTTATTACATTGCTGCTATAAAAATCTATAGGGGTTGTGTGGTGTCCATCTTTCATAGGGAGAAACTCGGTATGGTAGATTTTGATATAATCTTGGGGATGGATTAGCTTCATTTGTTCTATGTTTCTCTGGATTGTAGGACCCAAAAGGTCAGTTTCAATTTTCATAATGAACTTGTGATCGAATGGGAAGGGAGTTCCTTAGAACCCAAAGAGAGGTTTGTTTCCTATCTTAAAGCTCACAAGTTGATTTCTAAAGGTTTTCTATATCACCTAGTTTGGGTTAAATATTCTGACTCTAAAAGTCTTTCTTTGCAATCTATCCCTGTGGTTAATGAATTTCCTCATGTTTTTCTCAATGATCTTCTTAGAATATCTCTCAATAGGGAAATAGATTTTGGTATTAATCTTTCTTCGAATACACATCCTAAATTTATTCCTCCTTATAGGATGGCTACGACTGAATTAAAAGAAATAAATAAGAAGTTGAAGAATCTTCTTGATAAGGGTTTCATACGTCCTAGTGTTTATCCATAATGTGCTTTTGTACTTTTTATGCAAAATAAGAATGGTCTATTCGGATGTGTATAGACCATCGTCAATTGTATAAGGTTAAAGTGAAAAATAAGTATCCTCTTCCTAGGATTGTTGATCTTTTCGATCAACTAGAGGGTGTTAGATGCTTCTCTAAGATAGATCTTCATTCTAGCTACCATTAGTTGAAAATTAGGGAGGTAGATATTCCTAAGACTACCTCTTATCCCTGTATGACAATTATAAGTCTTCAATTATGTTATTTGGGTTGATTAATGTCGCGGATGCTTTCATAGATCATATAAATCTGGTGTTCAGGTATTTTGTGGATTTGTTTGTTATAGTCTTCATTGATGACATCTTAGTGTAATCTAAGAGTGAGGAAGATCATGCGAATCACCTTCGAATTATGTTGCAGACTCCTAAGGACTAGAAATTGTATGCGAAATTTTATAAGTGCGAATTTTGGTTTAGCGCAGTGACCTTTCTTGGACATATTGTTTCTAGTGAAGGGATCAAGGTAGATTCATAGAAATCTTAGATAGTTAAGAAGTAGACTAGACCTATGACTCCAATCAACATTAGGAGCTTCTTTGGCATGGTTGGTTATTATAGAAGGTTTGTGGCGAGTTTCTCATCTATTGTTGCTCCACTGACAAGGTTGACTCAGGAAAAAGTTAAGTTTTTGTAGTTCGATGCTTGTGAGGGTATTTTTGAGAAGTTGAAAGATAAGTTGACTTTTGTGCCAGCATTGACCCTGCCCGAAGGTACTGATGGTTTGTTATATATTGTGATGCATCCCGTGTGGGACTAGGTTGTGTTTTGCTGCAATTTGGTCCGATTGTGGCCTATTCTTCCAGGCCGCTTAAGATTTATGAGAAGATTACCCAACCCATTTGGGGTACATGTGAACATTTATTCAAGCCATAAGATCTTACAATATATGTTAATGCAAAAGGAAATAAATATCAGGAAGAGGGGATGGCTCAAATTGCTTAAGGATTATGACATGAGCCTTCACTATCATCCACATAAATCTAATATGATTGTTGATTCTCATAGAAGGTTGTCTATGGGAATCTTATCTTATGTTATAAGGAGAAAAGATGATTGGTGAAGAACATTCATAGGTTGGCTAACTTTGGATTTTATCTTCTGGACACTGAGGATGGGGGAGTTATTATTCAGGAAGTGTGTGAATCATCTCTTGGTGTTGAGGTCAAAGACAAACAGGTTATGGATCCCATACTTATGCAGTTTAAGGATAATATGGGTCAGCAAAACATCATGGCCATCGAGATTGGTGGAGATGAAATCTTGAGGAATCAAAGAAGGTTGTGTGTTCTTGATATAAAGGGCTGCGAAAAGCGATTTTAAATAAGGCTCATGTTTCCAGATATATAGTTCATCCGAGATCAACTAAAATGCCTCATGACTTGAAGAAAATCTATTGGTGGAATAATATGAAGAGAGATGTGGCAAACTTTGTGGCTAAGTGTATGGTTTGTCTGCAAGTCAAGGTTGAACATTAGAGGCATGGTGGCATACCTCAGGAGATAGACTTTCCTATATAAAAGGGGGAGGTGATTATTCTAGATTTTATTACCGGTCTTCTGCAGTCATGGAATCAGTATGATTCCATTTGGGTCATTATGGATGGGATGACTAAGTCTGCTCACTTCTTGCCTGCAAGGACTAACTACTCAGGAGGGGATTATCCTAAGTTTTTCATTCAATAGATAGTGAAGTTGCATGGGGGCCAATATCCTTCAATTCCGATTGAGGTACGTAGTTTTCATCTTACTTTAGGAATTTGTTTTAGATTGGCTTTATTACGCAGGTGAGCTTTAGCACCGCTTTTCACCATCAAATGGATGGTAAAGTGGAGTGTACTGTTTTGACTTTGCAGAATATACTAAAGGCTTATGTGATCAAATTTAAAGGTAGTTGGGTTAACCATTTTCCTCCTATTGAGTTCGCGTACAATAACAGTTATCATTCTAGTATCCAAATGGTTCATTTTAAGGCTCTTTATAGTAGGAGGTGTAAGTCTCCAATTGGATAATATAAAGTCGGTGAGACTAGCTTGTTTGGTCCTAACTTTTTTCACCAAGCCATGGGGACGGTGAAAGTGATTAGAGAAACACTTAAGACTACTCAAAGTCGCAAAAAGTATTATATGGATATGTGGCGGAGTTATTTGGAGTTTGAGGTAAGTGATTTGGTATTCTTGAAGGTTTCTCCTATGAAAGGAGTCATAAGCTTGGGGGAAAAGGGGAAGATTAGTCCACATTATGTTGGTCCATATCAACTTGTAAGGACAATTAGGAATGTCGCTTATGAATTAGATTTTCCAGCAAGTTTGGCTTCTGTTCATCCTATTTTCCAGGTTTAAATGCTGAAGAAGTTTGTAGGTGATCCTTCTTTGATTGTGCCGGTTGAGGGTGTTGGTGTTTTAGACTCTTTTTCTTACAAGGAGGTCCTAGTTGAGATATTGGATATACAAGTTTGTAGGTTGAGGATTAAGATGTAGCTTCGGTAAAAGTGCTTTGGAGAAATCAAAACGTGGAAGAAGCCACATGGGAAGTAGAGAAAGATATGAGAACCAAGTACCCACTCTTGTTCCCTGTGTTGGATGAAAGTTCCCAAGTACCCACTCTTGTTCCCTTTATTGGATGAAAGTGCCTAAGGTGCAAACTTCATTTCCCATACTACCATATTTCAAATTTGTCTTTGGATTCTATTTGCATTCTTTCTTTTATCGTGCTATAAATACCCTAACTCCTCATTCGGGGATGAATGATCCTAAAGAGGGGGGTAATGTAACACCCTAAGTTTTTTAGAACCTCCAAGATTTGAGTAATTAAATTAGCCAAGTTTCTGAAATAGTGTCAAAAACTTCCAGTAACAACAGTCCGGGACATGATTTGTGATGCCACATAACGATTCATTGGGAAGAATTATTACCAAGGCAGTGAGTTTGCCAAATTTTGGTCCCTTGACAATGAGTCCAAGGTATGAACCATTATAAGACATAACAAGTCATTATGGGTGACATATTGTCTAAATAGTAGGTTGCTAAATATTTAACATTAGACCTCGAGTCTCTATCGTGTCTCATGATGTAGGATAATAAGTTGGTATGGGTGACTCATTGTCATACGAGTGAGGGGACATAATTTTTATCCTCAGGTAAGGAATCTAGGCCACGACTCGTGCTCAGGTCTCATGAGTCATTACCAAGCCATGAAGATTGTACTCAGTATTTTCCTGCATATTTTAATTAAGGTCATTTTGGTATTTTACCAACCTTTACACTATTCTCACAACTTAAAAACACTCTAATGACCCCTCTAACATGACCCCTCTAACATCAGTTATCAAAATCAAAATTTACTCTCTTCCTTTTAAAACTCACAAGGCAAGAAATACTAGGGTTTTACAAGGAAGTCAGTCAGTCAAGCTACTGACTTCGAATCCTTTTCAAACTATTTGGTATTTCAAGCCTGTCTCTAATCCCTAAACTTGTATTTTACATTATGGAATAAAGTTATTCAACTTTCATGTGGTTTAAATGAGGGAATCAAACTTGGGCTGAGGAATTTAGTTGGTTTTTACTTGAATTTCTTCCCTGTGATTTAAATATGTTCTTCCTGGATTGATTAATGGATTTTGGGGTTGAATGAGTGCATTGTTAAGAGGATTGGAATGGAGAAGATGGTTTTCTCCAAATTGATGAAAATATGGCAATTAACCTCAACCCACCTTTATAACACTGGTTTTGAATATGGAATTTGCATAATTGAACTTACCTTTGGAACTTTGCATTACACTAATGGATAAATGTATAACGAAAATGGTTTTGGTTTTGGAATGCCTTTGTTGGCAATGATTTGGATGTTAAATGGTACTTTGGAGTCAAATGATTATATGGATTTAATTGGCATAATTGAATTATCTTGCAAGCATTTTGGTATGACGATACCATATTGATAAATGCCTTAGTAAATAAATCCTTTGTTAATGGTTGGGTTTATGTGCAAACTATTTTAATTTGGCGTTAAAGGGGATTGTATAGCTCACAGTGAAGGTGTAGTCCTAGAGGAATCAACACTGGAAACCACGATTGCCGAAGTGGGGGTCTATGTGACCATGTACTTCGTGCACAAAATATATATATTTTTAATGGCTATCACCTTAGTGTCTTTACCCTTCCTTCAATTTTCCTCAGTTCGAGCGGCTAACATGTACTGGGCCCTTTCATCATAGGAAGCTTAGCCCATATAGCCCATGGGTGCCTTTAGGATGAAGTGAGCTACATGATTTAGTTTAATGGTTCAAACTTTCATATTCATGACCCTTGTCCCTATCCCAGCATCCTATACATGTAAATATGATTATTCTATATGTGATTTTTATTAGATTTTTCCAATGACATTATTTTATAACTTTCCCTGAGTTACATGTCAGTACTTATGTTGCATTATTTAATGATGTAGGTCCTGAGGGCTTTTTTGTTACTCTATGCAGCATTAGGTGCTATGGTATGATATTTGTGTTGATGTGAAGTATTCAGCCTCCATCTTTCTAAAAGGCATGCCATTTCATTAGATTTATTTTTAGATTTTGGGAATTATGGTCGGGGGCATTATTTTCTTTAATTGTGGTCGGGGGCATGTCCCAACCTAGTTTGGTATTCTGGTTTTAGAGGATTTTGTGAAAAAATGTGGGTTGTTTGTTTGTTTTAACTCTTAATTTACATTTGGTTTATCTATTCTTCTTATCATCATGTTTGGTTGGATTCCACTATATTTATTTATGGTTTTCCAGATATTAGGATAAGGGGGTGGTCTCTGGCTCACAGTATGCTCGAGATATCTATCACGATTAGGCCATAGTTGGGTCATGACACTGGCCAAGCCAATAAAGCTGTGAACCTCAATCGGAGATGTGGGCCTAGCCCAATCTTGAATAGCCTCAATCTTTGTTGGGTCTTTCATAATCCTATCCTCAGAAAACACATGCCCAAGGAAGGTCTCCTCCTCAATCTAAAACTCACACTTAGAGAACTTGGCAAATAACATATGATCTCTCAAAGTTTGAAGCACTACACTCAGATGTTGGGTGTGCTCCTTTCTACTTCTCAAATACACAAAGATGTCAGCAATGAACATAATCACAAATGAATTCAATTAAGGTTTGAACACTTGGTTCATCAATTACATGAACATAACTGGGCATTAGTCAACCTAAAGGACATCACCAAGAACTCATAATGACCATAATGTGTCCTAAAGGCCATCTTCGGGATATTGTTGGCCTAAATCCTCAACAAATGGTAACCAGACCTCCAATCAATCTTAAGAAACACCGTTGCACCCTGAAGCTAGTCAAACATGTCATCACTATGAAGCATGGGATAAAGGTTCTTCACTATGACCTTATTAAGCTACCTATAGTCAATACACAAATGCATTGAGCCATTTTTATTATTCATAAACAACACATGATCTCCACAAGGGGACACACTTGGTCTAATGAAACTCTTTCCAAGAATATGCTAAAGTTGAGATTTTAGCTCCTTACGCTCGGCAGGATCCATATAGTAAGATGGGAAAGAAATAGGTCGAGTATCAAGTTCAAGATCAATAATAAACTCAATCTCACAAGCCGGAGGAATGCCAGGCAGATCGATGGGAAAAATATCAGGAATCTCATGAACTAAGGGGATAGAGTCATGCGACGGATTATCCATACTAACATCATGAATATAAGTAAGATAAGACTCATAATCCCTCGAGATAAGTCTCCTAAAATGAATATAAGAAATAATGCTTGTCAGCTAGTGGCTAACAACTCTCTACCATATGATCGGCAGTATGCCGGGTATGTCTAAGTTAACAATCTTGGCAAAACAATCCATGATTGTATGATAGTGGGATAACTAGTCAATGCCAAGAGTAACATGAAAATCTACCATGTCCAATATAATAAGGTTAGTATGACTATCAATATATCTAACAGTAACAACACATGTTCTAAAAACCCGATCCGCTACTAAAGAATCACCCACGGGAGTAGATGCACATAAAGGCACGGATAATGAATCCCAAGATAACTTTAACCATGGGGAATAAGAAGAAGAAACATAAAAGTAAGTGGATCCCAGATAAAATAAGGCAAAGGTCGACTGACGGCACACCAAAATTATACCTATGACAACAACATCCAAAGACTCAACCTCAGTCCTAGGAGTTACTATATACAACTTACCATGCCCCCACTTGGATAGGCACCTAGCCAATCTCCTACCCTACCTACCTAAGAACCTCCAAGAAAACCAAAGACACCACCCTGATGACCATACATACCACCTCTAGCTTAGGGATGAACTGTTTTAAAAGGGGGAACCTTTTGAGCTGCAATAACAATCACCCCACGACTAGGGTACTCTCTACTCTCTTGAGTAATGACCAAAATCTCCAACCCCATAAATTCCCTATGAGCTAAACCAGAACTAGAAGATCTGAATGACCCAGAATAACCATCTCGACAAGAATAACCAAAAGACGAGCCCCTCGAAGATTGACCGCTACTCTAACTAGGGTGACCACTAACATAAGACTAACCTTTGTTGGTAATCTAGAGTGATGCTTAAATAGGATACTAGGCTAAATCTGAGGCTTATACGATGTCCACAAAGAGTATCTACCCTGAGGACTTGTACCTCTAATCAGTAGCTACTACGGATCCCACTAAAACTGCCATGATATCGAGTCCTCTTATCGCTGCCAACTTAGGCCTCACGGTGCATCTCCTCCATTATCTGAGTGTAGTTAGATAGCTCAAAAAATACCTGCCCACAACAACTAGGCTCTGAGTGGACATGACAAGAGGAAGTTTCAATTCCCAAATAAAGAAGTGAGCTCTCTCATAATCAATAGTCAGAATAGAAGTAGCATACTTAGCCAATTTGTGAAAATGATCCTCATACTCTACCACAGACATGAAGCCCTTCTCAAACCTTGTGAATTGATGTCTTAAACAACCACAAAGACTACGACACATGTAATTCTCCATCAAAATATTAGAGAACTGAATCCATGTATTAGGAGAAGATCTAGTTAGCCTGGAATAAAGATAACCTATCCACTAATGTCAAGATGCCAAATGCAACTAAATGGTAGTGTAATCCACAACACAAGTCTTAACTAGGCCTAAATTATGAAGCCTATCCTCATAAGTAATCAAAAACTCAAATCATCCTCGGTCGATGCTGCAAAAAATCTAGACGGAGCTAATCTCAAGAATCTGCCCAACATCTTCTGCTCCTCAACAGACAAAAAAGGCTAGGTAACCACTAGTTGAGCAACTACCAACTGAGAAACTGCCAGCGTAAGAGGGACCTCTATTCTAGAAGTCGCAGCTACAGGTTGTTCCCTCTCATCCATACCACTTTGATCTGTAGACTGTGCAACATCAGACGGTTGATGTGTCATAGAAATATAGTACTTTCAATGCTTAAAATAATAAAAATCCGCAAGTTTCTTAGGTTATTTTGTTTGATATCAAGTATCTTGGAGTGTTTTGCCAAAAAAGTAGGTTTTAGATGCAAAGTTCTTGAAAAAAAAATAGTGTTTTGGCTACTAATTTGATCATTTGTGGGCATTTTTAGCACTTTTTGGATGTACGTGACAAGCTTATGATGAATGTTAAATATTTGAAGCTTGGTTGCAAGTATTAGTAAGGCCTGACACTTACCTATGTATATATGTGGACAACATGTAGCATATGTGGTCTTTCTGAGACTAATGTATGTACTAAAAGTGAAGATACAGAGGGAAAAAAGCTGAAAATGAACTTCTGACATATGCGGACCGCATGTAGTACATGTGGACCGCAGTTGGTTAATGTAAGTGCCAGAAGTCCGAAATCCAGAGAGAAGAAATTGCATGTATTTTTTTTGGCACTTTTAGGAGTCCACATGCGCACAGCCTCAGGTCACATATGGCACATGCACCCAAGGTCGAGCCGCATGTGGACACATTTAAGTTACCAATGACTTTTTTTTATACGGGTTTTAATTTAGGGTTTCTGATGTACTATAAATACCCCTTATGTGTTTTTAGTAGAAGTTATGCACTCTTTATACTTACAAACATAATTTGATTTGAAGATTTGATTTTGGTCTTGGAATTCTCTTGTATTGATTTTGGTTGATTAATTCAGCTAAAGTTTAGGGTTTTTATTTCTGATTATAATGATTTCATCTTATGCTTTCAATTATGAATGTTGTCAATTACTTCAAGAGCATAGGCGGCTAAAAACCCATAGCTAGGGTTGTGGAAACCTGACACAGCCCGCTCTAGGGCCTTTTCAGAATGGGCGTCCCAAGTCCATCCAGGACCAAAGACCACCCCTGTTACACAATCCAACCTCCAGCCACCTGCTTTCCGTTGGCTGAATTCCGAGCATTTAAAAAAATAGTTGACAGCTCACCCAAGGACTCTAGGATAAGATCACAATCGTGACCATCCCAACTGAGTTCAACCATCCTGTACCAATAATCCAATCATGCCAAAAAAAGGGCTATAAACCAGGCCATAACCAAAGATGTTCCAAACTATAATATAATCAATCCCAAAATGAAATAGGCTGGAACAACCAATAATATCGTCCAACGATTTCATCCTTTAAGCTTATTCTAATGCCAAGGCCGACACCTATATCAATCCCGCCCATTCCAACGCATAGAAGTACCACAAAGCCTCTAACCAAAAGAGTAATGAAATCTAGTTGGTACATGCCCCCAAACATAGCCAAAAGCAATATCCAAAATAAAACCAAAGTGTCTAGAACTATCCATATCATGAAATGAAGCCTTTTGAAAGGATTGAAGCTTACTAATTCAGACCAAATGTTTTCCCCAAGTCAAACACTATGTAGGAGGAGTAGAACATCTGGTTCCTAAATAGCGTGGGTATATAGCCACCAATAGACGAGGTTAGCGATTGATCGCTAGCATGATCTCAGAGTAAGGATAAAATAATACCATTTATAAAACCAAGTAAAATCATCCATATGCACACAACCATACATAGATAAATAACCATTCCAGGAAAAGGGACCGGGTTTAGCATGCCTTTAAAACCTTTACCTAGATTGTGTAGCTTTGTCGTCCTAAACTACCCACTGGATATATGGGTTTAGCTCCCCCTACTGAAAGGGACCAAGTGCATGTAGCCATACGACCAGGAAAGTATCATATGGGATGACTAGTACATCCCCCAAATATAGTGTGACATCATGCACACAGTCACCAAGACCAACCTCATATCAATAAATATGAGTTTCCAATTTTGGTTCCCCCCCCCAGGACCTCCACCTTCCACGACTTAGCTACACCTTCTGCCATTATTGCCAAATTAAAATACAATTTCCAAATAACCAATCAATTATACATTTATTATCCAAGGCCATCGATATTGGTATCGTCATACGAATCCTTACTTGCAAATATCATCCATAGCCAACGTTTTATAGGTTTAAGGGGACTTTCAAGTGCCCTTACATTTACCAAATTAAACCACTTGGGAGACTTCCATGTTCCCCGAAATCATAACCAATTATCCTTTTACCAATCCAAGTTATTTAATTCATGCATAATTTCTTTACCAAGTTTAAAATATTCATGAGTTCCGTGAAAAGTGGTCAATGCAATGAACATATCCAAATCATTTTGTCAAACACATTGGGGGAATAATATGACCAAAACCAATTCCAATTACCATTAAACCATTCCTATTCAATCCAATTATCCAAAACCATTATTAATGCATATAAAAGCATAATTAAAACCGTGGGAAACCATAATCAACCATTTAATATCAAAAAATCCCAAATCATATTTGAAAGCCAAAATTATGTAATAGTAACACCAAGAAGCATTCGAATAAATCATGCATTTAAGTAAAATTAACAATGAGGGAAAAGAACATGCCTTAAACCAAAATAATGACGAAAAAAATCACCAAGACAAGCCCCAAATTGATCCCTTGGTTGAAACCCTAACTTCCCTTGCCCCAAAAGCTCTTAAGAAATTATGGAGTGTTTTAGAAAAATTTCTAAGTGTTAATGACTGAAATAATAGGGTAAATAACCTCCCAATAGGTTAGAAGTCATGGGAACCTATTAGGATAAGTAGGAAAATGTCTAAAATACCCCCACTTAAGTTGTAGAAAAATCCCGTCACAGAGATACGATTGATCCTTATGAGTCATACCCTTCAATATGATCAGTATCTATCACTCGTATCCTGAACCTCAACCTTTAGACCAAAAACTATCCAGTAAATGACTCATCCAACCTAGTCGTAACCACAACATAAGATTTATATCCATGACCCGTATCCTTCGCAGAATAAAATACCTAGAGGATTGAACACTGTCTACCATATGAGTCCCTAGTACGATTCATACCCTGGTTTATGACTCATAGTGAGCCACTCATACCCAGATCCAACCTAAGTAACCAAGTCTAAGATTAAGTTAAGGAACCAAATGATCTGTAACTACCAATATGACTCGTACCCCAAAGTCGTATCCATTCCAGTAACCAAAATCCATCCTACTAACTAACAATGGTCAGTATGCGAATGGACCATACCACACATACCCTAACATACGGCTCATACCCATGAGTTGTATTGGGTCCAGAGATAAGAATTCGAGGAAATTTTCTAAGGTCTAGAAACTAAGGTGTTTCAGTCTCCCCCATTAAGAACATTCATCCGCAAATAATAGACAAGGTAGGGGTAACCACTGGCAAGAGTCATTTACATTATCAAATATATTCCTAATCTCTAACTAAGTTTGAAAATAAAGAGGCAAATATATTAACCTTTCCTTTAACAAACTATGACAATAAAGATGTGCTGGAGAAACATATCTTCTACACGAATCCTAGGAGCAGAAACCAAATATGGATATTTGGGTTTCATGTCCTCTTCCACTACCCATGTTACTTCTTCCACCTTATGGTTCAACCAAAGAAACTTAACCAAAGCCACATCCTTGTTTCGCAACCAATGAAACTGCCTATCCAGGATCTCAACTGGGACTTCTTCATAAGACAAAGATTCAGTGATACCTAATCCTTCCAAAAGAATAACCGAATAAGGATCACTAATGCACTTTCACAACATGGAAACATGAAAGACCGAATGAACCAAGCTCAAGCTAGAAGGAAACTCCAGCTCATAAGCTACATTACCAACTCTCCATAAAATCTCATAAGGACCCACATACTACGGACTGAGATTCCCTTTCTTGCCAAAACACACTGTTCCCTTTATAGGAGATACCTTGAGGAAAACCTTATCCCCAACCTCAAACTCCAAGTCCCTACACCTAATATCTATATAGGAATTTTTGTGACTTTTGGTAGTCTTAAGCCTCTCCCAAATCACCTTTACCCTCCCCATAACCTAGAAGACCAAATTGGGACCAAATATGTCTGTCTCACTAAGCTCAAACCAACCAATAGGAGATCTACACCTCCTATCGTATAATGCCTCAAAAGAGGCCATACCAATACTAGAATGATAGCTATTGTTGTAAGAAAACTCCATCAAAGGTAAGCTCAACCCAATTACCCCAATAATCAATCACACAAGCCCGAAGAATATCCTCCAATGTCTGAATAGTTCTTTCCATTTTTCCATCTGTCTACAGATGAAAAGCAATACTCAGACTCACCATAGTCCCCAACCCTTTCTGAAAAGACCGCCAAAAGTGAGACGTAAATTGTGTGCCACTATCAGAAATAATCAAAACAGGAACCCCATGCAGCTTCACAATCTCCTGAAGATACAAATTAGTATAATCCTCTGCTAAGAAGGTAGTTTGCACTAGCAACAAGTACAAAGACTTAGTCATCCTATCCATGATGACCCAAATTGAATCATATTGATTCTGAGACTGGGAAAGACTGGTAATAAAGTCCATATTGATCACTTCCCTCTTCCATTTGGGCAAATCAATTTCTTGATACAACCATCCTGGCCTCATGTAATCAACCTTAACCTATTCACACACCATGCACTTGGCCACAAAATTAGTCGCATCCCTCTTCTTGACATTCCACCAATAGATCTATTTAAGATCATGATACATATAAGTCGAGCCAGAATAGCAACATAGAGTGACTCATGCACCTCATCCAAATTCTTTGTCACAACTCATCGACATCAGAAACACATAATCTCCCTTGGTACAGTAAAGTACCATCACCACTGATCTCAAACACTATTACTTTTTGTCCACCAATGTCACTCTTGATCTTCATCAAGATAGGATCTAATAATTGCTTCTCTTTAATCTCTACACTAAGAGATAATCGAACCACTTCTTGAACCATCATACCACCATCCGTGGAGTCCAAGAGGCGAACCCCAAGATTATCCAAGCGGTGAATATCCCTTACCGATTCCCACTTTCATTCCTCCATATGAGCTAAACTCCCTATGGATAACCTGCTAAGAGCATCAGCAAACACATTAGCCTTACCTAGGTAATAGTGAAGACTCATATCATAATCCTTTAGAAGATCAAGCCATCTCTTCTGGCTGAGATAAAGCTTTTTTTTGAGTGAACATATACTATTGACTCTTATGATTAGAAAAGAAATCCACGTGAACACCATACAAATAATGTTGCCATATTTTCAAAGGAAACACAACTGCCAACAACTCTAAATCATAAGTAGGATAATTCCTCTCATGTACCTTTAACTACCTGGAAGCATAGGTAATCACCTTATCATGCTGCATTAACACATAGCCAACACCTAGCCAAGATGCATCGCAATAAACCACGAACCTATCATTGTCTTCTGCCAAAGTAAAAATTATAGGCAAAGTTAACTTATCCTTCAACTTCTCAAAACTCCCTTCACACGCATCTGATCAAGAAAACTTAACCTTCTTCAGAGTTAACTTAGTCAAAGGAGCAGCTATTGACGAAAATCTTTCCACAAACCTCCTATAATACCCAGCTAAACCTAAGAAGCTCTGAATGTTAGATGGAGTCATGGGCCTAGGCCACCTCTTCACTGCAACAACTTTCTACAAATCTACCATGATCCTTTCACTAGAAATAATGAGACCAAAGAAAGTTACAACGTTCAACAAAAACTCACACTTGGAGAACTTAGCATACAACTGTTGTTCCTTTAAGGTCTACAACACCATATGGAGGTGATTAGCATAATCCACCTCGCTCTTCGAATAAATAGAAAGGTCAACAATAAACACAATGACAAACAGATTCAAATATTGATGGAAAACTTTGTTCATCAGATCTATAAATTCCGCCAGAGCATTAGTCGATCCAAATAATATCACTAAAAACTCAAAGTGCCCATATTAAGTACAAAAAATTGTACTAGGGATATCTACCTCCCTAATCTTTAGCTGATGGTACCTATACTGAAGATCTATCTTAGAAAAGAAGTTGGCACCTTGAAACTAGTCAAACAGATTATCTATCCTTGGAAAAGGATATTTGTTCTTGACTGTCACCTTATTTAACCTCATATTGTCTACACATATCCCAAGGGAACCATCCTTCTTGCACACAAACAACATTGATGCACCTCAAGGAGATACTATAGGAAGAATAAACCCCTTATCCAGAAGAATTTCAAGTTGCTCCTTGAGTTTTCTTAACTCAGCTGAAGCCATTCTATAAGGAGGAATAGAAATTAGATGAATGTTTGAAATTAGATTAATACAAAACTCTATTATCTATTTGGAGAAACAACAGGAAGATCATCCAGAAAGACCTCTTGAAACTCATTAACCACTTAAACTGACTAGAAAGGAAGACCTTTTGAATTAGAATCTTTAACCCAAACCATGTGATAAAGACAACCTTTAGAGATTAACCTCTGAGCTCTAAGATAAGAAATAAACCTCCCCTAGGAGCTAGAGAAACACTTTCCCACTCTATAACTGGCTTACTAACGAACCTAAAGATAACCTTACAGGTCCAACAATCCAAAGATACACCTCAGAATGACATCGAAATGCACCATATCAAACTCAAATAGATCCACCAAGGTCTGCTTAACACCCATAGATATCACACCCTCTATAGACTCTCTTAGAAATAACCGAGTCACTTGCTAGGTACAAATAGATAAATGATCCAAAATAACTTTTGTATCAAAACTAAAAAATACAACCACATAAGTAGTTACATAGGAGAAAGTAGACCCCAGATCAAGCAAACAACATATGTCATGAGAGAAAAGCTGTAACATACCACTAGTAACATTAGGTGCTGCCTCGAATTCCTATCAAGATGCCAAAGTATACAACCAATTTCAACCAACACTAGAACTAATAATAGTAACAAAAATAGATACCACACCACCAGGTGTAGGAGCAGAAGATGAAGCCACAGTAATAGTATTCACCACTATAGCAACCTTATTGATGAGACAATCCCTGAGTCAATGGCCTTTCTGGCCACTCTTGAAGTATTTGTCCTTTTCTTCATCACAATAACCCCGATAAGGACGACCACAAAATTGATAAAGAGAACATAAAGAAATTGAATAACCTCTATTTGCATAAAATTAGGCATCCTATACCCAAAATTGTCATCACCATAATGACGTTTGTTGTTAGACTGATAAGGAGCACTAGCAAAAGAGTAGGAACTAGAAATTTCCTTCTTCTTTTTCTTCTATTTTCCACCATCTCGACCACCCTGAGATGGAGTAACTTCCTGGTCAGAAAACCTATTCTTCTTACCCTGCCTATCCCAAACTTTGTTTACTTCCTGCTCATCCTCTACCCATTGCATAAAAATAGTCAACCTATAAATATCCATATCCTTAATTAGCAAGGTAGTTTTTCTCTCAAAAAATCAAATCTTGATTCAACCCAAAAGTAAACTTCCTCGTTCTAGACTGTATGTCAGCCACCAAATTAGTAGCATACCTTAACAATTGGTGAAACTTCAAGGCATATTCCTTGATAGAAATCCTCCCCTACTTGAGGTTCACAAACTCATCTATCTTTGCTTTCCTCAACGCTTGGGGAAAGAATCAATCTAGAAAAGCACTAGAGAAGGCATCCCATAAAGATAACTCCTCCACATCTCCTCTATCCCTATCTTACTCTTTATACTGCTGATATGTACCCTCTTTGAGATGATAAGCTACAACATTCACCACTTTTACATCGGTAGTCTGCATCATCCAAAATATATATACTATCTTATCTAAGAAGCCCTATGGATTCTCTTCCATCTTTACTCTAAAAAAAAGTTGGAGGACTTATATTCATAAATTGGCCAATGCTTATGGCCTCAGCAAATAAAGCATTAGACACATCTCTCTCAGTCTGAGCAGCAACCAACTTAGCAATAGCATGAATAAACTGATGGAATTCTGTATTAGTCACCTCACTTTGAAGAGGACTAGTAGAAATTAGTAAAACTCCAAAACTATCAGGGTTAAGACTGTGGGATTAAATATGAACCCCAGATGTAGGATGCACCCCTTCAGCATTACCCTCAAATAGGATAGAACAATTTTCTTGTGTTTCAGATCTATGAGGCATGATCTAAAAGAAGAACAAATAAGGATTATAGAAGATTCCAGGATAGAGACTCCTATTAAAAATGGAATACCAAGAAAGTGAAATATTCTTAATGCCTTGTAGCCTCTCCCATATGAGTGTGGCGCACTATACACTTCTAAAAGAGACTCTACTCAACACGACTTTATGGACTCCAAATTAACCATCAACCTAGGCTCTTATAACAATTTGACATGACTCTCCCTAGGGCCTTGGCGTAATGGGAATCCCAAGTCCGTCCATGACCAGAGACCACCCCCATTACCCAACCCAACTTCCAGCCACTTGCCCTGAGCTAGCTGAATTTTAAGCATGTAACAAAATAGTTTAACAACTAAGACAAGGACTCTGGGATAAGATCACAACCGTGAAAGACCCAATCGAGTCCAACTATCCCATACCAATACATGGTCCATATAATAGTCCATAACTAAAGATGTTCTAAAACATAATATAATTAATCCAAAAATTGAAAAGGATGGAACAACTAAAAATATCATCCAACAATGTCATCCTTTTAGCTTATTCTAATGATAAGGTCGACACCTATATCGATCCCGCCCATTCCAACCTATAGAAATACCATAATGCCTCTAACGAAAAGAGTAATGAAATCCAGTTGGGGCATGCCCCTAACTATAGCCAAAACCAATATCCAACATAAAACCAAAGTGTCTAGAAATATCCATAACATGAAATGGATCCTTCCAAAGGATGGAATCTCATCACTTTAGTCCAAATATTATCCCCAAGTCAATTAATATATAGGAGGAGTAGAATGGATGGTTCTTACATAGCATGGGTACACACCCGCCAGTAAACGGGGTTAGTGAGTGATCGCTAGCTTGATCTTAGGGTAAGGATAAAATACTAACATTTATAAAACCAAGCAAAACAATCCATATGCACACAACCATACATTGATAAATAACTATGCTATACCTCCCGCATTATTTTCTAATTAAAAACTAATTTCCAAATAACCAAACCATTATCCATTTATTAGCAAAGGCCATTGATATTGGTATCATCATACCAATTATTATTTGCAAGTATCATCCATAACCAACCTTTTATAGGTTTAATGAGACATTCAAGTGCCCTTCTATTTACCATATTAAACCACTTGGGAGACTTACTGATAACGCTCAATCTACAGCTCTCTAGGAGTGTAAAGCGGTCGTTTGTCAAATATAGAACCCAACTGGGTTGGGTATCGATCCTACAGGGAATAGCTTGGTCAATAAATAAGCAACGATTACTAGACTTTTAGTGCAAGTCTCATAAAAAGGGGGGGATTGTAATGTGTAACCAAAATATTAAAGTAAAAACTGAAAATAGTAACGTAAAAAGAAAGAATGTTTAGTAGGTTGTAAAACAATGAGAATTGAAGAGTTGGGGTTATGCCCACCTTCTGAGTTTAAGTCTCTATTGGCTATGACTTATGCGGAATTCAGACATGCATGTGCTTATAGAGAATTGTATTCGATGGTAAATCCAGGTGTCTTTCGACCTATTCGAGGATTATTTCACTTTAACTCTTTGGAGCTTAAAGCGTATCTAACGGTACAAATTCTCCAAGAGGTTAATCCAGTTACAACACTAACTTTTTAATAGGGAATGGGACCCTATTACCTTGACATTATCTATTTTCCAGACATATAACTTTTCTTTCGAACAAGTTAATGCCATACTGGCGTTATTCTATGCGTCTGCAGCCACAAGAATTTGCATTAAGATGAAAAGAATAATAATATAAGCAACACACGTGTCACGAATTCAAAAACTCATAGCCTTAGATAGTATCTCATAAGGCTTCCATAACTCGAACAGAGAAGTTTAGTTACCCATGAGTGCGAAGGAAATCACAATCGACATTGTTATTATACCACAATAAAGATTTCGTGTAGCAAAGTGTGGTAGGAGTTAAGCGTGAATTCCTTGCAAAGTAACATTTCTCTTGTTGCGGAAATTAAAAGTCGAATAGATGAAAAATAATGTCAACAATGAATTAATAAAGAGAATTGTTTTGATGGATGGATGGATGGTGGATGGATGGGAATTGATGGAATGGGGGAATTGTGTGGAATGTGAGGAATGTTTATAAATCTCTAGCAAGATAGGGTATTTATAACACCCGTATCCTATTCCTACTAAGCTAATGAAATACTTAACCAAATCCTACTAAGCTAATGAAATACTTAACCCAATTGTACTAGGTTAATGTATCATTATCCTAATCCTAATAAATTACTGCTAGTCCCCAAAGTCTTCAGAATTGCTGTTTTTTCCCGGGACAGATTTTCCATGCGCCACTTTTGGTCCTTGGCGTCCAAGCTTTGCTCTCCTCCTTTCGTGAAGCTTTCTTTGGCGTCAAGTTATCCATAAAATGCTGAATTCTGCATCATTTATTCCTGAAAACTTGCTAATCATGTTCGTTAGCTCACTTACAGGAAAAAGGACTAAAAGTGCATGAATTATATAATTTGTTCTCAAAACTTGGCTAAATATGGGCAAAATCTAGTGCTATAGGCGTGTAAATTCGCCTATCATCACTTACATGTTCCCCAAAAGTATAACCTACTAGACTTTTACCATTCCAATCCATTTAATCCATGCATAATTCCTTTACTGAGTTTAAAACACCAATAAGTTCCATTAATGGTAGTCAATGCAATAAACATATTTTTATAAGCATTTTGTCAAATACATTGGGGGTATAATATGACCAATACCAATT
This sequence comes from Capsicum baccatum var. pendulum, assembly GCA_030864225.1. Lineage (NCBI taxonomy): Eukaryota > Viridiplantae > Streptophyta > Magnoliopsida > Solanales > Solanaceae > Capsicum > Capsicum baccatum. The sequence goes on from CM061558.1 coordinate 156,552,975, forward strand.
CCAATTACCATTAAACTATTCCCATTTAATCCAATTATCCAAAACCACTATTAATGAATATAAAATTACAATTACAACTATAGGAAACCATAACCAACCCTTTAATATCAAAATTCCACAAATAATATGTGAAAGCCAAAATCTTGTAATAGTAAAACCATAAAAACATTCGTATAAACCATTACTTTAAGTAAAATTAACAATGAGCGAATAGAACATGCCTTAAACAAAGATGATGATGTAAAATATCACTAAGACAAGCCTCAAATTGATCCTTTTGTTGAAACCCTAGCTTCCCTTGCCCCAAAAGCTCTTGAGAGAATTATGAAGTGTTTTAGAAAAAGTTTCTAAGTATTAATGAATGAAATAATAGGGCAAATTACCTCCCAAATAAGTTAGAAGTCATGGGAACCTATTAGGATAAGTAGAGAAATATCCAGAATACCCCCACTTAAGTTGTAGAAAAATCCCATCACCGGGATATGACTGATTGTCACGAGTCGTACCCTTTAATACGATCGGTATCCATCACTTGTATCCTAAACCTCCATCCTTGGACAAAATATTGTCCAATATACGACTCATCTAACCCAGTCGTAACCATAATATATGATCCGTACCTATGACCCATATCCCTAGTAGAATAAAATACCTAGAGAATTGAACACTGTCCACCATATGAGTGCCTGATATGATTCGTACCCTATTTTATGGCTCATATTAAGCCACTCGTACTCAGATCCAACATAATTAACTAAGTCTAAGTTTACGTTAAGGAACCAAATGATCCGTAACCACTAATATGACTCATACCCCTAAGTTGTATCCATTCCAGTAACTAAAATCCATCCCACCAACCAACACTGGTCAGTATATGACTGACCATAACATCCATACCCAACATACGACTCATACCCATGAGTAGTATTGGGTACAGAGATCAAAATTCCAGGAAATTTTCTATGGTCCAAAAACTAAGGTGTTTTAAAACCCTAGCGAATTGAAGAAGTAGGATAAGTGCTATTGTTGTTTTGAATCGATACCCATGCATGCATTGTATTATTTTCTCTTTAATAGATATATTAGTTTTGCAAATAGTAGGATACCACCTATATTATTGCTACTTACTCAAAAAGAGCAGTAGTGACAATGAACAAGTAACTACAACAGTAATTTAAAGTTTAACTATTGATCCATGCTACTAGGTACTATCGAAGTAAGATGGTTAGTTTTTATCTAATAAATAGAGACTCAAAAGGTAATAAATAATTGGTATCAATATAAGGGTTAGTAAGGCAACATCCTGAGACTCAAAAAGTAAAGAGTGATACGTATCAGCTTGTCCAAAAGATTGTTGATGGTACACAACTTATCAAATTTTGCATGCAAGGTATCGAGTTTGTACAATAAAGCATGATAAGCCTATGGTGTTGAGAAGATAAGGGGGACACAATCCTAGTGTTCACCTATGACTAATTAAAATCGAAGTTGATATATTCTATTTGTTTGATATTGCTACTCAAATTCCTCCATTTACTTTTCCAGTCTTGCACGTTGATTTCAACAAATGAGAGCCATGATTCCATGTATTTCTTTAGGATTTGACCCCAAACTTTGTTGGGTTACTATATTTGACAGTGATGCATAATCTTCAGATTGAAGGTGTAGCTTGGGCATTATCAAATTTTGGCACCATTGTCGGGGAATATAGTACTGATTTGTGAATTGAGGTTATTGCAGTTTATGTGTCTTTTTGTTTTTGTGCTTAGTTAGGTATACATTGATAGAAGATGGGCATGCATCTATCATAAGTCTCTAATAAGAAAAGGGCAGTAGAAGAAGATCTACAGATAGCTACAAGGGAAGATCTAGCTGAGCAAAGATAGGAAGCATACCTCCGAGCAGCACTTTTAGAAATTAAAATAGAGTTGGAGACGTCTGTCCTCAAGTGATCACAACATATTAGTATTTATAGCCATACGAGGATGTGAAGAAGATATGGGGTATGTTATGCCAGTAGATATTGGATCCATTATCCCTCATGTTTTACCTCCAGGCATTAAGTTTGATATAACGAGTGTAATGATCCAGGTTGTAAATTTGACCGGTGTATTTGTAGGTTTGCCTACAAATTATGCAAACATGAACCTTGTGAATTTCATTAGGATCTGTAGTGTCTATACAAATCTAGGGGTCAATCATAATGTTCTTAGACTAAGGTTTTTCCCTTTCTCACTTACTGGAGAAGCATCTTTATGGCTAGGAGAATTACCAAGAGGATCTATCACTACATGGAATGAGTTTCGTAGCTAATTCTTGAACTGATTATTTCCTTCATTCAGGATGTTGCAGCTTAAGGATGAGATTTATAATTTTAGGCAGTTGTAGTCATATCTTTGTATAAGGCTTGGTTCATTTTCAAAAAGAAGCTTAGTATGGTGCCCAACCATTGAATTTTAGGGACAAGCCTATTGGACATATACTACAAAGCCTTGTCCATCTAGAGCCATAGAAGACACTATTTTGGAGGAGATTTTATGAGACTACGCTAGGAGGCAGCTTCAAAGATGGTATATTAAATCTATCTCAATAATCAAGGGTGGAAAACTCAGGAGGATAAGAGGGGATATGGTACATATGCTATTACTTCCTTCTGCAACCAGAAAGTAGTTGATGATATAGTAGTGCAAGAGAATGCACTGCTAAGAATCGATCTTGGCTTACTGGCAAAGAAGTTTGCAGCAGTAAGTTCTAAGAAAGTAAACACAATAGGAGCACAGGGCTCATCTTACAAAGCTTGTGAGTAAGAACTAGAGGAGGAAGCAAACTATCAAGATTGTTAGATGGAGGGTTTATGATCCCACGGGCAAGGAAACTAAGGTCGGAACTATTATGACATATACAAAGATCGTAGTACAGAGCGAGATGGCGACAGGATAAAGAAGGATAATTATAGAGATAAGGGAGACTGGTACATCCACCTAGCAGAAGATATGCAAAATTAAGAATGGATAATATACTGACTAAGTTGGTAAAGGGTCAAGAAAATTAGGAAATCAGCCTGAAGAAGATTAAGGCTGACATTTCTTGGTTGACCCAGAAAGTTGAATCTCATGTCATTGCTATCAAGAAGTTGGAGCACCAGTTTAGGCAGATGTATGCAACACTGAACCAAAGGCAGCCAGGTATCCTTCCTAGAAATACTATGCAAATACAAAAAATGATGATCATGTTTTTTCCATTACTACAAACAGTGGTATGACTACTGTAGATCCCCTATTACTTGATGTAGAAGTGATAAGGCATGATGAAGTTGATGTTAATGAGATATCTATTATTAAGACGGAAAAGGTAATAGATAGTGATGATAAAGTTGGTAAGGAAAAAAGTATAGGCCAGCTTATCAAGTAAGAAATAAGATAAATTCCAAGACCACCCCTAACTTTCCCTCAATAACTGAAGCAGAAGAGAGAGGAAGGAAAGTTAAAGAGATTTATTGAGATGCTAAAAGAGTTTATCTTGAACATCCTTCTTCTTGAGCTTTTGGAGCAGATGCTCAGATATGCCAGGTTTATGAAGCAATTTGTTACAAAGAAGAAAGGGGTTATGATTAAGGATGTTTATGGCTTACACCACTGTGGAATAGTCATTACTAGGTCTCTGGAAGGGTGATCCTGAAGCATTCACTATACCATGCACTATTAGGTCATCTAGGTTCCCCAGAGCTTTATGCGACTTAAGAGCAAGCATAAATTTGATGTCACTGGTTGTGTTCAAGAAATTGGACTTGAAACCTCCTAAACCGACTGCAATCAATCAATCATAGACTTGGATTTACAACTATTCAATTCTAGTTCACTCTTGAGATTAATTTAGTGTAAAAGTAACTGAAAGAGTTTGAGTTATAAATTGAAAGAAAAGCAAATAATGTGGTAGAGTATAGTACTTGGAAAATCAATGGAGAGGAACCTAGGGTTAAGTCTTTGAGAACAATCCTAATATGCTATTGAACTTCATCGGTTAGATTACTTATCTTAATTGATGATTCACGGGGTTGATATTATGATTATGGTCTTCTAATCCTCTAGTCGCCTATCTAACTTAGACTCGCAACTACATCATTGACAGGGGATGTGAGAACTAAGCTAAATACATTTATATTTCATCCCATAATTGAACCAAATAGGTAACCTAGGTATATTCCAATCCTAGATGCAAATTATAACATTAGTTATGTAGAATTTTATAATCCTACTCTATTCATCCCCACATACTATCTTCTTATTTCTCATCCCGGGTTCTCAAGTCGACTATGGATGTATTATAAGGGTAGCTGAGCCTTAAAATAGTAATATACAGGATTAATAAATAACCAAATATGATAAACAATTAAAACCAAATCAATTCATAGAAATAGTAATCATGTTCTTGGCCTTAACCCCAGAAATAGGGCTTTTAGCCTCTATTGGACATAACCGTATTCACGATAGATGAATACATGATAAAATACATAAACAAACTAAACTAAAGAAATAAAAATCCTAATTGAAGTGTTTCCTAATATCCCTCCAAATCTCCAAGTCGTCCAAGGTATCAAGCCTCATGTTTAAGTGTCCTATTTATAGGAGGTTAAATTTGCCAAAATTGGACTAAGGTCCACGCCGCGGCCTCTATCACGATACCTAGAGTGTGAGACGCACCCTAATAAAGTATACAAACAGTTTTGAGTCCCCTAGGAAGCTCAACATGTGTATTATTCACCCCATATAAGTTGCTAAGCCACGCGACGCGCTAGTAAACTCCAAGAGGTCCGTTTTACGTCAAATCTTGTCCCATGCTTTTGTCCATCCCTTCCAAGCCTTGTGGTGTTGCTTACACTTATTATCCATATATCATAATAATCAACTAATAAATAATCCTATGTCATCAAAAACCACGAATTAGAGCTCAAAACAACACAACGTCCAACACGACGAACTAGAAACTTAAGCTAAGAATACTAAGTTTGCCCCTTTTGATCTTTAACTTGGTTTTGATTCTTGTCTTGTTTCAATTGAACATTAAACATCATAAACAAGTTTTAACATAAAATATTGCAAAATAATACCATTATGAAATCATTACACACACTACAACTCATCGAGATCAACTAGAACAACACATAGCTCAAGCTAGTAACACTAGTGTTTTCGTTTTCACTCTAAGTGACCAATTTAAGTACAAACTTGTCTGAAAAACACCTTAAACATTGTAATCAAGTACTTAAACACTTATATGATCTATTATATAATTATTTACACATTAACCATGCAACAAGTCCTCAAAATATGGTAAATAAGCCTGGATAACAACTCTGAGATGCATAAATCCACCTCAGATCACTTCACAAGCATGAGCGGCTAAAAATTCATAGCTAGGGTTATGGAAACCCTGACAAATTTACGAAGTAGGGGAAGTGATACTAATTTTCTAAACCGATACCCATGCATGAATTGTATTATCTTTACTTTAATAGATATTTTAGCGGTTGCAAATATTAGGATCCCGCCTAGATTATTTCTACTTACACCAAAAGAGGAGTAGTGACTAGGAAAAGATAAACAACATTAATTTAAAGTTTAAATCTCGATCCATGCTACTAGGTACTATCTAATTAAGATGGTTAGATGTCATCTAATAACTAAAGAATCAAAAGATAATAGTTAACCGATGGTTGGGGTGAAAGAATCTTTGGCTCAAGAATGGGAATAGGGTCTAGTTAAGGCCCCTATCCTGGCCCCTAGGTGGGGACACATATCGAGGTTTTCCATGACCTCTATGTCACCTATGAATAATGACTGGATCCCTACACCCATTCTTGGGAACTTCATCTCGCATAGCAGTATCACATATCCTAGCTATCTACGAAAAAGTGAAGCCACATGAATGCTTTAGAAAGCAACTCAGACACTTAGAACAAAATTAGTTAAGAAGTGAAGAACTTTTAAGAATATCCCATATCCTCCCAATGATAATAAATAGATTTCACCTTTTTAATCCGTGGAACTTTACTAGACACTGGCTCTTGTACCAATGATAGCAGTGAAACTTAGGCTCTGATACCAATTTGTCAAGAGCTAATTTATGATTCATGATGGCACATACTCTATTCCACTAGTAGGTAAGCCAAATCGTAGCTCATAGCTATTTTCAATGGGCTAACTTGGTGAAAATGCCCCAAAAGGGGAAAAATAGAAAATGCAACTCATAAATAAGCAAGGCAATAGAAATAGTCTGAAAGGAAGCTATAACATAGAAAACCAACCCATGACCTGGTATAGTCAGTACAGGAGCTACTATAGCACAGCATAAGTCCCAAAATAGTCAATACAATCTACCTCAAAACAAAATACTGGATAGATAAATGGAAGAAAAAAGGGGAAACATCAACTCTAAGGGCTTACCCTATCTCTGGAAACGAACACAACATGATTGTCAAATCAGCAGTAGTAACTAGTACTCACATCTACATAAAAAGGGTAAAAAAGTGTAGTATGTGTATCAAAACCATAGGTACTCAGTAGGCATCATCAACCAACTGAGCTAATTCATTTATGATAAGATGCAAGATAACATAACTAAGTTAAGGACAAGGCAAACCTGGAAGTAACTCCAACCTTATTATACATAGTTAAATAAATAAATCAAAACAATAACACAAATAACATACGATCATAACAACAAAATTTACCCCCTTAAGTAAATAAATATGGAAATGTAAATAGCCCAATGCAGACCCCCATAAGCGTAAAGAGAAAAATCAATGAAAATATACCCGAGAAACCATGAAAATATACCCGAGAAACCATAACTTTCCTACCTCTCAAGCTATCACTGAGAACCCATATGTATCATCCCATACTAAGAACCACCCCCTTACCAAACTCAAATCGGTACTCATATCATCACTATCAAATAAATTACCAAACTCTTATGGATATAAAATAACATCATCATAATCAATCGCTAGACTCAAAGTGGTATTTATATCATCACTATCATAATCAATATCCAGACTCAAACTGGTACATATATCTTTAATATCATAATCAATAGCCAGACTACTTATATCATTAATATCATAACTATCGGGTTTTACCATAATTAGCATTAACTCCCAATATCAAACCATTATGACTGTAATTATCCTCATAAATCCTCATAATAAGCATTTTAAAATACATAACGTGCGTGTAAATGTATACCAAAAATAGCTTAAGTCTTGACCTAAGACGGGTCGAAGGGGGCCCACTTCTAATCTTCAAAATCCAAGATAAGGCAAACTCTAACCCAGACTAGGCTAAGGTATATAGATAACTTTTTAGAGGTTAATCAAGTCTTAATTATCCCTAAAATAGAAATCTACTAAGGACCTAAGCAACTAAGCCAACTATACTTTAATCACAGTTTTGGATAGCCTAAATGCTCCATTAACCCAAGAATTGTTAATCGTGTTGCCAACATATAAAACTCATCCCAAATCCAAAATTTTATCATAAACATACTATGAAATACCTCAAACTATGAAAGGTGAAACCTATCCTACCTGGATGTCCGAAGAAAGCTTAAAGAATTTGCTAAATCATTGATTTTCCCTTTCAAGAAGCTTCTGCAAGGTGCCATACTATCAAATCACAATATACCTATCAAAATAAGAACAATAATACCCATATTTTTCTATTATTATTTGGGTCAAAAATCACTCAATATCGCTTATGCGACACTTGTGTGCTACTAAAGGTAATAACGTACACGACTTCAAATGTCACTTAAGAGACACTCCCTGGTGTTTTCCAGACCGCATATATGATGAATGGCTCACGAACGCAGGTTCACCAATACCATCTGAGACTTGGAAATTTCCAAGTCACTGCAACCCCACAGGATACATCTTGAGTCCCATATATGAAAACACACTATGATACACTATAAAATTTGATATTCCAAACACAATAGCGCAGTCAAAATTTCCATCCGAGGTTATTTCAACAAAAATTAGGTCCCACACCCAACTTTCCATTTTCTTAACTTCTGACCAATAGCTCAAAATGAGCTTAGGTGTCTTGAGACCCAAACCAAAGGTCCACTAAGCCTCAAATTGACATTTTTGAGTAGTTGGAATATTCAGATTTAGCATACGAGAATGTTTGACTAAAGTTTTCACTCGATTACTATTTTGAACCAACGAAGACTCCAAAAAAAAAAAGAATTCACTTTAAAACTAAACAAACCTCCTGGTAACCAAACTGTCATACCAGAAAGTCATAAATCACTTAGGGAAAGCTATAGAAAATCTATAAAGGTGAAAATAAGTATAACTATAGAAAATAACCTGAAGGGTCATTACAATGAGCCTGTCTCTATCTTGGATAAGGATATTATACGGTTGCGTTCTAGAGATATTCGGTGGTTAAGGTTCATTAGAAACATAGACCTATAGATGAATCTACCTCAGAGGTCGAGTCTTACATACATAGTAGTTATCCCCAGCTTTTTTGGGTCTTAGGTAATTTCACTTGCCTTGGGTTTGAGAATGAGCTAGATTTTTAGTGGTGCATGATGTAACGACTTGATATTTTGGTAGTTTGTGTGTCATATTTATTTATATGTAATTTGAACATTTTAACTCTCCCTATGGTTACATTATGCTATCTCTGGGTTCTGTGGATGAATGTTGTGGTTCCTAATGTATTTTTGATGTGATTTTATGTGAGTTTGTGGGTTTTGGTGGCCTGAAAAGCCTTATAGTTAACTTTGGTCAGCATTTATTGATCTGTGCATTGAATGGAAAATAGATTGTGCTAATGGATCAAAAATGTCAATTTTAGATTAGAAGCATGGTGGTTTAGTTTTATGGATTTTATATCACATTTTGATTCGAAAAGTTGTGAAATTGAGTTTTGGGGGTCAACTCTGATAAAATGACTTTTTCCAAAAAATTTGATATTTCCATTAAGTCCAAAGCATCAAGTTGGATAGGGTGGCATAGTTCATTTGTATTCTTGGGATTTTGTATAAATCTCGAGGGGTTTACCGAGACTTGGAATTATCAAAGTCTCCAACTGGTGCATAGTTGTTGGTAAGACTACTAAAGTGACCCATTGGGTTCTTTTGATAAGGGTGATTAGAATCTCTTTGGTAAATAAAGTGACCCTAGCTGCCTAGAAAGTACCGCTAAAGTAGTAACCTAGGAGTTTTAGTGCCTACCTCTAAAGCAGCCCAAGGTCTGCTTTAGCACACTGTCACCCTCACATAGGTACCACTTTAGTAGTATCTTGTCGTTTTAGTGTCGACTGTTAAAGCAGTCCATGGTCCATTTTAGTGGCACCTAGTATATTTAAATACTTCTTTTTCATAATTTTTCATCATTTTCGAGACTTGGATCTTGGGGTTTGAATTTTTTAGCATTTTATTCCATTTTAAGCTTGGGTAAGCTCCAAATCCCAATTTTAAATACTTTTCATAATTTTTTATCATCTAAACTTTATTAAAACGTGGATTTGAAGGTGAAATTTAGGGATTTTGGCCTGAAAGACCTAAAAATAGTATTTCTCTAATTTAAAGTCAAATTTCAACCCATTTTCACTTGGATTTTCTCCTATGAGTTTCTATAATATTAGAAAATATGTTTTTGGATAAAAATTTTAATTCTACCCTTTTTTCGTAAGTACGTTTGGGGGTCCTTTTTGACCCCGATTTGAAAGTGGGAAATAAGGGTGTTGTTGGATTCCTTTCAATGCAAAGATTCTATATTTGTATATTTTAGTTTATTTTGAGTCAATTCTTGAGGGTAAATCTTGTATTCAAGGCTGTTGAGATTAATTTTTAGCATTTGAGGTAGGTCATGTCTTAACTTTCTTTAGACTAGATTAAGTTGTTAATAATAATGTAAAATCATGTTATGACCGTGGGGTTGTATCATGGAAAATGTGTTAGGTGATTTTCATGCCTGTGTGGGGGCTTATATGGATATTTGGTGATTTTGAGATACTATTTGTTATATATGTGACCATATGGGGTCTTACATGATGTTGAAGCCTGGTACTGATATATGTATGTTGTGCTTTACTCTTTTTGGTGGAAAAAATCCTAGATTTTTGGATTTATGTTGATCTATGATATTATCTTTCATGTTTCACTTGATAGTTTCTGGACTATATCGACATGGATGATTGGTCAATTTGAGTAGATTTTTAGCTCATTTGGTTGATATATTGGTTAGATATTCTCATTTTGATTGATTGTGAGAATTACATCCATATATCATATTCATTCATGAAAATTAGTACCACCATGGAAATACTGAAAATACTAGCTTTTTCTGACAGAAAACATGATATCTTTAAAACCCTCTATCGATGTATGTATCAGAGAAAAAATATGGATATTGGTATTGGACATTGATTGTATATGGTTTGATGAACCTCCCATGGGTCCTACATTAAGAGAACAACTCAGTAGGTGTATACGAATGTGTGTAATGACCTCGTGATTATATCATCATATCATCATCTTCATTGCACTTTATTTATTGTGCTTATGTTATGATCGTATTTCTGTCATTGACTTGATATCTGTCCATTTGTTCTTTCAATACTATATTTATCGTATGGGAATATTTGTTGTTCTTTTCTCTACCTATAAATATTGTATATGTGTATATTAGAATTGTTAGTGGAGACGGTGTGGGCTAGTGTTTGGGACATTTTTTATTTCAGGTGATGTGCCCATAGTTTATGTTTATATGCCTTATTTTCTACTTTACTCAGTTGTCCAATGATACCTACTGAGTACAAGTGGACCATATTCATCCCTATTGTATCTTTTCGGTGCAGATCCAGGCATGAGCACACCTCATGGCGATTAATCAGGCAATACTTAGAGCCTATCCGATACAGCCGTTGATCTATGCATTTGGAGTTGACTTCTACTTTTTTCCCATCCAAACTATGTGTTTATTTGTATTTGGAGACAAAGTTACTCTTTTTTGGTTGTCCTATGTATTTGACATTCGAGTTGTACTAGTTAGTTTTTACATTTTTACACGAGTTTTTGGGATATTGTATTGGTATCTTTGACTATGTATTTCTGCTTTTTACTACATATGTGTGGTTTGACTCCATTCTAGGAGTCTTGTCTTGGGTTTTGGTATTGACTTCTTTTTTCATATCAGTTAGGATGATAGGCTTACTTGTCAAGACTTACTGCGATAAGCGACATCATGATCCTTGGTTTTTGGGTCATGAAAGACGCCCTCCACCATTAGAAATCCACCACTAACCATTGAACCAGTTCAATTCAAACTAATGGAATCTAACATTGACGCCTTTGAAACCAACAAAATTAATAGTTCCATCCAAACTCCCTCCACCATTGACGCCTTCCTCGAATGATAGAAGAATGGAATGTTAATTTTTTTATTATTTTAGTGAGTTTTTTCCTTTCCAATGATGGATACAAGGAAAGAGAAAGAAAGTACAGTAGGATTATTGGAAACAAAATGATTTTATGGGTTTTTTTTATTTTTAGTCATCTTTACTATAGATAAAGGGAGAGAGTGTTCGATAGCATGGGCAGGTGAAGACGAGTTGGGGTAGTTGGGATGAAAAAGATAAATAGAAGAGTGGGAAGAAGAAATAGGGGAAAATAATGGTTGGTGGATGGGATTTGTTTGTGGGGGGGGGGGGGGGGGGGGGCGGTGGGTTGTAGGGGAAAGGTGATTTTTTCCCTTAAATATTTATTATTTGTCTTTTCATGATTTTAATATTATTTTATCATAGATATGGTGTTCACTGCTCCTAAACATGTGTATTCATACGACATGTCTAGTTCAGCCATCTTAACATCACATAAGCCTATTCAGTAGTTAGAGGTATTTTAAATATTGAGTTTTGGGGTTCAGTTGACAAAGGGGTGAGTGGGAGGGTCCAAAATACAAAATCATACAAGCACAAAGGTCTAATAGACCATTTCGCCAATTTTGTTTTCACTCAATCTTTTTGAACTTTTTTTGTTTACATTTTTATCTCTATATTTATTATCTCCAGATAATTTGAAATTACTAAAATATGAAAAAAAAATTCTACCCAACCATCTTCTTCTTCTTTTCTCGTCTTCCATCTCCATTGATTTTCATCTTTTTCTTATTCTTCTATAGAAATTTAGTAGGAGTTTGGCTATGAATATTTTTTACAATATTTCAGAATATGTTTTCACTTTATTCTAAAATATTTATTTGGCCATAAATATTTTGGAAAAAAAAATTCACAATGTTTGAATTTTTGAAAAACACCTCAAGAGGTGTTTCATTATTTTGAATTCACTTTTTACGCTTTTAATTTTTAAAAAAAATCTAAATTTTTTAATTTTATGGCCAAACGAGTCCCTAGTCTCCCCAACACTTTCCCAATAGTAAATCATCGATTGTATTTGTACTTTTGTTGAGAAGATTTATAGAGAAAAAATTATGGATATAGAATATCAAACTATTATTAGGTCATTTGAATTATATTTATTTCATTTTTTAGCTTAGAATTAACTCAAATAGACCATTATTTGTGAGAGGAAAAGGATTAAATTGTTTCCCTTCTTTAGCTAGATTTATCGAACGCATTCTGATTGTTTCAACCATTAACTTTTATAGTTTTCCGAATAACTACTAGAATTATTTGAAGAACCAGTTGAATATCTGTCCAACAAATGCAGAAGTTGTTCCAATAAGTATTACAGTTTCTCGACAATCATGTGTAGTTATTAGATAATTTACTTGATTGTTAGGACAATGAATGGTTTAATGAAACAATTTCTATAGTTGATGAAAAAAATAGTTGAACAATTAATAAATTATCCCAACAACTATTGAAGTTGTTAGACAATTGTATGTAGTTGTTGGCCAATTAATTATTTTTTAGGATATTCAGTAGTGCAATCATGGAATAATTTATTAATTGTTTGGATAGATAATCAAATAATTATAGAAGTCCTCCAAACTACTAAAGTTGTCTGACAATTATCGATAGTCATGAGACAACTAAAGAGATGTTAAGGACAAGTGATCAAATTTTTATCAATTTGAAGTTATTTGATGAATTTCATGTTAGATCACTAAAATATGTATCTTTGTGATATATTTATGTATTGTGTCCATCTATGAAAGACCAAAAAATATAGGAATTGATTTACATGGTGAATAAGTGGAGAGCCATACTCATTGTACTTGACGTTCAAAGGATCGAAGATAGTACTAATAAAGATAAACGAAGATGTTATGTACTATTCATTGGTTTAGATCATCGTTTTTAAATCTGAGTTAAATGGTGATAAAAGGTTGTTGCGTGAAATTTTAAATGTAAAATCCAAAACTTTTCATAACTATGAATAATTTTATTTTTTTAAAAATAGAGTCGTCACTTAATTTATATGAAATTGAGAAAATCATTTAATTTTTTGAAAAGAAAATCCTTTTGTTTAAAACACTAAAGTTGAGTAAGGTTCAAATTATTTTTTTTAAAAATCCACAACATATGATTCCAACCTACACTAATTTTCTCTTTACCCAATATTAGAGGGAAAAAAGGCATATCGTGACTTAAAAGATATTTCAACAACATATCAATATTTACAAAGCAGGAATATATTGTAAGACCTTGGGAGTTCAAGGTTGTCCTTCATTTAGTATTCAAGGTTTACGAGTCTAAATTTGAGAGTTTTATTATAACACTGCATGTGATTCAAGAACATTTTATTAAAATAACAATTTCATAAAAAAAATATTTTTAGTGACTTAAAAGATATTTCAACAACATATCAATATTTACAAAGAAGGAATATACTATAAAACCTTGGGTATTCAAGGTTGTCCTTCATTTAGTATTCAAGGTTTACGAGTCTAAATTTGAGAGTTTTATTAGAACACCGCGTGTGATTTAACAACATTTTATTAAAATCATAATTTCATAAGAAAAAATATTTTTATTATCTTCATAAAATATCTTGAATATTTATGAATTTTTTTATAGTTATGACATATTTATTTATATTATTTTATAAGAATTTTTTATAATTTATTGATATATATAAATAGAGATAATAGGTCTAGTTATGTTAAAATATTATTATTATTATTATTATTATGAAAAGAGGTAGAATTTATTCAAAATTATTTTTCATATATCGTGATATATTAATAGTTAAATGTATTTTAGCAAGAATCTAAACGAATGATTCCGAAATGAGATAAAAATGAAATTGGAATTCCACCTTACTTCCACGTAGAAGTAGGGGAAATTGTGCAGGACCATTAGTTTAAGAGAATATTATAGAAAAATACATTTACCAAACATACATTTCATTTTCAAAGCCCAAAACTGACATTACATTTCATCGTCCAAATTCGAATTAAATCCAAATTTGTAAAGTAACATTTTTATCAGTTATATAAGAAAAATGCTTCTTCCATTCAAAGATAAACACTTCACCAATTTTGAGCTTCAAATTCCCTCAAAAAAATTCATATACCTTTTTGTTCAACTCAAAAAATATACAATGCAGCTAAAATATTTCGTCTACATAAGCAATTGGTGAAAAAAATCAATATTGTTTCAAATTTTTCTGTGATTCGAACTTTAATTTTGAATTTTTTAATTTTTTCATTGTTGTTTCTACGAAGGTTTATTCGATATATTTTTATATATCACAGAATGGAAGAACGAAAATAATTTCACTAATTTTGTAGTCGATTGCATTGTCGTTGTATTAGATGATACTTTTGAAAATTTTATTGAAGTGATACGAAGCATATTACAATTGACATTGAATTGGACATATTGAAAATAAAATTTGTTCCCAGGACTGACTTGGCTCCAATCGTAATTCACAATGATCCAAGTGTATATATTCAATTGAAAAAGCAAAATCTAAATTTTATAGATTACTCATTTTATGTTACAATACAACATATTGATAATCTTACAATGCCTGCAACGTCCACTGGTACGAGAAATAAATATAAAGCTAAAGTTGTAGAATAAAAAAATATACATGAGATTGATATGTCAGAAGATGATAGTGATTTTGATGAAGATGATAGTGATTTTGATGAGATGATAGTGAATTTGTTGAGGAAAAATGTAATTTTGGTGTAATTGATAACAAGCTTCATAGAGAGGTTGAAGTAGATTAGTCTTATAAAAACAAGGAGGTTCTAGTTAGTCTGATGCAAAACTATACAATGCGGAATAACATGCAATTTATAGCAAAAAGATTAAGTACAACAAGGTAATATGTTAGATACTTATACATTGTGTTATATCCATGTTTCAATTGTACAGATGTCTCATGTATTGTACACTTGTCTAACTCAGTATATACATGTGTGTTGAATATGTTTTTGGTTCTTTTTCTATATAATTGTACATAGTAGTTAAAAGAGGTAATTGGTTAGATCCTTGTATATTGTATTATACCCATGTTTTGATTGTATGAATGTCTTATTTGTTGTATATGTGTAACTCAGTATATGCATGTGTGTTGGATATGTTTTATTTTTTGTATAAAATTATATTTATTAGTTAAGTTTTTATTTCCTATAGGTATGTTCTATATTGTGTGAGCGATAGTTGTACTTGATTTTTCAAATCTTATGTCATTTATAAGACTAAAGTATTTAAGGCGAGAAAATTCAACAATGTGCATACATGTCCCTTTGTCGGTACATACTTGACATAAAATTAAGCTACAACTAGTGTGATAGATAATCTAGTTGTAGACAAGCTTACCGATACAAATGTAGTTTACACTGCCACTGATATTATAACTGACACACAAAAGCAATATGGAATAAAATTGACAGACATGAAAGCTTAGAGAAGTAAAAAAAGGCATTGAAATTGATAAATTAAAAACCTTCTAATTCTTATAGCAAGTTTCCTAGGTACTTATATATGTTAGAGAAATCAAACCCCGAATGTTACATAAAATTTCAAAAATTGAAAGATAGGAGGTTTTCC
Organism: Capsicum baccatum var. pendulum; assembly: GCA_030864225.1. Classification (NCBI taxonomy): domain Eukaryota; kingdom Viridiplantae; phylum Streptophyta; class Magnoliopsida; order Solanales; family Solanaceae; genus Capsicum; species Capsicum baccatum. Next base: position 156,569,021 of record CM061558.1, read on the forward strand.
TATGAGTTTGTTGCACTCGCTACTTGTATAGATGGTTGAAAACACTGTAGACCAATCATGGTCATGGACAATATCTTTTATAAAGCAGCTTATAAGTAGGCAATATTATTGCCTTTCACATTAGATGTAGCTGGTAAGTTCATAGAATCAAATTCCTTGATTGCAGTCTTTGTATATTTGTGTACTCAATTGTATATGTTTGTGTATGTATTGAAAATTTTTTATGTTTGAAACCGAATATACCTATATTGTATATATAGAAAAAATTCTTATACAATTGTTGATTCAGAAAATAACAGTTCCTGGGAATGGTTTTTAATGCAAGTGAAGATTATTTTTGAAATTCGAGAAGAGATGTGTATTATTTCAGATTGGCATGATGATATCTTGCACACCATACCTTAAGTATATCAAAAAATCCTACACTATTTGTGCATGTTTCATTTATGGAGGAGTATTAAGGGTCGATTAAAAAACATTATAAACAATTGAAAGATATTTTCTTTGCTTTGATAAAAGCTTACTAAGTTTATAACTTTGAGTATTTTATAACATATATAGTGAAAATTAATTCAAGGGTGTTAAGAATACTTTGTGGAATCTAGCTATGAAAAGTGGTATAGAACATATTGCAAAGTAAAAAGGTCAATAATAATGAGTTCTAACATTGTAAAGTTAATTAATGTTGCAAATAAGGATGCTAAAGACATGCTAGTAATAAGTTTGTTAGAGTTCATGAGAAAGATGATAACAAATTGAAACTACAAGAATAGAAAGAGAGCAATCAAATCAACTACTGTGCTCGACAAAAATAAGAAGACCTCCTCAAAATATATAGATGAATCAAAGAAAATGACGGTAAAAAAAGATCAACAATAATACATATTACACTTTTGTATATTATGTTGGATATGGTAGTATATAATTATATACTATTTTGTATAATTTTGCATACTGATGTACATTATATTTTCTAAAACTTATGTAGGTTAAGAACTCAACAGACCAACTATACGTTGTCTTTTCAAAATTGAAATGAAGCATATTATGCCTCGCTGAAAGAATTTACAATTATGGAAAATTTCAAATGGATGAAATTCCATGTACACATGCTTCAGCAGATTAGAGCATAGACAACTAAAGGAAACCCTATTTTCCTCATTTAATATAAAAGGAAATATTTGCTTGTAATGACCCTCCAGGTTATTTCATTGATTTGCATATATCTTTGACCTTTTGAGCCTTCCTACAGCAGCTACAGGTTATTTATGACTTGCCAAAACTGTCAATTCAAAGATCGAACAGTTCATTTAGATTTTAGGCTCATTTTTCTATTTTGTAGATTTCATTGCTCAGGATTTAGTCTCAGACCGAAAATCCTAGTAGATGGCCTTAGATGAGAATTTTGACCAGCGCCATCAACTTCGAAATATTGATTTTAGGCTACATAGTTTGATTCGGGTCCCAAGGCACCTGGGCATTTTGAGCTATTGGTCAAAAAGTTAAGAAAATAAAATATGGGTATGGGACCCACATTGTCGAAACAACTTTGAATAAAAATTTTGATTGCACCATTAAGTTCAGAACTTTAAATTTGATATGGTTTCATAGTTCATTTGCGTATACGGGATTTTCGATGAATTTCGAGGGATTGGCAAAGACTTGAAAGAACTTCCAAGTCTTAGCTGTCAACTAGTTCAGCTGTTATCGCAAGCCAAGCATCGCAATTACATACCCATGGTAAGAAGATAGTACAATTGTGGGATGAGGTGTAGAGATTGCAAAATCTTATGCAGTCATCAAGTGGTGTGATCTTGGGGCACAGGATACGATCATGACTCGTACATTCAGCCTTAATTTGTGATCGCAAGTCTCGAGCTGTGATAGCGGGACCCGAGTACCTGGTACAGGAATAAATAGACACCTAAGTCACGAAATTTGCCATTATCGACCCATTTTTAAGAGATTAAACCCTAAAAAGTGGGACTAAGTTGGGTTAAAGCTTGTAAATGATTTAGGGATCTTGGTTATACATTATACCATGATTTTCCTTTGAAATCATGGTAAGATTTCTTCAATTTCTTTATAAATTCTTAGAAATTAAAACTTTGAATTCGTAAACATTAAGGGTTGAATTGAGACCCAATTTATGTTCTGCTTAGGCTCAACTTTTGAGCATAAATTTCTTATCCTTTGAGGGACCTCATGAGTGATTCAGTTTTGAATTCCATTAGTGGAACCCACAGGCCCATTCTTAACCCAAAATTTGACTCGAATTATTATATAGCAATATGGGTCTTGTTTTACTCCTTAATAATTCATAGATTACAATTTTTATGGCATAGAATTATTTTGAGATCATAGAGTAATGACGGACGTTTGGCGGACGATTCAAGGGTTTATAGTTCATCTTTGAGGTAGGCTTCTATCTACTCTTCTTCAAAAGATAACATGTTTTATATATTTCATGAGAATGATAATGTTAAGATTGATTCTGGGTATAATCCTAATACTTAGTCTTGATTATTGAATGCTTGGGGATTAGTGAGCAGTAAGTATGATTAACCTCATTTAAGCTATTTTAGTGACCTTGAAACTGTAATTTAGGTGGAGTTTACTTAATTGCTCATGTTCTAGGTGAAATCCCTATATTAGGGATATTTATGGCTTATGTACCATCTAGAAGTCAATTTAGACACCTTAGCTTATTCCAGGATAAAAATTACTTAAATATGGAACTCAAGGATTAGAAGTGGGTTCCTCCGGCCCACCTTAGGCCAAGACTTGTGTTAGCCCCTATGAACGTAATTATGCATGTTATATATAGTTTAGAACATTGAATATTTAGTATAAGGTTACTTTGTGACTTAGTAATGTGATGATTTTTCCGGATTATGATATATGGCCTATAGATATGAGATACCTTATACCTAAGATATGCTTTATTATAGCCTATAGATATGATATGCTTCATACATATGCTATGACTTATAAAAGTGATAAGGCTTATGCATATGATTATTGATATAGGTTCTGGATATGTATGTGAGCCTAAGGATGTGATTATGTTGTTATTATTTCAGGCACATTATTAGGCCTAAGACGGTGTTATGATATTGGTTGGACATCCGAGAAGTGTTTATCCTTGTAAAAACTATGGTTGTAGTTTATAGATATATTTATTCTTACGGTTCCATTGTTTGAATACCGGTGATAGCATGCATAGATTCAGTACATTCATGATCATTAAATCGATAAATGATACGATTTTGACAAAAGCATGATTTTATTACTATTTTTCCTAAATAGGGGTTAAATCTCAGTTTTCACTTTAAAAATAGTTTCTTAATAATAGGAATCATACTATCTAGATGAATGACTTATGTGCATTATGATTAAGAATGGTGTTTTAAGGATTTGGCCAAGATAGATTTTGGTCCATAATTTTATTACTATTATTTACTTTGGCCAGGAGAGATTCTGATCCTTTCTACACTTTCATAATGATTTAGTCCTAAAGTTTACGTCGAGCAATGAATTTATGGATTAACACTCTTTTTAGCCACGTCTTAAGTATGTGCACCTATTATATGTCTTGATACACATCTCTCTAGTATGGGACGATAGAGGATGATGGTATTGATAATATGAGTTTTGGGTAAATCTTGATGATTGATGCTGTTTATGATATTGATTATATATTTACTAGTTCAAGTTCGAATATTGATTATGTATTTACCAATTTGAGTTTGGAGAATGCTTATGATATTGATTATATATTTACCAATTTAAGTTTGGATATTGATTATATATTTAATGTTCAACTCCAAAGGATGATTATGATATTTCTGATGACATAAAGGTTGGTATGATGGATTATATTTGGCATTCATTATTGTATGCGTATTTCTTATCACCAATATACACCTATATCTATCATCCTTATGGGGGATTGCATAGGTTTATGGATATGAATGGCTTAAGGTGTGTTGTGTGTTGATTGAACCTTCTAAGCCCATGGCAGTGGTGGTTTTTTAAAGACTCAATTAGGTATTGTTTGTTTGGACTAACAGGTTACTTGCATTATCGTTGCTATTGATATTATTATTATTATAATTAATATTATGGCTAGTTTTTGATAGACTTGTTAATGATTCAGTATCGAGGTTTGAGGTATGATTTTAGCTCTTCTATCTTAAGATTATATTATTATGCATGATTAACTCATGAGTAGACATATGGATTAGAAACCCTGAGTATACTAGCACTAGTTTTTACTATGATTTGAGGTTGTACTTTGACTTAACCATGTTCATATATGTGTGTGTATATATATATATGTATGTATATATATATATGTGTGTAATTATGGTGTTATTGTATATCTCTTTCATTTATTTATTAAGATTTATATTCATTCCTTGGCCTTGTATACATATATATGTCTTCCTTTTGCCTGTACTTTGTATATTGGCTAATGATATATGGTATAGTGTTGAGTTTCCTTTGTAAGGATGGTCTACAATAGTCTTTCTTAATACTTCCTTAGCCCTATTGTGTTAGTTTCTTAGACATGAATGGGATAGTTTATCCTTATTATCTCATTGGATTTCTTATGTAGTTGTTGGGCATTTTGGTGTAGTTTCCATTCTGTTTATATGTTATATGTATCTAAATTATATTTGGAGCTGTGTTGCCTACTGAGTACCATGTGTTTGGTACTCATACAATACTTCTGCATCCTACAGATCATAGTATGGGTTATCGCTATTTTTATGCATATCGTGCAGAGTAACTGTGGTATTAAGATATACAATGATTTCTTGATGTTTGGAGTAATAATTCCCTCCCCATTATGTACTATACTAGCCTCTATATGGTATTTATAGATAGTTGTATTTGTATATTCATTTAGTACCTATTTGTATCCTTATTATGCTAGAAGCTCCTATACTGATTCCACTAGGATTTGGGATTATCATATGTATATTAGTCCTTTATTTCATCTATTCTGGATTCTTCCTTTTATTCTTTTTGTAGTCCATTACTAAAAGTTTTGGACTACGAATTATCCTGCCTACTAGTAGGTTATATTAGGTGTCATCATGACTTGAGAAATTGGGTCGTGATAATTTGGTCTCAGAGTTAGGTTCACGAGTGTATTAGTACAAGAGCTAAGTGTTTTGTAGAGTCCTGCTGATTAGTGTGGAGATGTATGTAACCTATTTTCGGGTGGCAATGGAGCATTCTTCAAAAATTCACTTCTTGACTCTGTGTTGTGTACCTATATTAATATAAGCATCAATTATATTTTATGACTCTATTCTTTCCCAAATGGAAATGCGAGATAGTCAATAGATGCAGATGAGACTTTGATACATGTTTTCAGAGCTTCAATATAATGGAAGACTAGAGAGTCAAAGATGGATATGAAGTCTTCAGCGTTAGTAAAAAGATTTAGGGCTAGCTCAGACTCTAGTAGAGCTCACAACTACTTCAACCCATTGAGATTCAACACTGGGGATCCCAAGTCTAATTATGGATACCTCATAGACAAGGAAGACATTTGGCCCATCGAGCAGTTCTCATATTAGAGTTGGATCTATTGGTGTTCCTCAAGGTTTTATATTAGTTCCTGAGTATGAGATTGGGTTTCTAGAATAGACCAGACATTTTCTCTTGCTATATTATTCTGAGATAAACAAGGTGCATGGTTTTATTAGAGGTTTAACATTGCCACTCTACTTGGCATTGGCGTACCTGATAGCAGTTGGGTCTTCCTTCTCTTAGATTATTGATTATGCAAGGTCCATAGAGAAAGCATGCATTGAAACTTATGGAGGTGGTGTTAAGAGACCATGCCATCAGTATAATGATATTGGTATTTCATCTAGGAATGAGGATCCTTTTGGTAGAGGTCAGCTTCACCTGCAGCCTATTGACCCTACGCAGGTAGTGTTTCAGATAATTGGTGGCTCTCAGATTAGTTATGGTGATTATTCTAGATTAGAGTTTGTATTACCTCAAAGTATTCTAAGATCTTGTTTTGGTTATATTGAGATAGGGCATCGGTCTAGAGAGTACCCCAGATGCGAGTTGGCTGTTCAGATGAAGTTAGCATGTATTCCTAGCCAGCCTAGAGTTCATAAGATAGTCTATGAATGCGGGAAGGATGATCATGGTAGTAGAGCGTGATCTTAGCATTATTTGGGCAGCCATTTTTGTTTAGTTCATATTTCTCGCTAGGTTAGGGGTTCAGGAGTTTGCTACGACTATAGAAAGCTTTCTGACTAGTTTAGAGAGTGTCCTTTATATGGGATTTCTAGTCATCCAGCTCATTCAGATCAGCCTCATGATGTTATGGCACCATTAGTTAGAGATAGTATGCTTGGAGCCTCGGTTAATGATTCTATTGGTCAGTCCTGGTTTGGACCCATTCAGATTTATTCTTCTTTAGATCTGTCAAGCATGTGGTTGTGGATTTCACCATGATTGATGTGTTTTTATTTCTCCACATTTACCCTTTTCATTATGTGTATTGGGGTCTGCATACCCATTGATGAGTTCATATTGGTTATTGTGTGCCTTGTTTTTGAATTCATGATTATATGACTATCCCTATGGTTTATTTCTTTTAGTAATGGATGGAGTAGATCTGCATTGATATTTTATTCTTATGGGTGTAGCATTTGGGTTCGAGTCCCATTTACCTTGGCATATTGGCCATATTGTGGCCCTTGAATGGTACTTGATATTGATGTTTATTTTGGTACCGCCTATTCATTATATTGATGTTGATATTGTTGTTGTCATTACTATCATTGCTTGATTTTATTGATCCTCATTGGGTAGATATTTAAACTAGGGTTATTTAGTTAGAAATTTCCTCTTTTTATGCGGTTCTTATTCATTCGCCCGGGTAGCTATAGCCCAATTTGATAATTTCTTTTTTATAGCGAGGTGAGGTTGGTTGTCTTTCTCTTTTATTGGCTATGGTAGAGTGACTGTGGAATGGACTATTATTAAAGGTAAGCTGACCTTCTGTGGTTCTATTAAGATTCTAAAGTTGGCAACTGAGTTATATTGCTCATTCTCGAGTTTGGGGTTGTTAGACTTGCCTCCTGGGTTGTGAATGTTTTTGCATTGGATATTCGTCTCTATGTATCCCATTTTTTAGATTGATCAGTTTAGGGTCCGTCCTTCGCTTGTGGTTATTTCATTGTCGGATAGTGGTTTTGATATTCTGTAACACCCTTACAATTTCGTCCATTTTATTTTTGACCTTTCTATGTTTGAAATATTGATTTTTCGCTTGAGATATGCTTAAGGGTGTTAAAAAGGTAATCTGGGTGAGTCTTGGATTTTTTGGGGGAGCTTTGGGGTCATTTTGGAATTCTAATGTAGTAAGCCTCTGCATTTTTTGCATGCCACAGAGTTAGCCTCCTTGATTTTGATGTGGCACAGAGGCAGTGTGCCTCCACAATAATGTCATGTCAGAGAGGATAATCTTCATGATAAGCATCTGGTACGGAGGTTAGCCTCCACGATACGGATGTTCCATGACGCTATATAAAAGTGGTGTTGTCTTTTTTTATTTCTGATAGGATGAGGGGAAATGAGATCTAGTCACCTATGTACGAAAACATAATATGAGCTTATTTCCTTTAGTTTTCAAGGAACAAAAGCTATTATTTCACTCTCAAACACAAAAACCCGAGAAAAGCATAAGGGTTTCACCGTATGTTATATGTTGGATTCCAAGTTCCAAGTTTCTTACAAATTCAGGTATGTCTAAGGCATGTATCTCTTCCCTAAACTTATTTTTTTAAAAGTATGTGTTTAATTGCTACATATATGAATTTAATTAGTGGTTTTACAATTGGGTTGAGGGCTTTTGGATGTTATAGGTTAGAATTTCTTTTCCATGGTTTGTATGGATTATTTATGCTTTAAATTGATGGTTTTGAACTAATTGGGTGCATAGGCATGGTGGATTGGAATTGGGGTCATGGCATTCCCCCAATTTGATGATTTTGGTAGAAACTTGGTTTGTCAAATTGTGGTTCCTTAACCCACTTGCACAATTGGCTTTGAAATATGATTTGTCATATGGTTTGACTTCCTCGCCTAAGCTATTGCATTGCATAAATGGTTAAAAGGATAAACATGGATTTTGAAGTCCTTGTTGGCTCTACTTTGATTTTATATTGGAAGCTAGAAGGTCGAGGCATTCCTTCAACTTGATTTAATGAACAAAGTGGGTTGAGGTATTCCCCCAAGTTAATAGAATTATAAGGGTATAATTGTGAGCTTGCATGCAAAATGGTATGACGATACCTATGGTGTACCTTAATGTATAATTATTCCTTGGTTTATAAATGGGTTATGTGAAAAAAAATTTAATTGGGCTTAATGGAGGTTATGTAGCTAAGCCGTGAAGGTGTGGGTGTCGAATGACTTATATTGGAAACTCATGTTTGCTGATGTAAGGGTTGGTCTGGATGACCTTGTCCATCGTTCACACCATTGATATATTTGTATCTAGGATTAACATGGGGTTGGGGCATTCTCTGGATTCCTTGATACCTATGGTTCGTGCGGCTAACACGCACTAGGGCCCTTTCAGTAGGAGAGCTGAACCCATATAGCCCGTAGGTGCCGGTTTATTATGGTTGAGCTACATAGTCTAGGGTAACATTTTACTTCATGCTAAACCTTGTTTTCTATTTTAGTATGGCTTTGAATTATATTCTGACATGGCATTATTTTATCCTCTCCTCGAGTTACATGATAGTGCTCATTCCACTAACCATCCTCAAACGTTGTATCCCTACATGATGTAGGATCCGAAGGTACTTCTACTTTTCCTGCGCATAATAGGTGATCTTAGGGTTGTTCGCGTGTCATCTTGAAGTGGTAAGCCTCCTTCTTCTAGAAGCCCCGTTATTTCTTGGTTTAACTTGACATAGACTATTTTCTTTTTTAACTCCTTTTGGCTATTATCGGGGGCATGTCCCGACTTATATTATTTTTTGGATTAGTAGAGGTTTTATGGATATTACTGTGATTGGGTATGTGCTATTGAGTCGCGATCGCTATCAAGCTAGGGCGATCGTGGCAATGTGGGTTTATGTGAAAGGGCAAATTTGTAATTTTATAAAACTGGCCCCAAATCCCATATAGGGCAAAAACCCCTTTCATTTTTGGGCATCTTCCCAACTAGAATTGAACTTAGAGAAATTTGCAACCCTACCAAATTTGGAAACTTATTGTGGCTACCTTCTCAAGTAGTTTTGGTTGTAATTGAAGTTGGATATTGACTAATACTCTTGTTTGCATCTTCAATGGAAGCATTGAATGATCATTTTGGTATAATTATACTCCCTAACCTCATGAGTAGCTACACATTTATCTTAGAATTATGTTGAAATAGGGTGCAAATATGTGTAGGTTGTGATTTATTAGTGTAGATTCTTGGTTATTGATGATGGGTTTCACTTGCTTGCATGATTGAGTTGGAATTTTTGGGTGAAAACTCCAAATTCCCAAAATCTTACATCATCCTTTAAAGAAGGATATGAGTATACTTTTGTATCCTATATCATACTTGAATGAGGGATATGGGTGACAAGGTGTTAGTGAACAATGGTTATATGTAGCTTAGTCCCTTTTCATTATCTTAGAAATAAGGATGGAATGATAATTCGCAAGATCTTGGGCATCTTCCTTGAAATAGGAATGCCTAATTGAGGGATTGGGTGGATTTTCTTAACATATCCATGAGGTATCCGAAAGGGTCCATGAGTGATAAACTTGGTGTTTGGTTGAAAAACTATCTTCAGAACCCTCTAATCTAGCTTGCCCTTGTAGTCATAAACTAGAATTTGCATTTGATTGTTATGAACCCATGCATTATTTTCCCTTAGAAAGACATAATCCCAAGACTTGTCTCATATTGAAATCTTATCTACATTTGTTCCCTTTAATTGGTAGTTTGAGTAGATCTTGATAAAAAAAATTATTCCAAACCATTCCCCCCAAATTTTAATTATGTATTTCATTTTTTTTGCATTACGGGTATTTCTTTAGTAGCTATTAACACCCATAGAATTTTAAGACTAATTCTACTCCTCAAGGATTCGACCCTAGCTCATGTTGGGTTAATATACTTGACAACAATCGCCTTGTCCATAAATCATATAGTGAATTGAGTGTTATCAAAATAGCATTGTTGTCGAAGGGTGAACCTTAGTTTTTGTTTGTATGGTGTTGATAGTAGCTTTGGATTTACCCATGGTGGTTGTTATATATTTTGGTTGTTGTTTTTGTTTTTTTAGGTGATTTCAATGTTTTCCACGACCCTACGAGTGACCATAAAAGTAATACTGGGACCTTTGATGGGACCCTTGATGGCGAGGAGCAACTCCATGATGTTGTACGTATGATTGCTATTTGTATCCCATCTAATCAAAGGAATGAGTTATTCCACATCCCAAGTATTATGTTGTACATTCTTCAAATGAAAGGTTTCTTTGGGGGGCAAGCTCATAGAGACCCCAACTTGCACTTGATGAATTTTATGGAAGTTGGTTCCCTCTTAGGCATTGCTCATATCTCAAAAGAGTCTATATGGTTGCGCCTCTTTCCATTTTCTCTAATGTGGGATGAGGTATTGTGGTTACGATCTCTTCTTATTGGGTTAATCATATTATTGGACGAACATACCGTTGCTATCTTAGACCGAAATTTCCACCAATCAAGATGTTTCAATTGCGTGACAAAATTACCAATTTTCTTTAATTGAATGGAGAACCTCTATTTGAGGTGTGGGAGAGATTTAATGGGAAGCTTATGCAATGACCCAACCACGATATCCCAGAGAAAATGCTTCTCCAAAGCTTCTATCGGGCTTTGGATCAACTAAACAAAACCATGGTGGATAATGTGGTCGGTGGTTCACTTGTGAAGTTTTCATATAATGTGGTTACAAACATGCTTGAGAAAGTCACAAATAAAAATGAGGGTTGGCATACCCGAGACATCGAGGTATCTAAATTGTTCCCTACTACCTCCTATGTTGATAAAGAGAAAAGGAAGAGAGATGAATGGATGGAGGAAAATATGGAAAAATGATGATGCAATTAAAGCTCCTAACGAATCATGTGATGGGTGCACCCACAAAAATGGTAAATGTCATGGCATCCAAGGGTTGTGATGAAGAAGAGGCCAAAAGGATGGATGAACAAATTCAGTATTTGGCTAACTATCTGGTGGGTTCCTGCCTGGCCAATCAAAGGGAAAGTAGGAACTAAGGTTAGACCGATCATGAAAGAGAATGGGATTGGCATAATACGGATAAAGATCATGAATGAAGATACAAGGAAAAGGAGTATGATTGATATGTGCCTCCCCATGATCGAGTAAACTAGAAATAGTCCAATTTCATTGATCCTAAGAAATTCATAATCGAAGATATGTTAGCAAGGATCTTGATGAGATTTGATGCAACAGACAGGATGGTTTGAGAATTTAATGACGACATTTTGCAAATCAACCAAACGGTTGTATCGCACTCCACCTCAATCAAGCAATTAGAAACTCAAATTGGCCAAATCTCCACTAAACTTAATACTAGACAAAAAGGGGGCATTCTTAGTTATACTGTTGTGAATCCAAAAAATGATGCTCCAGTATTGTCAACTATCACTAGGAGTGGCGAAACCCTTGGTGATCATGGGGTGGAAGTTGAAAAAGAGGCCAACATTAAACAAACAAATGCAAAGAAAAAGAAGAATGTGGTTGATTCAAATGAGGGGCTCCAAAGTCACAAGAAAAGGATAAAAAATAACCAATGATAATGGAAGAAATGGTTGATAAAGATTAAGATCCAAAGGTAGTTGATAATGATGAATCACAAAGTGATCTTTTGCTTACCATGAAGGTTCCAGCCGCATTCCCTGAAAGGCTCAAAAAGAAGGAGGACAATGCCAAGTTCAAGATGTTCCTTGCTAGGCTTAGTAATCTATCAATTAATATCCCATTTCTAGAGGCCTTTTAAGAGATTCTTGGATATGCTAAGCTTATGAAGAAGTTGATGTCAAAGACATGCCTTGTTGATGGTGAAACAATAAAAGTTATCCATGGGTGTAATGCTATCATGACTATTTCTATAGCAGAAAATAAAGAGGATCTTGGGGCCTTTACAATCCCTTAAACCATAAGGACACAAAAGTTTGAGAAAGATTGTGTGACCTTGGTGAAAGAATCCATCTCATATCCTATGCAATCTATCAGAGACTTGGGTTGGGAAGTCCTACTCCAATAACAATGAGGCCATTGATGGCAGATCGGTCTATCAAGAGACCGGTTGGAGTTTTGTTTGATAGTTTGGTGAAGGTTTATCGCTTTGTTCTTCTAGTGGATATCATTTTTTCTTGATTATGAAATCGACCAAGAGATACCTATTATCCTTGGCCGACCTTTCCTTGCAATCAAAAGAGTTATTGTTGATATGGAATTAGGAGAAATGAAATTTTGGGTCCAAGATGATTAAGTGTTTTCTCAAGTATGCAAGATCAAGAAACAACCAATGGAACTACAAGTGGTGTCCATAATTGAGGTGGTGGACGAGGAAGTAGATGATGGGTCCCTTGAGGATCTAACTTGAAATGATAAAGAACATCGTGCCGCGATAACAAATTAGGAGTTAGGTGGGAGGCAACCCACTAATGCCACGATAATGGCCCGTATCCTTCATTTTTTACTAAGTAGAGTAGGTTTTTTTTATGATGAATCCATGAAATTGTGGTACTATGAAGTGTTTTGAATGAGACTAAATAGGGGAAAGTATGAAAAAACTATGTAGTAGACTAAGAAGGGGGAAATAAAGGACCAAAAATGGCCTTATTTACCACGATTGTGGCACCCATTCTATCGTAATTGCGGTATCTGCATGACTATAAATGCGGAACTTGGACTGTGATCGCGGTCATGACTGGTTAAATGAACAGTCGGCTACTATTTTCCCCCACACTCCCTTTTCAATTTTCCCTCAAATTACAACTGACTTTGGTTGAGTTTTGGCATCCAAATTTGTCCATCAACATCCCCCTCGCATCTTCAATCTGGTAAGTGGTTCAAATTCCCTCTTTTTATGCATTTGTATAGGCCTTAGAACTCATGCCTCAATATTGTCCTAAAAATTATGCTTTGAATGTTAAATTTTTTTGTTGATGATGCTTTTGTGGTGTGGTTAGCTGTTGTTATTGTTGTGCACCTAGTTAGAGAAGTTTTGAGTATCCAATATTGTTCAAAATGATATAAATATATTGTGCACACCAAGTGTTCAATTAAATGCCCAAAAGAAGTTCTTACTAGTTTTCTCATGTTTTAAGGGCATAAGTGAACATCTAGAGGCTACGTTTCATGTACATAAGGTTACTTTTTGATTTAAAACACATCTTCGTATTGAAATTGGCTGTGTTGAGTTTTGAAAATTTTGGTCCGGTCTTTCCTCAAATAACATGATCACGGTCATTGGATAGCTATCGCGGCATCTTTATCGCATCTCAGTGGCCTGCGATCACTATATTTGAGAGTGGTTTTCAAATGAGGCCAAAATAATCCTGTAATTTCATTTCTTGCCCCAAACGCATCAAGTCACCATCCCATGAGCTTGAATTGATAAAATAGCATAGTTTTCACATCTAAATGTTGACAATTAATTCTATTGTGTGATTCTCAGGTTTTCAAGGTTCAATATGGAAGATTATGACCAAATTCAGTTCATAGACCTGAAATGTCACATTCAGTACTGTACAGGCCTCCCTAAAACTAAATTGGTCCCTAAGAGAGGTATTTATTTTGATAGTGTATTGAAAAATATTCCAGTATTTCATGCCCATTTGGTAGCCACCGGGTGGAGTTGTTTTGCCCCGGATCATTTTCGAGCAAATGAGTATTGGGTAAGGGAATTCTATGTTAACCTTAGCACAGTATATTTCTCTAAACCAGTTTTATGGATCCAGGGAAATAATGTTCTTTGGGAATGAATAGATTATGATTTATATGGGCAGCTAGATGAGGACATGAGCCAATTTAAGGCAAAGAGGTGTGAACCGGAGAGTTGGATAGCCGAAAAGTTGTGTCCTGGCAAGGAGATTCATTGGGAAGCCACCAAGAGCGGCATATGAATGAATGATTTCACAGTTAAGGCAAGGATATGGTTGAATATTATTGGTAGCTGGGTTTCTCCATGCACTCACATGACGGTTGTTTCAGATGTTCGATCCAGAATGGTTGCTTGTATACTAGACAACATTTCTTTAAATGTTGGTCAACTTGTGATTTCAGACTTGAGGCATTTCAAGAACCACAGTGGTACTCTTCTCTTATTTCTTTATATGATTACTGAGTTGTTCAAGAGATCCGGGGTTGAGGAGTATCCCAGATACACCTGGGTGCACCCAAACACCCCCATTTATCCTCTTAAGATTTGGGGTGAAGTAGCATCGGGCAAGAGAAAAAAGATAAAGATCAACTTGGGCAAGTCGATAGGTGAGGACACAAACTCATGCAGGCCATCCATAGTAAGGCTTTTTGTTGAGATATCGATGGAGATAAGAGCAATAAATGAGCTTGTAGCAGGGTTGCCTTAGGGGCTGGGAGAGTCTTCCAGTACCTGCCACTCCTATGTAGCTTGATCTGACTATGAGATATACCTAGAAGATTAGAAGAAGCAGGGAGACACTATTTCTAGGCTTAAGAGATCCTACTCATCTCTAGTACATTCGCACAAGGAGCTTAGGGAGTCACATAAGAAGATAAAGAAGAGATAGAAAAAGAGAGATAAATTTTTCTCAAAGATGTAGAAGGGTGTGAAGGACCTTTGGAACATCTTAAAACCCATAGATAGACTTCTTTCTCTCAGAGTTGTTAGTGATTATGAGTCCCTAGATTAGTGGTCAGACTCAGATGATGCTAGAGGTGATGCTGAGACAGATAGAGACAACAACTCTTGATACGATTATAGGGAACACCCTTTTACTCTCTTTATGCTTTATGTATGTATATCTATCAATATGTTATTATGGTATTTCCATATATCTTTTCCATTCATTGGTTGAGATTGTATATTTATTTATTGTCCTTATATAGTCATGTATATCTTTCTTTCACCCTTATTTTGTATATTGGCCAGTGATATACGGTATAGTGTTAAGATTCATGAGTATGGCTGGACTAGGATAGTAATCCTTAATACTTCCTTAGCCCTATTATGTAAGTTTCTTAGACATAAATAGGATAGTTTATCCTTATTATCTCATTGGCTTTCTTATATGGTTGCTGAACATTTGGGTTAATTTTCATTCTTTTTATATGTTATATGTATTTTCAATATCTTTGGAGCTCAATCGGCAGTTGCCTACTGAGTACCACATGTTTGATACTCATACTATACTTCTATAGCCTGTAGATCATAGTACGGGTTATCAATGTTGTTGTGTGCATCATGTGGAGCTGCTATAGTTCAGAGACTTAGGATGAGCTCATTACATTCGAAGTATTACTTCCCTCCCTCTTATGTACTAGATTAATCTCTATATTGTATTCAGAGATGGTTGTCTCTGTATCTTCATTTAGTACCTCATTTGTATCCTTATTATGCTAGAAAATCTTATTTTACCAGGTTTTGGGATTATCTTATGTATGTTAGTCCTTTATTTCATCTATTCCGCATTCTTTCTTTCATTCTTTTGGTAGTCCATTACTAGCAATTTCGAACTACGGGATTGGCTTGCCTACTAGTGGGTTATAGTAGATGCCATCACGACCTAAGAAATTAGGTCGTGACACTGCTAAGAATATATGAATCTACATTGCATTCTCTTCCATATGAGAGCACATGGGTGATTTCGAAAGAGTTCTATAGAATATGATCAGACCTGTAAAAGAAATAAGAGATGTGGGTAGGACAAAGAAAGACTTAAAACACATTTAGAAAGAGTACAAAATTTCCATGTTCAGTGTGCAAGCAATATAAATTTTAGATCAAATATTGTTAAAAGCACTTAATATTGTTGTTTTTCATTAAAATAATAATGTTGCATTTTCTAAATAATAATCTTTTCTTCTTAGACTATATAATGATTTGTCTATAATTATATATATATATATATATATATATATATATATATATAAGATGGATGGATGGATATTCATATCAGCTTCCAACAGATGAGTATACATATCACAATTGTATATGTATGTATACTGCATTGTATACTCATGTATACTGATATATTCAACATACTAATCTGTAGGAATCATGGGTTAATTGGATTGCATATTCCTGTATACTTTTGTATAATTATCTATAATTATGTTAATATTAAAGAAACCATAATCAATTGATAAATAAAAAACATTTATAAACAAAACTTAGTCAAAAATCTTCTTAAAAGTAACAGAACTTCTAAAAATACATGTCACCAAAGAAAAGTAATAACATTTCTCAAAATACCACAACTACTAAATAATTTACTTGCACAAAAATAAAATCAATGCAAACTAAAAGCTACACGAAAACTAAACTAATTTCTTTGGGCGTCCTCTCTTATTTTCTTTGAAATATCCATAGGTAGATTCGTTGCCACTATTGTCCTATCGGCCTGTTCCATTTTTTCATAATCCCACAGTATGCTTTCATACCTCAAATGAAGTGTCTCAATGATGAGTGGTGAGCTCACCACTCATTTCTACCAAACATTTGTGCACACTACCATGATTTGTATAAGTAAAATGAGACATCATCATGATTTAAATGTACTAATAGCCATATTCTGCAGGTATATAGTCGAAGAGATCAAAAGATGTGGAAAGGAGCTTAAAATGACAAAAAGGGAGCAAAGTAGGGTGTAGATAAAGACCAGGAACACATCAGCCTCAGTTACCGTGATCGCGGTCCTTAGTCTCCGATCGTGGTCAATCAAGATGATCAACACAATGCATTTGTAGATCATAACTGTAATCGTGTAGCCGTAGTCGTGGTTAAAGCCGTGTGATCGTAGTTCTGCAGGAATATGCCCAGGGGTAAATTTGTAAAAGAACATAGATGAATCCCAAATCATATATAAGCAAAATCTCTTTTTTCTTTGGGGATTGCTTACCCCATAGAAAATTTTGAATTAAGAAGAGGAAACCTTAATTGGGAAAATGTATAACTACTCTTGGAGGCTTAATTTCTTAATGATTTTGTGATGAATGAATGTTTTTGCATAATCCTTATGGTCTATTTCTCTTTACTTTATTGAAGAATAGCTGAGCAATTTAGTCTTGGGGTTATGTTGAACTAGAGTGTAATTGTGTGTGGATGTTGTTGTGTTTGCATAATTTTTTGTTATTGTTTATGGATTCCACCATTGCTTAAGCTTATTAGTTGGAAATTGATGGTTAAAAACCCTAAATCTCCAAATGGGTTTGATGGGTGAAAACCCCAAACTCTAGGAACCCTTTGTCATCCTTGAAAGAGGGACTAAGGTTAATTTGAGGTAACCCATAATATCTTTGAAAGAGGGTTATAGGGGGAAAAAGTAATGGTGGACAATTAAGTCTATGGTTTACTACCTTATGCAATCTTAGAAATAAGTGTGAGGGG
The DNA here is from genome assembly GCA_030864225.1 of Capsicum baccatum var. pendulum. Lineage (NCBI taxonomy): Eukaryota > Viridiplantae > Streptophyta > Magnoliopsida > Solanales > Solanaceae > Capsicum > Capsicum baccatum. The sequence goes on from CM061558.1 coordinate 156,586,677, forward strand.
AGTGTAAGCCATGTCAACAGCATTATCCTTGAAATAGGGATGCTTGATTGAGGTGTTGGGTGATTGTAAATTGTATAATTATTTGGTGCTCAAAAGAGCCAATGGGTGAAATTGTGGTAGTTTTATTGAAAGATTGACTACGACGAGTTTTGACCTAGGCTATCATTTGATAAATAACTAAAACTCATGCCAAACCATCATTTGCCCACACACTTTTCCTTTAGTTAAACATGATCCCAACACCCTCTCTATTCTTAATCTCAAAATCAAAAGTGTTATATCCTTTCTTTGTAAGTTGACAAACCATCTGTAAACCAAAATCCCGCCCCCATTTTATTTTACATGTCTTGTTTATTATCATTCTGGTTAAACTTGTAGTATTTAGGACACCCATAAGATTTGAAGCCTATAATTCGCTCCTTGTAGATATGACCCCAACTCTAGTTAGGTTGTTTAACAACGACCGCCTTACCCTTAATCATGAGAGTGAGTTTAGAGTTATCAAAATGGCACCGTTTTTAGGGAGTGAAATATAGATTTCACTTATGCGGTGTTCTTACTACTTGGGTATCTCCGGGGTGGTTTATGTTACCATATTTGTTAATTTTTGACTTCTTGTAGGTAACTCCAAAGTAAACAGAATTATAAGTGCAATCACTAATGATATGGAGTAATTTGATGCTATCTTTGATGTAGAGATCCAACCAAAGGGTACGGGCCAAATGGGAGCAATCTGTATCCTACCTCACGGGAGCATAACCCTCCAAGTAACAAGCATCATGCTTCATCTTTTTCAAATTAAGGGATTGTTCGGGGGTCAAGCATATGAGGACCTGTATGTTCACTTAAAGAATTTCTTGGAGGAGTGTGCACCATTCAAGCTTGCACACACCACTTAAAAAGCCTTTCGTCTCAGTTTTTTTCTGTTTTCACTAATGGGAAAAGCATTGTTGTGGAACTATTCACTCTCTACGACTCCAATCACTTTGTGGAACGAACTTACAAAAGATGTTTTTGGATCAATATTCCCTTCCCCCCAAGGTGTCCCAAGCAAGAGATGATATCATCAACTTCAACAAAGGAGTAGGGAGCCACTTCATAAAGTATGGGAGAGATTTAATGGAAAGTTAACCTAATGCCCCAACCAAAAGATTTTGGGGAAGATATTTCTCCAAATATTCTATTGAGCACTAGACCCTTGGAACTAAACTATCATGGATAATGCGGCAGATGGTTCTTACTTAAATGAACTTCCATGCGACTATGAAACTGTTAAGAATGGTGGCTAAGCACAATCTGGAATGGCATACCCCAGGTATCAATGTCCTAAATATATCTCCCTACATACCCATGGTCAATATAGAATAAAGTAAGTGGTGTGAGGAACAAAAGAAGACTATGGCAAATATTTTGACCTGACTTGAGCTCTTAACCAAATATGTTATGGGTGCACGTGCGAAAATGGGAAATGTCACAGCGTCAAGAGCCTATGGTGAGGAAACTAAAAATTTGGATGAAGATATCAAATGTTTTTCAAACCATTCAAAAGGTTTTCACTCGACAAATCAACGGTAGGGTGAAAATCAAGGTTGGATGAATCAGGATGGTAGTCGATTTTGAGAGGATCGAGAACATGCTTATTTCCATTTTATGCCCCCAGCATAACCAAGATTATAATGACGATTCAAGATAAATTGATGCAATAAAATCCTGGACCAAAGATGTGCTAGAAAGAATCTTGAATAGAGTAGAAGGCATGGAAAAAATGGTCCGTGAATTGAAATTGGACATCTCTCAACTCTCTAAAACTGTGGTATCTCACTTCGCTTCTATTAAGAAATTCGAAACCCAAATTTGATAGATATTAGCATGACTAAATGATAAGCCTAGAAGCAATCTCTCTAGTGAAAAAATTGCCAATCCGAAAAGCGATGATCGAATCTTGGCAATATGTGCAAGGAATAAAGAGATAGAGAAAGAGTTACCCTAAAGTCAAGACAAAGTAGGAAAGAAAGAGACGACAAAAGTATCCACAAAATAAATTTATGAAGGAAAGGTTGATAACCACGGACTTGTGGAACTTCCTTGAAAATAGAAGAAGACCAACGTTGTGCCACGACAAAAACTAAGGCGCTATATGGGAGGCAACTCACAAATATCAGAAAAGTGATTCGTATCCTTGTTATTACATTTTGTAGTGTTAATGCTAGGTTTTACATATGAATAACTCATGCAAGTATGGTACTATTGAGTGAATTACATAGGTTTAGAAAGGGGTAAGTATGCAGAAATATGCATTACAAGATGAATAGGGGAAAATAGGGGAACGGAAAGGCTCTCAGTTACTGCGATTATAGCACCCAGGCATGATTGCGGCCACCCGCATACCTATGATCGAGGTTACATAGTCACAATTACGGTCCTTTCTGCACTTATCCCCTAAATTTTCTATCATTTTCTACACACTCCCTTTCAAATTTTTGCCTGCAGAATTCATTCAACCTTGAAGGAAATAATGGTGATATAGAATTTGAGAATGATGATAACCCCTGATGTGCTTCCTCAGACCACCCTTAGCCCTTTTATACTTGATTATTTATGCAATGGGGACATTGCTACCTTTCCAAGCTGGGGGTGCCTCCTTATTCATTTAATTTGGACCTGTATTATTGCATACCTTTCTACTCCTTTGGAAAATTCTTATTTTAATTTGGGTTGTAATATTCAGGCACTATGATAGTGTATATATTTTCATGGATTATATATGTTATTTTTAGTGTGTTACTTTAGTTTAGTTTAAATAGATGAGCCTTTTCATTGTGAGTGGATTTCTAACTATAGGTACAGGGGAAATCTGAGTACCCGTGGCATTGAGGCTATAAAATACAAGGGAAGTCTGAGTACCTGTAGCATTGATGATTTCAGATTACATTCATATTCATTGGTGAAGTCTTAGTAACCATATGAGTGGTTTTCCCGTACTATAGTTCATAATGTAAGACTATAGCTTGGGTTGTTACCATGATTAGCAAATTATGTGTAGTGCAAATACAAAAGAAAACAACCCCCTCCATCTGAAATTCTTTTACAAAATTTGAAGGCATGGGAGTGAGCAACTTTGTAATGAAATTTTCCCTCTTCCTATTACTCTAAAATTTGACTTTGGAAAAATAGTGAATACTCCATCTTTTAGCCTACAAAGCCTCCCAATAAATAGAAGTTATCCCTAGTCACCATCTTTGAGCCTTTTGACTTTACTTTGGCAAACACATTACAATGTGTGACCCTTTTATTCATCCTCTTTTGAACCTTACCCTTTTTGAACTTAATAATATAAGTTGATGCTAAAAGACTAAGTTGTGGGTGGTGAAAATTGAAAGAGTGTAGTTGGGTAATGAAGCTATAAAAAGGTGACTACAATCTTAAGAAAATAAAGCATTTTGATTTGAATAAAGAAAACATCCCATAATGAAAGGAAAGGCATTATCTATGCACAAAAAAATAAAGAAGAAGAGAAAAAGAGGAGAATGGGAAAACAAAGAAAAAAAAGTAGGCAAAATAGTAAAGTTTAAAGAAGTGGCCCAACAGGGAAGCATAAAAAGAATATGTTGTAGAAGTTTAAGGAGGGTTTATCCTTGTTGTCCTAAGTTGGTGTCCAACCCTACCTTAAACCTACATTACAAGCTCAAAAAGCCCTTTATGATTCCCAACCAAGTGTAGTCATTGTAGTAGTGCTTGAAAATAGGGGCAAGCCTATGGCATGGTACTTCTTAACATGGAGAATTTCTTGAGAGAGTGAGTGTTTTCACTTAAAACTCCTTGTTGCATGATTGGTAACTAGGCATTTGAATTTTCCCTTTCTCGTAAGGAGATATATGAATTAGTTAAGGTGGGTAATTTTGTTATCTTCCGTACAATGAGATAAACAAAAGTATAACATGACTGTAGTCATCATGTGAGTTGTTTCTGGAGTGCTTGTAGTTATTACACGGTTGCTCCTCGAAGTCTATTTCATCCTTCTCTGTTCTATTTTATGATGAGGGGAGTTGTTAAAATCCTACTTGCCCATGTGTGAAGAGCTTTTGGTGGTAGCATTAAAGTTTAATTTAACATGATCATTGGGAGATAGAATAAGGGCATACATATGAAATTCACTTATAGAAAGGGGTGGTGTTGCTTCGGGACTTGCAAAGTTTTAAGTTGGTGGTGTTGATGAGTGGTGATTTTACAACTCATTTCTACCAAACTGTTATGCACACTACCATGTTTTGTATAAGAAAAATGAGACATCATCATGATTTAAATGCATTTATAGCCACATTTTTAAGGTATATAGTCAAAGAGATCAAAAAATATGGAATAGAGCTGAAAATGATAAAAATGAGAGAAAAGAAGAGTGCAGTTGAAGACTCGAACCACATCAGCCTCAGTTACCATGACCGCGGTCGTCAGTCCATGCTTACAGTCAGTCAAGACGGTTATAATAATGTGGTCGCAGAGCACAACCACTATGGCATAGCTGCGGTCACTGTCAAACCTTCACGATCGCAGTTCAGCGAGAATATGCCCAGGGGTAGATTTGTAAAAGCACATAGATGAATCCCAAACAATATATAAGCAAAAACCCTTTCCTATTTGGGGATCGCTTACCCCATAGAAAATTTTGTATTAAGAAGAGGAATCCCTAATTGGCAAGTGTGTAGCTACTCTTGAAGGCTTAATTTCTTAGTGATTTTGTGAAGAATGAATGTTTTAGATAATCTTTATGGTATATTTCTCTTTACTTTCTTCATGAGTAGCTAAGTAATTTAGTCTTGGAATTATGTTGAACTAAATTATAATTGTGTATGGGTGTTGTTGTGTTTGCATAATTTTTAGTTGATGAATATGGATTCCACCATCGCTTGAGCTTATTAGTTGGAATTTGATGGGTGAAAACCCCAAATCTCCAAATGGGTTTGACAGGTGAAAACCCCAAACTTTATAAATCCTTTGTCATCCTTGAAAGAGGGACTAGGGTGAACATGAGGTAACCCATAACATCCTTAAAATAGGGTTATAGGGGGGCAAAGTAATGGTGGACAATTAAGTCTTTGGTTTACTACCTTTTGCAATCTTAGAAATAAGTGTGACGGGAGTGTAATCCATATCAACAGCATCATCCTACAAATAGGGATGCTTGATTGAGGTATTGGGCGATTACAAATTGCACACTTGTTAGGTGCTCAAAGAGCCAACGGATGAAATCGTGGTATTTTTATTGAAAGATTGACTACAATGACGTTTGACCTAGCCTATCCTTTGATAAATAACTAAAACTCATGCCAAACCATCATTTAATCATACACTTTTCCTTTAGGTAGACATGATCCCAAGTCCCTTTCTATTCTTCATTTTAAAATCAAAAGTGTTACATCCATGCTTTGTTAGTTGACAAACCATTTCCAAACCAAAATTTCCCCATTTTATTTTACATGTCTTGTTTATTTTCATTCTGGTTAAACTTGTAGTATTTAGGACACCCATAAGATTTGAATCCTATATTTCGCTCCTTGTGGACTCGACCCTAAGTCTAGTTGGGTTGTTTGATAATGGTCGCCTCACCTCTTAATCATAGGAGTGATTTTAATCATGGGGGTGAGTTGAGACTTATACTCAATATCAATAGATTCATTTGTAATCTCTTTTCATGTACAAAGAATTTAGCAAATACAACAACAAAAACACCACAATCACTATAAAAAGAGAAAACATATCTATTGATAAGTTATTGAAAAGTGTTAGAAAACTATAACAAATCAAAGAGAAATTAAAATAATACCATTCTGCATGTTAGGGTAGATAATCAACAAGGTGAATAGAAAAAATGTCCATATCAAGTTGTTCAATACCCCTCTCAATGTAAAAATTATAATGTTTCAAAAAGTATAGAAGTAGAATTGAATATGGCAACAATGCTTACCTCACACGTGAGTCATTTAATGCTCCCTGGAAGAATCGTACACCTTTTAAATTGGTGCTTCCTGCGAAGAATCGTACACATGGAAGCACCAATCTGAAAAGTAACAATTCCTAAAATACAACAGTGAACTTTAGAATCTTTTCGCTTCACATAAATCAAAAATAAAACCTATTCAATCTCATGCCATGCAATATTTGTAATTTAAATAAGAAATAAAACACATTCAATCTTATGCCATGCAATCTTTCTATTACAATGAAAGCCTCTAAGATATTTTTCTACCATATTGATAACGTCTAAGCAATACCTTCAATCTAAAGATTATGTTGTCGCTATCAAATATAGTAACCCAAGAATGGTTGGGGTCGAATCTCAAGGGAATTCGTGAAATCATGGGTCTCAGTTATTGTAATCAATAGGCAAAACTGGAAAAGTATATATGGGGATTTGAGTAGCAACATCAAACATATAGCTAGTATCAACTTCGAATATAATCAGTCGTTGGTGAACACTAGGATTGTGTTCCCCTAGCTTCTCAACTCTATAGGCTTATCGTGTATTATTGAACTAACCCAATGCTTTCCATGTAGAATCTGATAAGTTATATACCATTAACCATCTTTTGGACTAGCTAACATATCACACTTTACTTTTTGAGTCTTAGGATGTCTCCCTACTAACCCTTACCTTAGATCCTATGTAATTATTACCTTTTGAGTCTCTAGTTATTAGATAAAAACTAACCATCTTACTTAGATAATACCTAGTAGTGTGGATCGACAGCTAAACTTTAAATTACTATTGCAGTTATGTTTTGCTAGTAACTAATCCTTTTTTAGAGTAAGTAGCAATAATATAGGCAGGATTCTAACGTTTGTAACCGCTAAGATAACTATTAAACTGAATATAATACAATGCATGCACTGGTATTAGTTAGAAACAACAATAGTACTTCCCCTACTTCGTTAATCCGTCAAGGTTTTCACAACCCTAACTAAGAGTTTTTAGTAGCTCATGCTTGTAAAAGAATCAACAACATTCATGATTGAAATCATAAGATGAAATCACAATAATCACAACTGAAAACCTCAAACTTCAACTGAACTAATCAACTGAAATCAATATAAGAGAATTCCAAGACCAAAATCAGATCGCAGTATCAAACTATGTTTTAAGTATCAAGAGTGCATTACTTCTAGTAAAAATTATATAAAGGGTATTTATAGTACATGAGGAAACCCTAAAATCAAAGCCCAGATGAAAAAAGACAAAAAAGGGTATGTGGCCACTTACCTGTGTCTACATGATGCCTGGACTTGGGCGCATGTGCTACATACAGCCTAACCCTGGGCACATATAGACACATATAAGTGCTAGAAAAATTTCCTGCACCTTTTGTTCTCAGGATTCTGGACTTGTGACACTTACCCTACTCACATACAGTCCACATGTACTACATGCGATCCGCATGTTGACATAGGTAAGTACCAAAAGTTCTTTTTCAGCTCTTCACTCTCTGGATCTTCAATTCTAGCACTTAACTAAGTATCATAAAGACCACTTGTGCTATATGTGGTCTATATGTAGACATAGGTAAGTGTTAGGCCTTCCAATACTTGAAACCAAACTTCAAATCGTCAACTTTCATCACATGCCTTGGTCATGTACATCCAAAAATTGTCATGAATACCTATAATTGATCAAGTAAGTAGCCAAAAACTCCTTGTTTCATCTTTTTCATGAACCTAGCATCTAAAACCTAGTTTTCTGCAAAATATACCCAAAACACATCATATGTAACAAAACAACTTAAGAAACTTGCATAATTCATCATTTTAAGCATCGAAAGTACTATATTTATATAGCACGTCAACACCCTAAACTTAAAATGTTTGGATGTCCTTAGGCAACACAACACAACAAAACACAACCCTTAACTTAGACAATCTAAGCTATCCAAGGAAGTCAATCAACACTTTGAGTTCAAATCACAATACCCCCTCCTATCTCTACTCTTTCAAAATCAATTATGTATAAAGGTGAAGCACAATAATGTGACACAATGGGATCAAATGATGGCATTACTTCAACAACATAAAATCCTGCATATATGGATAAGTCACACTATGCAAAACAAGTAAGTAGCTAGTAATATGACTCATGTGCCCTCACAACAAAGAAGTCCCACTCACGCATATAAAATAATGTATGTCAATGCAGGGACAGTCAAGAGACACTCACACCCAGAAGAGAAGTACCAATCAATGTGCATAAAATACCATAAGCTTCTCCTTGTTTTCTTTACCTTAGTTTTCAGACAGTCAAATTAGGATCACTATAGGACTTTATTTGGCTTGTAATGTAGGATTGGGGGGATGGTATGGTACATATGTATAGATCAAGTGACTAAGCCTCCTTGGCACTACACTAAATTTGGGGTCCACTCAATAACCATCTTTCTTTTTATTCCACCCTTATTACTCCCATTTTATTATTTAATGCACATTCAAGTTGGGTGTGGTCTTTTATTCCTTCTTTTTATTTTTTTTTATTTTTCACAAATTTTCTCTTCTTTGGGCTACCACACCCAATCTTACTAACTTTTACTCTCATTTTACACTTCTACAAACCAACTTTACATCACATACCCCTATGATCGCCACCCTTAACTTAAGAAATTTACCTGAGTTGAGGTGCATAATATCCACAGAAGAATATGCCAAAATAGGTTATTGCAACACAAATGAGAAGGTGGTAGGTGAAACAAGAAAAATAGGCTATAAGGCTCAAAACAGGGATAAATGGATACTATGCCACACAGTAAAGATCATTTAGGCTAAAAGTGGACGAAAAGAAAAAAAACGGCCTATGATCCTTTCCTAACCGACTATCCTACAAACTAGGAAAGACTAACCAGGCAAGTTCTGAATTCAACACACAAAGAGAACTAAGTAGCATCTCACACACATGGCATAGAGTCAATATTACAGGCTACTACTTATCTGTTTTATGCAATTTTTAGCAATTGATTATCATGTCCCTAATCCTAAGGCCATAATAAGATTCACAATGTTCACGCATATGTACATTCATATAGTTCTAAAATAAAATTTTGATGGGATATTATTTTTCTCAAAAATATGACAACTACCCTAAATACTTAAAAAATTCCTAATTACATAAAAACACAACACAATACAATACAAACACCCTAGATATGCCAATTTGACAACCATATCGCGACTAACTGAAAAAGAAGCACGACAAAAAAGCCCATAATAAAAAATATGACAACTTTCCTAAATACTTAAAAATCTCCTATTCACATAAAAACACAACATAATATGACACAAAATGCAATACAACAAAAATTACCCCAGACATGTTGGTTCTACAACCATACCACAGCGATAGGAAAAGAAGAAAGACAATTAAAACCCACAGTGGCTATGGTATATCGTACCCCCAACTTAAAATTGTGCACAGTCCCCAATGTACTAAAATAACATAAAACCAAGGGAATGAGGACATACCTAGGACGCACTAGACGTCCATGTCATGAGCATCTCCAAATGAGGGTATATTAGTTGACGGAGGTAGTGGTGGTGGCGGTTCACTACTAGAAGATGCACCCACTGATATCTCAACACATGTCTTCCTATCAACAACTTTGGTCTCTATCGATGCATATTTAGCCCTTTTCATGGCCTTTCCTATGAAATATCTTGGTCCTGCACGTCTCTCATGTACCCTTTCCTGGACTTTGCATTTTAAAACTTTTCAAGCTACTTATGGCTCCGTAACTTGAATGTATGGTTTCAAAAGTATTATTGTGTGTAAATGTCCAAACCTCGCCATTATTATCCATAAAATTTCATCTTTTCAATTATAGTTCATATTACCTAGCTCGAGTGGAACTTGTGACCCTGATGGGTTAGTCACAAAGTCCCCTTACCTAGAAAATCAATTGAAAGTATGACAAATATCCTAAATACTTAAAAATCTCCTAATTACATAAAAACACAACACAATACGAAACAAAACACAATACAATACAAATTACCCTAGACATGCCGATTCAACAACCATATCATGACCAATAGAAAAAGAAGAACGACAATAAAAACTCGTAATTAAAAATATGACAACTATCCTAAATACTTAAAAATATCCTATTTACACAAAAACACAACACAATATGAAACAAAATTCAATACGATACAAATTACCCTAGACATACTGGTTCTACAACTATACCACAGCGACAGGAAAAGAAGAACGACAACTAAAACCCACAGCAGCTATGGTATACCCTAACCCCAACCCCAACTAAAAACTATGCACAGTCCCCAATACACTAAAATAATATAAAATAAAGGGAATGAGGACATACCTGGGATGCACTAGGTGTCTATGTCATGAGCATCTCCAAATGAGGGTATATTAGTTGATGGAGGTAGCGATGGTAGCGGTGAACTACTAGAAAATGCAGCCACTTCTATCTCAATACGTGTCATCCTATAAAAAACTTTGAACTTTATCGATGTATATTTTGCCCTTTTCATGACCTTTTCATACGGAATATCTTAGTCCTGCAAGTCTCCCATGTGGCCTTTCCTGGACTTTGCATTTTGAAATTTTTCAAGCTACTTATGGCTCCATAACTTGAATTTATGGTTTCAAAAGTATTATTATGTGTCAATGTCCAAAACTCGTCATTATTATCCTCAAAATTGCATTTTTTTCAATTATAGTTCATATTACCTGGCCCAAGTGGAACTTGTGACCCTGATGGGTTCATCACAGATCCCCTTACCAAGAAAATTATAAATGTAGAAATCCTACCATATTCCAGGTAAGTCCATATGATATAACCCTATAAAATAAAAAAAAATGTGAACGCAAAAATGGTGGGTTGTCTTTCACTCAGGGCTTGATTTAGCATCGCGACACGATGTGGCTGTGTTGGTTACTCAGACTTCACCAACAATCCCATGGGTTGCCTCCCATGCAGAGCTTGATTTCACATCACAGCATAATGTGGCTACCTTGATTACTCAGAATTAATCAAGATACCCATACGAGTACACTCTTGGGTCATCAATATAATCTATCACCTACACCACTCTCGTGTCAGTTGACTACTTCATTGATTTTTGAATGTTGAATGTGGCCTCCTTACTATAGTCTCTAAACTTTAGATCTCTATTTTCAATATTAACCATCAGTCTACTAGTGGACATAAATGGTCTCCCCAATATGATGGAAATATTGGTGTCAACCTTATAGTCCAAAATGACAAAGTCCATTGAAAAGATGAAGTTATTCACTCTTACAATCATATCAAAATAATATCCCACAAGTTTCTTCACCATGCGATCAGCCATCAACAGTCGCATTGTAGTTGGTTCAAAAGGGTTCAAGCCCAATTTATTGAATAAAGCCAGCGACATCAAATTTATACTGGTTCCTAAGTCACGCAAGGCTCTAGCAAACCAAGATGGCTTAATAGTGCATGGTATAGTGAATGCTCTAGGATCACCTTTTTATGAACCAAAGACCTAGTCATGACTACACTACAGTGGTGCAAACCATCAACATCCTCAATCGTAGCCCCTTTCTTCTTTGTAACCATTTGCTTCATAAACCTGGCATATCCACGCATCTACTTCAATGCCATAAGAAGAGGTATGTTAAAGCTCAACTCTTTCAACATCTCAATGAACCGCTTGAACTATTTTTCCTCTCTTTTCTTCTTTAGTCGCTAAGGAAAAGATAGGGGTGGTCTTGGAATTTGTCTTATTCTGGCTCAATAATCAGGACTTTACGTTTATACTCACTAACTTTACTATTACAACCTATTATCCTATTTGAATCAACAATAGGTGTCTCATCAATAGCCGCTTAATCATGCCTCAGTGCTTCTGTAGATGGTAGTGGGAGGTCTACAGTAGTCATACCACTCCTTGTGGTAATGGAAATAACATGACCATCATTCTTTCAATTTTGCACAGTGTTGCACAGAAAGGTACCTGGCTACCAATGGTTTAGTGTTGTTGACATCTGCCTAAATTATTTCTCAAACTTCTTTATGACAATGGCATGGGATTCAACCTTTTGGGTCAAACCTGAAATGTCAGCCTTAAACTCCTTATGGATGATCTCCTGATTTTCTTGATCCTTTACTAGCTTAGTCGGTATCTTTTTCATTCTTAATTCTGTATCTTTTCTCCGATGTGGTATTTACTAGTCTCTCTTTTCTCTATAGTCATCCTTCTTCCTCCAGTCACCATCTCGCTCCTTACTGCAATCTTTGTATCTATCATAATAGTTTCAACCTTGGTTTTCTTGCCCTTGTTATCGAAAACCCACCAACTAATGATCCAAATAGTTTGCTTTCTTATCTAATTCAGACTTATAAGGTTTGGAAGTTGAACCCTATGCCCCTACTGCATTCACTTTCTTAGAACTTATTACTGCAAACTACTTTGCCAGTAAACAAAATTTTGTTCTTAGTATTGCAATCTCTTGCGCTACTGAATCATAAGCTACTTTCTGATCACACGAGGCACTAATAGCTTACGTTCTAGATCCTCTCCCAGCCTCCCAAGTTTCCTACCCTCGATTAGTGAGCGAGAATTGATATAGCATCTCCAAAGTTGCCTTCCAGCATAGTCTCATAAAATATCTTCCATAGATAGTGTCTGCCATAGCTCTTGAACTGATCAAGGCTTTAAGAATATCTCTAGTAAGATTGTACCTGAAATCCATTGGTTGGTCACCATACTCAGCTTTTTTTTTAAACCTAAACCAAGATTTGTACATGGATTCTGATTGCAATTTCTTGAAGATATAAATCTCATCCTTAAGCTGCAACATTCTTGATGAAGGAAAGAACCTATTAAAGAATTTCCTGCATAACTCATTTCGTGTAGTGATAGATCCTTTTAACAGTTCCCCTAGACATAAAGATGCATCTCCTATAAGTGAGAAGGGGAACAACTTCAGTCTAAGTGTATCTTGATTCACCTATGGATTTGTATATGAACTACAGATGCCGATGAAATTTGCAAAGTACATGTTTGTATCATTTATAGGCAAACCTGCAAATACACCCTTTAGATTTAAGAGCTGGATCATTGCACTTATTATGTCAAACTTAATGCATAGGAGTAAAATAGGAGAGATAATAGCTCTCATCTCTGCCGGCTCAATGTACCCTAGATCCTTTTCATCATCATCGTATGAATGCAAATACTGATATGCTGGGATTACTTGAGCACGACCACATCTAACTCTATTCTAATTACCACCAAGTGTTGCCGGCAGTGTGTTTCCTATCTTTGCTCAGTTAACTCTGCCTCTCGAGATATGCATTGGGCATCTTCTTCCCTCCTCTAATTAGTATCTTGTGCTAACAACATCCTTATTTATTGATCAATAATGTCCTGAACTCCTTCAGAATGAAAGGGAGGCCCATCATCATGAAACACTTCAGGAATATTATTTCTTTTCGATTTTGTCATCCTACTAGGTTTTGTAGGATCCTCTCTAGATTTAGATTTACTGGGCGTAAGGAATTTCCTCTAACCTATGTACTGGCATAAACTGATTTATACCCAACAAAGAAGAAAAACAAAAAGACCCAAAAACTTCTACAACCTCAATTCACAACTCAACACCGTATTCTCTAGCAACGGCACTAAAATTGGATAACATTCAAGCTACACCTTCAATTTGAAGATTATACAGTCACTGTCAAATATTCTAAGCCAACAAACGTTGGGGTCAAATACCAAGGGAATACATGAAATCGTGGCTCTCAGCTATTTTAATCAATAGGCAAAACTAGAAAAGTAAATTTGGGGAAGGATTTGAGTAGCAATATTGAGCTAATAGCTAATATACATTTTTGATGTAATCAGTCATTGGTGAACACTGGGATTGTGTTCCCCCAGGCTTCTTAACTCCGTAGGCTTATCATGCTTTGTTAAACCAACCTGATATATTCCATGTAGAATCTAATAAGTTATGTACCATTAACCATTTTTGGACTAGCTAATAGATTTCTCCCTTTTCCTTTTGATTCTCAGGATGTCCCCTTACTAACCCTTATCCTAGATCCTATTTAAATATTACCTTTTGAACCTCTATTTATTAGACGATAGCTAACCATCTTACTTAGATAATACCTAGTTGCGTGGATAGATAGTTATATGTCAAATTACTATGTAGTTATCTTTTCCTAGTCACTACTCCTCTTTTGGAGTAAGTAACTATAATATATGTGATATCCTAATGTTTTCAACCACTAAGATAACTATTAAAGTAAAGATAATACAATTCATGCATGGGTATCGATCCAGAACAATAATAGGACTTCCCCTACTTTATCAATCCGCCAGGGTTTCCACAATCCTAGCTAAGGGTTTTTAGCTTCTCATTCTTGTGAAAGAATCAACAACATTCATGATTGAAAGCATAATATGAAATCACTATAATCACCACTGTTAACCTAAAACTTTAACTAAATTAATCAATTGAAATTAATACAAGGGAATTCTAAGACCAAAATTGGATCTTAGAATCAAAATATGTTTTTAATTCTAATGACTTTTATTGCCACTATGGGCATCAAAATATGGTCCAAATATAGCATCATGGCCTAGGACGGATGCATCCTAACCATTAATACCTACTTTAATAGTCTAAAAGAACATGGAAAGCATCTGATTTTATTTTAACATAAAAACCAAACAAATAAAACAAACTTACCAACACTTGTGGGGACTTAATATATCTTTCCTTTGGCGTAGTGATTTTCAAATTATCAAAGACTATCTCAAAGGAAGATGGAACAAACTTGTTGAGTTCATCAACTTCATTAGTAAGCTATAAAAATAAAACATCCACTAACAACCAACCCCCTATATATATATACATATATAGCTAGGTCAACCATCGACAAAGAAATACTGGACTCTAATCGTGTGAGGCCTCATAGCCAGGGAGATCCATATAATCAGAGGTTTATTATAACTTAGTGGAATGGTCGAAAGGGTATATAAGGGCTTGATATTATGAATTATTTATTTTTATATGATTTGACTATTTTATCCTTCTTCATGATTGTTTTGTGATATTTTTGGGATATGGTGATGTTTGGCATGATTCCATATACATTAGCTATGATTTGTGTAAGTTTATGATTTTTGGCCATTAAAAAGGCTTCATAGATGATTTTGGCCAATATTTATTGTTTTTTGCTTTAGATGGGAAAACAGACTATACCAACTTATCCAAAATGTTGATTTTTAATTGGAAGCGTTGTTGGTATAATCTTATGGATTTTTATCTCATTTTGACCCTCAGTTTGGGAAATTAGAAGATTGGGTATCAAGGGACAATTCTGTGGAAACACCTCTTTTCAAAAATCTAAAGTTTCCATTGAGTCCAGAGCGTCAAATTTGATTGGATAGCATAGTGCATTTGTATTTTTGGAATTTTGAATAAATTTCTAGGGGTCGATGGAGACTTCAATTTTTCTAAGTTTTTCTGGTAAAGACGCTAAAACGTCATTTGGCTGCTTTAGTGGTGGGCGCTAAAGCTCCACTTTGGCCGCTTAAGCAACCCGACTCTAGCTTGGATCTTTGAGTTTTAGAGTTTTTGGGTGAGTTATTCCATTTTTAAGATTAGGTAATCTCCAAATCCCTATTTCAATTATTTTACTTTGATTTTTTTCATCTAAAACTCACTAAAATACAACTTCAAAAGTGAAATTTTGGTCCAGAAGGTCTAAAATGGTTTTCTTCAACTTTAAACCTAATTTTTAACCTTCTTTTACTTGGGTTTCTTCTAGACTTCTTTTAATCAGGGTTATGTATTTAAGAACAAAAATTCTGATTTTACAGCATTTATAAAAATCCATTTCGAGAGTTTTGACCTGGACATTGAAATGGGCAATAAGAGTATCATTGGATTTCTTTTGACGTGTATATTCTATTCTTGTGTTTTAGTTTGTTTTAAGGTTGATTGTGATGGGAAACCTTTGTGATTGGAGGCTTTTGGTCCAAGATTTCCTTATTTGATGAAGTTTATGGCTTAACTTTCTTCAGACTGGGCTGGGTAGTTAATATTGATATAAAACATGTTATGTGTATGGGTATTGATCATAAAAATGGTTTTATTACTATTATGTGCCTATGTGGGGGACTATGTTGTTGTTATTAGTGGTTTTCAATGATATTTGCTACGTGTGACCTGTGTGGGGGTGTAATATAATGTTGTTTCCCTTGTGCATATATATTGATTGTACTCTTCCTGCTAGAAATGCCTAAGTTGGGGTTTATGTTGTATCAATGACACATTACTTGCATATCTCATTCTAATAGTACTTGGGTTTAATTTAATCACGTATGGTTTCACGGCTTGAGGCTACCCCCTATCCACGACAATGGTGCTTACGGTCACAAGTGACCACAAGCTAACCCATGAACTGGTACCTACTATAAGAACTAGATAAAATAGCAATAATACATATGTACGGAAGATAAACTATTGAATGCAATACCAATATGACTACTTAAAATGTGGTTCAACCATAAATCTAAAACATCTAATGAAATACTAAAATTGAACTGTCAATTTAAAACAACTGATAATGTTAAAAAGACTGGTAAACTAAATAACCGTCTAACTGACTATCTGTCTGTCTGAAAAGCCTCTAACCTATGATGAGTTGATAGGATAGGACCCCAACTAACTCCAACTGATTAAATATAATGAAACACTGAATTACTGAATCAGAGATAATATATCATTGATTAATAAAAACTCACCACTACGGCTGCTGAGTAATGTTGGCTGTCTAATTGTGGTTGCAAAACTGAGCCTCTGAACCTATTTTACAAGAAAATATAGTGCAAAGAAGAGTATGCGGTTAGAACTTTGAATGTACTGGTATATGAGATGAGGCCTGGCTGAAATGCATGGGGTATTGTTCACATAAGATTAATACTAACTGAACAGCACAAAATAACTGAGCATGAATGCATGAAAACTGTAAAATCTAATAATGCAAGACCAAGCATATAGGTATTTCTGAAAAAAATTGTAAACTGAAAGACTGAAATCTATATAATTGAATAATTGTAAATTTGTATGCTTTGGACAAGCAACCTAAACTAAATATACACTGAATAATGTACTGAAACTGTGGGAGGTATCATCTAGCGACATGCACCAATTTGAGCTAATTGGGGTCCAACCTGTAACCCCAATTAGAAGGGTGTCAGTACCGTGCCACGGGTACTAACACTGGCTGTGTGGATCTACTAAACTGTTGTCTCAAGGACTAATGAGTCACCCTCAACTGGCAGGTGCTCTAATGAGATACGTGGCACCCTCAACTGATTGGTGAACACCTTATCAACCTCGAACTGGCAGGTAGACATCTCTAACCTATGCTGGCTATGTAGTTTTATAACTTAAGTATTGCTACTAAGGGTCACACCCTCTACTTCCAGGTAATCCCCCATCCCTGGTTTCGCTCGATGCTAAATCTTACTCCCAACTAAACTGACACTTGAACTAAAATTAGACTGAGTTTAACTAAACATGATTTCATGACAGATAGTTCTCATTATGATCATAATAACTGAATAAATAGGAATAATCATGGTTTAACTGAATCACACTTAAAAATCTAATTATCTTGTAAAACACACAGGTATAAGGTGTGTATAACCCACCAGCACTAAATGATCACTAAATGCAATGACAAGCTTAAAAACAATAGTTAAAGGATCATGGTTCAAACCCCATAAGTATGGACATTTAATCAAACATGTGGTGATCATGAATTTATCATGGGAATGCTTGCTAAGAATCATAAATTTAGGATTTATCTTGGAATTCACTTAAATAAAATATGGGAAACTCAAATTCATAGCCTGAGGAATTGAAAATCTTACATGGAATCATACATGGGCTTAATTGGATTAAAATCATCGTGAAAACATAAATTAAACCCATTTTAAGAAATATAAAATACCATATTAGTAGAAAAATCCATTCTTGAATTGAAAAGAGGGATTTTGGGCTCCATGGGAGAAAGGACCCATGAATGAACACCCCATATACCTTAAGATTTTAACTTGAAAGGAAAAATGCTATTATTGATGCTTTCTTAAAGGTTCTTGAACATAGGGAACTTGAATTATTTATTTTTTGGGGAGAAAGGAATTGAATTCTTGTTCTTAGGGGAAGGAGAGGGTTTTCTTTAGAGAAAAAGTACAGAAGAAGGGCAAAATTATTCCTTAACCGATGCCCAAGTCGTGTTATGAATGATTGTGTCTTTTACCTCAGGCATTTAAATTCGAAATTGGATGTGACAGTCTTACAGTGAAATGGTCTAATCACGGTCATAGAATTCCCTCATCGCGATGTCATAAACATGAGTTCGGGACTATTTCCACATCTGGTGATCCAAACATTCCCCAAACCTCATTTGAAAAATCTTAAACTTCTATGAGACATACTTCTTACATCCCTAAACATGACTTAACTCAAAAACCAATGTTTCGGGGTTGGGACGACCAAAAATAAAAACCTCAAAGTTTAGGGGTCTTGAAAAAGACTAAGTCCCTAACACTTAGTGAAATTTTCAAGCCTTAAGCCCCTTATGCATGCAACTAAAAGCCAAACTGAGCTAATAATGGTATGGGGTATTACAATATCTCCCTCTTGGAAACATTTATCCTCAAATGAGATAGGTTAGACTAAGATTACTCTACTAAGGCAACTGAGATCACATGCTGAACATGCATGATTGGGGACATGAATACATAAATGAGTGAAACATAATACATGAACTGAACTAATTTTGTGAATGCATGAAATAACATGAGAATGATTATATAGATCGAACTGAGAATGGGAAAGATTCAATCTAAGGAAAACTATTACCTCAAGATGAGTCTTTATTTGTGGAGAAAATATGAGGGTACTTGGTACGCATATCTGCTTCCGCTTCCTAAGTAGCTCCCTCAATGAACTGATTCCACCATAGAACTTTAACCAAAGGGAACTTCTTAGTTCCTTAGCCTAAAAATCTAACGGTCTAGGATCTCAACTGGAACTTCGACAAAAGAAAGGTTATTCTGAAAACATGTACTTTCTAAAGGAATAACAATAATTAAATCGCCAATAAATTTCTTTATCAAAGAAACATGAAATACCGTATGGAATGATGCCAAATCTGCAAGGAACTCTAGCTCATAAGATACATTCCCAAAATGGTTCAAGATTATATAAAGACTAACATATTGGGTACTAAGTTTCCCCTCCTTGCAAAATCTCTTCACTCCCTTCATGGGTGAGATTTTCAAATAGACTAAATCACCTACCTTAAACTCAAGATCTCTTTACCTTACGTCTGTATAAGATTTTAGACGGCTTTGGGTTATCTTAAGACTCCCCCTAATAAACTAAACTTTCTCCATCATATCAAACACTGAATGTGGCTCTCTCAAAGTAGCCTCACCTACTTCAAACCAACCAATAAGATATCTACATATCCTTCCACAGAGAGCTTTAAATAAAGCAATCTGAATATTGAAGTGATAGTTTTTATTTTAGGCAAACTCAAGTAAAGGTAAATGGTCATCTCAACTACCTTTAAAATAAATAACATATGCTCTCAACATATCCTCTAAGGTCTGAATGGTCCTCAATGCCTGACCATCTATCAAAGCATGAAAAGTTGTACTGAGGTAAACTTGGGTACCAAAAACCTTCTAAAAAGCCTCCAAAAGTGAGAGGCAAACTAAGTACCTCTATCTGAAATAATAGACAACGAAATCTCGTGCAACTTAACCAACTCCTTGATATAACGCTTGGCATAATCCTAAACTAAGTAAGAAGTATGAATAGGCAAGAAATGCATTGATTTAGTCATTTTATCTACAATGACCCATATCGAATCATGTTGATGATGTGTACGAGGCAAACCCATCACAAAATCCATGTTTACCACTTCCCACTTCTAAGTGGGGATAATAAACTCCTACAATATACCACTAGGCCTCTGGTGGTCAACTTTAACCTGTTGAAAATTGGAACACTTAGCCACAAACTCTGCAGCATCCTTCTTCATACCATTCCATCAATAGATTTCTCGTAAGTCACAGTACATCTTGGTGGCTCCAAGATGAATGCAATATCACGCACTATGTTGTTCTGCCAAAATTTACATCCTCAAATCATCAACACATGGAACACATAACCTATCTTGATAACGCAACACGTCATCTCCTCCTTGGATGAAAACCTCTAATTTGTTATCTCTGAATAATTCCTTCAACTTAAGAAGACTGGGATCTCTATCTTGATTTTCCTTCACTTCATCAACCAAAGAAGATTCTAAACCATTCTAAACCCATATACTACCCTCAGCTTAATCAACAAACCAAATTCCTAATCTAGCAAGATAATGAACCTCCCTGACTAACTTCTTATTATCATCCTCAACATGAGCTACACTACCCATAGACAATCTACTAAGGGTATCTGCCACTACATTGACCTTGCCCGAATGATACAAAACACTTTTATCATAATCTTTTAACAACTCAAGCCACCTTCTCTGATAAAGATTCCATTCTTTCTGTGATAGTACATACTTTAAAATTTTATGATCTGTGAACACATCAACATAGAGCCCATAAAGATAATGTCTCTATATTTTCAAGGTAAAAACAATAGCTGCCAACTAAGATCATGGGTAGATTAATTCTTTTCATGGGGTTTAAGCTTTTTAGAGTAATAGGCTATGACCTTATCTCTCTATATCAAGACACAACCAAGAACAACTCTGCAAGTATCATAGTAAACTACAAACCCATATGAACCATCTGACAAATTCAAGATTGGGCGAAAGTGAGTCGAGTGTTCAACTCTGGAAAACTCTTCTCACGTGAATCTGACCAGTGAAATTTGACTTTCTACCAAGTCAATCAAGATATGGGAGATGCAATTGAAGAAAGCCCTTAAACAAACCATTTGTAATATCCAGCCAAACCCAAAAAACTTCTAATATTTAATGGAGAGCTAGTCCTGGGCTAGTTTCACATTGCTTCAGTCTTTTGAGGGCCAACTCAAATACCATCACCAAAAATAATATGGCCAAGAAAGGCTACTGATCTTAGCCAAAATTGACACTTACTAAACTTAGTAAACAACTGATGAGCTCTTAGGGTTTGTAACATAATTCTCGGGTAGCATGCATGATAATTTTCACTACGGGAATAGACAAGAATATCATTAATGAAGATTATGAAGAACATGTTCAAGTACTTCTTAAACACTTCTTTCAACAAGTCCATGAAAGTTGCAGGTACATTCATTAGTCCAAAAGACATAACTAGGAATTCAAAGTGACCATACTGAGTTCTAAAAGTTGTCTTTGGAATGTCACATTCTTTGACACTGAGTTGATGATAGCCGGATCTGAGGTCTATCTTAGAGAAGTAACTGGCACCCTGAAGTTGGTCAAACAAGTCATCGATCCTGGGGAGTGAATACGTATTCTTGATACTTTGTTCAAATGATGGTAATTGATGCACATTCTAAAGAATTATCTTTCTTACGCATAAAAAAGACTGAAGCGCCCCATGGGGAAACACTGGGCCTTATGAATCCCTTATCTAAGAGATCTTTCAACTAATCTTTCAATTCCCTAAGATCAGTTGGAGCCATTCTATAGGAGGGAATAGAGATAGGCTGGTTATCTGGAAGAAGACCTATTTTGAAGTCAATTTCCTTTTGAGAAACTTCGGGATGGTTTTCAGGGAACACATCTAGAAATTCCTTTACTACTGAAATAGACTCGAGACTTGGAGTCTCAGAACTAGAGTCTTTGACTGGAATAAGATGGTAAACACACCCTTTATATATCATTTTTCTTTCCTTAAGGTAAGAAACAATCTGACCCCTAAGAATAGAGGTACTACCCCTTTATTCAATGACTAGTTAATTTGGAAACTAAAACTAACTGACTCTATTTCTACATTCAACTGAGTAATAACATGAGCAGAGCTAATCCATGATGAGAATGACATCAAAATCAGTTATCTCTAACTCCACAAGATCAACTACGGTAACTTTCTGAGATACTGTGATCAGGCAATTTCTGTATACCCATCTGGCTATAATAGATTTACCCACTGGAATAGACATAGAGAAAGATTATGCTACAGATTTGAGACTGACATTGAAATCAACTGTTGTATAAGGGGTTACAAAGGAGAGTAAAGCTTTGGGGTCTAATAAAGCATAAACATGGAGATGAAATACCTATAATGTACTCGTAACAACATCAGGAGAACTTTCATGATCACATTAGGTCTGGAGGGTATACAACCCATTTTAATGCTGCCCACTAGTTACGCTAGAAGCAACACCCTACTAAATCAGGTGACCGGCTAGAACTGGAGAACGGTTAGACTGACCTTGGTACCATTCTTTGGGTAATACATAACTCTGTGCCCTAGCTTGACATATCCAAAACATATATCACTGCCATCACTACACACACCTTATTGATTCCTGCCATATTTCCCATAAAGTAGATTAGTACAACTACTGTTCATACTGCCCTAGGACTTAGAGTATGGTGCCCTATCCTGACTATCTTTCCTGAACTTAGGTACTGGTATACTATATGAAGATAGAACAGGGGCTAAAACTTCTGTGGAAACTGAGAATGCTTAACACCTTCAAACCTTGGCTGAGAAAAGTTAAAACTACCTATTTTGGCCCTTTTATTCTCTCTCTTTTTTTTGAGTTTCTCTTTCTCAATTTGTTGAGCATGAACCATAAGTCTAGATAAGTCCATCTTCTTAATCAACATGGAATTCGTACACTACTTAACCACACTATTAGCTACACCAGACACGAACTTACTCATTCTAGACCTATTATCAGCCACTACATTAGGAGCATACTCTCTAACTAAGGAAACTTAAGCGAGTACTCCTTCACACTCATGCTAATTTGCTTTAAATTAATCAACTCCTGAATCTTAGCCCCCCATCACCTTTAATGGTAAGAACCTATCTATAAAAGACATGGAAAATACCTCCCACTCAACAGGCCCTACATAACACCATGGTGTTTCTTTCATTTCTAAAACAAAGTGTGAGATATATCCTGCAATTGATATACAGCCAAATCTGCACTCTCACTTGAAGAGTTTTCCTTAATATTTGTCACTTTCTGAACCATAACAAAAAACTCTTATGGATCCTCTTCAGACTTGGATCCCAAAAATAAAGGGGGATTCATTTGAGTGAAATTCCAAATCTTAGCTACAACTGTATTTTCCTCTGTATTGGCTGGAGAAATAGCTTATTGATTGTTCTAAGCAGCTACTAAATGGGATAAGGTAGTAAAAATAGCTCTGAACTTGTCATGAGATACATGTTCATTTAGGGGATCTTTCTAAATAGGTAGAGGTGCAGGCTGGTCCCTATTTCTTTATTAGTTATTTCTTCTTGTAGGTATAGTCTATAAATAGTATAAAAGATGAGCTAGAAAGAGATTTTAAATGCCAATTTGAATACTAAAAATATGGTTCAACCAGAAGTCTAAAATATTTGATAGGTGAGAGACTCACCACTACGGCAGCTGAGTAACACTGGTTGTCCAACTGCAGTTAGGAAATTGAGCCTCTAAACCTATGTTATAATACAACATAGCGCAAAGAAAAGTATGTGGTAAGTTATTTGAATAGACTAGTAAATGAGATAAGGTAAGGCTGAAATGCATGGGGTATTATGTACATAACATAAAACTAACTAAACAACATGAAATAACTGAGACTGAATGCTTGAAAACTATAATATCTAAGAATGTAAGACCAAGCATATACATATTTCTGAAATAATTTATAAACTAAAAGAGTGAAATTTGGATAACTGAATGATTGTAAATTTGTATGCTTTGTTCAAGAAACCTGGTCTGAATATACATTGAATATTGTATTAAGACTGTAGGAGATATCATCTAATCGACATACCACAATCTGAGCTAATCGGGGACCAACCTATAACCCCAGTTAGAAGGGTGTCAATACCGTGCCACAGGTACTAAAACTGGCTATATGGATCTATTAAACTGGTATCTCGAAGGAATAATAAGTCACCCTCAACTAGCAGGTGCTCTAATGACATATGTGACACCTTCAACTAGCAGGTGAACACCTTTTCAACCCTCAAACTAGCAGGTAGACATCTCTAACCTACGCTAGCTATGTAGTTCTATAACTCAAGGATTGCTACTAAGGGTCACACCCTTTACTACCTGGTGATCCCCTATCCTTGGGTTCGCTCAAAGCTAAATCCTACTCTCAAATGAACTGACACTCAAACTAAAATTGGACTGAGTTTACTGAACATAATTTCATGATAGATAGTGCTCATTATGATCATAACAACTGAATAAATAGGAATAATCATGGTTTAACTGAATCATACTTAAGATTTTAAAAATTATATAAAACACGTAGGTGTCGGGTATTCATAACCCACCAGCACTGAATGATCACTAAATACAATAACAAGCTTAAAAACAATAGTAAAAGATCATGGTTCAAAACCCATAAGCATAGACATTTCATTAAACATGTGGTGATCATCAATTTGACATGGGAATGCTTGCTAAGAATCATAAATTTAGGACTTATCATGGAATTTACTTGAATAAAATATGGGAAACTCAAATTCATAGCATGAGGAATTCAAAATCGTGCATGGAATCATACATGGGCTGAATTGGATTAAAATCACCGAGAAAACATGAATCAAACCCATCTTAAGCAATATAGAACACCATAATAGTAGAAAAATTCATTATTTAATTGAAAATAGGATTTTTGGATTCCATGGATGAAAGGACCTATGACTGAATACCCCACAAACCTTAATATTTTAACTTAAAAGGAAAAATGCTATTATTGATGCTTTCTTGAAGGTTCTTGAACATCGGGAACTTGAATTATTGATTTATTGGGGAGACAGGAATTGAATTCTTGTTCTTGGGAGATGGAAAGGGTTTTCTTGAGAGAAAAATTGGAGAAGAAAGGCAAAATTATACCCTAACTAATGTCAAAGTCGTGTTATGAATGATTGGGTTGAGAGGGAAAATACCTAGTTACCCCTAAGGCATTTAAATTTTAAATTAGACACGACTGGCTTACTGTGACACAGTCTAATCACGGTCATAGAATTTCCTTATTTCAATGTGGTAAACATTAGTTTGGGACTATTGTCGCGCCACGGCCTTATCGATGTAACTTACTGGTTTCGTTATCCAAACATTCCCCAAACCTCATCCAAAAAATTTAAAACTTCTTCGAGACATACTTCTTATATCCTTAAACATGACTTGACTTAAAAACCAATGTCTCAAGGTCGAGAAGACCAAAAGTAAAATCCTCAAAGTTTAGGGGTCTTAAAAAAGACTAAGTCCCCAACACTTTGTGAAATTTTCAAGACTTAAGCCCCTTATGTATATAACTAAAAGCTGAATAGAGCTAATAATAGTATGGGATATTATAGAAGGTTAGCTTATTGAGTGGATTCTAGCTCACGTGCTTGTTTATTGGTTTGGTTATGAGCAATATATCCTCATATCATATATACATTCATAAGGCATTGGTACCCTTATGGAAATACTGGTTTTTCTAGAAAAATATGACACTTTTAGAAACCATTTGCCTATTATGTATCGGAGAAGAGTTATGGATATTAGATTAGTATTGGTATTGGTTAATGGATTATATATGGGTTGTGGAATCCCCTATGGGTCCTACCTCGAGTGTCGTGTTTTGTAGGTATATACAAAGATTGTGCGATAACCTGGAACTTATCACATCATCATCATCATCTGTATCATTCTAAATGTAGTTCATGCATTATGCATTTTTTGTGATTGTACCTTCGTGTTTTACTTGATGTCTATTTATTTTGTTTTTCAATTTTGTATATGTACTTGGTATATGTGTTATATTTAAAATAATTAGTGGAGATGAAGAGGGCTACTATTTTGGATATTTTTTACTGCAGGTGACATACCCATAGTGTGTATTTTATATACTTTATTTTCTACATCACTTAGTCAGCCTATGTTATAAGTGGATCATACATATCCTTACTATGCCCTTTTAATATAGATCCAGGTATGAGTGCACCACATGATAATTATGTTTGGGTGAAGACTTGTCATATCTGAGGTAGTGGATGCTCTATGCTTTCAGAGTTGACCTCCTACCCCATTGTATCTAGTTTTATGTCTTGTTGTATATTCAGAGACAAATTTATGTTCTTTTAGATTATCAGTTGTATTTTCAAAATTTAAGATGTATTTGCATTATTCTTACACTATGACACTAAATTTTATGGATGGTTACGGTATTATTGTGTTTTAGAATTTTACTATATCTATGTATGTATGGCTTGACTTTATTCTAGGAGTCTTTCCTTTGTTTTATGTTGAAATATTTATTTACATAGAAGTTTAGGTAATTGGCTTACTAGTCAATGATGAGCCTCAATAAGTACCATCATGACCCTTAATTTTGGTGTCGTGACAAATTGGTATAGAGCATCTTGATCCATTGGTCTTATCAATATAAGAATAGGGTATCGAGTAGAGTCTCATGGATCAGCACATAGATACCTATATCTATCTTTGAGAGGCTATAAGACATCTTTAGAAAACCTTTTTATTTTGTTCCTTATCATATGAATCTTTCATACCTTATGTTCTAAATTATGTTTTACTATTTTCTGCAACGATGGTAAGTACTAGATTTTTTTAGGCCAGAGATGTAGAGCCATTATCAGAGGAGAGATCCTAATCTAAGGGGTTAGTTGCTAGTTGTGGATGAGACCGAGATAGGAGATGGACACAAGAATCTGCCTCTTTCAGAGGTAGCACTAGGGGGATCTCACTTGAGCCTCAAGTTGAGCATGTTAGAGCTATAGGACCTACTCAGATTCTGTAGAGTTCATCTACCATGGTCTTAGAAGGGCTATTGATTCATTTGTCAACTCATTAGAAGGGTGTTCATTTGAGTGCACCTAGTGTTTGTCCAGCTCAGAGTATTGTACCTCCATCTATGCCAGAGTCTTTCTATGGCATTTCTCTAGCTTTGAGTATGGATCCTCCAATGGTATTGACATCTACTTATGGAACTCCACAGACTCTGAGTGTTGTTCCTAATTCTGTATTAGTGTCCGGTTATGGTATTTCAAGATCAAGAGTGCATACTTTGTCTATGTTACCCTTTTATGTGGGAACTCAACCAACTAGATACTCTATGCATTCTATTATTACGAGTACAGTTATGTCTTCTGAGGATCAAAAAAGGTTTGAGAGATTTACTTGCTTGGGTCTATCTAAGTTTAGTGGTGTTGTGGAAGAGGATGTTTATGAGTTTTTGATTGACTATCATGAGAAGTACCATAACTTTGGCTCACTTGAGTCACAAGGAGTTGATTACACTACCTATTAGTTGAAAGATATATCCATAGATTGATGGAGGTCACTTGTTCATTTTAAACCTATACGCTCCCCAGAGATAACTTGGTATCAGTTTACTAAGGAATTTATGGATAGGTTTGTGCTATTTAGTTTGAGGGATCAAATGAGAGATGATTTTGACTACTTAGAGTAGGGTTCCATGACTATTGCATAGTTGAGGCATATTTTTATGCCTTGTCTAGATATTCTTTTGCTAGTATTGCCACCAAATCTAAGATGATTTAGAAGTTTGTGAAGGGATTGGATATTTTACTTTAGCTGTCTACTACCCAGATGGTAGTGTCAAGGGCATCATTTCAGAGTATTATGGATCATACAAGGATAACTGAGTCTACTCTTCAAGCTACTCAGACAGGCACCAAGAAGGTGCGTTATTAAGGCTAGTTTAGTAGTCAAACTCTTCAAGGAAAAAATTTTAAAGGGTCCCATGGGTATATTGGTAGACTAGTGTAGGAAATCTTGTAGGGTTCAGATAGAAGGTTTTCTGGTTTAGTGTTTCAATGTGGTCATGCTATCTCAATCATGTCCTCTCTTATTAAGTTAGAATGCAGAGTTTGTTATATGTGTGATAAGTTTGGTCATCTGACCAAAATTTGTCCTTATTGTTGTTTTAGGCCTACTCCTTATTGACAATGAGAGGTGACCCCTAAAAAGGTAGAGGAACTATTAAAGGTCCGTATGGCAGAGATAGTGGTTCCCCAGGAGGGTGGCCAAAAGTCTATTAAGTTAGGTAGGAGATATGGGTAGTGCTATGCTATACCCACCAGGCTATAGGCAGAGACTTTTGATGTTGTTATCACAAGTATCATCCTTATTAGATTTGCATATGTATTATTTAATCTGGGGTCAACTTTCTCCTATGTGTCTTGATATTTTGCTTGAGGTTTTGATTCTACTAGTGAGCCTCTTATAGTGCATGTCTATGTATCTACCCTTGTAAGAGTCTTTTTAGTGGTGGATCAGTTGTATTGATCCTGTGTTATGACCTTCACTGGACGTAAGACTTAGGTAGATCTAATCTTCCTGGATATGGTAGATTTTGATGTCATTTTAGGTAAGGATTAGTTAGCTCTTTATCTTTCTATTCTAGACTATTATTCTAAGACCATGACTTTAACTCCGTCGGGTGTTCCAAGGATAGCTTGGATGGGTGCTTTATTTGGGTCCCAAGAGAGTTATATCATTCATTTAGGCTCGTCACTTGGTTAAGAGAGGATTTTTGTTGTATTTTTCCCATATTCATGATACACGACTATTTTTTAGCCTTCTTTGTATTCTATTTGAATTGTTCGTGAGTTCATGAATGTTTTCCCACTAATTTGATTAGTATGTCTCTAGATCATGATATTGAATTCACTATTGATGTTGAGATAGGAACCAAGACCATCTTTATTCCTTCTTCTAGGATGGCCTCAACGGAGTTAAAGGAATTAAAGGATCAGTTATAGAAGTTGTTGGATAAGGGATTTATCCAACCAAGTATATCTCTTTAATTTGTCCCTATCTTTTTTTGAAAGAAAAAAATGGGTGAATGTGTATATTAATTGATTATCGGCAGTTGAACAAAGTGACAGTTATGAATAAGTATCCTCTTTCTCATATTGATGATTTGTTTGATCAGCTTCAAGGTACTTCAATGTTTTAAAGATTGATCTGAGGTACGAGTATCACCAATTGAGGATTACAGCTTCAAATATTCCGAAGATAGATTTTTGAACTTGATAAGATTATTATGAGTCCTTGGTTATGTCCTTAGGGTTGGTGAATACCCCAACCACATTCATGAAGTTGATAAACTAGATGTTTTGACCATTTCTTAATTCTTTTTCATTGTATTTAAATATTATATCTTGGTTTACCCTAAGAGTAAGACAGATCATGACGAGTATTTATGAATTGTACTTTAGAGGCTGAGGGATGAGAAATTGTATGCTAAAATCTCCAAGTGTGAGTTTTAGTTGGAGTCTATTTCTTTCTTGGACTATGTAGTGACCAAGGATGGTATCATGGTCGATCCGGCCAAGATTACATCATGATTGGGCTAAGCCTATTTCTCCTATCAAAATTCAGAGTTTTGTTGGTTTAGTGGGCTATTCGATGCTTTGTTGAGGTTTTTCATCTATTGCAGATCCTTTGACTAAGTTGACTTAGAAAAAGATTTCTTTTCATTGGTAAGATGTTTGTGAGGCAAACTTTCAAATACTCAAGGATTTATTGACCTCAACTCCAATCTTGGCTTTGCCCAAGGAGGGCGTGGGTTTTATTATCTTCTGTGATACTTCAGGTAATGGGTTTTGTATTGTGTTGATGCAGGAGGGTACGATGATTGTCTATGCTTCTTGTCAGTTGATGCCTCATAATAAGAATCTCCCTACCCATGATTTGGAGTTATGTGCGATTTTTTATGCTTTGATATTGTGGAGGCACTACTTGTATGGATTTCATTATTAGATCTTCTCAAATCATAATAGCCTTCATTATTTATTCACTCGGTGAGATCTTAATATGAGGCAACATCATTGAATTGATTTTCTTAAAGACTATGAACATACTATTCTCTATCATCTAGGAAAGGCTAATGTGGTTGTGGATTCCTTGAGTTAAAAGTCAACTAGTATAGGTATCTTGGTGCACCTTTTGACCTAGGAGAGGCCTTTGGACTTAGAGGTTCAGTTTTGGGCTAACCAGATAGTTAGGCTTGATATTTTGCCACTATGATGTATTATGGAATTCATGGAGGCTATATCTTCTTTGATGGTGCAAATGCAAGCTCATCAGTTTGATGATGCTCGATTGAAAGTAATTCGAGATAAGGTGTTGAGTGTAAAGGCTAAGGAAGCCTTTCTTGATTTGAATAGTGCTTTTAGGATTAGAGGCCAAGTTTATATATTGAGATTGGGTGATTGGGTAATGTTGATATTGGAAAAAGCTTATTGTTCTAGGTATTCCATTCATTTAGGAATAACCAAGATGTATCGCATTTTGAGACAACACTACTGGTGTGGTATTTCAGGAAGGATATAGCCAATTTTATAGATCGTTGCCTATGTCACCAACAGGTAAAAGCCGATTATTTAAGGGCTGGTGGTTTACTCTAGAGGTTACCCATTTTAGAGTTGAAATGGGAATGGATCACTATGGACTTTGCAACTGGGTTTCCTTATACTTGTCATGTTTCTTATAGTGCTTCGTTCATCATGGGTTGATTAACCAAATCTGCTCATTTTATTCCTATTTAGGTTTCCTTCAGTTCTAGGAGGTTTACTCATATCTACATCCGTAAGATAGTTCGGCTCCATGGTGTACCATTGTCTATTATCTCAGATAGTGGTTCTGTATTCATATCTTACCTTTGAAAGGCATTTTAGGAGGATTTAGGTACCCGAGTTAAGCTTAGCATAATTTTTTTCACCAACAGACTAATGGTCAATCAAAGCAAACTATATAGGTGTTGGAGGATATGCTCTGCGCTTATGTTATAGACTTTGAAGGTTAGTGGGAGCAGCATCTAGATTTGGCAGAGTTTACATTTAATAATAGCTACTATTCTAATATTGAGATGGATCTCTTTGAGGCTTTGTATGGTAGGTGTTGTCCCTCTCCAGTTAATTGGTTTGAGATTTCTATGGTTAGACCTCAAGGTACGGACTTTCTTTGCGAGTCTTTGGATAGAATTTGGGTCATTTAGGATAGACTTCGAGTGGCTTAGAGTAGGCAGAAGTTCTATGCAGATTGTAACTTCGTGCATTGAGATTTAGCGTTGATGATCGAGTCTTCCTTCGTGTTTTTCCCATGAATAACATAATGATTTTTGGGAAGAGGGACAAGTTTGTCCTAGGTATATTTGACCATTTAGGATCCTTTAGGCTTTTGGAGATATAGCTTATGAGTTAGCATTGCCCCCATATTTATCAGTTGTTCGTCCCATTTTCGTGTATCGATGTTACGATGCTATATTCTGAATGAGTCTCATGTTATTTGTTGGGATTTAGTGAAGTTTAATGAGAGGTTGTCCTTTGTTGAGGAGCTATTCTCCACCCTAGCCAGGGATGTTAGGCGGTTACATTTTACAGATATTCCAATAGTTAAGGTCCAATGGAGACATCGACATGTAGATGAAGCTACTTGGTAGGTCGAGTCTGATATGCATAGTAATTATCCATAGGTTTTCACTAATTTTAGTATTTCCCTTACATTTAGTTTAAGGACAAAATAGATTTTTAGTTATGGATATTGTAAGGGCTTATTTTTGTGAATTATTTATTTTTATATGATTTGACCATTTTACCCTTCTCCTGTGGTTGCTATGTGATGTTTTTGAGGTGTGGGTTATTTAGAATGGTTCCCAATGCATTATGGTGCATTTTACGTGAGGTTGTGATTTTTTATGGTTAAAAAGGCTTCAAAGTTGACTTCGGTCGATATTTATTATTTCATGCTTCAAATGGCAAATGGACAGCGCCAGTAGATCTGGAAACTCAATTTTGGGTTGGTAGTTTGGTTGGTATGACTTAAGGTTTTTATATCTCATTTTGACCCTCAGTTTTGGAAATTGTAAAATTGGATCTCGAGGGGAAATCAACCTCTTTTCAAAAATCTGATGTTGTCATTGAGTCCGGAGCATCGAGTTTGATAGGGTAGCATAGTTCATTTGCATTCTCGAGATTTCGAATGAATCCCAAAAGGTTGGTAAAAACTTAGGAATTTTTTCAAGTCTAGCTAGCACACCCTCAGCTGGTGCAACCGCTAACATCCAATTTGGCCACTTTAGCGATGGGCACTAAGTGACACTTTGGCAACTTTAGCAAGCTGACTCCATCTAGGAAGGGACCGCTTTAGTGGAGACTTTTTCATTTTAGTGGAGGCTGCTAAAGTGGATTGAGCTAGCATTCAAGGTGCCGCTAAAGTGATCAAGGCCACTTAAGCATTGACCACTTAAGCGGTCAAGTGGTCGCTTAAGCAATTAGACCTAGGCAATATAAAAATCATTTTTCTCAATTTTTCCACTATTTTTTAGACTTGAAGCTTTAGGTTTTAGTGTTTTTAGGTAATTTCTTCCAATTTCAAGCATAGTTAAGCTCCAAATTCGTATTTCACTTATTTTACTTTGATTCTTGTCGTGTAAAGCTCATTAAAAGAGGATTTTGAAAGTGAAATTTTGGAATTTTGGCCTTAAAGGCCTAAAATGATTTCTTTCAACTTTAAATCTCGTTTTTAATCCATTTTCCCTTGGGTTTTCTTCCATAACTTCCTTGCATCATAGGTTATGTATTATGAAAAAAAACAATTTTACCCCTTTTTTTTGAAAACCCATTTTGGGGTCTATTTTTACCCTAACTCAGCTATGGGAAATATGGGTATCGTTGGATTCCTTTTAACATGTAGATTATATATTCTTGTGTTTAGGTCATTCATGAGGGGAAGGCTTCACGAATAAAGGCTTTTGGATTGGGATTTCCTTGTTTGAAGTAGGTTATAGCTTAACTTTCTTCAGACTAGTTGGGTTGTTAATATTGATATAAAAGCATGCTAAGGGTATGGGTCTTGATACAAGCATGAGGAGCACAAGTATTACAACTTTTTGTTAAAGGTCCACGTTTTGGATTTGCAAAGGAATTAAAGACCTTTTGAAGCCTTTTTCAAAGCCTTGTCCAAGCTCAAGAACTACAAAGACTACAAGGCGCGTTTATGAAAATGGACGTGGTTGAGCATGTCTTAAGTTCATCCAAGGGAGTGTATGTATTAAAGTGTGAATACATGCCTTGAGTGCCTTAAAAACACTAAAAGTCAGCCCCAATTATACACTCCAAACCCACCCTCTTCATTAAGGGTAAATATGTCATTTCTTATCTCTTTTGTAATAGACTATAAGTAGGAACCCCTTAGTCTTATTTTCTTAGTTATCTCATTTTAAAATCACTTTGTAATATTGAACACCATATTTTCTCTCAAGAAGAGAGTAGACCACCAAACATTTTAAGCTTCACAAGTGAAAGGTTCTACTTGTGTTGTGAGATGGCTAGAAACGAGAGTGCTTGAGTGAACCGAGTTCCTCTTGTGTTCCCATAATAAGTTGGTTCTTGTTAATGTGATTTGTAGAGGTTTTAGAGTTTAATACACTCTTTAGTTGTTACATTTTATATTCTCTTTGTGTCAAGTTATCTATCTCCTTATCTTTCAAGTTTGTGTGTTTGTTGTTTCTAATTGATGTCTTGTACGTGTGGACTATTTTTGTGAGTTTGTGGATAATTTTGTGCTCTTGTAGATACCGTTTGGTATCAGGTTTTAATCATGAAAATAGTTTAATTACAATTATGTGCTCGTATGGGGGCCTATGTTTTTGTTATTGGTGGTTTTGGACATTATTTGCTATGTATGACCCGTATGGGGGTCTTATATGATGTTATTGGCCCTGTGTATATATGTATATATTGATTGCATTCTTCTTGGTGGAAATCTGTAAGTGGGGGTTTATGTGGTATCAATGACATATTACCTTCATATCTTATTCTAATGGTACTTGGATTATATTGGATCGTGGATGGTTGTCTTATTGAGTGGATTATAGTCAAGTGCTTGTGTATTGGTTGGATTGAAATTCTTATTTTTGGAGTGGTTATGAGCATTACATCCTCATATCATATATACATTTATGAGGCGTGGGTACCTATGGAAATACTAGTTTTCTAAGGGAAATGTGACACTTTATACTCACAGAGAAAAGAGAAGGTAAGAATCTCTAACGTAGTCGTTAGGTTATTAACAACTTTTGACTTGTCTGCTTGGACATAAGATACCTTAGAAAAAGAAAGAAAATGAAAACGTCTTTGTAAATAGTGTGAGAAATGGACTCACTTTATAAAAAAAATTAAGTAAATTTTGAGAATATGATTCAACATTACTTGGACAAAGGTTTATTTCGGATAGTAGACAGACTAATGGGAACACAAACATCTCCATTTGTGAGAGCAGCAGAGATCAATATGATTATTGTTGACTTCAGGAAGTTAATTGACCCACAGAAAGAGTTGGAGGTGGCTGAGAACATCCCATCCCCCAAGAGACAAGACTAGAAAGCATGGCAAGTCATTCGTGAAGGCCATCACTAACTACAGGATTATATTTGAGATATCAACATGGAATCTTGATGAATCAAGGAGAAGATCATCTACCCTTTCAAAAAAGTTTAGAATGGCGACATATAGTAACAAAGACTTTAGCATAAGAGAGAAGGATGATGAATTATTTAATTTCCCTCTCTACTCAATTGATTGAATATAGTTACGTGAAGCAATGCTTTCCAAGGTCTCAAACTTCTATAGGCCTATCAGCTATAAAGTATGCATAAGTGGGAATAGGAAAAAAGGGTTATTATAAGGCATCTGGGAGACCTATTTTTGGATGGTCATAACTAGAACTCTTAGGTTAGGGATTGAGACTAGTTCATTGAACTATACCATGGATTGATACCATTGAAAGAGGGCTTTTCACACTGGGAAGGATCTTCTTAAATGCATACTACGGCTTAACACGCTTAGGAATGGGGGTTAAATCCTTTCGTAAAGATTAGAGAGGATAATGATTTTCACTATTTTCCAAAGTTAGTATAAAAGAGAATAACTTAGCTCAAGGAAAATAGTCTAGCCAAGATTGGTAAGCCTAGATAGAATCTAGAAGGCATGGTTTGTTAAATTTAGTCAAGTTCTTTTGCATATGGGATGAAGCGAACTGAGGTTGATCATTCTGTATTTATTCGTCATATGCAAAGTAGATCTCTAATCCTTGTTGTCTATGTTTATGATATTATAATTATAGGTAGTGTGGGGACAAGAATTATTGACATAAAATAGTATTTCAGTAAACATTTTTTTAACAAGGATCATGGAAATCTTGGATACTTGTTGGGTATTAAGTAACACGATCAAAGGTAGGAATATCACTTTATCTAAGGGCATATGTTACAGTCTTTTTAGAGCAGACTGGATTGTTGGGAGCAATGTGGATACTCCTATGGATCCAACCTTCAAATTCTATAAGATGATGGTCTACTCTTTGAAAATCTAAAAAGGTATAGGCATTTGGTTGGAAAGCGTATCTATTTGACTATAACTTGACCAAGTCTAACCCTTGCTCTTGGAGTGATTTGTCTATTTATATAGAATCCAAGACAAGATCACTGGGAGACTTTTTGTCTTATCTTGAGGTATCTCAAGAAAACTCTAAGAAAATGATCGTTCTTTAAAAGAAAAGATCCAATTCTTTCACATTGAATGAGACAACTCTCTCTTATTGGCTTAGCCTTTCGAGTTGAAGGTATGTTGTTAGGCTCATTCTTGTTCAATGTCAAATTTTTCCTAAAAAAGATGGCATTCATAGGCTATTCTTTGGGTATGAATATATTGATTTTTGATTCAGTTGTTTGAGGAGCAGGAGGTTTAGTTTTGTTTTGGTGAAAAGGTCTTAAGAATCTATCAATGCGAAAGAAATAGTCTATGTTGGGAATTGGCTTCTCAACCTAGCTAAAGAAACTGAGGCAACACTATTCAGTTGAGGTAATGTGTCACTTGCTTGCACACGCCCTATTTTCTTGAAGCTCTCTTTGTGTTGATGAGGGACTATTCCTATTATGCGCTAACTAGAAATATCATAAGATAATATGTCATTGAATTAGATCCTAGATACTAAAAGTGAGCTCATGACTCGATGGAGAGAATCTATAGTTGTTCTTTTATTAGTTGGTGTAGGATTTTATACTTTTAAGAATTAGCCAAGACCCAAAAGGGATAGAGAAAAAATTCTAGATTTCACTCTTTTAAGATCAAATTTCTAGTTTAGAATTTCATACCTAGGAACGAAATCCATTTGCCAACTGATTCGAGTTTTAATTAGGGAACAAACAATCTAAGTAAGGAGGTAGCTCCAGGAAGGTAGTTCTTTGACCCATTTTAGTGAGACCGGGGCTTAGATATTTAAAATAGATGTTTAAGTAAGTTTCAAAACTCTTACTCAAAATAGTAAGGAAGAATAACTATTTTTATTTAAGTAGAATTAGAGCTCTTGGATAAGAAGGTAACATGATGTTCACACCGAGATTGAAAAGCTAGTTTGATAGAACTAGGGTCTACAAAAGACGATGGAAACAGATTTGTGGAGTATGATACTAAGTTTTCTCTATTTGTATCATCATAGATTCATTCTCCTAGCCTAGCTACATAGTAGGATCAGAGCCTTTTGATGAAGGAAGAACTACGGCTATGGAATCTACTGCTCTGGCTGTTGTTGTGTTTCCCAGTCTTGATGGTGTTTTTATAGGAGGTGTTGTAGATTTAAACTCTTTTTTGAGAAGAGAATCATAGAGTTCCTTACTGCCCAAGCAAGGGAATCCATTTGCCTTCGACATGTCTTCCAAAAATGGGATTTTGAGAAGTGGAGTTCAGTAACCCAGTTCAGTGATGAGAGGTTGAGAAGAAAACAATAAATTGAATGGTTTAAAAATCACTATAGAAGACTAAATGACTTAGTGCAGCTAGTCTATTAATTATATAGACCATTTGTGCGTGCATTATCTATAATAAGAAAAAACCTGGTTATAGGTAGCAAAGGGGAAATTCATTTGGAGAGAAGACTAGGATTCCCTTTGCTCTTTTTAATGCCAAAAACATACCTGTATTTACTATCTATCTAGATTAGAAACCATTGAACTAGCTATCAAAAATTGGAACTTCGACTAATAAAGAAGAAGGATAAGAAGAATTTCTTAGGTAACGTAGTCACATTTTTTTAAAATACCGCTATGCTCGCAAAGCAAATGTACATAAATCTTTTCTAAAATCATGAATATTCTTCTCCCCTTATCTCCTTTCTTCCTATTTATAATCTACAACTTACTTCAATGTTTTTAATTTCCCATAGAATCTCTGAAGTTTCAAAGGTAGCGGATAGTTCTATCTTCTTTTAGGATGTTTTGCAATAAGAGTAAAAAGATGGAAACTTTGGCAGAGAATTATTCGCATCCAACTCCTATGCATGAATTTTCCTCTCTTATGGCAGAAAAATCCCCTTTTCATGAATCTTTTTTTCTTGGGGTAGTAGAACAAGAGCTAATCCCTTTGTATAACTTGGCAAGCTTCCCCCCTTATCCCCCCAATACTTTAGGGATACCTTCTAATTCCATTATTCTAATGCCTCCTCATTCACCTCTTCATTAGGAATGTCTTTCATAAATGAAATTATCTCTCCTAACATTGAAAGAAAGGTATGTGAAGCACAAGGGAGAATAAAGAAGGAAGTCTCACGCATTGCAAATACAAATGGGATAACTTTGGATGAGAAAATACCTTTTATTTTTTGGAAAATAGGTGCACCGAGGAGCATCAAATCTGAATTATTTTACATCTATATTATCTGATACGAAAACAATAAAAGAAAAATGTCAATGGTTTTAAAGTGTGATTAATACTTGGTCAAAGAAATTTTTTGTCCTATCTTCGATGGAGCAATTCCATATGAATCCTGCACTAGTGGACTTCTATTTAGGACTCTATTTGTGTTGGATGATTTGGACTTAATTCTCCTTTATTATTACTAAAGGTAAAAGGTGGAGGTAGATTGAAAACCTTACTCGTTATTGAAATACAAGCTAGATATATATCGACCTATCTTCCTACCAATGAGATCCCCTTTACAATATAAAGAAAAAAAGGATCAGAGTTTAGACCGCTCAAAGTAGTTCTACCTATAGAAAAAATCATCAGAGAGGAGATAATCCATTTATGATTCTAATCGGGAACACTACTAAAAAAAAGTATCAAGAATGTTTCATATTTCAGGATGTAGATTAGCAGGCGATAAATAAGTAAGAAATGGCTTAACCAAATTTGATGGAATTAGCCCTAAAAAATCCATTCAGGTTCATTATTGATTAGGTATTAGTTGAAATATAAAGATTAAATAATTAACTACATATTAAATTGACCAAATTGAACAAATAATGGGTCAAGCTCATGTTGTTAATTAGGAATTGAAGAGGGAAGAATGAACAGACATAGAACAATTAATTTTGAATTCTTGTTATCGTGGAATTCATTAAAAAGATGATCAAACCCTTACACGATCAACAAACTTATACTAATGTTAGGACTTGTTGCAAGCTAATCCAAAAATTAAATAAGTCTACCAAAAGCCCTTGTTAATTGTCTAATCAATCACATTGATAACTTTAACTATTCACTAAAATTTAAGTGAATGATCACAATTACTCTTAAAATACTATTCAATCAATTAGATATGTCACGAAAACAAAGTGATTCATTCTATCTCTCTTTTCTTTTTCAATTTTGAGGATGAGCCTTCCGATCCTAACATCATTTATGAGGAGCTGAATAATAAATCCTCCCTCTCAGATAAAGTTTCCTTTGATGCTACTCTCCCAAGAAGAATAATTTTTCCTATTGTGATTTTGTTGGTGATTCTGTTAGGATAGATAAGAGAGAGATTCTTTCTACCAGTCAAAAGCAAATATCACCCGCATACTCCTCTGGTCTGCTTATCAAGAAATAGAAAAAAGGACTCAAGGCCAGAGTAAACAAATTGGGGTATAAAACCATAAGCGCGGTGGGGAGTAACTCAGGATGTGCATACGGTTCAAAGAAGGATATGGAAATTTACTTATATTTTGTGAAATTTCACTCCTCTATATTCAAATTATGCTTTTCTAGGAGCATTCCAATCTGCAACTCGAAAGTTCCCTTATCAAGTCTTTATTAGTCTTATTCTTAGTTTTTCAGGTACATATGGAACCTAAAGTGGTGAAAAAGACGAAGGACATGACTTCAAGAAGATGGGCAGAGTCTCCTGATCCTAGTGGTTCATTGGAGGAGTATCTAAGGCAGCACCCTAGAGACACTACCGCGGGGTGACACATAGAGTCACAAGAGGATAGACTTATTGGGCTTCTCAGTTAGTTGTAGCCCGATCGAGGATGAAGTCCATATGGATATCACCCCCACACACTCCTCCACTTGATGATAAGGAGGACGAAGAAATAGAGTCTATGACTACTCCACAGGTTGCTGCTCAGGACCCACAGTCTGAGGAGGGCTCCAGGATTCATCTGATAAGGTTGAGCAGGAGTAGTCATCTATGGTGCCCCAATTTGAGGAGAGTACCGCTATTCATGTATTATAGACAGAGTAACCCAGTCTGATGAGGGCGTCGAGAAACCTTTTCGTGATGCTTTATGCAGTAAAGCCCTCCACTCACTCGTTCCCTAGATGCACCTCCCGAGGAGGTACAATTGAGGTGGTGTGTGGAAGGTATGTGGCATAAATTTGATCTTGAAAGTCGTGTTTGAGAGCTAGGCAAGCCTACTATATGTATTTATGAGAAGTACCAAATTGACTTATTAGGGCTAAAGTGAGTACCATAGGTACAGGCAGTATTTGATAGATATCAGCTAGAGTGGATGACCATACCACTCGGTTCCTACAACTCGGCTATGGTATAGGAGTTTATACAACCTACAGAGCTATTGTAGTCCTTTCTATGCACCATCATCCAGATTTATCAAATTTGCATGGTAGCCACAACTTGATCACATATTGGTTAAAGAGGTTAGAGTTAATATATCGACAGAGACTATCTGTAGAGTTATCTTCAACCCAGATTACATCACTCCTGCAAATACAGTTGAGTGCGACTACAAACTAAGGATCATTCGAGATCAATATATAATGCAGGATACTAAGCATCGTCTAGAGAGGGTTGAGATTGCTAGGTGGATAGCCAGTAATATTTAACTACTGGGTGATGCGACCCCTTGCATTGTAGGGAAAGTTGTATTGAGAAGATCCTATTGACATTCGAGGCCAAGTTTTTATGGTTGCTGATTGGATACTGACTGATACCCACTACTTTAGATAATACATTGATATGGGAGGGAGCAGAACTGGTTTCTTTTCTGATGGCCAGTTATGATGTTGATTTTGCTATTATTCTTCAGCATGAGTTATATGACAGAGCCCTTGGTGAACTGAATAATCTACTATTTCCTTGCATAATCCAGAGTCTATGTGTTCAGGCTAGAGTGCCTAAGTTACAAAGTATTGATGAGAGGGTACCTATGATTGCGATTGTGTAGATGGGTACCATAAAGGGTCTAACACCTTCAGGCACTTCTAGGAGATTGAGACAGCAGGAAGCAGTACCACAAGCTTAACAATTTCTACAAATCCTGATGAGGCAC
This sequence comes from Capsicum baccatum var. pendulum, assembly GCA_030864225.1. NCBI lineage: Eukaryota > Viridiplantae > Streptophyta > Magnoliopsida > Solanales > Solanaceae > Capsicum > Capsicum baccatum. The sequence goes on from CM061558.1 coordinate 156,627,485, forward strand.
ATAAATATGATTCAAGTGTTGGTATTGACATGGAGATAGGGGAGTAGAGATAGGCTCCAGATTTGACTACACTGGGAAAGGGGACACAGGCTACTTCTTCAGTTCTTGCTTCGACCTCATACCTGGTTGGTGCTTTAATATAGCCTGCTCGCCCATCCACTATAGCTTTTTTTATAGGTATGATTACTGTATCTAGTGAACTTTTACATATCTTAGTGGACAACCAAAGGACCATAGTTGCTCGGTTAAAGGTTATTAATATTGAGAGGATTACTCTCTTCGGGCAGATGAGATCAGGGATTACAACTAGATTTGAGAAGGTTAAGGATAGATGGGAGGCTACTTAGAGATCTACACTATTAGAGTTATATGTTAATTTCTAGGCACGGATTGATAAGATGGAGAGATGGGTTATATCCTGATACACAGAAATAGGTGTACCAGATCTAGTTCAGAAAAGAGAGTATTTTAATATCCTACGAGTAGAGGTACACTCTTTTACAGTGAGCCATGTAGCAAATACTCCCTCGATTTACCCCTTATGGTTCAGATATCACCTCCACATAAGCTGAGATACTTTGATTTCTTTACAGAGGATGAAGAGAAGGTCCTAGCAGTTGGGACCAAGAGAGGTCACTTTGATAACTTGCAGGATCCTGATATGACAGAGCAGGAGGCCATTAAAAAGGTCAGGCATGATTCTTTAGAGACTACATTCGTTAACAGGTAGAGGTATGCATCTATAGTCGAGGGTGAATCCACTAGTAGTGCACCGCCACACCTACTTCCTCTGCTAGCAGATATGCCCCCATCTAGGGATGCTCCTGATTCGTGCACCTAGTGCATCCCAAGTATTTTCTCACTTCTCTATGTTTTAATTTATTTTAATACATTGAGGACAGAGCGTAGTTTTTAATTTGGGGTGGGTATACCATGCCACCGCAGGTTTTTGTTGTTGTAATTCTTTTCTTGTTCGGCCATGGTATGGTTATAGAACCAACATGTATAGTACAATTATGTGTCGTATTGCATTTTATTTTGTGTTGTTTTGTGTTTTGTGTAATTAGGAGATCTTGAGTATTTAGAGCAGTAGTCATATTTTGACTAATTTTATATACCCCTCTAAAAATTTGTGTTTTAGAACTGTGTTGGTATATGTATGTGTGAACTTTGTGGATCTTGTTATGGTATTAGGATTAGGGACATGATAACCATTTGTTGACAATTACATAAACTAGATTGGTAGTAGTTGGTGATATTGACTCTGTGCTATGTGTGAGTGAGATACTACCTAGTTCCCTTTGTATGTCAAATTCAGAACTTGCCTGGTTAGTCTTGCCTAGGTTGAAGGATAGTTAGTTAGGAAAGGATCGTAGGCCATTTTTTATTTTAGTCCACTTTTAGCCTAAACGACCTTCCATGTTTGAATGATATCCCTTGATCCCTTCTTTGAGCCTTGTAAGCCTATTTTTCTTATTTTCACCATTCATCTTCCCATTTTTATTACAACTTACCTATTTTGGCCTAGGTCTTCCTCGGATATTATGCACCTTAATATCGACCAAATGCCTAAGTTGAGGGTGGCTATCATAAGGGGTGTGTAGTGTAAAATAGGTATGAAGAAAGGTAAAGTAAGAAAAAGTTAGTAGGGCTGGGTGTGGTAGGAAAAGAAAATGAAAAAAAGGAAAAATTGTGAAAAAAAATGAAAAAGAAGGAATAAAAGACCACACCCAACCTAAATGTACATAAAAGAATAAAACGGAAAAAATGGTTAGTAAGTGAGACCCCAAAGTTAGTGTAGTTCCATGAAGGATTAGTCACTTGATATATCCATATGTATCATACCAGCCCCCAAGCCTACATTATATGCTGAGAAAATTCCTATAGTGATCCTAACTTGACTATCTGAATGCTGAGGTAAAGAAAATAAGGGCAAGCCTATGGTATTTGACATGTATTGGTCGTATCTTATTTTTCAAGTGTGAGTGTCTCTTGGCCTTCCTTGCATTAACATGCATGATTTCTTATGAGTGAGTGGGAAATCTTTGTTATGAGTCATGTTGCTGGTTATTTGCTTATTTTAGGTAGTGTAATTTGTATATATGAGTTGTGTTTTGTTGCTAATGTAATTATCATACCTTAATCCCAATGTGTAACATTGTTGTGCTTCATGTTCATAAACAGTTGGCTTTGAAAAGATAAATAGGAGGGGATGTTGTGATTTGAACTTAATGTGATGACTGACTGCCTTGAATAGCTTAGATTCTCCTAGTTAAGCGTCATTTTTATTTTGTGTGTTTTTGCTACCTGGAGACATGCAAACATTCTAAGTTGAGGGTATTGATGTGCTATATAAATATAGCACGTTCGACACTTAAAATAAGGAAAAATGCGAGTTTCTAAGTTTTTTTGTTAGATATGATCTTTTTGGGTATGTTTTGTAGAAACCATGTTTTGGATGCAATATTTGTGAAAAGGGTAAAAACAAGTGTTTTTGGTTACTTTTGGAATGATTATGGATGTTCGAGATGTTTACCAGCTTAATCATGATCAATGCATGTTCGAGAGTCAAAGAAAATCTAAAAACTCACTCCATGCACCTACTAAGTAATCCTACGAACCGCATGCAGTACGGACTGCATGTAGACAAAGAAGGTGCCAGAAATTCAAAATCTCAAGAGTTGAATTGTAGGACTGTGTCCATCGACAACCTGCAATCTGCACCAGCGCCCTGTTCTAGTCTACAAGTACAAAGAGTAGGTGGCCACCGACCCGGTATTCTCCTATTTCGTTCAGGCTTTGTTTTTAAGGTTTCTCATGTACTATAAATACCCATTATGTAATTTTTAGTAGAAGTTACACACTTTGACACTTAGAAACATATTTTGATTCCAAGATCCGTCATTGATCTTCGGATTATCTTGTATTGACTTTGATTGATTATTCAGTTATGGTTATGGGTTTTCATTCATCTTATCATTATGATTTCATCTATGCTTTCTATTATGGATGTTATTGATTTCTTCACAATCATGAGCATCTAAAACCCATCCCTAGGGTTGTGGAAACCCTGGTGATTTGACAAAGTAGGGTAAGTGCAATTGTTGATCTGAACCAATACCAATGGCATAGATTGCTTTATTTTTTTTATGATTGATTTCTTAATGGGTGCACACATTAAAATCTCTCCTAGATATTGCTACTTACTCCAAAAGAGGAGTAGTGACTAGGAAAAGATAAAGAAAACAATAATTTAAAGTTTAATTGTCCACGTTTCTAGGTTCTATCTATGTAAGATGGTTAGGTTTCATCTAATAACTAGAGACTCAAAAAGTAATAGTTAACTTGGATCAAGATAAGGGTTAGTAATGCGACACCCTAAGACTCAAAAGGTAAAGGTTGAAATCTTTCTACTTGACCAAAAGACTATAAAAGGTACATAACTTATCGACCCTACATGCAAGGTATTGGATTGGTTCAACAACACATGATAAGCTTATGAGTTGAGAAGCCAGGGGTAACACAATCCTAGTGTTCACTTACGACTCCTTTCAACCAAGTTAATACTATTCTTTACTTAGGATTACTAGAAACATAACCCCCTATTTACTTTTCTTGTTCTTCCCATTGACTACAACCATTAAGATATTAAAAGCCACGTGCTCCATTGGGTTCGATCCCAACCTTAGTTGGGTTACTATATCTTTACAACGACCGTACCATCATCTAATATGAGGTGTTTCTTGGACTCCATCATCACATTAGTGATGGATACTACTACTCGAATCTGTACCAAAAAGTTAAAAAAGTGTAGTATGAGTATTAAAACCATAGGTACTCAGTAAGAATAATCGACCAACTGAGCTATATCATGATATAAATACGATAAGATATAAGAGAAAATAAGCTAATTCAAGGTAAAAGGGAAAACCTAGAAATAAGCTCCAACATTGTTGTGCATACGTAAATAAATAAATATGGGAAAGTAGCATAAATATCACACGATTATAACTAATAAATTGGCCCTCATAAATCAATAAGTGCAAAAAAGTAAATAAATCAACGTGGGCCCTCATAAACATAGAGGGTACAATAAAAGGAAAATAAGTGATTGAAGATCTATAATTCAACTGAATATCTGCTATAACCATCAAACCATCCATACTGTATCATATTAAGCCCAACTCTCGTTGTTGAACTCTAACTAGAACTCATATCATCCCTAATGGTATCAACATAATAACATCATTTGTTAGACTCGAATCGAAACTCATATTTTTAATATCTTCATTAATTGTTGGACTTGAACCAAAACTCATATTATCAATATCATCATTAATTACTAGACTTAAACCAGAACTCATATGGATAGACTATATCAATAAACCATGTCGATAAACCATATCTATAAGCCACATCAATAAACTACATAAGTATACTATATCAATAAACCATTGAATTTTTACCTGAAATTAGCACCAACTCCCAATTACCAACCTAGAATAATCATAAAATATTCAATTTCCTCAATGTCCAAAAATAATCATTAGTAAGGGTTCAATATGCTTAATGAAGTCTACAAAAGCTAATACAAGTCTTGGCCTAAGGTGGGACTAAGGGGCTCACATCTAATCCCCGAAATTCATTTTAGGCAAACACTACATCAAACTAGGATAAGGTATCTAAATTCATTTTTAGATGTTAAATAATCCATAACTATAACTATGATAGAAATTCTTCCAAAAACATGAATGACTAAGTCAATTCCACCTAAAATATATGCAAATAGGTCAATTTAACAAAAATTGTGATTTTGAGATAGCCTAAACATCCCAAATGAGACTAATCACACCAATCATTCTTCCAATACCTAAATCCATCCCATATTTAGCATAATATCATAACTTTACTATGAATTAGCTCGATCCATGAAGAAGGAAAACCTAGCCTAGCTAGGCACCGAAAAAAAGCCTAACAAATTTGCTAAACCACTAAATTTTATTTTTGAAAAGCTTCTGCAAGGTGTCACCCCATCAAAATCACAATTTACTCATCAAAATGAGAAAAATGATACCCTTGTTTCACTACTATGCTTCAGGTTCAAAAATACGTAAAAACATTCCATGTGGGGCTCATTTAAGAAATTACACATTCGAAACCAACACAATATCCTTTGATTCTCAAGGGCTATTTATCCTAAATAATGGGTGAATTCCAATATCCAATGGTGCTTTAATCAAGCCACTAAGCTTCTAGGAATTTTAAGAAAAGATGGAGAATTAAACCAAGAAATTGATTAAATCTTACCATAAATTCAAAGAAGAAACGCATAAATTAACTTTCCCAAAGCTCCAAAATCACTCATAAATGATTCTCCCAAGTTTTTCCCACTTTTTAGGGTTTAATATCCTTGTAAATGGATAAAAATGGGGAAATTTGAGCTAAGTGTGGTTTTTATACCCCCACCAGGTATTCGGGTACCAATTAAGCAGGCACTGGGTCTCTTAAGGGTTATCGTTTAAGCGACCTATTATTTCTTTAGCAGTACTTGGCAACTGTACAGGTTGTCAACTTAGTGGTACTTTACGACTGTACAGGTACAACTTTAGTAGTCTCTTTGTCGCTTAAGTAGCCATCGCTTAAGCGGTAAGGGCATTGCTTAAGTGATTCTTTTCTTGGCTAGACCAATAGCTTAAGAGGTTGGCTAGGCACTTTAACGGTCCTTCATGTAAGCGACCCAAATGGCCGCTTAAGCGGTGCACCAGTTAAAGCTCAATATTTGAACTTTCGTCTACCCCTCATATTCATCCGAAATCTCGTATATGCGAATGAACTATGATACCCTATTAAATTCGATATTCCAAACTCAATGGCACAATTAAAATTTCCATTTGGGGTCATTTCGATTAAAAGTGGGTCCTACACCAATGTGCCATTTTTCTTAACTTCTAGTCAATAGCTCAAAATGAGTCTGAAAGCCTCGGAACCCAAACCAGGGTCCACCTAGCATAAAATCAATGTTTTTGAGCTTTTGGAACTATCAGAATTCGAATACAAGGTCGTTTGACCAATGTTTATCTCGGTAGCCAATTTAAACTTGCGAAGACTTCAAAATATAAAATTGGCTCTACAAATTAAACGAACTGCTCGATAACCAAACTGTCAGTTCTAACAAGTTATAAATGACTTAGGGTAGTTATTGGAAAGTTTTAAATGGAAAAAATAAATGAAAATATAGAAAATGACCTGGAGGATCATTACAAAATATTTAGCCACTACCCTAGCCTTATATTTATCAACTCATCTATTCAGTTTTAACTTTTTTGTAAGATACATTTGCATCCAATTATTTTATAACCAAGTGGTAAATCAATTAAAATCCAAGTTTAACAGGAAATATGTGATTCCATTCATCGTTTACAGTCTTTTTTCAAAAAATAGTATCATATGAAGATAAGCTTCTTTCAAAGTGAGAGGTCATCTCCAACATTAATAATATAATAATCAAGACCAAAATCTTTTTCTACTCTAGCTGTTTTACTTTTCCTTAGCTCAAAATTCTTATTTTCTTTATTTTTTAAAATATAAGAACAAGAACTAGATAGTGAAAAAAATATTTCTTCAATCCTTTGACCCTAGAATCAAAGAAATTAATTTTCAAAAAAAAAATAGCATCACCATATTCTATTATAATACATCTTCAAAATGAAAAATCTATAGGTTGTACTATTTGAAACGTAACCAAGAAAAGCATTGTTAGGTTTTTAAAAGGTGTGAATGGAAAATGAATAGATATTTTCTTAGAAAAAACACCGACAAAAAGGACTTAATTTGAATAGACACCTTTTCACTTGGATGGTTATGACATTTCTAATGGGTTGTGACTGTTCAAAGAGTAGAACCTTTATGAACAAGTGCATATTTCTGAATCATTGATTCTCTTCATGTAGAAACACATTAACGGTTACAAATACCTAATTTATTCCTCAGATACATACATGAAATTTTGAAGTAAAAACATTCCTTTTTCATGAAAAACTCTAATGTGATTTGCTAATATTGAGTGCATTCATAGTTCAACAGAGTTTAAGGTACCGTTATTATGTCGAAGTGATTTATTTTATCATGATAGAATATATTCCATAACCTCGAGTTCTTGATAGAAATAATTTTCTTAAGGATACACCGTGAATGCAGTGGACTTGAATCTTCTAATCGCCATTTTTTTCTGAACATTTGGTTTTGCTATTTTCAGAAAATGGTTTGAACTTTATTTTATTGATATTTGTAAGTTAGGTGAACTTATTATTGAAATTTAAAGTTGTGAATAAGAGTTACAACTTTATTGGATTGTGCATATGTTAGTTTGAACATTAGCAGAGACATTTTTGATAGAAATATGATAAATTTGTTTATATTAAAGTTACTCCAACTCACAAAGTCATTGTTTGTTTATATGTAGATGACATGTTGATCACTGGTAGAGACATTTTTGACATAAATGCTACTAAAATAATTCTTTAAAGGTCATAACCATCCAAGTGAAAAGGTGTCTATTCAAATTGGACTGGAATTTTCTAATCATCATCTTTTTCTAAACATTTGGTTTTGATATTTTTCATAAAATAGTTTGAACTTCATTTTGTTGATATTTAAAAGTTGGGTTGAACTTATTATTGAAATTCAAAGTTGTGAATACAGAGTTGCAACTTCATTTAATTGTTCATATGTTAGTTTGATCATTAGTGGAGACATTTTTTACAGAAATGCTACTAAGTGAATGCTTGAAAGCAAATTTACTATGAAGACCTTAGAGTTGTTGATGTGATATTGGGAATAAAAATTCATAGAACTACACAAGGTTTGTCATTGTCACGGTTTCATTACATTAAAAAGGTACTTGACAAGTTTAATTAGTTGGATTTCAATATTGCCAAGACTCCATTAGATGTGAGCTTTGCACTTCAAAAGAATGAGGGTGTAAGTAACTTAAAATTGAACTACTCAAGAATTTTGGAAATTTTGATGTATATTATGAATTGTACGCGACCATACATAGTATGTTTTATTGGAAAACGGTATACAAGTAATCTTAATCAAACTCATTGGATGGCAATGAAAAGAGTTATGGATATCTAAAACATACTCATGACTATGCTTTCATTATAACAAATATCCTATGGTAATTAAAGGATATAGTGATACAAATTGTACCACTGGATCAAATGAAGTAAAATCTATGAGGGGATTGTATTTAATCTAGGTAGAGGAGAAGTCTCTCGGAAATCATCCAAATAGGCATATATTGCACGCTCTACAATGAAATCTGAATTTATTGAATTAGATAAAGCCAGTGAATAAGTTGAATGGATCCATAATTTCTTGGAAGATATTTCTTATTGGCCTAAACCTTTGGCATCAGTATGCATACAGTGTGATAGCTAAGTTGCAATAGGTAGGATAGAGACCATGATGTACAAAGTAAATCTCATCATATAAGACAAAGACATAACATAGTTAGAGAACTACTCTCTAATGAAATTATTATGATTGACTATATGAGGTCAAAGAATAATATGTCGAGTCCACTTACAAAAGGCCTAACTAGAGATACAGTTAAGAGATCATCGAAGGAAATAAGTTTAGAGTCTAGGACAAGTCATCACGATGGTAACTCTACCTAGTAGACTGGAGATTTAAAGAGCTAGGTTCAAGTAGATCAAACAAAGTTATGACTAACGGATCAACATTGTCAATATACTCAACCCATTCTCATGATAAAGATAATAATTAGAAAACAAGGATAAGGCTTATGGTTTGAAGCTTTTTAATGATTTCTAAGTTTTTCATATTTGACCAAATAGTTTGATTTATAGGATTAAACATTTAGGAAATACCTTTGTGAGGGTGAAGTGGAAGCCGCTTCAAGGAAAATGATTGTAACGCCCCAAATCTAGTACCCAAAATGCTACACAGTCCTCATGACCCCGAAGGACCGGAAGCTAACCCATGACTGATATCTGTACCTGTATACTGCATAATATACCATAAAATATGGAAACATGAACTGAATGGCGATAAGGTTCAAAACTGAATGAACATCTGATAAACAATGTCTGAAATGGTATAACAATACCAAAGTAAATCAGAAATAACTGTCTAACATGCTATAGTCTGAAAGCCTCTAAACTGTCAGAATAAGGAGTTGATGGGACATCTCCCTACAAACTCTAACTACTTAAATAAACTAAAAACTGAATTAGTAATGAAATCATCATGCCCTCAATGGATGAGGACTCACTGCTAACTCTAATCGTTGAACTGGGATGGTACTGGTTCTTTGGAGCTCGTGCTTCTAAACCTATGGTATAAGACACCATAGCGCAAATGCATAAATACTTTGAATGTACTAGCATGCAAGTGAGGTAGGCTAAATGCAATAGGTTCATGTGCATGAACAATACTAACTGACTAACTAACATGAACGTGAGAATACATGCATGCATACGTAACTATAACTGACATTGTGATAGGACTGAATGCTAAGTTATGACTACTGAATTTACTAATAACATGGAATTACTGATATCTTAAGGACTAATACTATGTTACTAATACATGAATAACTATTTCTGACAGTTCTGATTATGAAGAACTCGTCTGGTTGGTTGTGTCTAATAGTACTGAAGCTAAATACTGATAGCATGAGTTTTGATAAATGATATAACTGAAAACATGAGTGATTGTATCTGACAATCCTAAATCTGATGGAACTAGCTGAGTTTCGTACTGTATTTGAGTAACTGAATCTGAGATCAGTCCTATCATATGGGTGATCTCTAAATCTGATGATACTATTACTGATTGACAATAGTTGAGATTAGCCTTGTCGAATGGGTGATCTCGGAGTCTATTTATAATGATATAGAGTAGCTGTATTGGACAGTCCTAAATCTATACTACTAAGCTAAATTGATTGTATCTGATAATCCTGATTCTGTAACTGAAGCTGTGAGATGTATTCATCTAACCAACATGCCACATACAAAGCTAACTGGGGTCTAACCTATAACCCCAACTGGAAATGTGTCAGTACCACGCCACTGGTAAAGACAACTATTGTGGATTCAGCCTAATCTAGTGGGTGACCCCTAGGATCAGTCCTATACATTTAAATATGATATCAGGTGATCCCTGAGTATATTAATCCTATCTAACGGGTAACATCTCGTACCTACACCGTCTACGTAGTTCTGAAACTTAGGGATTTCTTTTATGGATCTCAGTCCTATCTAGCGGGTGAGTCCCCATCCCTAGGCTCGCTCGATGATGAAACCTACTCCTACCTGAAAGACACTGAACTAATTAATTGAGCTGAACTGATTAACTAAACTGAACTGATTAGCTAAATTGAACCGATACTAGTGGTATTGTTTAGCGGAGCTAAACTGAATTTACTGAGTTTCATTGACTGACGGAATGTACTGTGTTCTAAGAACTTAATAAGAATACTGAAATTATTGAGATTAACTGGGAATACTGAGGTTACTGATATTACTGAGTACTGAGATCACTGAGATTACTGAACTACTGAGATTTCTAAGATTTCTTAAGTCACATAACTGACTGAGTTCTATGGATCATAGCTTCACTGAGGAGATCGTGAAAACATGATATGGCTCTAGGCACACAGCTAAATGTTCAGGTACAAGTACCCCTAGGACTCGATGAAAAGAAACTGACATAGCATGGTTTACTTGAACACATGACCAATAACACAATTCATAATTCATATATCGAAGCACTTCACCAAACATGTGATATGCATAAGCTTGTACATACATGGGGATTTCATGATATCATACTAGTTGGGCATTGTCCCTTCAACTAGGCATTTAATCAAACACATAGTAGGCATAGCACATGTAGACAACATTATACAATAATTAATCATCATGATTTATCTCTAATTTCATCATCTATGGTTTATTCATAGGTTCACATACATATACATCTATATAAACTAATTCAACATAAAATTGATCACCCAACATGGATTTGAATTCAATTGATCATTCTCAACATAAACAAAACAAACCCAACATGAAATGCACAAAGAAATTCATAGACTTAAACTTAGAAAAGAGATTCTTGGGATTCATGGACGAAAGGAGTTCATGAATGAACACTACGCATACCTTAGCTTGTGATTATATGAAGATTGACGGAGAGATTCTTGAAATTTGACGGTGAATTTCCTTGGAATTGAACCTTCTATGAAAACCCGATGGCTTGTTCTTGAGAGTTTTTTAGAGTAATTGAGTATAAGTTGTTGAATTATGGCCAAATCTCGTGTTATAAGGCTTATATAGGATGGGAAATTGACCCCTTTAACCCTAAGACACGTATTTAATTTTTGAGAAAATTTCCCGATTTTCAACCTTGGTGCGATGTGCCACTATCGCACCAAGTCATTGGAAAGTGACAAATAGGAAATTGCACGGTGGCGCAACGCGGAGCTATCGCGTTGCCACCTTGTCTGCAACCTGAAAGTTTGGTACGATGCGCCACTATTGCGGAGCAACACTGGAAATTGGCAATTTCCATTTGAGCTATCTTAGCAATGCGCTGAAGGCTCATGTGATACACTGTCTCACTATAAAGGCTTTAACTCTTCATCCAGGTGTCGGATTTAGATGAATTTGGTATAGATGGAAAGCTTATTGAATTTTTCATATGACAACAATTGAAAATCTTGAAAATACCATATGTACAAAAGTGGATTCATCTTTCAAACAAATCTTCTAACATTCTTGGAAAACTTTTCAATCTAGTAAAAGTACGGGGTATTACAATGATAGTAATGGCATTTTCTAAGCTCTCATGAAATCAGGAAGTGTTCACGGCTAAAAGGAACAAAACCATGATAACCATATATGATAAAAGACTGATCGTGTGACTTATATTGTTTAGGTATATGTTAAAGTTTGATAGTTCAAAGATATCGCATATACCAATTGACCAAATGCATCCAATGCAAGTTTACTATGAAAATTTTAAAGGAAAACCTACTTATCCAGATGCAATTAGTCTTTCCATGTAGATCACACACTTGTCTGTATAGTATTTGATGAAATAGTCATTCACCATTCATGTAGGGGATTATTAGGTTTTTTAGAGGTGTGAATGGAAAATGAATAGGCGTTTTTTCGAATAGACACCAAGAAAAAATATGCAATTTAAATAGGCACCTTTTTCACTTTTAATGACTATGACCTTTCTAATGGGTTATGACTTTTTTGATGAGTTTCACCTTTATGAAGAGGTGCACTTTTCTAAACAATTGCTTTTCTTCATAAAGAAAAACCTTTATAACTATAAATATCTAATTTTTTCCTTAGGTACATACATGAAATTTTGAAGTAAAAAAACTCTTTTTTCTTGAAAAACTCTACTCTGATTTGCTATCTTTGAGTGTTTTTATAGTTCAATAGGGTTTGAGGTACCGCTATTTTGTTGAAGTGATTCATTTTATTATGGGAGGATATATTTTATTACATTGGGGACTCGAGGTAAATTATTTACTTAAGGACACACTGTGAATTCGGTGGACTTTAATCTTCTAATCTTCATATTTTTCTAAACATTTGATTTGCTATTTTCCAGAAAATAATTTGAACTTCATTTTTTTATGTTCATATATTGGGTTGAACTTATTGTTGAAGTTTAAAGTTGTGAATAAAGATTTAAAACTCCATTTAATTGTTCATATGTTAGTTAGAACATGTGTTTGAAATTCTTGCTATATAATACAAATTTTACAAAACTCGAAAAATAACAATCTTAAGGAAATTAATAAGTACTTCGTGAATTTGTATTGGTTTTGATTTTGTGGAGACTAAAATATTTTAATTTTTATTCCCTCGGCTAGAAGAATATAAGAACTTAACTGAGAATTAGATTGGAAATTCAGTTTGAAGAATATAAAAACTTCAGTGATTCGTTGAATTCTCTATATTGGTTTCTAGAGTTTAAAACTTATAAGTTTTCACTCTATTTGGACTTGATAGTGATTTGAAGATATACAAACTTCATCACGAGTCAAAGTTTATTTAGTTGATGATTTGAACACACAAAAACTTCATTATTCACTAGAAACAAATTGTTTAAAGAATAAAACTTTATTGTTAGTATTCTAAAATACTAAATATCAAAGCGTGAAAGGAAAATGATAAATAAAACTGAACAACAAACTAATTTGATTATGAAAGGTGTTTTCCCAAAGGCAACCAATGTTGCGTCATTAAGTTGCTTAGATGTTGCTTTAGAAATGGCACCAATCGAGAAATCAAAAATAGTTTCTAGTGTGAACTTTAAAGACTCGCAGCAAATGATGTGATTTTGGCTTGAAATACAAAGGTTCACAACTAGAGATCCTTATGTTCTAAAAAAATATTTGAAAATAAATTATCTAGCTTGAAAGATCTTGTGATTCGTGTCAAGATAGAAGAGGATAATGAGATGGATGAGAAATCATCAATGATGGTTGAAAATCTTTTTAATGATGATGTTGCACATAATAAGATGAGGAAGAAGTCTTCTGGACAAAATAAAAAGCAGAATAAAGAAAGGCTCAATGGCAAATGCTATAATTATAGTGAAGTTGGACACAAAGATCCAAATTGTCAAGTTCTGAATCTAAAGAAGAAGAAGAAGAAGAAAGAAAGAATAAGAAGAAGAACAACAACAACAACAACAAAAGAGATCAGATAAATATGTTTGAAACAACCGAAAAGACTAAAAATCTATGTGTTATGATCACTGAAAGCAATTTAGTGGGAAATCCAAATGAATGGTGGTTTGATTCAGGAGTCACTAGACATGATCGTGCGGATAAAAAACTTTTACTACTTATGATATTGTTTGTCCTAAATAAGTGATCTTCATGTAAATAATGCAACAGCTAATATTGAAAAAGGTGGAAAGATATTCCTAAAAATAACTTTTAGCAAGGTGTTGACTCTTAATAATATTTTTCAGGTTTCTACTATAAGGAAGATCTTAGTGTCAACAACACTTCTCGTTAAAAATAAGTTAAAGTGTGTGTTTATTTCATAGAAAATTATAATAAGCTAGAATAAAATTTATGTAGGAAAGGGCTACCTCAATTAGTATCTTTTTCAAACTTGATGTAATGGTTGTTGAAATGAATAAAGTTGAGACTTCTTCTTAATGATTTATGGCATGAATGTTTTGGATATGTCAATTATAAAACCTTGTGAAAGCTTATTAGTCAAAATTTTTGCCTAACTTTGAGTGCAGTAAATTAAAGTGTCAAATGTGTGTTGAATCTGAGTATGTTAAGCATCCATATAAGTTTGTTGAAAGGAATTTCAATCCCTTGGACTAATTCAAACAGACATTTGTGATATGAAATCAATACCTTCTCGTGGTGAGAAAATATATTTTATAACTTTTATTGACACTTACATGAGATATTGTTATGTTTATTTGTTAAACTGTAAGTGTGAGGTAATAGAAGTATTTTGGCAATATAAAACTAAAGTTGAAAATCGGGTGGATAAGAAGATTAAAATGATGAGAAGTGATAGTGATGGAAAATATGAATCTTCTTTTGAGGAGATATGCTTGGAAAATGAAATTTTCCATCAAACTACTACATAGTATTCACCTCAATCAAATGGAATTGCAGAAAATAAAAATTGAACATTGAAGGAAATGTTAAACGTCTTACTTATAATTTCAAATTTACCATAAAACTTGTAGGGGAACCTATCCTTGTAGCTAATCGAATACTCAATAGAATTCTCCATTGAAAGATACAATCTATTTTACATAAGAAATAGAAAGAAAGAAAGAAAAACCAACTTGAAATATTTCAAAGTGTGAGGGTGTCTAGTGAAAGTCTAAGTTTCCATACATAAAAAGGTGAAAATAGGATCAAAGACTGTGGATTGTGTTTTCATCAGATATGCTACAAATAGTAAAGCATGTCAATTTTTAGATCATAATTCCAAACATCAGAATATACATGATAATATGTTAATTAAGTCGAATAATGTTGAGTTCTTTGAATATATTTATTCGTATAAAAATAAACATGAGTTTTCTAGTGAATGGTCTAAATAACCTAGGGATGAACCAAGGGAGAATGTAGTTAATGAAGAGAATCCAAGACGTAGTAAGTAACAAAGAACATTGACTTCCTTAGAATCAAATTTTGTATTATTTCTTCTTGAAAATGATCCTCAAACATTCAAATATGCGATGCCGTCTGCGGAGTCATCCTTTTGAAAAGAGGCAGCTAATAGTGAGATTGATTCAATCTTGAGCAACCATACTTGGGAGTTGGTTGATATTCCTATAGGAAATAAAATTTTAGATTATAAATGGATCTTCAAAATGAAAATGAAAGTTGATGGTAAGACAAGAATTATTGTAAAAGGCTTTAGACAAAAAGAATGTCTTGATTATTTTAACATGTACTTTCCAGTAACAAGGATAATGTCTATTCACATGTTGGTTGCATTAATTTCGGTATATGATCTTGAAATCCATAAAATGAATGTGAAAATAATTTTTTTAAATAAAGAACTAGAGGAAGAAATTTACATGGAACAACCAGAGGGTTTTGTGGTTCCTGAAAAAGAAAGAAAGAAAGAAAGAAAGAGTGCAAAAGAACGTATGCAAACATGTTAAGTTACTTTATGGACTAAAAACAAACACCCAAATAGTGGCATGCAAAGTTTTACCTAATCATGTTGGCAAACGAATTGAAGATAAATGAATGTAATAAATGTGTTTACATTAAAGAAACTCCAAATCATAAAGTCATTATTTCTTTATATATGGATGACATGTTGATCATAAGTAGAGACATTTTTGACATAAATTCTACTAAATGAATGCTTGAAAGAAAATTTAATATGAAAGACCTTGGAGTTGCTGATGTGATCTTGGAATAAGAATTCATAGAACTGCACAAGGGTTGGCATTGTCACGGCCTCATTATATTGAAAAGATAACTGAAAAATTTAAGTATTTGGATTTCAATATCGTCAAGACTCCATTAGACATGAGTTTTTCATTTCAAAAGACTGAAGGTGAAAATGGCTTAAAATTTAACTAACAAGAATATTGGAAAGTCTGATGTATATTATTAATTGTAAGTGACTATACATAACATGTGTTATTAGTAAATTGAGTCAGTACACAACTAATCCCAATCAAACCCATTGGATGAAAATAAAAAGTGTTTTTCGGGTACCTATACTCAAGACTATGCTTTGTATTATAAAAAATATCATGTGATAATTGAAGAATATAGTAATGCAAATTGGATCACTGGATCAAATGAAGTAAAATCCATGAGTAGATATATATGTACTCTGGGTGGAGGAACAGTCTCTTGGGTATCATCCAAGCAGGCATGTATTGTACGCTCTATAATGGAATCCAAATTTATCGTATTAGATAAATATGGTGAAGAAGTTGAATTGCTCGGTAATTTCTTGAAAGATACTTCTTATTGGCCTAAACCTTTGGCACCAATATGCACACATTGTAATAGACAAGCTGAAATAGGTAGGACGGGGAGCATGATGTATAATGGTAAGTCGCATCATATAAGACGGAGACATAATACCGTTAGAGAACTACTCTGTAGTAAAATTATCATGATTGATTATGTGAGGTCGAAGGATAATATATCATATCCACTTATAAATGGCCTAACCAGAGAGGGGGTTGAGAGATCATCAAAGAAAATGAGTTTACAGCCTAGGACAAGTTATCACGATGATAACTCTACCAAGCAGACTGGAGATTTAAAGAGCTAAGTTCAAGTAGATAAAATAAAGTTGTGGCTAACGGTTCAACATTGTCATTATACCTAACTCATTCTCGTGATAAAGAAAACAAGAATAACTCTTATGGTTTAAAATTTTTTAATGATTTTTAAGTTTGGCAGATTTGACCAAATAGTTTGATCTATAGGATTAAATATTTAGAAATTACCTTTGTGAGGGTGAAGTGAAAGTTGTTTCAAGAAGAATGATAGTAAAGTCCTATTCTTTAATCTCTCATAAAATCAGAAAGTGTTCATGATTGAAATGAACAAAACCATGAGAACTATAGATGGTAAAAGTCTAGTTGCATGACTTGTGTTATTTAGTTGTACGTTAAAGTTTGAAAGTTTAAATATATCACATTTATCGATTGATTGAGTGAATTTGATACAAGTTCACTACAGAAAGTTCAAAGGTAAACCTACTTATCCAGATACAATTAGTATTTGCTTGTAGATCACACACTTATCTGTATATTTTTTTTTATGAAATAGCCAATCCCCATTTATGTGGGGGATATTATGTTTTTAAGAGGTGTGAATGAAACACAAATAGGTGTTTTATTCAAATATATATCAAGAAAAAAGATGTAATTTGAATAGACACCTTTTAACTTTGAATATTTGTGACCTTTCTAATGGGTTGTGACTTTTTCAAAGAGTTGCACCTTTATGAAGAGGTGCACCTTTCTGAACCAGAACTTCTCTTCATGAAAAAATACCTTGATGGGTATAAATAACTGATTTTTCCTCAGGTACATACATGAAATTTGAAAGTAAAAACACTCCCTTTTCTTGAAAACTCTAATGTGATTTGTTACCGTTAAATGTGTTCGTAGTTCACAAAGTTTGAGGTACTGTTATTCTGAGAAGTGATTCAATTTATCCTGAAAGGATATAATCTATAACTTCATGTATTTAAGAAAAATAATTTTCTTAAGGACACACCATGAATTCGATGAACTAGAATCTTCTAATCTTCGTCTTTTTCTAAATATTTGATTTTTCTATTTTCCATAAAATAGTTTGAACTTTATTTTGTCGATGTTCATAAGTTGGGTTGAACTTATTGTTGAATTTCAAAGTTGTGAATACAGAGTTAC
This sequence comes from Capsicum baccatum var. pendulum, assembly GCA_030864225.1. Taxonomy (NCBI): domain Eukaryota; kingdom Viridiplantae; phylum Streptophyta; class Magnoliopsida; order Solanales; family Solanaceae; genus Capsicum; species Capsicum baccatum. The sequence goes on from CM061558.1 coordinate 156,645,455, forward strand.
AACCTGATTTGATTTCTATATGTTAGTTGGAACATGTGTTTGAAGTTCTTGTTGTAAAATATATATTTTACCAAATCCATAAAACAAGCACAAGTGGTAACTCTTTTATCAGACTTAGAAATTTTAGGATCCATTAACCTTACAAAGGCTAACCAACCCTCAACTCTTAGATATCTCAAATTTAACTTGTGACCTTTCCACAACACAAAAGGTGTTAATTTAGTATTTTTATGAGGCACACAATCCAATACATAACAAGAAGTCAAAACAACTTCACCCTAACAATTTGGAGGTGCACTAAACTCAATTAACATGGCATTATCTAACTCAACCAAAGTTCTATTATTTATTTCCGCCACACCGTTAGATACAGGAGAATAAAGAGCAGTAGTTTCATGAATTATATCCAATGATCTAACAAAAGGGTTAAACTCATTAGACTCATATTCATAGCCTCTAGCACTTCTAAATCTTTTATATTTCTATCAAGCTGATTTTCAACTTCATGGAGAAAAGTTTTAAAATTCTCACAAGCATCACTTTTATTCTTCATTGAGTAAACATATGTAAAGTTAAAAAAATCATCAATGAAAGTGATAAAATATCTATTTCCTCTATGAGTTAATATTCCTCCAAATTCACAAATATCAGTATGGGCTAACTCTAATAAATTAATTTGTCTTTTAACTTGAAAATTGAGCTTTTTAGTGATTTTGGCTTTACTACAAACCTCAAATTTTTTAAAATTCTTTTTGATCATTAGAACTAATCATAAACTACTCATGATTCTCACATAAAGATCATTAATATGATATAAACGAGCATGCCAAAAATTAGTACAAGAAAGCATATAAGCATAAGTAGAATTTTTATTCATTTGAACATTCCATCACAAGCATGCCATTTTCCCATAAAAATATTATTTTTCACAATTACATATCGGTCAAATTTAATAATTTCTTTAAATTCCGCTTTATTAAGAAGAAAATTAGACTTCATTTTTTTCTCACAGAAAGAGTATAAAGTACAACAACAACAACAACAACAACAAACTCAGTATATTCCCACCAAGTGGGGTCTGGGGAGGGTAGAGTGTACATAGTCCATACCGCTACCTCCAGAGAAGTAGAGAGGCTATTTTCGATAAACCCCTGGCTAAAGATAAAGAAAAGTAGACCAAAGTGTAATTAAATAAGAAGCAAGATGGATGGCATAACATGACGAGGAATAAGACATATATAAATATAAGTCAGAACAATAAAAAATAAAATAAATAAGTGTAATAGGAGAAAGAGACCCACGCCCGCCTGACCAGGCTCCTATCTTTGGACCCAATCCTAGGTTTACCAGCCCGACTCAACCTGAGCTCTTCTAATTACTTACTAAATCCACGCACACAACCTATCCTTCTACCCTTATTCGTGACCTACACACCTTCCTATCTAGGTTTATGTCCTCAGTAAGTAAAAGCTGCTCCATATCATGTCTAATCACTTCCCTCCAGTACTTCTTCGGCCTACCTCTCCTTCTTCTGAAGCCATCTAACGCTAACCGTTCACACCTATGAACTGGGGCATCCGTGTCTCTCCTCATCACATGCCCAAACCATCTCAACCTTCCTTCGCACATCTTATCATCCAACAAATCCACTCTGACCTTCTCTCGAATGGTCACATTCCTGACTCTCTATAAAGTACATCTTCTTAAATTAATATCCTTTTAGAAATAAAAACTATAGTCGACATCTCTCATTTCAAGCATTGAGTGATCTAAGAATCACCAAGCATGATGATTTTGGACTCCCCAAAAGGATTATAAATTTTAAACCAATCTCTGTCATAGCAAACATGATGGTTTCCATAAGAGTTATCTCACCATCCATCAACATTCTCAATCATGTTTGTGTATGTTATCAGCGTTATAAATGATTATTCGATAAAGCTTGCCTGAGATGTAGGCCGATATTTTTAAAAGATACAAAATCGAGCAATATGCCCACTCTTGGCACAGACAAAGAACATTTCCTTTTTGTAAAACTTGTTGATTTTGTGCTTGGTTTTTTACATCATCATTGTTCTTGGGATGTCTATCATTTTTCTTGATTTTTTTCTTCTTGGACTTCAAAATAGAAATTTTGTTTGTATCAGTGGCAGCATTATTTGAAGTAGTTAAATTTATCTTCAATGTGATGTTATTCTCTTTTTTTTTTTTGCAAAACTGCCTCTTGGCTCCTTGCCTCTTCTTCCATGAGGATTCAAATTATCAAAGTCTCAAAAGAAGTTTTTTTTTTACTTGTGACACACAGTTTTTTGAAACTTCTTTCAAAAAGGTGAAAGTTTATCTATTATACCGCAACCAATATTCTAATTTTTGACTTCCACAGAACTGAGCTCTTCAACAATCATTATAAAGTCCTGAGTTTGGTCTACCACAGATTTATTGTCACCATTTGAAAACAAAACAATTTACTAGAAACATATTTTTTTGCTCCAGCCTCTTAGGTGTCATACTACTCTGCAATATTTTTCAAACTTCTTTTGCACTAGAGTAAGTTCTATCATGATAATCATGAAGATTATCAGATAGACAATTAAGTAAAAGATACCAACACTTATAGGAGTCACCATCATATTTTTTAATTTTCTCTTGAAGAGAAATAAGTTCATCACCAATCATGAAAGAGTTATCTACTTTATTTGAATTCTTCTCAATTAACACATGTAGAACATTGAGAAGACTTTAAGTAGAAAAGCATTTTACATTTTCACCTTTTAAAATGAGCACCGTTGAACCGGAATGACTTGTTGAGATCTCTCATCTTGACATCCATAAATTTTTCAATTGTTTCCATTGAATTCTCCTTAAAATTGTTGGTAAATATTACAAAAATTACAATTAAAAATACAAAAAATAAAGAAAATACAATAATTTTCTTTTTGAATGAGGCGCAATATCTCGCTCTCTTTAAGGAGATTCAAGTCCACCGCAGCAAATGTTTCTAGTCCAACAGTAATATTCTTGATTTCTCTCTTCTAGGATACCATAGCCTTCTCACAAAGGAAAACTCGACAAACTTTGTACAAGAGTTGAGTTCAAAGCTCTATAAAAAGAATGCATCCCTTCAACTAATAAACTCTTTTTTTACTAACTTTTATGTACTCTATAGTTTCTTGTATTTAGAAAATATGCAAGACCATCCTTATTTATAGGAGAGGAAGTCTTCCTAATAATGAATATGAGTGAATGATGGGAAGTTAAGTTGGTATATAAATGTCCTATAAGTTACAACACGTACAAGGATTACAAAGTTACAAGAGTTACAAATGTGATAATGGACAAAAGGAGTTATCGAAAAATAATCACTCCCTACAGCGATTGACCAGGAATTGTATTTCATTGCCACCTTAAACATTAGAAACAAATGCAGTCAAATAAAAAAGGCATATAATGCCACAATGAATGAAAATTTCTGCACAATCACAATGCAAATGGATGGAGTAATGCAGCATCAAGGTATAACATATCTATTAATTCCAAAATGGAGTAATCACCATAAATGACTTATCAATATGAGCTTAATTAATATAATATGAAATTGCTCAAAAGAATACCGAACCTATTGATTTTAATTAATATTGATTGATTGAATTTGGTGATGTGGATCTCTAACAAGAGGTCACGTGGTAAAAATAATTTTGCAAAACTATCGTTAAAAATAATGGTACAAATAAATCTGTTTTGTAATGATAGTGACATAAATATATCAAACTTTTAATCGAATAGTATAGATGAACTATTTTTAATAGTTTGATCACATATTTGAGCCTTTTCTCGTTTTCTATTGGTAACAACTATTGGACATCTTTCACCCTTTTACAATTTCTACTCTATTGGCAACCAGCATTGGACATTTTTCACCGTTTTATAATTTAGATTCTTGCTTTTATATTTTATTTTTATTATCTCTAATATATTAAAAGTGTGAGCATCCTTAAAAAAGTGATTTGAACTTTTGCACCTCATTAAAAAACTTCATTTAGACAAAATCATTTTTTTACTATTTTTTTTTTTTTGCAAAATAATTGTACCATTAGTATGACTTATGTTTGTGTCTTATTTTGTTTAGATTTAAAATTCATCTTAGTAAAACCCTTTTTAACAAAACTCCTGCATGCTACAAATGAGGAACATACAGTGAAATATTTCATGATTAAAAAATTATGTTGGGTATATGTATCCTAACATAAAGACACTGCAATTAATTGTAATTTTATTACATTAATTTTATGACTTTCATGTCAATTGAAGTTCCATGCACCACTTCTCTGCATCACACGTTATTCTTCTATAGGTAATAGGTAATTTAACTTTTTCTCATCATATGAATTGATTATTGGAGATTGGTTACTCTCCCTATCTCAATCAAGAATTAAACAATGGGTCGTTGATATTCCTATCCTTGGTTATTTGTAATTGTGGTGATCTTTGTGTGTGTAATAGTCTATGGTGGATTTGCTTTGTATAATAAGATTAGATTTGTTGGGGTTATGTGAATCCTAGATTAGTCATGTAGTGCTTTGATGGTGATTAAGGGCTCATTTATTAAAATTTAGCTAAATATACCGTGTTGTATATTTGATTGAATGATAATAATTTTGAGGTCCTCGTTATTTACAGTATTATGTTTAATAGTGGACTTTTTTTTCAATTGTTCTTGTATGCATAGGATAATAGGATCAGTTTATATATTTGCTCTATGAACTATGGGTAATTAATTTTTGTAAAACTACTGTTTTTAGTTAAGGATATGCTTCTAACAAACTAGCGAATTTTATCATTGTCCAGTTTTGAAGTAATATCAATACTCCACAATGCTTATTGTGGTTCAGAGAATTCATAACCCAAGGTGAGGATCATGCGTTAGTTCACGGGTATTAGGCTATATTCTTACCTCAATTGAGTTTCTATTCTTGCCTCAAATTCTTGAGAAGGTTTTATTTTGATAATAATTATTGTTACAAATATATGTATGATCAAATATACTTGTATGTTTTGCTTCCTATCTTATAATGAGATGAAAAATAAAGGAGGTTGTTACTATTTTGACATGCATTATTAGGTTTAAGAATTTTTTGTATAATTATTTGATATTTGAGATTTATTAGCCTGATAATTATCTTAGTCTAGGATTTTTCATAGAGAAAACATTTCTTATTAGACTTTTGTCAATTCTTAAGACTTGAACTTGAGACCTCTAATCAAGGATAGAGAGACTTCATCAGCCTTCAACACCCGTTGATAGTAGTGTTACACACTTTACTTTTGACATCTAATTGGAATTTTTTAATAATTTTATTATTTTAGTAAGCAAAAAATAAAAAGACATTGAGAAGAAAATTGATTTCGATTGAGAGTTAAACATAAAGTTTTAAATATCTTAGGTCAAAATCCTATATAGAGAGAGGGAAACGGATCAAAACCTAAAAAATCTTCTGGCATGCTTATCGAATTTTCCTAATATTTGTCTTTCTTAATTTTTAGTGTGTTATTTTTTGTGAAAAAAAAAAAGATAAAATATATTCTATAATTTCTCGAGCTAATTTCTGTTTTTGAACGTTTACATCTTGTCTGTAAAGAGCACTTTGACTAATAAAAGGGTTAAGACTTAAGATAATTATTAGGTTAGATCTTACAATGTTTAAATATAAAATTAAATTCTTTATTTGTTTATATTTTTTTGGACTGAAGGATGATCTTTTATTAATGGTTTTTAAAAAATTAAAATTCTCGAGGTATGCTTCCCAAATCTTTCTATTATATTTCTTTCTCAATTTTTAGTCGTTCTTTTTTTTTTTTTTTTTGAAAAAGTGACAAAATAAATGCAATAATTTCTGGATTTTTTTTTTTTTGTTTTGGTTGATTTTTATCTTATCTTGCAGTAAAGAACACTTAACTAACAAAAGGGTCAATACTTGGGATAATTATTCCGTTAGATTTATTCACAATGGTAATATAAAATTAAATTTTTTTTTATGTTTTAAAAAATGTTTATAAATTATTATTTTGAAGACCTGGCCTCTTAGGTAATATTTTTTTGACATTACGTTTAGCGAGATTTACTGTTGTTATGGAAGACAAGACTTTTGTAATTCTTTTGTGGTATCAATTAATAAGAGTATTGGGGTATGCAAATTCCAAAGTGGACAAGTAAAAGTAAACAAAAGGGGTACTTATCTAGATTTGATTTGTTGGTTATTTAGGGCTCATTTGTTTGCACTTAATGGAGGTCTGAATCTGAATGGTTCATACTTCAGATCATTAAGTGCATTTGTTTTAATTAAGATTTTAGCTCTTAATAGGTCTTAATCATTCAGATCTACAACCAAGTCTTAATACGTCTGAAGAGGTATTCTGGTGTTGGATAATATTCACCGTCACTCTATTCATAATCATCTGTCACCACCACTAACCACCTTTGCCACCGCCACCATTGTCAACCACCACCCACCTCTACCATCACAACCACCATCGGCATCAAATACCGCTATCAATCACTATTGTCAACCGTTACCATACCGATACCTCTATTATTTTAATTATATTCACCACCACCACCGCCGTCAATAGTACCACCATCATCAACCACTATCGGCCAATCCCTATTATCGACCAACCATCTATCACAACCAGCACCACCGCTAACTACCACTAATACATCACAACCTCCGCACATTTTGTGCTCTCCACCACCATTGTCACTAGTAACGTCGCCTCTACCATGACTTCAATCACTACCATCGCTACAATTTATCTCTACTAACAACCATCTCCACCATCACAACTAACAACATCTCCAACTAGCACCAACACTTTGTCAAACCATCATGCATTCATTTTTCAACCATCACCTCCAACTACTAACATCAAGCAATGTCATATCACAACCACCACCGTTACTATCAACTGCCACCATCATAACAGTCACTACAATATCCACCATCACAACTATCACCACCAACATTACTAATCACTAGCATCTATCATTGTCACTGCAACCACCATTATAAACCATTTCCACTATCACTAACAAACATAAATATTTTTTTCAATCAAATAATAATTTTGTTATATTAAATTGCATACTTTTCTGATATATAATTAGTTTTTTATTTGAATTGTATTTTTTATTTTATTATGTACACAAATAAATGTTTTTGGCACATTCAGATGTTAAAAAATAAACAACCGTAATCATTCAGTTTTCAGATCTAGAGACAATATTTTAATCATTCAGATGTGCATTCAAATTCAGACCTCTGAATCTTAAAAAAAATAAATGCAGCCTTAATCTATCTTCTTCTTTTTTAATCATTGATTCTATGAGAATTGAAAACTTTGTAAGATAGGTCATGAAATACTCTACTTCATCAATAAATTCACTCTGGTTAAGAAGTAAAGAAATTCCCTTACGTCGTATCTAATTCACCATGAAAGTCAGGTGGACAAAAAAACGTAGGAGGGGATAAAGGAGAAAATGCCGAAAGATGAGGCAGAAATTCAAGTAGAATAATATTTGACAATTACAAGCATTCTTAGCTTTTGACATGATCTCCATCTCATTTTAGTATTATCTTTTGTACTTGAAGTTAAATTCTAATAGTTACATTGAGCCTGTGGCACCTAATATATTTATGCTTTTGATGTGCCTTGAAAATGGGAGCCATTTTCATCTTAAATGTGTGATATTTACTCCTTATAATATGTTAGAAACAGGACTATCTGTATAAATTTATATTTATATTTATCTCAATAATAATTGTTAGTTTTGTATATTTAATTTTTGTATGAAAATTGACTATGTCTACATGACATCCACAAAATTTTAAACATTTTATTTCTAGACTTTCCATGTTTAAAACATAGATTTTTGACTTAAATTGTGGTTAGGGATGTTAATAGGGGGTCTTGGGAGAGTTTTGAAATTTTTGAAACGAATTTGGGATCATTTTGAAATTCCGAGGTAGTAAGCTTCTGCGTTTTTGGCGTGCCATAAAAGATAGCCTCCACAATTTCAACGTACCACGGAGACAGTATGCCTCTGTGATAGCGCCATGTCACGTAGGATAATCTCCGTGGTAAGCAGCATGGCACGGAGGATAGTCTCAGCAATAAGGTCGTGCCAAGATGATGTTTAAAATTCATGTAGTCTTTGTTTTATTCACTTGGGCTTTTGGGTCCTTTTACCCATGTACGACCCTTAAGCATAAAATAAGTTTATTTTTATCAGTTTTTCAAAGATCAACTACTCTCTTTCACTCTCAAACTCAAAAACTCAAGAAAAGCTTAAGGTTTCACTGTGCACTCATCTACTGGGTTTCAAGCTCCAAATTGCTTTCAAATTTTTGAGTGTCTAAGATATGTATTTGTTCACTAAATCGATATTATGTAAAATCATATATTTAAATTTTTATCCACGTGGTTTAATGTGGATTTTGAATGTAGGTTAAGGTGATTGGAATGGTTATGGCATAAATTGAATTTCCATGGTTTTGAATTGATTATTTATGTTATATTTTCATGAATTTGAACTATTTAAATGCATTGGTGTGGGAATTGGAATGGGAAACATGTGTTTCCCCAAACTTGATGGTTTAATAATTTGGAATTGGCTTTAATCACAACTCAATTTGTGAAATTTGATTTGATACATGGATATATGCATAATTACTTCACTTCTGAAACCTTGCATTGCATAAAAGCTTATTGAAACATAAATTGTCTTTTTAAAGGCCTTGGTGGCATGGATTGATTTTGAATTAAAATTTTGGAGACATATTGGCTGATGGGTTAGAGTCTCAGTTGGCTAAATAGGTTAGAGTCATATTGGTTGATGGGTTAGAGTTTCAGTTGGCTAAATAGTTTGAATTGACATAATGACATTAGCTTGCACTTGTTTATTTGGTATGATGATATCATTCTATAAATGGCTTAACGGATGACTCCTTGCTTAATGGTTAAAAATATATAAATGTTTTAATTCGTCTTAAAGGGGGTTGTGTAGCTAGCCATGAAAATGGAGGTCCAGAGGGACTAATAATTGAAACTCATGTTTTATGGCGTGAGTATTAATCTTGATGACCGTGTGCTTGTGTTACAATTTATTTATGTATCGTGGATGACATAGGATCATGGATTCTCTGACCTTCTATGATATCTCCAGTTCGTGCGGCTAACACGCATTGGGTCTATCCAGCAGGGGGCTAGACCCATATAGCCCGCGTGTGTTTTTATGACGATCAAGCTACATAATCAGGCTAATGTTTTAACTCTTACGCTATTGATCATGGCATTATTTTAGTCCTTCCCTGAATTACATGTTAGCGCTCACTTCCTAACCATCTTCGGACGTTGTATCCCTGTGCGATGCAGGATCCGAAGATACTTTGGCTTTCTTGTGCAGTGATAAGTGATTTCTTGATCATTCGTGAGTCAGCCTTATGTGGTGAGCCTCCTTATTTTAGAAGTCATGTTACTTCATGATTTTATTTACATCTAGACTATTGTTGGATTTCTCTTTTTGCTATCGTCGGGGGTATGTCACGGCTAAGGTTGTTCTTTGGATATTAGAGGCTTTATGAATTATTGTAGATTGAGGTTATTGTTGGAAATCATAGTTTTATTTGAGCCATTTGTTTATCTTACTCATGTCTATTTGTATTGCTTCCGCTGTCATATATGTATTGTGTTTTGATTGGCTAGGCAAAAAGGGGGTGGTTTTCGGTCCTTTAAGGACTTGAGATACCCGTCACAAATAGGTTATGGCTCAAGTCGTGACAAGCTTGGTATCAGAGCATAGTTTAGAGTCATTGGGTATCCATAAAGTCATATCGAGTAGAGTCTTTTTTATGGGTTTGTAGCATGCCACACTTATAAGGAGGAGGCTATAATAAATTTAGGAATATTTTCCTTTCTTGTGCTCTATTTTTGGGCTATAGAGTTGTAATACCCCATACTTTTCCTAGCTTGAAATGTTTTTCAAGAATGTTAGAAGCTTTCTTTGAAAGATGAATCCACTTTTGTACATGTGGTATTTTAAATATTTTTACTTTTATCATGTAGGGAATCGAATAAGCGTTCCATCAATATCAAATTTGTCCAAATCCGACACCCGAATGAAGAGTTAGAGCCTTTTTAGTGAGACAGTGTATCACCTGAGCCATCAGCATGTCGCGGAGCCATCTTAAATGGCGATTGTCAATTTTCAGTATTGCTCCGCGATAGTGGTGCGTCACTTCAAACTTCCAGGTCTCAAACAAGGTGGCAACGCGATAGCTCCGAATTGCGCCAGCATGTAGATTCCCAATTATCTAGTTCCAGTGACTTGGCGCGATAGTGGCGCGTCACGCCTAGGATGAAAATTAAGAAATTTTTTCACAAGAATTAAAATATGTGTCCTAGGGTTAAAAGAGTCAATTTTGCTACCCTATATAAGCTCAAAAACACGGATTTCAGCCTTCATTACACCAAAATATACTATATTCTCTCAAATTCCTCTCAAGAACACATTAACACGGATTTCAGCCTTCATTACACCAAAATATACTATATTCTCTCAAATTCCTCTCAAGAACACATTAGGGTTTTTCATAGAAGATTCAATTTCAAGAAGGTTTCATCATCAATCCTCAAGAAATCACATCCCAGGTATGCGTAGTGTTCATTCATGGACTCCTTTCATCCATGAAGCCCAAGAATCTCTTTTCTAAGTTTAAGTTTATGGATTTCTTTATGAATTTCCTGTTGGGTTTGTTTTGTTTATGTAGAGAATGATCAATTGAATTCAAATCCATGTTGGGGATCAATTTTATGTGGAATTGATTTATATAGATGTATATTCATGTGAACCTATGAATAAACCCTAGGATGAGGAAATTAGATCATGATGATTAATTGTTGTATAATGTTGTCTACATGTGCTATTCCTACCATGTGTTTGATTAAATGCCTAAATGAAGGAACGATGTCCAACTAGTATGATATCATGAAATCCCCATGTATGTACAAGCTTATGCATATCACATATTTGATAAAGTGTGCAATATATGAATTATGAATTGTATTGTTGGTCATGTGTTCAAGTAAGCCATGTTATGTCAGTTTCTTCTCATCGAGTCCTGGGGGTACTTGTACCCGAACATTTAGTTGTGTGCTTAGAGCCATGTCATGTTGTCACGATCTCCTCAGTCAAGCTATGATCCATAGAACTCAGTCAGTCGTGTGACTCGAGAAATCTCAGAAATCTCAGTAATTTTAGTAGCTTAGTAATCTCAGTAACTTTAGTATTCTCAGTCAGTTCTCAAAACTCAGTATATTCCGTCAGTCAACGGAACTCAGTAAATTCAGTTTAGCTCCGCTAGACAATACCACTAGTATTAGTTCAGGTCAGTTAATCAGCTCAGTTCAGTTAATCAGTTCAGTGTCTTTCAGATGGGAGTAGGATTCAACACCGAGCAAGCCTAGGGTTGGGGACTTACCCGCTAGATAGGACTGAGATCCCTAGAAGCAATCCCTAAGTTTCAAAACTACGTAGCCAGCGTAGGCATGAGATATCACCCGTTAGATAGGACTGACATACTCAGGAATCACCCGTAAGCGCATTTAAATGTATAAGACTAATCCCAGGGGTCACCCGCTAGAGTAGGACTAACTCCACAGCAGTTGTCTTTACCAGTGGTGCGGTACTGACACCTTTCCAGCTGAGGTTATAGGTTGGACCCCTGTTAGATTAGTATGGGGCATGTCGGTTAGATGAATACATCCCACAGTTTCAGTTACAGAATGAAAACTATTAGTAGGGGTGTACAGATCAAATCGTCAAGTCAAACCGAGAAAAAAAACGACTTATGGTTTGGTTTGATTGGTTTGGCGTTAGAAAAAAAACAACCATTCTTGGTTTGGTTTGGTGTTAACAAAAAAAAATCAAACCAAACCGACATAATATATATATATAGATATAGATATATAATATTCCAACTTTTTTATACACAAAATATTAATTATAATCTACTTTTGAATACTTTTTCAACTAGTTTTAGTAATTTTCAATAATTTCAAAGTAGATGTAGATATATATTGGAAAAAATACATAAAGTAGCATACTTAAGTATTAAATTATAAAAATAGCAACACTTTTATCAAATTACATTTTGTAGCATATGTATTTGTATGTATTTGTATTTTGTAGCAACAGTTTGCAAAAATACAAAATTCATATCGATCATAAGGGCAGTAAAAATCATATGTATTTGTATTTTTGTATCAACAGTTTGCAAAAATATAAACTACAACTTGCTATATTATTTAATTATGAAACTGTTGCTATGAAACTCATAATTAAGGGGATAAGTATATTGTTTCTGAATTTTGCCCATATATATTAGAAAAAATTTAGGCCTTTAAGTTGTAATATTTGTCTATTAATTTCTAATTAAATGATCGAAAATCCAATATAAACATAAAAACCTAAACTTTTCACTCTTCATCTCACTTTTTAGTTTCAAGAGAGTTTTTTGCTCCTTATTTTTCCATAATTATGGTTTTTCATTAGCACATGAGTGAAAATATATTTGATCTAGTCTTCGATCACAATATAATTATAAAAACTAAAGATTATAAAAAAAGCCAAAAAAATTGAAAAAATTGAAAAACCTGAAAAAATCGACTAAAACCTAAACCGAAAAAACTAATTTTATATTGGTTTGATTTGGTTTATAGTTTTAGTAAACTAACATGATTGGTTTGTTTGTTTTTTTTTAATAAAAAACGAACAAACTCGACCTATGTACACCCCTAACTGTCAGATACAGTCAATTCGGCTTAGTAGTATAGATTTAGGACTGTCAGATACAGTCATTGCTTATCATTATAAATAGACTCCGGGATTACCCACTATACTGGACTGACCTTAACTATGGTCAATCAGTAATGATATCGTCAGATTTAGAGATCACTCGCTAGATAAGACTAATCTTAGATTCAGTTACTCAGATACAGTACGAAACTCAGCTAGTTCCATCAGATTTAGGACTGTCAGATACAGTCACTCATGTTATCAGTTATATTAGTTATCATAACTTATGTTATTAGCATTCAGCTTCAGGACTGTCAGATAGAGTCAACCAGACCAGTTTTTCATAATCAGAACTGTCAGACACAATTATTCATGTATCAGTAACATAGTATCAATCCCTCAGTATTCAGTAATACAGTATTAGTTTCTACTCATCAGTGACTCAGATGTCAATGTCAGTAGACTCAGTAGTCAGAACTCAGTAGTCAGTCCTATCATGATCCCAGTTACAGTTACGTATATATGCATGTATTCTCACGTTCATGTTAGTCAGTTAGTATTGTTCATGCATATGAACCTATTGCATTTAGCCTACCTCACTTGCATACCAGTATAATCAAAGTACTGACACATTTGCACTATAGTGTCTTATACCATAGGTTCAGAAGAACGAGCTCCAGAGAACCAGTAGCATCTCAATTCAACGATCAGAGTTAGTAGTGAGTCCTCATCCTTCGAGGACATGATGATCACATTACTATTTCAGTTTTCAATTTATTTCAGTAGTCGGAGTTAGTTGGGGATATGTCCCATCAATTCTTTATTCAGACAGTTTAAAGGCTTTCAGACTACAGTATGTTCAAATAATTATCTTAGTTGTTTTGGTATTGTTATACCATATTTTTCAATTATGTACTAGTATTAATCCTTATGGCCTTTCAGTTCATGTTTCCGCATTTATGGTATTATTACTATTATTCAGTGCTCAGTTTACAAATATCAGTCATGGGTTAGCTTGTGATCCTTCGGGGTCATGGGCACCGTGTAGCATTCCAGGTACCAGATTCGGGGCGTTACAAGAGTCTAGTGTTATTAAACCTCTTTAATCCCTATCTTCCTTATGTTTTAGATCATACTTACCCAAAGATTTGATGCTCGTAGAAACTCTACAGGGAACTTTGTTTTGCCTGGGGACAATGTGAAAGGAACTCACCCTGTGTGTGGAATACAGACTCAGCTAGGAAAACTACTGGAATAGCCTCAAAATAAGGTGCCTTTCAAATTTTGACCCCAAATAAAAAAACGTTAATAAAAATAGCCTTCAGCTATTAAGTGATATATTTTCAGACAAAATTGCCCCTGGTCAATGGAGTAAATTACATAAATGATCCTCATAATGGATAATAACTCCATACTTATTCATTATTCAACTTTATTTTTTTCCCATTTTAATTTTACTTTGATTTTTATTTTTTATTTTCTCTTTTTATTTTAAATTTTTCTCAACCCTTACTTTTTTTTTCTTTTCTTCTCTCAACTTTTTTTTCTTTTTTATTTTACTTTAATTTTTTATTTTTTTGTTCTTTTTAGTTTTTTTTGAACCCTTACTCTTTTTTCCTTTACTCCTCTCAACGTCTATTTTTATATTAAAAAATTATTTTTATTCTTCTTTAATTTTTTTTTCTTTCCTTTTTTTCTTTTTAAATTTTTGTCAGACTTTATTTCTATTTTATCTTTTTTATTTATTTTTCTCAACCTTTATTTTTTTCGTTCTCTCTCAACTTCTACATTTTATTTGATTTTTATTTTTTAAAATATTTTTCTTCATTTTCTTCTTTTTCCGTAATTTTTATTATTTTTGTTCTTTTCTTTGATTTCTTCCAATCAAATTACATTACATGAGTAAGAGTTGACACTATCACATCATAGAGGCAAGACTTATGACTTTCAAATAACAAGCTACGTTTCATGGGCAAGAGTTGACACTACTACATTGTAAAGGCAAGACTTATGACTTTCAAACAACAAGTTATGTTTCATGGGCAAGAGTTGACTCTACCACGTTATGTTTTCATTTATAAAATATTCTACAACTATTGCCTTAGAGGCAAGACTTAGCTCAAGGGCTTTCAAACTACAAATCATGCCCCACGGGAAAGAGTTTACACTACCACGTTATGCCTTTATTTATAAGATGTTCTACAACTCTTGTCTTAGAGGCAAGACTTAGCTCAAGGACTTTCAAACTACAAATTACGCCCCATGGGCAAGAGTTGACACTACAACATTATGTCTTCATTTATGAGATGTTCTACAACTCTTGCCTTAGAGGTAAGACTTAGCTCAAGGACTTCCAAACAACAAATTGCATTCCACGGGCAAGAGTTAACACTACCACGTTATGTCTTTATTTGTGAGATGTTCTACAACTCTCGCCTTAGAGGCACGACTTATCCCAAAAAATTTCAAATGAGTTACGTACATTGGGCAAGAGTCAATACTAACACATTGTGTTTTTTACTTATGAAATGTTATATAACTCTTGTCTTAGAGGTAAGCCCAGCCTATGGACCATCAAACAACAAGTGATGCCCCATGGGCAAGAGTTGACACCACCACATTGTGTATTGATTTATGAGATATTTTATCACTTTTTCCTTAGAGGTAAGACTTAGACAAAGGGCTTTCAAGTAACAAGTTGTGCCCTATGGGCAAGAGTTGATATTACCACATTGTGTTTTGATTTATGAGATATTTTATAACTGTTGCCTTAAAGGCAAGATGTAACGCCCCGAGATCCCATCCCGAGATGTCACACGGTGCTTATGGACCTGAAGGACCACAAGCTAACTCTTTTTTTATATCTGTACCTGTACACTACATAATATCTGAAATAAATATGAAAACTTGCCATAAGGTTCAACACATATATACATACTCAAAACTAAAAACTGAATACTAATACATCCATTTGAAAAGCCTCTAAACTGTTTGAAATGTAGAGTTGATGGGAAAGGTCCCCAACTAACTCCGTCAACTAAAAATAAACAAAATCTGAAATAATAATAGTAAACTGAGATTCATCCTTGAAAGAAGAGGACTCACTGTTACTACTGTTGATGGGGACTGAACTGTTGAGGATAATCTGGATCCTGTGCCTCTGAACCTATGGTGTCAAATAAAACACCATAGTGCAAATGCGTCAGTACAGGAATATATCGAGTATGTAGATGAGGTAGGCTAATGCAAGGGCTCATGCTTGCACAATATCTAAACTGAATAATCATGAAAGATGCCGCATGAGAACACATACATGAATGCATAGAACATAAACACAATCATCGCAACTCTAGATATTAAAACTCGCATACCACTTTACTGCAGACTAAACTCACTACTGATATTGAGATACTGAATCACTGACTCTTTTGATACCAATAACTGAGGATCTAGATGTGCTTACATCAAGGACTGAATTCTGAGCATACTACTTTCGACTGACAGGATTAGAGATCAACCTTTCTAACGAATAATATTCAGAAACTATTATCAATGATAAGAAATATGATTATATCAGAATCTAACAACAAGGATACCCAATAGAATCTGAGACTGTGAATCAAGCCTATCTGGCGGATTATCTCTGAATATGATATCAAACAACTGTATATGTGACCAAGCCTATCTGTCGAGATGGTCCCTGAATCAATGAAACTATCTGAGTTCCTCATAATAATAGATGACTGTATCTGACAGTCCTGATTTCTGAAGATTGATACTGAAACTAAAATTATGGAAAGTAGTTACTTAACCGATATGCTCCGACCTACCACAGGTGGGTTCCAACCTATGACCCCAGCTAGAAGGGCGTCAATACCGTGCCACGGGTAAAGACTCACTCTCTGGTCAAGCCTCTCTAACGGGATGACCGTCACAAAAAGTTAACCTGAGGTAATATAATAATCAACCTCTCTGACGGTGATAGCCTATACTGACGGGGACTCCTATGTCCAGTGTTGGCTACACAATTTTAGAGTTCAGGGATTACTACCAATGACTCTGGACTCTCTCTTTCTGACGAGAGGAATCGATATCCCTTCCCTCGCTCGGTGCTAGTTTCTACTCCCAATTGAAGGACTCTGAACTAAACTTTCAGCTGAACACCAACTGGGCTAAATCTTACACTGATCATATTTCTCAAATGATTCGACTGAGTTAAGCTGAATTCACATGGTTCCATATCTGATGGAATACTACTGAATCACAGTATCTGGCTGATGATACAAAATTTGAATAGATTACTCGATCATTGCCGAGGCCAGAACTAAACACTAGAATACTATAAGATCTGAGTTAAGTACAACACTAAGGCTAGATTACTAGCGATATAGAGAATACCGAGATAACAGAGATTTCTGAGATTTCTCAAGTTCTGTAACTGTCTAAGGATAAGAGTTTATGTAGTTCACTGAGTTCTGAGAATCAGGGCTCAACTAGAATTATCGTAAAACTGACACGGGCTCTAGACAACATCTCTATTGTCGGGTATAAATACCCCCAGGACTCGATAACATAAAATTAAAACATAATCATTCATTCATCATTACAACAATTCATGCATCATCACAATCACCAAAAGGTCACTTCAAACATTCAAGGATCATCAACATCGGTTCACCATCATGTACTAGCCTAGGGTATACATGCTATTAGATTATACCTCATTCAACAAGGACTTATATCAATTACTTCATACCTATATCAATCTTGCTGTATATTCGGATATCACGTAATTTGGGGAAACTTCACACTATGATGTCATAACTTACTTGCTAATCACTTGGCATATATGGGAAGCTTGTTATATATCAAAGATTACTTACTTGGGGAAATTTACCACTATCTTATCTCAACTTACTCACTGTGTTCTTTCAAAACCACAAGACATGTACGGTTTTACACATACTTTAGAATTTCTTACTATCGTAGAGTAATTGGTTCACTTGGTCATTTCACGATACACATAGTTCTTAAAGTTTTATACATGAAAGGGAGTGTATATAACAATATGCCATCCATCCATCCATCCATATAGTCTCACTATTTAACTACAATACTTGATTTCTAGTCTCTTAGATATTTCATCGGACACCTTACATTCACAACTTAGGCATAGGTGTATTCATCGACATACTCACCCTAATCAATCAATTTTACATGTTTCCAACTCACATAATCTCATAGATTCATACAAACCATGTAAATATTCTATCTTGGAAATCATTCAACATCAACAATAAGAACACAATCTATTTACCACATAAATACCATATACTAGGGCCAAGGTTTGATAATCTTGTAAACAAACATGAATCACAACTCAACCATAGCAAAAACATCAATTTCAACTCACAAGAATCATTAAAATTCATAAACATAAATTCTTTAAGATTTAGAAAAGGGTACTTGAGCTTTTTGGATGAAAAGGACCTAAGAATAAACATCTGCATACCTTGTGGAAACTCTTTTCTTGAAAGCCTTCAAAAGACTTCTTTATTTCTCTTGATTCTCTCTTGATCTCTCTTAATTTGTGGAAGAAGGAGAGAAGATTTTGGAATTTGGAAACCCTAGTTTTTGGGTGGAGGAAGAGAAAATGAGGTCTGAAAACCCTTAATCGGGTATATATAGAGGTTAGGGATAAGGTGAAAAGACCAAAAATCCCTTGGAGATTTTAAACTGAATAATCCCAATTTTTGGTGGTCCTTCACTGGCTTTGGACAATTGGGAAATTGCTCAGTGGCACGACACGGTGGGGATCTTTTGGAAACTTATTGCGAATTGGAACTTCACCGCGACGCAGAGGAATCGCAGAGGTCCACTAAAATTTGACGACTTCTATTTTGGCTAGCTCCGCAATGCGCTAGAATGTCAGGTGACATACTATCTTACGAAAATGGGTCTAACTCTTCACTCGAGTGTTCGATTTGGGTAAATTTGGTATTGATGGAAAGCTTATTCAATGTTCTACATGACAAAAAGTAGAAATTAGAGAAATTCCACACGATTCAATGTATTTCATACTTGGGAAGATATTCCTAAAATATTTTGACTCAGATTTTTGCTTTACCAAATACGCTCTAAGGCTCAGACTGGAAGAGGATTTTACGGGGTATTACACAAGACTTAACTCAAGGAATTTCACACAACAAGTTACGCCCTATGGGTAACAGTTGACACTATTACATTATGTTTTAATTTATGAGATGTTCTACAACTCTTTTCTTAAAGGTAAGACTTAGCCCTAGAACTTTTAAACAATAATTTATGCCCCATGGGTAAGAGTTAACACTACCACATTATGTCTTGATTTGTGAGATGTTCTATAAATCTTGCCTTAGAGGCACGAATTAGTCCAAGAACTTTCAAAAAGCAAGTTATTCCCTATTGGAAAG
Organism: Capsicum baccatum var. pendulum; assembly: GCA_030864225.1. Lineage (NCBI taxonomy): Eukaryota > Viridiplantae > Streptophyta > Magnoliopsida > Solanales > Solanaceae > Capsicum > Capsicum baccatum. The sequence continues at coordinate 156,664,757 of CM061558.1, forward strand.
AGTTGACACTATCATATCGTGTCTGGATTTATGAGATATTCTATAACTCTTGCCTTAGAGGCAAGACTTAGCCGACAAGTTACGCCTCATGAAGAAGAGTTGTACTATCATATTGTTTCTTTATTATGTGATGCTCTATTATTAGTCTTTCCTCTAAGAAAAGACTTAGTTCAAGAACCTCCCAAAAGAACAAGTTACACCCAATGGACAAGACTTAATAGTACCACATTGTGCCTTGCTTTATGCATTGTTCTATAATTTTTACTTTAGAAGCAAAAGTTTTCCCAAAAAACTTCCTAATAACAATTCATGCTCAAAAATTTACTTTGATATCTAAAAAAGAATATCCATTTATGGATTATTTAATTTTTTATTTATTAGCAAAAATATGATAGAGTTGAGAAAAAAAAGAGAAGAAAAAAATAGAGAAATAAAAAAAGACAAGAGAAAAGAAAAGACGAAAAAAATAAAGGTTAAGAAAAAAGTGAAGAATTAAAAAAAATTGAGAGAAACAAAAATGAGAGAAAAAAATAAAAAAAAAAGGTTGAGACAAATGAATTAAAAAGGAAAATAAAAATAAAATAAGAATAAAAAAGTGAAAATAATAAAAATAAATATAGAATTTGAGAGACAAATGAGTATGAAAATTTTAAAAATATTTGAGGTGTAGAGGGGCAAAAATATATTTGTACTATACTTAAAAAGAAAAGAAGGCTATCTTTAAACACTTCTTTTATTAGGGTCAAAAATCTAAAGCCACCCATCATTGGGGCTATACCATGTAATTTCCTGGACCCGATCTAGGGTCCCTACTCTTGATTGTATTGCTTCACCTGGAGTTCTATCAGTTCTCTCTAGTCCTCCTCGAGCTTCCCAGGCTAATATTGCTAATGCCTGCATGCCCCAGAGTGATATTTCTAATGTGGAGGTCCGCCAGTCTATTCATCTATTGACTCAACTGGTGGCATCTCAGTCCCGTCAGTCCGACTGAGTTGGTTCTGTTGATCCTTCTTCTGAGGTTACTAGAGTTGGCCAGTTCATGAGGTTAAATCTCCCAACCTTTACAGGATCTAATATTAAGGAGGATCCATTAGCATTTATTGATTAAATGGAAAAGGTCTTTACAGTAATACATGCTACTGATGTAGAGGGTATGGTGTTTGTTTTATATCAGCTGAAAGATGTAGCCTATTAGTCGTATGAGGAGTGGGAGCAGCTGATAGAAGATAACTTTGAGTAGGCTGTGTAGGATGACTTTTCAGGTATCTTTCTTGATCATTTATTTTCTCAGGAGTTGAGGGACGTTAAGGTTGAGGAGTTTGTTAATTTGAAATAGGGGAATATGACTATGAAAGAGTATGCTTTGAAGTTTTAGCAATTGTCTAGATATGCTCTAGAGTTGATGTGTAGTCAGAGGGATAAAATGAGGAAGTTTGCTTTGGGTTTGTCTCACAAATTGGTATCAGAGTGCAAGGCTGTCATACTAAATAATGATATCGATATCTCTAGGATTGTGGTTTATATGCAGCAAGTTGTGGATGAAAAGAAAATCATGCACACATGGGAAAAAGGCAGAACATGAAGTTCAGGTATTCAAAGCAAGGTGGGGCTAGCAGAATAGTGGTAGAGATGGTAGATAGTGGGGCAAGAGAAAAACTTAGGGAAATTTTGGTTCTTATTTTGTAACTAGTGCTCCATATCCTAATTCATTAGGTAATCTCTTTTTTTAGGCTTATATTAGGTTTAAGGCATAAGGTGCCCAGTCTCAGGCTAGTGGAGCTCAATTAGCCCCACCTTATCCTCTTTGTCATTTTTATGGGCAGTTTTACCATGGTTAGTGTGATAAGGGGAGGAATCAGTTCTATAATTATGGTCAACCAAGACATCTGCAACTCAATATCCAACTAAGGCTACTTTTGGAGCTAATAAAATCCCTGTCGCTACTTCTGAAGCTCATGCGCCAAAGGTTGTTACTTCTAGTACTAGCACTGGCTGGAATCATCTTTATTCTCTTACTACTTGATGGAACTTGAAGGGATGCACTACACAGTGAGGGAACAGGTCCCTTAGAGTCAGTCACAGGTAATCACATTGTAAAGAATGGCAAAACTAAAATCTTGTAGAAAACTAAATAACACAAAGATTTTAACATGAAAACCTCCTTTCTCAAGGAAAGAAGAACCGCGGCTTGCCCACACAAGCACCTAACACTTCACTATAATCAAACTCTTGATTACAGACTCTAATGAACCTAATGCTAGGCTCCACCTGCTTGTAATAACTCTACTACAAGCCCATCTTAAAACTCTACCAAGAACACACCTTTATATTAATTAACTCTAACCAATATTAAACTTAGGTAACTCTACCTAAGCACTCTCAAGAAAGAAAATAAAAGGCATTACTCTTATAACTTAAGTAATTCAATTATAAATCAAGACTCAACTCAAAAACACTCACTCTTTTCAGTACATACAAAAATTGAGAACTTGAGAAATGAAACTAGATTGAGTTTTTGCCTCTTTCACTCTTTGGATAATCAAGATTGTGAAAACTCACCAATTTGATAAGTATTCTTTTTCTTTTATAATGGAATAATGATTAGGGTATAGTTCTAATTGAGCCAAGTGTCCTTGAAAGGTACACATCACACCTGTGTAGTTTGTTACACTAGAAGACAAAACTGCCAGACCTTGTGACAACTGTATTTATCCATAACAACCCTTGTTGTCAGTTTTTCATCGTCAAAACAAGATATAGCCCTATCCATCAGGAATTTAAGGCTTTTGCTGATATTGTTACTGGTATGTTACAACTTTTCTCTCGTGATGTGTATCGTCTACTTAATTTGGGGTCTACCCTTTCTTATGTGACTCTTTATGTGGCTGTGTATTTTGTTTGTAGTCCTAAAATTATTTTTTATCCCTTTTCTATGTCTACCCCGATGGGTGATTCGGTTGTGTCTAGAAAGGTCTATAGGGGTTGTGTGGTATCAATTGGTGATAAGAAGACATTGGTGGATCTAATTGAGTTAGATATGATAGATTTTGATGCGATATTGGGGATGGATTAGCTTTATTCGTACTATGCTTCTCTTGATTGTAGGACCCAAAGGGTTAGTTTTCAATTCCCAAATGAACCGGTAATTGAATGGTAAGGGAGTTCTTTAGTACCTAAGGGAAAATTTATTTCTTATCTTAGAACTCAAAAGTTGATTTCCAAGGATGTCTATATCATTTTGTTTGGGTTAAGGATTCTAATTCTGATAGTCCTTCTTTGCAATCTCTCCCTGTAGTTAACGAGTTTCCTTAAGTCTTTCCTGATGATCTTCCTGGTGTTTCTCACAATAGGGAAATAGACTTTAGGATTGATCTTCTATCGGATACCTATCCTATTTTTATTCCTCCCTTTAAAATGGCTCCGACTGAGTTGAAGGAACTTAAGGAGAAGTTAACAGACCTTTTTGATAAGGGTTTTATTTTCCCTAGTGTGTCTCTGTTGGGTGCTCCTATTTTTCTGTGCGTAAGAAAGATAGGTCTCTTTGAATGTGTACAGACTATCAGCAGTTGAATACGGTGACAGTGATGAACAAGTACCCTCTTCCTAAGATCAATGGTCTTTTTTACTAGCTTTAGGGTGCTAAGTGTTTTTATAAGATTGATCTACGGTCGGGTTATCATCAGTTAAAGATTATGGAGGTGGATATCCCTAAATTGTTTTTTGTACCTGGTATGGTCACTATAAGTTTTTGGTCATGGCTTTTGGGTTTACTAATGCAACGGCGATATTTATAGATCTGATGAATCGGATGTTTAGATAGTTCTTAAACTTGTTTGTTATTATGTTATTGATGATATTTTCGTATATTCTAAGAGTGAAGAGGATCATGCCAACCACCTCCATATAGTATTGCGGACCCTTAAAGATCAGAAGTTGGATGCTAAATTTTCTAAGTATGAGGTATGGTTGAATATTGTAACCTTCCTTGGTCGTATGGTTTCTTGTGAAGGGATCAAGGCAGATCTACAAAAAGTTTAGGCGATTAAGAAATAGGCTAAACTCACGACTCTAACTGACATTCAAAGTTTCTTGGGCTTGGCTGGATATTATAAGAGGTTTATGGAAATGTTTTTGAATATTACTGCTTCATTGACAAAGTTAACTTAGAAAAAAGTGAAGTTTTTGTGGTTTGATGCTTGGGAGGGTAATTTTGAGAAGTTAAGGGATAAGTTGACTTCTACTCTAATTTTGACCCTGCCCAAGGGAACTAATAGTTTTGTTGTTTATCATGATACATCCCATATGGGACTGGGTTGTGTGTTGATGCGTCATGGTAAGGTTGCGGCCTATGTTTCTAGGTATCTGAAAGTTTATGAAAGTAATAATTCAACTCATGATTTAGAGTTGATAGTTGTGGTGTTTTCTTTGCAGAGTTGGTGCCATTACTAGGATGGAGTGCATGTTGACATATATTTTGATCACAAGAGCCTGCAATATGTGTTTATTCAGAAAGAGTTCAATCTCAGGTAGATGAAATTGCTTGAGTTGCTTAAGGACTATGATATAAGTCTTCATTATTATTTAGTTAAAGCTACTGTGGTTCCCGATTCTCTTAGCAGGTTGTCCATGGGGAGCTTATCTTATGTGGATGATGAAAATTGGGGATTGGTAAAGGATATTCACCAATTGGCTAATCTTGGAGTTCTTTTTTTAGATTTTGAGGATGGAGGTGTGATTCTAAAAAAGGTGGTAAAGTCATTTCTTGGTTCAGAGGTAAAGGAGAAGCAGGTTTTGGACCCCATCTTAATGGAGATTAAGAATGAGGTGGGTCAGCAGATAGTCATGGCATTAGATGTTACTGTAGATGGTATCATAAGGTACCAAGGTAGATTGTGTATTCTTGATGTTGATGGACTGCAGAAAAGGATCTTGTTAGAGGCTCATTAATTGAGGTATATAGTTTATCCTGGTTCGACAAAGATGTGTCATGACTTGAAGGAGATCTATTTTTCAAACAACATAAAGAGATAAGTGGCCAACATTGTGGAAAAGAGTATATTTTATCAATAGGTGAAGGTAGAACACTTGAGACCTGGTGGGTTATCTCAAGAGATCGAGTTGCCCATGTAGAAATGAAAGGTGATCAATATGGATTTCATTACTGGTCTTCCGTGGTCTTGGAATTAGTATGATTTAATTTGGGTCATTGTGGATAGGATGACTAAGTCTGCTTACTTTTTATCTGTGAGGACTAACTATTCTAGAGAGGATTATGCCAATCTTTTCATTCAAAAGGTCATCAAGTTGCATGGTGCTTCAGTTTTTATCATTTCTGATTGAGGTATGTAATTCTCTTCTTACCTTTGGCATTCATATCAGAGAGGTTAGGGGACTAAGAACCTCTTTCCACCCTCAGATGGATGGACAAGTAGAGAGGATTATTTAAACCTTAGAGGATAGTCTAAGGGTATGTGAGATTGATTTGGATGTAGTTGGGTGGATTACTGCCTCTGATCGAGTTCGCTTATAATAACAGTTATCACTTAAGTATACAAATGGCTCCATTTAAGGCTTTTTATGGTAGAAGGTGTAGGTCTTCTATTGGATGGTTTAAAGTCAATGAAACTGGGTTGTTTAGTTCTGATTTAGTTTACCAAGCTATGGAGAAGGTGAAGGTTATCAGGGATAGGCTTAAGACTTCTCAGAGTTGCCAAAAATCCTATGCGAATGTGAGGAGAAGAGAGTTGGAGTTTGATATGGGTTATTGGGTGTTCTTGAAGGTGTCTTCCATGAAGAGGGAAATAAGTTTAGGAAAAAAGGTAAGCTCTGTTCCTATTACGTTGCCCCATACTTGATCTTGAGAAGACCAAGGAATATCGCTTATGAACTAGAATTGCCTGCAAGTTTGGGTTTCATTAACCCCGTATTTCAAGTGTCAAGATTGAAGAAGTGTGTGGGTGATCCTTATTTCGTTATGCCTATTGAGAGTGTTTGTGTGATGAATTTGTTATCTTACGAAGAATTATCAATTGAGATTTTAGATAGAAAAGTTCATAGGATGAGGACCAAGGATTTGGTTTCGGTAAAAGTCCTTTGGAGGAACCAAAAGGTAGAAGAAGCTACTTGGGAAGTTGAAGAGGCTATGAAGGCTAAGTACCTATTCTTGTTTTATATGTCAAACGAAGGTGCTTAAGGTATGTGTTTCTCTCTCCTATTGCTACTTTCTAAGTTTGTCATTTGATTTTGATGTATTTTTGTTATTCTCGTGCTAAAAGTGTCCTAACTCATTATTTGGGGATGAATGATCCCAAGGGGGGATAATTGAAATGCCTCAGGCTTTGGCCCTTAAAATTTACTCGAGCCTTGAGCTCACTGTCCTAGTGAAGAATCATCCTACTTGTCGTATGGTGTGTTTACGAGTCAAGTAACCCTAGTCATAAGTTAATCAATGTGTTATTAGATGAGTTTTATCTTGGTTACGAGAAGATCCATATGAGTCGCATGATAATATGATGAGTGGAAGGGTTGAGTCATGTATTATCCAGTGTCTAAGACCTTGGTGTTCTATGATGGTCATGACTTAAACCATACGAGTTGTAAGGAAAGAGAATCGTAAGTTGGATAGAGTATGGTGGTCCAAATCTCTGTCTTGGTGATGACTCAAGGGTACGAATCGTAAGTTGTTATGATGAGATAAAGGTCTGACTCATAACCAAATACGAGTTTCCTGCAGCTTTAAGTTGGGGATACTTTGTACATTTCCCACCCTAAGCCCTAAAAACCCCACGCTTATAACACCTTTTGGTCAATCATTATACCCTTTACAAGATCAAACTCTCTCTAAACTCTCTCTAAAACCTCTTAAGAAAGATTGGGCTAGGGTTCTTCAAAGTGGTCATCTAAGAGGTTAAGGATCAAATTCTCTTTGTGAATCTTCGTAACTCAGGCATATGACACTTCTCTCATTGTTAGTTCACTAAAAACATATGTTTAAAACATTATTCATAAGTCATAAATGGTGGTTTTGAAAATCAAGGTTGAGGTTTTGAATGAATATTATTGGGTATTGCTCTCTCATGATTTAATTTATGATTATACATGTTTTAATAATGATTTTTCACATGTGGGTGCATGGGAATTATGGTTTAACTAAAGTGTCATGTTTAACCCTAAATATGATGGTTTTTGGTTTTGATAATGGTATGCCCTCAACCTATTTTTGAAATTGTCAATGAGAATGATTTTGTCACATGATGAATTGTGTTTTGAACTAAGGCATTGGCCTAAGAATGTTAATGATTGTTAAATGGTTTTATAAAGGCCTTGTTAGCCATAAATTTATTTGAAACACTAAATGGGTTTGAGTCTCTAAAGGATGAATTGAATTGACCTCTTTGTTGAGACAATGGTTTTGAGTCTCAAGTTGATTAATAACGGTTATGTCATCTTGTACGCTTGCAAGTTGGTTTGGTATGACAATACCAATGGGATACCTTTGGCAAGTATTGTATTAATGGTTGTGTGTGTGCAATGAATATTTTAATAAGGCTTTAAAGCAGGATGTGTAGTCGAGGCATGAAAGTGGAGTTCGAAAGACTAATATTAGAAACCTTGCTAGCTGGTGTGGGTTTCTAAATGTCTAGAGGTTTGAGTCCCCTGTAATGGTTATATGAATGGAAGGTTCAAGTCCCCCATATTATATACATTGGAGCTTAAGTCACCTTGACTATGCCGGGAGGTTCAAGTCACCCATAAAAGCATATACGGATATAGATATTCTCTGGTTCATGTATCTACATGCATTAGGGCTCTTTCAGCTAGGGGAGATTTGGGCCTATATAGCCCGTGGATGCCTTGTTATATGAAAGTTATGCTACTCAGCCATGGTTAAGGTTTTTGAAGTTTATGTTAATCCTTGTTCCCTACCCCGGCATGTGATATTATATATATATATATAATTATTTCATATGAAATTATGCTTTGGATGTTGTGCTTTTTTGAACTTTGATTATGGTATTATTTTATTCCTCTATCCCTAAGTTACATAATAGCGCTCTAACTGCTAACTGTCTCTAGACATTGTATCCTGATGCGATGTAAGCACCAAAACTTCTTCTACTTTTCCTGCACAGTGATTAGATTCTCGAGTTAGTTCGTGATTTGACATTGAAGTGGTGATCTTTCATACTTTGGAAGGCTTCATTTCATGGTCCTTATTTCGTATGTCTTAGACCTTGATTAGACTTTGTTTTGGTTACTGTCGAGGGTATATCCTGATATTTTATTGACGTTATTTTGTAGAGGCTTTGTTGGATTTCTGTGGACTTGGGTGTATTGGTTTGGTTGATTATTTTAGTGATGGACGGTTGTCCGACTATCGGTGGATGGTATAAACATATGATGAATCATTATTAGTTTTATTTTATGTTATCTTGTTATATATTCAAAATTCATTCGATACTTAAAGTTGTTGTGCTGGCTAGGTTAGGTAAAGGAGGGTGATCTCCGATCTACATGGGACTTAAGACACCCGTCATGGACAGGCCCTAGTTTGGGTCATGACAAATTTGGTATCAGAGCCTAGGTTCATGGTCAATTGGGTGTCCTCAAAGCCGTTCCAAGTAGAGTCTCTTTTATGGGTATGTAGCATGCCACACTTATAAGAGAGAGGCTATTATACATATAGCTATATTTTCCTTGCTTGTTGTCATAATTTTAGGCTATAGGTTCTAAGGTCTTAGGTCCTTCTTATTTCTGTTTGTTAATCTTTCAAATCATGCCTCCAATAAGAACTGATATTCGTGGAACTCCTTTTGTCCCATCCGAGGACAATGTGGATGAAGCTCATCCGAATTCTAGCATCCAGACCCGATCAAGGGTCGCTGACTGTCCTCTTGGAGTCCCATCTGTCCCCACTAATTTTACTTCTAAGGGTGATACTTATACTCAGTTGCCTCAAGGAGAGGTTACTAATGCTAAGTTCTATTTCTCTATTAAACTATTAACTCAATTGGTAATATCTCAGTCACAACAGTCACGTTCTATTGGTGCTACTATGGGTTCGTCTAAAACCACTAGAGTTGGACAATTTATGAGGTTAAATCCTCTGGTGTTTACTGGTACAAAGGTTAAGCAGGATCCTCAAAGTTTTATTTATAAGATGGAGAAGATCTTCTAGGTTATGCATGCTTCGAAGGTTGAAGGTGCAGAGTTAGTTGCCTATCAATTGAAGATATGGCATACCAGTGGTACAAAAAGTGGGAACAATTGATAGGCGAAGATATAAGTTTTGCCTTGTGGCATGATTTCTCTAGTGCATTTCTAGATTGTTTTTTTCTCAGGAGTTGAGGGAGGTAAAAATGGAGGAATTTGTTAACTTGAAGCAAGGAAGAATGACAGTCCAGGAGTATGCTTTGAAATTCCATCAGTTGTCCCGATATGCTCCTCATATGGTATCTAACATAAGGGCCCAAATGAGAAAGTTCGCTTTGAGGTTATTCCGAGACTTGATTCTATAGAGTAAAGCTGCCTTGTTAAACAAAGATATGGATATTTCTTGACTTGTAGTTTATATGCAATAAGTCAAAAAGAAGAAAAGAAAATAGGTTGAGATTAGTGAGAGGTAGGTTTAGAAATTTTAGTTTTTGGAATAGGGTGAATGCCAACAACAGAGTGGAAAATGGTCTATGAAAAAGAGGTAGGGGCATTCTAACTCCTACTCGATGGATAGTGCTCCCTAACTAAAGCCATCAGGAGACTGACATTTTTAGGGTGGTGATGCTTCTAGGACACAGGGTGCCCAATCTTAGGCCAGTGGGTCCCAGTCAGCACTGTCCTACCCATTCTACAAATTCTGTTGTCAGTACCACCATGGTCAGTATGGGAAGGGGTGGAACCGATATTTTATGTGTGTTCAAATTGGACATATGCAGCAGGATTGTCCGTCCAAAGTTACTTCTCGGGCAAATAAGGTTCCTACTGCCTCTTCTTTAGCTCCTGCACCAAAGGGTGCCACTTCTGGCTCTGGCATAAGTTAAAAATACCTTTATGTTCTCACTACTCATCTAGAGTTTGATGCATCTCTAGATATCGTTACTGGTATGTTAAAAATATTTTCCTTTGATGTGTATTATTTACTTGATCTGGGGTTCACTCTCTCTTATACGACCCTATTTGTATGTATTTTGGTTTTGGGCCTATGTTTATTGGACCCTTTTTTTGTTTTTACCTTGGTGGGAACTCTGTGGTTGTCAGATGAGTCTATAGGGGCTGTGTGGTATCTTTTGGTAATAAAGAGACTCTAGTAGGCTTGGTAGAGTTATACTTGGTTGACTTTGATGTTATTTTAGGGATGGACTGGCTGTACTTTAAATTCCCTAATGAACCAATTATTGGATGGGAGGGAAGTTTCCTAGAGCCTAAGGAGAGGTTCATATCGTATCTTAGAGCCCAAAAATTAATTTCCAAGAGATGTTTCTATTATTTGGTCTGAGTTAAAGATTCTAACTTGGAGGGTCCTTCATTGACATCCATTCCCGTGGTTAGTGAATTTCTAAGGGTTTTCCCTTATGATCTTCCTAGTGTCCCTCCCGATAGAGAGATTGATTTTGGTATTGATCTTATTTTGGACACTCATCCTACTTCTATTCTCTTATATAGAATGGCTCTAACTAAGTTAAAGAAACTCAAGGAGCAATTGAATGACCTCTTAGACAAGGGTTTTAATCCATCCTAGTGTGTCCCAGTAGGGTGCACTATCTTGGTCATACATAAGAAAGATGGTTCCCTTCGTATGTGCAGTGATTACTGATGGTTGAATAAGGTGATGGTAAATAATAAGTATCCACTTTTTAGAATTGATGATCTCATTGATCAGCTCCAGGGTGCCAAATTCTTTTCTAAGATTGATCTTCAGATCGGGTAATATCTGCTAAATATTAAGGAGGTAGATATCCCTAAGACTGCTTTCCATACCCGATATGGGCATTTTGAGGTCTTAGTGATATCATTTGGCTTGACTAATTCCCTTGCAGCATCTATGGACTTAATAAATAGGGTCTTCCATCAGTTTCTGGATTTGTTCATAATTGTATTTATTGATGACATCTTAGTGTACTCTAAGAGTTAGGAGGATCATGTCGATCTCCTCCGCCTTGTGTTGCAGACCTTGAAGGATCAACAGTTGTATGCTAAGTTCTCTAAATGTGAGTTATGGTTAACTGTCATAACTTATCTGGGTCATATAGTGTTTAATAAAAGGATCATGGTGGATCCTCAGAAGTTCTAGGTGGTTAAGAAGTGGCTAGACCCATGACTCCAATCAATACTCAGAGCTTCTTGAGTTTAGCCAGTTATTATAAGCGGTTCGTGGAAAGTTTTTCTTCTATTGTTGCTCCATTAACCAAGTTTACTCAGAAGAAGGTAAAGTTCTTATGGTTTGATACTTGCGAGGGTAGTTTTGAGAAACTAAAAAATAAGTTGACTTCAGCTCCGTTCTAGACTCTACCTAAGGGTACCAAGGGTTTTGTCATCTATTGTGATGCATCTCAGGTTGTTTTGGGTTGTGTGTTAATGCAGCACGGTAAGGTGGTTGCTTATGCCTCTAGACAGTTGAAGGTTCATAAGAAGAATTATTTAACTCATGACTTGAAGTTGTTAAATTTTGTATTCGCATTGAAAATCTGACGTCACTATCTATATGGGGTGTATATTGATATCTTTTCTAATTATAAGAGTCCACAATACGTGTTCACTCAAAAAGAGTTTAATCTCAAGCAAAAGAGATGGCTTGAGCTGCTGAAAGATTATGATATAAATCTTTACTACCACCTAGGTAAAGCTAACGTGGTTGATGATATTCTTTAGCAGGTTGTCAATGGGTAGCTTGTCGCATATGGATAAGTCTAAGTGGGAATGAAACTAACTAGTTTATACCCTCAGAAAATTTCTTAATTTTGAGCTCTTTGGACATCATACGACTCATGTTTACTTGTCGTATGATGTAGGTACGATTTAGGGGTCTTGGTCATATAATGATTAGTGTGGTTTGGGTTGTTTTCTATCCAAGGAATGGGTGGACATCATACTAGTTGTATGATAAAGGTACGAGATAGGTTATGGACTCATATGATTCTCAATATGTCAAGCCCTTGGTGGCTGCCTAGGGTATGGTTTATGGGTACCAATTGTGTATTATGGATATGAGTTGGTCCTTGTTGTCATATGTTAGATTATGTTAGATTCTAACTTGATTACTAGGGTACGAGTGGAGGGTACCACTCGTATGTTATGAGTATGGTTTTGTAGGTCTAGTCGTACCCTCCTGCACATATTTTTTAGCTTTTAAGCTGAGGGTATTCTAGATATTTCCCACCCTAAAACCCTTAAGAACCCACATCTTATAACACTTTGTGGCCTCTGATACCATACGTTGAAGGATCAAAATACTTCTAAAACTCTCTCCAAACTCTCTCTTGAAGATTGGGTTGGGGTTTCTATAAGGTGTTCATCTAGAGGCTCAAGGGTCAAGTTCTTTCCGTGAATCTTCGTGAATAAGGAATATGACTCTTCCCTTATTGTTCGTTAATTAAAAACCATATTTTTAAAATTTGTTTATGATTCATCGCTAGTGGTTTGGAAAAATCAATATTGAAGGTTTTATTACATATGGGTGAGTATTATTTACTCTTGGCTTAAATTATGTTTATTCATGTTTTTTTATTATGGTTTGCACATATGGGTACTTGATAATTGTGGTTTAACAAATGGTTCATGGGTAACCCTAAACTTGATGGTTTTTACCTTGGTTTCGATCTTGATAATGGTATGCCCTCTATATGTTTGTGAAAATATCTAAGAGAATAAACTAGTCACGTGTTAAATGGTATTTTGAACTAAGGCATTGGCATAACGAATATGAATGGTTGGTAAATTTTCTTGTGAGGGCCTTGTTGGCCATGTAATGGTTTAAATGGTAAGCTTGGTGTCTTAATTGGCTAAAATGGGTTTGAGTCCCTAAACATTAAATTAATTTATGTCTTTATTGGATAATAAGTTTGAGTCCCTAAAACTTTGAATTAAATTTGTATCTTTGTTATACAATGGGTTCAAGTCCCAAAGTCAAACTAATGATTCGTTAATTGATAATGGAAATGGCATGTTGTACACTTGCAAGTGGTGTTGGTATAACGAAACCAATTATCTGCCTTGGTAATTAATTGGCTTAATGGTTGTATATGTGAAATAATGGTTTTAAATTAGTCTTTAAAGAGGGTTGTGTAGTCGAGTTATGAAGGTGGAGACTCCGGGTGGGGATCAACACTAGAAACCATGTCTACCGAGGTGGAGGTCAAAATAATCTGAGGTTCGAGTCCCTTTGCTTACTAGGATCGGGAGGTTCAAGTCTCCCATAATATATAATATGGGAGGTTTGAGTCCCCCTTATCATACTACGTGATTGGGTGACTAAGTCACCTTAGTATATAAGTGAGAGGTTCAAGTCCCCCATGCGTATATGTAAGATTATTCTCTGGTTTATATGGCTACATAAACTAGGGCCCATCCAGGGGTGAGAACTAGAGACCATATAGCCCGTGGGTGTTATTAACACGACACCTAAGCTATATAACCCAAGCTTAGATTTCAAAGATATATGTTAAACCTCATTCCCTATCTCGACATGGTATTGAATATATGTATGTATATGTATTGCATTGGTTATAGGCATTGGTTGATTGATTTTTAACTGTTGGCATTATATTATCCTTATCTTTGAGTTACATGCTAGTGCTCCAACCTCTAACCGTATTTAGCCATTGTATCTCCAAGCAATGCAGGTATTGGTCATACTATCATACCTCCTTCTTAGTGACTTGGATTCGAGGAAATTTTGGATTGACTTGAAGTGGCGAGCTTTCATACTTTGAAAGGCTACATTTCTTGCTTGTCGTTTCTTATGTCTTTATCAGCTTAGACATGGATATTATTTTTTGCTATGGTCGGGGGTATGTCCCGATCAGATATTCTTAGATTTGTTTTAGAGGCTTTGTATGGACAAACTGTGAACTTCGGTACATTATGGAATGGATTTGGTTATGTTATGGTTGTTAGTTTGGTATTGGATGATTCTACTTGTTTGGGTTGGTCATGGTCATGGACCTATCCCAAAGTCTTTGTGTGGTACATTACTCTATCTTGGTATATATTCAAATCTTATCCGACTTGGGGTAAATATTTGTTGGTTGGATTAGGTATCGATGGTGGTATTCGGTTCTTGTTGGACATTAGATGCTTATTACGACAAGGCCCTGGTTTGGGTTATATCAAGTTGGTATCAAAGCCCAGGTTCAAGGTTAATTAGGTGTCCACAATGTCGTGTTAAGTAAAGTCTCATTTATGGGTGTGTAGCACACCTGTGCCACACTTATAAGGGAAAGTCTATGAGGTATTTAGGAATGTTTCCCTTTCTTGTTGTTCAATTTTGAGATATAGAGTCTAAGGTCTCGAATCTCTCTAATTTTCTTTTGTTCACCTTTTAGATCATCCCTTTAAGGAACTATCAAATTCATGGGAAACTTTTCTGTCCCTACTGAGTACAATGTGAACGAAGCTTGTCTTACTCATGCGATTCAGACCTAGTCTAGGTTGCTGCTTCTTATTTTCCTCATAGAATCCCACTGGTCCTTACTGATCTTTCTCCAGATGGTGACACCCTTGCTCAGTCACCTCAAGGAGACATTTCTAATATGGAGTTCCATAGTTCTATTCAGTTGTTGACCAATATAGTGGTCTCTCTATAAAACCAGTCCAGTCTTGTAGGGGAAAAGGAGGATTCAGACGATGATAAGGGGAAGAAAGAACAAAAAGTTTAGATATTCAAAGTAGGGCGGGGGTCGTTACAATAACGATATTTATGGGAGACAATGGACTAAGAAAGAAATTTGGGAAATCTGGTTCTTACCCTCGGCTGGATCCCCTTTTACCATAGGTCATCTGTTGAATGTCAATTTCAAAATAATAGTGGTCTTAGGGCACAAGATGCCCAATGCTAGTCTAATGGGGACCAGTTAGTTCCACCGTATCCTCTTTATCGGTTCTGTGACCAGTTACATGGCGGGTTTTGTCATGAGGGGGAGAATCTATGTTTCACTTATGGAATTCATCTTTCTCGAGTTACTTCTGGGTCCAATAGCATTCACATTGCCTGTTATTAGCTCCTACATCAAAGGGTTCCA
The DNA here is from genome assembly GCA_030864225.1 of Capsicum baccatum var. pendulum. Lineage (NCBI taxonomy): Eukaryota > Viridiplantae > Streptophyta > Magnoliopsida > Solanales > Solanaceae > Capsicum > Capsicum baccatum. The sequence continues at coordinate 156,679,990 of CM061558.1, forward strand.
CTTCTGGCTCTGGCACTGGTCGGAACCTCCTTCACACTCTCACTAATCACTAGGAGTTTAAAGCATTTAGTGATAATGTCCCTAGTATATTGAAACTCTTCTCCCGTGATGTGTACTATTTTCTTAATCTAGGGTACACGTTTCCTTATATGACCACATTTATGGCTGTGTGTTTTTCTTTTGGTCCTGCATGTCTGTAGGGCCCATTTTCTATTTCTACCTTGATAGGAGAATTTGTGGTTGCCAGAAGAGATTATAGCGGGGTATCTGTTAGTAGTAAAAAACTCTAGTAGACTTGATAGAGTTAGACATAGTTGACTTTGATGTTATTCTGGGAATGGACTGGTTGTATTTGTGTTGTGCTTCTTTAGACTGTCGGATTTGTAAGGTCATGTTTAAATTCCCTACTAAGCCGGTCATTGTATGGGAAAGGGTTTCTTTAGATCCTAAGGGAAGGTTCATCTCATATCTTAGAGACCGAAAGTTAATTTCCAAAGGATGTTTGTATATATATATATAAACAGTAATTGGCCGTCAGAGCCATCACGTCTATCAACCAAACACTCCTATGGCTGTACAATATGTCTACAAAAGCCTCTACATAGATACACAACTGAGTTGGGGTCGGGACAAACTCCCGCCCACAAAAGACTTTTATGCAAATACCAAAAGTACATATAGAGACGACTTGGGATGCCCCGAAACAACTGGAGCTCACCACTAACAACAGAACGTCCTGGCTCTTACTGCGGAGGTGTACGACCTGAAGTACCTGTTCCTGCAGGCATGAATGCAGGTCCCCCGTGAGGGACGTCAGTACGGAAATATGTACTGAGTATGTAAGGCAGTGAGTATCAAGATGAGATACAAAAGATCAACAGAAACCAGATACGAGTGAATAAACAGTATGAGTAGACCACACTTAAAAGAACTGATGGGATACCTGCACATTACTTTCATATCATTACTTCCCGTAATCCTTATCAATACATAACATATGTCATACAATGGCCAACTGATCAGTGGTACTAATACAATACATCAGGGACCACCCCTGGAATAGCATATATAGATAATCTTTATAATACGATGGCCAACTGATCAGTGGTACTAATACAATACATCAAATCATCAATTTAAAATATAGACATTCCATTTCATAATTCAATTAATCTTTGAGATTGGTTACTTTGTGGTCACACTGTATGGAACTTGAAACCATGATACCTCAATAGGAAAAACATGTAAATAGGTAATCAATATCATTAAGATGAAGTAGAGAATCATGGATACCTCATTAAACCATTTCGGAGTCAACAATAGTATATGGACGTTTTTCACCTAGGTTTCGATCTCGATAATGGTATGCCCTCAACATATTTGTGAAAATATCTAAGAGAATAAACCAGTCACATGTTAAATGGTGTTTTGAACTACGACATTATCCTAATGAATATGAATGGTTGGTAAATTTTTTTGTGAAGGCCTTATTGGCCATGTAATGATTTAAATGGTAATCTTGGTGGTTTAGTTAGCTAAAAATGGTTTGAGTTCCAAAATATTAAATTGATTTATGTCTTTATTGGATAATGGGTTTGAGTTCCTATGCCTTTGAATTGAATTAGTGTCTTTGTTAGACAATGGGTTCGAGTCCCAAAGTTAAATGAATGATTGGTTGATTGATAATGGTAATGGCATGTTGTACACTTGCAAGTGGTATTGGTATGACAATACAATTAAAGTGCCTTGGTAAGTAATTGGCTTAATGGTTATATATGTAAAATGATGGTTTTAAATTGGGCTTTAAAGAGAGTAGTGTAGCCGAGTTATAAAGGTGGAGACCCCGGGTGGGGATCAACACTGGAAACCATATTGCTGATGCGGTGGTCAAAACGGCCTGAGGTTTAAGTCCTCTTGCTTACTATGATCGGGAGGTTCAAGTCTCTCATAATATATGATGTGGGAGGTTTGAGTCCCCCATATCATACCACGTGATTGGGTGACTAAGTCAACTTAGTATATGAGTGGGAGGTTTGAGTCCCCCATCCGAATACGTAAGATTATTTTTAGATTTATGTAGCTACACGAACTGGGGCCCGACCAGGGGTGAGAACTGGAGCCTATATATCCCGTGGATGTTATTAACATTACAGCTAAGCTACACAACCCAGGCTAAGATTTCAATGGTACATGTTAAATCTCGTTTCCTATCTCGACATGGTATGGTATATATGTATGTATATGTATTGCATTGGTTATATGTATTGATTGATTGATTTTGAACTATTGGCATTATATTATCCTTATCTTTGAGTTACATGCTAGCACTTCAACCGCTAACCATCTTCATCCATTGTATCCCCATGCAATATAGGTGTGGGTCATACTATCACACCTCCTGCTCAGTGACTTGGATTTGGGGACAACTTGGGTTGACTTGAAGTGGTGAGCTTCCATACTTTGGAAGGCTCCATTTCTGGCTTGCGGTTCCTTATGTCTTTATCATCTCAGACTTAGATATTAGTTTTGGCTATGGTCAGGGGTATATCCTGCTCGGATATTCTTGGATTTATTTTAGAGGTTTTATATGGACAAACTGTGGACTAGGGTACGTTATGGAATAGATTTGGTTATGTTATGGTTGTTATTTTGGTATTAGTTGGTTCGACTTATTCGGGTTGGTCATGATCATCGACCTATCCCAATGTCTTTGAATGATACATTACTCTATCTTGGTATATAGTCGGAACTCATCCTACTTAGAGTATATGTTTGTTAGTTGGATTGGCTATCGAGGGTGGTCTCCGGTCCTTGTTGGACTTGAGATGCTCATTACGATAAGGCCTGGTTCGAGTCTTGTCAAGTTAGTATCAAAGCCCAGGTTCATGGTTAATTGGGTGTCCACAATGTCGTGTCAAGAAGCGTCTTTTTTGGGGTGCGTAGCATGCCTGCATCACACTTATAAGGGAGAGGATATGAGGCAGTTAGAAATGTTTTCCTTTCTTGTTGTTCTATTTTGAGATATAGAGTCTAAGGTCTTGAATCTCTCTAATTTCCATTTGTTCGCCTTTCAGATCATGCCTTCAAGGATCTCTGAAACTCATGGGAACTCTTCTATCCCTATTGAGGACAATGTGAATGGAGCTCATCCTACTCATACGGTAGAGTCCTAGTCTAGGTTCGTTGCTTCTGATTTCCCTCATGGAGTCCCACTGGTCCCTACTGATCTTTCTCCAGGTGGTGACACCCCTGCTCAGTAACCTCAAAGAGATATTTCTAATGTGGAGTTTAGTCATTCTATTCAGCTGTTCACCAAAATAGTAGTCTCTCTATCACACCAGTCCAGTCTTGTAGGTGAGAGGAGGAGTCAAATAATGATAGAGAAAGGTAGAACAAGAAATTCAAATATTCAAAGTAGGGCAGGGGTCATTGCAATAACGATATTCATAGGAGACAATGGACGTAGAAAGGGAGTTGGGGAAAATATGGTTTACCCTTAGCTAGATCCCCATACCATAAGCCATTCAGTGAATGGAAATTTTAAAATAATAATGGTCCTAGGGAATGAGGTGCCTAATGCCAGTCTAATATGGCCCTGTTAGTTCCACCTTATCTCTTTGCCGATTCTGTGGCTAATTACATCATAGGTTTTGTCATGAAGGGAAGAATCAATGCTTCACTTGTGGTCAGATTAGTCATATGCAGCGGAATTATCCTTCTAGAGTTGTTTCTGGGTCCAACAGCATTCAGGTTGCCTCTTGATCAGCTCCTACACCAAAGGGTGCCACTTTTAGCTTTAGCACTGGTCGAAATTGCCTTCATGCTCTCACTACTCGCCAGGAGTTTGAAGCATCTACTGATAATGCATCTGGTATATTAAAACTCTTCTCTCATGATATGTACTATTTGCTTGATCTGGGGTTCACTCTTTCTTATGTGACCCCATTTAGGACTGTGTATTTTGCTTTTGGTCCTACGTGTTGGTAGGGCCCTTTTTCTATTTCTACCCTGATAGGATATTCTGCGGTTATCAGAAGAGTCTATAGGGGGTATCTGTTAGTATTAAAAAAACTCTTTTAGACTTGATATAGTTAGACATAGTTAATTTTGATGTTATTCTAGGAATGGACTGGTTGCATTTACGTTATGCTTCTTTAGACTGTCAAATCGATAAGGTCATGTTTAAATTCCCTAATGATCCAGTTATAGTATGGGATGGTGTTTCTTTAGTGCCTAAGGGAAGGATTATCTCATATCTTAAAGTTCGGAAGTTGATTTCCAAAGAGTGTTTGTATCATTTGGTCTGAGTCAAAGATTCTAACTTAGAAATTCCTTTCTGACATTCTGTTAAGGTAAATGAGTTTCCTGAGGTCTTTCCTGATAACCTTCCTTATTTCTCTCCCGCTAGGGAGAATGATTTTGGTATTGATCTTATTTCGGACACTCATCCTATTTCCATTCCACCATATAGAATGGCTCCAGTCTAGTTGTAGGAACTTAGGAAGTAATTAAAACACCTATTAAACAAGGGTTTCACCTGTCCTAGTGTGTTCCCGTGGGGTGCTCCGGTGTTGTTCGTGCATACGGAAGATGGGCTTCTTCAGATAGGTACAGGTTGTTGGCAAAAGGATAAGGAATTTAGAGTGATCTCTTTGTTAGGCAGACTAGTTTATTTTATGGTTGTTTAATGAGCGATACGTGATCATTGTTAGAAGCTAAGTTTGATATTTTAATGCTAATTATGGTGATAGGAATGTTAACTCGAGAAAAGTGTACAAGGTTCGTGGGGGTGAGTTATTAGGGTGATGTACTATGTGAGAGAGCTTGGGTGATGCCTTATGAAATATGGAATATGTAATTGTGATTTAGGCATGCGGACTAAGTATTAAAGAATAAATAGCATCTAAATCACTAGATAGATAAGAATCTTTGGTTGCAAGAGTAATGTATACTCAGTTCCAAACTAGGGATGTCGGGTATGCCTAATATATCTCCTCAAGATTTCATAGCATGGGAAGTTTAGGGAATTATAATATGGTGTTATGTAGAACCAAACTAGGAGAGAAGTAGATAGCCTATGTGAACTCTTGGTATTGGCTTAAAATTCGTTGGGACGTAGGGACAGGATATTATAGGAGTAATATTGACATTCTAAGTAGTTAAAAAATGGAATGTTGAGTGTTTAGGATCATAGATGTCCATGCCCCTAATTAGTAAGTTGTGAGGCGATAATTTTAGAGATTACTGGATCTTTGGTGGGGTAGACCATACAGTGGGTATAGTAAGGATAAGCTTGATTATTGTGATTCATAGATATACAAATCATGGTGTTGGGTAGTTAGAAATCTTGATAGGATATGATATTTGACTACAGTGATGGAGCAGAATGGTATTTTTGGATAGATGTAAGAAATAGATCCCTGTGACCTAAGTTAACTTCTTTTAGCTTCGAATAGGCTTAAGTATTACAGCAATGTATAGATAGACTTAGGCTCTCGTAGTGGTGTGTCTATGGGAAATTGTAAGGTTGAATTAGTGAGGCATAGTATTCGTAGTTGATTTTGTAGGTTGGGGACTGGAGGTGAAGGTGTTTTGGGGTAGTCTTAAGACTGCCCAAAGTTGCCAAAAGTTCTATGCGGACGTAAGGCGAAGGGACTTGGAGTTTGAGGCTGGAGATTAGGCATTCTTGAAGGTATCTCCCATGAAGGAAGAAATGATATTTGGTAAGAAGGGAAGGCTAACTTCTCGCTATGTTGGTCTGTACTTAGTTTTAAAGAGGGTTGACAATGTTGCTTATGAGTTGAAGTTGCCTTTTAATTGAGCTTCATTCATCCGATTCTCCATGTCTTTATGTTGAGAAAGTGTGTAGGTGTTCCTTCATTGGTTGTTCCTCAGGAAGGGTTGGGTATTTCGGATTCTTTGTCCTATATGGAGGTCCCGGTGAGGATCTTGGATCAACAATTTTGATGATTGTGAACGAATACATGGCTTCAGAGAAGTTTCTATGTCAGGACCAAAAGTTCGAGGATGCTACTTGGGAAGCCGAAGAGGACATAAAGTCCAAGTATCCATTCCTATTCCCAATTCTGAAAAATTATGTTTGAAGTATGTGTTGATATTATTATCTTCATTTTCTGATTTTATAAAAGAAATAGTGATTCCTTATCATCTTTGTTTTCTAACTTGGTTAAGGGAGGTTTGATGTGTAATAATATGTTGACTCATGTTTGTACTTGCCTTTGCCCATCATTTGAGGATGAATGATCCTATTGGGGGAGAATTGAAACACCCTAGTTTTGACTCTTAGAAAATTTCTTGATTTTGAAATATCTAAACATCATACGACTTGTGCTTAATTGTCCTATAATGTGGTTACGATTTAGGTGTCTTGGTATGGGTGGACATTATACTAGCCGTATGATGAGGGTACGAGATAGGTTATGGACTCATATGATTCTCAGTGTGTCAAGCCCTTGGTAGGGTATGGTTTATGCGTATCAATCGTATGTTATGGATATGAGTTGGTCCTTTTGGTCATATGTTGGATAGTGTTGGAGTCCTACTTGATTCCTTGGGTACGAGTGGAGAGTACCACTCGTATGTTGTGGGTACCATTTGGTAGGTCTAGTTGTACCCTCTACGTACATTTTTCAACTTTTAAGCTGAGGGTATTCCAGACATTTACTACCTCAAAACCCTTAATACCCCACGTCTTATAACACTTTATGGTCTCTCATAACACACTTTGAAGGATCAAAATACTCCTAAAACTCTCTCTAAACTCTCTCTTGAAGATTGGGCTAGGGTTTCTATAAGGTTTTCATCTAGAGGCTCAAAAGTTAAGTTCTTTCCGTGAATCTTCATGAATAAGGAATATGACTCTTTCCTCATTGTTAGTTCATTAAAACTCATGTCTTTTAAAGTTTGTCTATGATTCATTAATTGTGGTTTGGAAAAATCAATGTTGAGGGTTTTGTTGCACATGGGTGAGTATTGTTTACTCACGGTTTAAATTGCGTTTATTCATGTTTTTTATGATGGTTTGCACATATGGGTGCTTGGTAATTGTGGTTTAACAAATGGGTCATGGGTAACCCAAAACTTGATGGTTTTTACCTTAGTTTCGGTCTTGATAATGGTATACCCTCAATATTTTTGTGAAAATATCTAAGAGAATAAACTAGTCATATGTTAAATGGTGTTTTGAACTAAGGCATTGTCCTAATGAATATGAATGGTTGGAAAATGGTTTTGTGAAGGCCTTGTTCTCCTTGTAATGATTTAAATGGTAATCTTGGTGCTTTAATTGGCTAAAAAGGGTTTGAGTCCCTAAACATTAAATTGATTTATGTCTTTATTGGATAATGGGTTCGAGTTCCTAAAACTTTGCATTGAATTAATGTCTTTGTTAGACAATAAGTTTGAGTCTCAAAGTCAAATGAATGATTGGTTGATTGATAATGGTAATGGCATGTTGTACACCTGTAAGTAGTGTTGGCATGACCATATCATTGAAGTGACTTGGTAAGTAATTAGCTTAATGGTTGTGTATGTGAAATCATTGTTTTAAATTGATCTTTAAAAAGGGTTATGTAGCCGAGTTGTGAAGGTGGAGACCTCAGAAGGAAGGGGGAGGGGAGAGGGGAGGGGAGAGAGGATCAACAAAGTAAATCGTGTTTGCCGATACGGGGTCAAAATGGCCTGAGGTTTGATTCCTCTTGCTTACTATGACCGGGAGGTTAAAGTCTCCCATAATATATGATTTGGAAAGTTTGAGTCCCTCATATCATACTACATGATTGGATAACCAAGTCACCTTAGTATATGAGTGGGAGGTTCGAGTCCCTCATGCGTATACATAAGATTATTCTCCAGTTTGTGCGGCTACACGAACTTGGTCTTGGCTAGGGGTGAGAACTAGAGCTCATATAGCTCATGGGTATTATTAACATGATTGCTAAGCTATACAACCCAGGCTATGATTTCAAAAATACATGTTAAACCTCGTTCTCTATCCCGACATAGTATGATATATATGTATGTATATGTAGTGCATTGTTTATATGCATTGGTTGATTGGGTTTAAACTGTTGGCATTTTATTAGCCTTATCCTTAATTTACATGCTAGCCTCCAACCGTTAATCGTCGTTGGATGTTGTATCGCCTCGCGATGCAGGTGTTGGTCATACTATCACACCTCTTTCTCAGTGACTTGGATTCAGGGCAGCTTAAGTTGATGTGAGATGGTGAGCTTTCATACTTTAGAAGGCTCTATTTATTGCTTGCACTTTCTTATATATTTATCAGCTTAGACTTGGATATTAGTTTTAGCTATGGTCGGGGGCATGTCCCAACCGGATATTCTTGGATTTTTTAGAGGCTTTGTATGGACAAACTGTGTACTTTGGTACGTTATAGAATGGATTTGGTTATGTTATGGTTGTTAGTTTGGTATTGGATGGTTTGACATGTCTGGGTTGGTCATGGTCATGAACCTATCCTGAAATCTTTGAGTGGTATATTACTTTATCTTAGTATATATTCAGAACTCATTCGACTTTGGGTATATGTTGGTTAGTTGGATTGGGTATTGGGGGTGGTCTCTGATCCTTGTTGGACTTTAGATACCCATTACGACAAGGCCCTAGTTTGGGTCATGTCAGGGATTGGTGAAAGATATTCACTGTTTGGCTAACCTTGGAGTTCATCTCTTGGACTCTTAGGATGGTGGTGTGTTTATGCAACAGGTAGAGCAATCATCTCTTGGTTTGGAAATAAAGGAGAAATGGGTATTAGACCTTCTCTTGATGAAAATCAAGGATGATGCATAAGTAGAAGGTGATGGCCTTCGAGAATTATGGTGATGTTATCTTAAGGTACCAAGGGCAGTTATTTGTTCCCGACATGGATGGATTGCGATTCAAGATTTTGGCTGAGGCTCATGAATCGCGGTATACGATTCATCCCGATTCAAGAAAGATCTATCCTAATCTCAAGGGTATGTATTGGTGGAATAACATGAAGAGATATGTAGCCAACTTTGTGTCTAAGTATATGGTGTGTCAATAAGTGAAGGTGGAGCATATAAGGCTCGGTGAGCTAAACCAAGAGATTGAACTACCGGTGTGGAAGTAGAGGGTAATTAATATGGACTTCGCTACTGTCCTTCGGTGGTTACGAAATTATTGTGACTTCATTGGGTCATCGTGGATAAAATGACTATGTCGACTCACTTCTTGCTAGTGAGAACTAATTTTTCTGCCAAGGATTATGCCAAATTATTCCTTCAGGGAGTTGTAAAGTTTCACGGTGTTCCTATCTTGATTATCTCAGATCATAGTACTTAGTTCTCGTCGTAATTCTGGTGCTCATTTCAGCGTGGTTTAGGGATTAAAGTGAGCCTTAGTACCGTCTTTCACCCACAGTTAGATGGGCAAGCAGCAAGAACTTTTAAGACTCTAGAAGATTTACTGCAAGCCTGTGTAATTGACTTTGGTGGTAGTTGGTTCGACAATTTTCCTCTCATTTAATTTTCTTATAAAAATAGTTACCATTCTAGCATTAGTATGGCGCCGTTTGAGGCATTGTATGGAAGGAGGTGTAGATCTCCTAATGGGTGGTTTGAGGTTGGTGAAGTGGAGATGTTTGTCCTAGATTTGGTTCATCAAGCTATGGAGAAGGTGAAGGTGATTTAGGATAGGCATAAGGCTGCCCAAAGTCGCCAAAAGTTCTATGCGGACGTAAGGCGAAAGGACTTGGAATTTGAGGTTGGAGATTAGGTGTTCTTAAAGGTGTCTCCCATGAAAAGAGTAATACAGTTTGGGAAGAAGGAGAAGCTCAGTCCCCGGTATGTTGGCCCGTACTTGGTTTTAAGAAGGGTTGGTAATGTTACATATGAGTTGGATTTGCCCTCTAGTATGAGTTCCATTCATCTGGTATTCCATGTGTCCATATTACGGATATGCATAGGTGACCATTCATTCATTGTTTTTTTGGAGAACATTGGTATTTTGGATTTTTTATCCTATGAGGAGGTCACGGTGAGGATCTTGGATTGGTAAGTTCATCGGTTGCAGATGAAGGATGTTGTTTCGGTAAAGGTTTTATAGAGGAACCAAAATTTCGAGAAAGATACTTGGGAAGTCGAGGAGGACAAGAAATCCAAGTATCCGTTCCAATTCCCAACTCCAGAAATTTGTGCTTGAGGTATGTGATGTTCTTAGCATCTCTGTTCTCTGAATTTGTTAAAGGGAAAGTGATGTTCTTAGCATCTCTGTTCTCTGACTTTGTTGAAGTGAAAGGGTGATTTCTTTGGCATATCTATCTCGTAACCAAATGTGGGTTTTCTACAACTTTAAGATGGGGGTACTTTGGACATTTCCCACCCCAAGCCCTTAATACACCACGTTTTATAACACCTTTGATCATTCAATATACCCTTTACAAGATCAAACTCTCTCTAAACTCTCTCTAAAACCTCTCAAGAAAGATTGGGCTAGGGTTTCTTCAAAGTGGTCATCTAAGAGCTTAAGGATCAAATTCTCTTCATGAATCTTCGTAACTCAGGCGTATGACTCTTCCCTCATTGTTAGTTCACTAAAAACATATGTTTAAAACATTGTTCATGAGTCATTTGGTGGTTTTGAAAACCAAGGTTGAGGGTTTGAATGAATATTATTGGGTATTGCTTCCTCAAGATTTAATATATGATTATACATATTTTAATAATATTTTTGGACGTGTGGGTGCATAGGCATCGTGGTTTAACTAAAGGGTTATGTTTAACCCTAAATATGATGATTTTTGGTTTTGATAATGGTATGCCCTCAACCTATTTGTGAAACTGTCAATAAGAATGATCTTGTCACATAATGAATTATGTTTTGAAATAAGGCATTGGCCTAAGAATGCTAATGATTGGTAAATGGTTTTATGAAGGACTTGTTGGCCATAAATTAATTTGAAACACTAATGGGTTTGAGTCCCTAAGGGATTAATTAAATTGACGTCTTTGGTTAAAGAATGGGTTCGAGTCCCATGTTGATTAATAATAGTTATGGCATGTTGTACGCTTGCCAGTGAGGTTGGTATGACGATACCAACGGGATGTCTTTGGTAAGTAATTGGATTAATGGTTTGGTATGTGTAATAAATGTTTTAATTAGGCTTTAAAGCAGAATGTGTAGCAAATCTGTGAAAGTGGAGTCTGAAGGACTAACACGAGAAACTGCGCTAGTTGGTGTTGGTTTTTAAATGTCCGGGAGGTTTGAGTCCCCCGTAATGGTTATATGGATAGGTGGTTCGAGTCCCCCATATTGTATACATTGGTGCTTAAGTCACCTTGACTATGCCGAGAGGTTCGATTCCCCCATAAAGGCATATACGGATATGGATATTCTTTGGTTCGTGCGATTACATACACTAGGCCCTTCTAGCTAGGAGAGAGCTGGGCCCATATAGCCCATGGGTGCCTTGTTATATGACGATTATGCTACATATCCCAGGTTAAAGTTTTTGAAGTTCACGCTAAGCCTTGTTCCCTACCCTTGTATGTGATATTATATTTATATATATGTATAAGTATTTCATATGATATTATGCTTTGGATGTTGTGATGGTTTTGAACTGTGATCATGGCATTATTTTAATCCTCTATCCTTAAGTTTCATGTTAGGGCCCAATTTTGCGTGTGCAACACGCGTTTTGTCATATAGGATCGGAGGTCATATTTATGCAATTTTGAATAGCTAAAGGTAATATTTGTGCACTATCAAAGTTTAAGGTCAAAGTTATAATTTGGTGTCAAGTTTAGAGTCATATTTATGTATTATACCTATTAAAAACCCACTGTTACTATTACTATTGTGCACCGCCGTCCACAAATTTTTTTAATTCTTATTATCACTTATACTACTTTTACCATACATTGCGGCTACTACTGCTTCTATACTACTACTAGTACTATTATTATTATTATTATTATTATTATTATTATTATTATTATTATTATTATTATTAATTAACAGGATCTCTTAGTCTGGGGTAAGCCGCTCAGCCTACCAGACCATGTAATACTATCGGATTAAGCTAAAGTCGGAAAACCGAACTGAAGCACCAACCGAAATAATAAAGAAATTTCAAAATTTCTGACTGTATGGTAAATCTTTCACCCGAACAAGGGGCCTATCGGAAATCAAACAATTTTATGTTAGCCCATGTGTCTAGTAGTTCTAATTGTGCAAAAATCGTCCTTTCTCTTCTTCAGTACGGGCTTCAAAGGCACAACTCACTAGACGGAGTCACAGAGACAAGGCTATCATAAAACTGTTGATCTCGACTGTACCTCCATTTCGGAACCAAGTCGTGAAATCATAAAATTTCTTGTATTATCTAAGTAGAGTCTGGATCTTCCATAGTGAATATACTTCGAGAGGTTAGAACTATAGTATGAACATAAAAAGGGGTCTAGCCGGACATAGTCACGGCGTAGATCTGGGAGAATAAAAAGGAAAACAAAATTTAAAGTAAATTTGTACCTTGCCGGAGAGTCGCCGGAATAGTAATGGTAATTGCAACACAAACTGCTTTTATTTATTGAACAACTAAACTATTACAAGAGGATTTTAGAGAGGGAAAATAAGAGAGAGAACTTAGAGAAAACTGTCTGCCTCTTCTTCTAAGAATGAGGCCCTTTAAATAATAGAAATAGAATTTTGCACAGTAATATAGTGGGTCCCTGTGCACAGTGTTTTTCTACAGTGGTTGTTACAATAGTGTTTACAATAGATTAGATTTTACAATAGATTAGATTTTATCTTTGCCCCATTTCTTCAGGAAGATTACTGCCTTGACTAATTCTTCTTCTGTATTTAGGGTTTCAGGAGGCTGAGAATCGGCGATGAGGTCATCAGTATTTGCTCCTGTGCTGCTCATGGAGGTATCTGAGTGTTGCTCCACAGTATGTAGTAATTTATCACGTACTTCTGCTAAATATTCTTCAATTAACTGAAGTTTATTTCCATCATGGGCGGAGATGCGTCGAGACACATAATTGAGAGTTTTATCTTCCACCAAAATTGATTTTTTAGGGGAGCGTTCATATGCTGTGATTTTTTGTTTGATTTCTTCCAGTGCTTCATGCCCATAAGGAAGTTTAGTCTCGGGGTCGATCCTGAGGAGTTTATCCCAGAAGTTGCAATAAAATGTTCGATAAATAGATGGAATTTGATTAGTGTTGTAGCCCAATTCTATGGACCATCTATGAATCCAAGGGATAGAAAATTCAATGAAAAAATACATTTGGTCTATAATATCTAGTTTGCAAATATGCTCCGAAAGGTATAATTCGGTGAGAAAGGGACATGATTTTTTCCAAGAATGATATAGTGAGGAGTATTCAGTTGGTAAAATTTTTATGGTTGGTCCGTGATAAGTCCACCATTGCAAGGAAGAGATTGAACTCGAGTTTTGATTAACTTGACCAAATCGGTGTGGTTTTTAGTCCACGGGGTTTTGTTATCCTTTTTTAATCGATCATATAAAGGAGCTAAATCTCTAGATAGATTTTTGTAAAAAGGAGAAATATAATTAAGACTGCCAAGAAACCTTTGCAGTTGTTTTTTGTCAGTAATTTCATCAGGGAATTTTGTAGCAAATTCAAGTACTCGCTGAATGGGCTCAATTGAGCCTTGAGAAATATTGTGGCCCAAAAATCTGATACTTGTTTGGAATAAACTTATCTTGGGTTTGGAAATGACTAAACCATTTTGAATAATGATTTGTTTGAAAATATGCAAATGTTTAAAATGATTTTCAAGCGTTTTTGAGAAGACCAAAATATCATCTATGTAGACAATAATAAAATCCATATAAGGATTAAAAATATCATTCATAATTTTTTGAAATTCCGAAGGAGCGTTTTTTAAACCAAATGGCATAACATTCCATTCATACTGTCCAAAAGGAACATTAAAGGCAGTTCTATAAGTATGGTTTTTATCAACTTGAATCTGCCAATACCCAGATTTTAAATCAAATTTAGAGAATATATTAGCATCGTATAATCGAGAAAGTAAATCTTTTTTATTTGGAATTGGATACCGGACCCATTTCAAAACTTTATTCAGAGGTTTGTAATTTATAACTAAACGAGGGATTCCTCTTTCTTTTTCAGCAGCGTTATTAACATAAAATGCGGTACAAGACCAAGGGGATTGCGAAGGTTTGATGAGACCCTTTTGTAGGAGATTATCAATCTCCTTTTTACAGAATTCAACTAATTCTGCATTCATTTGACAGGGTCGAGATTTTGTTGGAATTTTGTCTTCGGAAAAATTATCTTCATAGGTAAGAGAAACAATATGTTTTTTACGATTCCAAAAAGCATTTGGATGGTCAGCACAAACTTCAAGCATTAATTGGGAAGAAATTGTTTTTATTTTTTCTTGTACTTTGACAGATTGCAAAGTGTCAGAAATATTAATACTCATTATCTCTAACTGTAAGAAATTAAGTTGATTTTGCTTCATGCTAATAAGAGCATTTATATCTCTTGTTACAGGATGAGTAATGAAAGGATAAGAAATCGGTTGATTTTTATAAGTTGCTTTAAAACCACTGGCATCAATGTGAGTGTAAGGATAAATAGCATTTATGAATGGGGTTCCTAAAATAATAGGAGGATAAATCTGATTTTTAACTAAAAAGAAGAAATGAGGAATACATACTTTGTCACGGCAAATATGCACGTTAGGCAGTTTATAATTAATATCAAGAGAATGCCCTGATGCAGATCTAATCACATGAGTAGTTTTTTCAAAGTATTTTGTAGGAATTAATCCTTCTTGTATGCAACTAACGTCTGCACCACTATCAATCATAGCAACGTTATTAATAAAGAAGTCTTTATTAATCAATATGGTACAATTAATATACCATTTATGGGCAGTGAAAATTTGCATCATTCCTAAAAAGGAATCATTTTTCAAATCTTCTGTATTGAAATTTTCAAGTTGAAGAGTATCCTCAGAATTTTTCGATTTTTCTGAATCAAAATCCTTTTCCTTTTCTTTTGAAGAAGAAGTTGAACAGTTTGTTGTTACTTCGAGTTTTAAAAGTCGATGATCAGTAATCATCTGATTTTGTTTTAACGAAATAATTTCTTTTTTGAGTTTTTCAACTTCGATTTTTAAATCGTCAAAAGTGGTGTTCCTACCGGGAGTTTTACTTATAGCAAGCCGTCGATTAACTTCAGCAAGAGAATAAGTCATAGGCTGATGTTCAAAAGTATTATCTCTAGGCGTACTAGAAGAAGCAGAAGATTTTTGCGTAGCAAGATTTAGGATTTTTTCACAAAGTTTTTCATCCGTAACTTCTTTAAGTAATTCAAGAACATTTTCAGCAGTAAGAGTTTTAACATCTAAATCAAGATCTTCAAATTGTGCTTGCAGTTTATACATCATTTCATCACAATTACAATCATGATTATCACAATCATTACATTTATTATTCTGCTCTAATTCACTAGTAGAATCGGGTAATTCCAAATCATTATCAGAAGAAGAATCAGAATTTGAATCAGAGGTATATAATAAATTGTAGACTTGATCATGAATCTCTTCAGAAAGTTCAAGAGATTTCAGTTTTTGCAATTTGCAGTTTGGAGCGATATGACCATACTGATTACATTTATAGCATTTGATTTTTGCTAAATCATGCTTCGAATGATTTTTGGCAAATCTAGTAGATTTTCGGAAGGATTTTCGAGCTTCCCGCTCTTCCTTAATCCGATGTCTAGAGTGTTTGGGTTTATAGTAAGGTTTGGATTTTGAATATTTCCGGGATTTTTGAACTAAGGGTTTTTCCATGCCAAATTGTTCACAGAAGTCGCCCAATTGAGATTTCTCTCGGAGTTTATCAAGCTTGACTTGTCTAGCTAATTTTAGCTCATTACAGAGGGCTAAGCCTTCTTGCGTACAAGCTACAATTAGTTGACCATAAGTTTTTTCAGAATAAGGAATCTCTCCATAAGATCCCCTAAGAGTTTTACGAACACGTTCAGCAAATAAGGGGGGAAGACCGTCAATGAATTTAGCTTTCCAGTGTTCATACTTACTCTCAGGTAAGTCCATGACACGGCTAAGAAAGGTGTCTTTATACCAACGAAATTCACCAAGATGGCGGCATTTTAAACCATTAAGAAGAGTTCGAATATTTTCGAATTGATTGGTGAATCGTCCGCCGAAATGTTTGATAATAGTCAGCATAAGAGTATAGACAGCATCAGATATGCCTACTGGAAGATCTCGACCAAGATTATCTTTTCCTGGTTGATCATTTGTGGCGTTAAAAATAGCTTGGCGTTTGGTATCATCTAAAAAATTATCCCACCATCCACGGAGCTGACCAGTAAAACCCGCAACAATCATTTTACAAATGGTTTGGTCAGTTCGAGTGGTGTTAGAACTGGAGGATTTAGTAGCTAAGGCAATAGTAGAATACATGGACATTTGATGAATAAGAATTGAAATTTGTCGATCGGATAAACCGTCAATATTCCACTCATAAATAGCGTCGGCGCTATAGGAAGTATTTGTTTAATTCCAATCCCTTTCCTCTATCAGAACATCTTGAGGAGTGGGACGTGGATAATAGGCAGTAGTCATACGGGGAATATCAGCGTATTTGGTTTTTCCTGGCTGTCGTTTAAACATGCCTTTGAGTTTGTAAAGTTCAGACGAGAGAATTTTACTCGGATTATCAGAAGAGTCCAGATTGTTAGCAAAGTTTGACTCAAGATTTTGAACAAAATCATTTGAAATATTCAGTGGTTGAATATGTAAATGAGAGAATTTTTTATCTAAGAGTTTTTCTAATTGATCTATCAGAGAGTCTTTTGTGAAACCATCGATTTCAAGAGGTCGTTGAATACAAGGCTTAGAGAGAATGAAGCCTTCATCGACTGTGGTTTTAGAAGTAGAAGGTATATTGGAGGAATTGATTTTGGTATTAAGCTGGTTAACTAAAACAATGAGTTCATCGAGTTTGGTATCCAGAGAGGAGATATGTTCACCGAGAACTTTAACATAAAGACTCAGATAATTATTTTGAGATATAAGATTATTTATCTCAGAGACAGTAACTTTACCTACATCGTCATGGATGAATTTTTGAAAGGCTGAAAAAGTCATGCCTG
Organism: Capsicum baccatum var. pendulum; assembly: GCA_030864225.1. Lineage (NCBI taxonomy): Eukaryota > Viridiplantae > Streptophyta > Magnoliopsida > Solanales > Solanaceae > Capsicum > Capsicum baccatum. The sequence goes on from CM061558.1 coordinate 156,697,185, forward strand.
TGTTATTTGGTAGAATAAATGACGATTAATGAGGATAACAGGCTTGAGTGACTGTACCGTCGGGATTTTGATAGGAGCGCTCTATAAGCTTGATATAAGAAGGCAAATATGCTGACATAAACCAAGGAACAAAAAAGATAATTTGATTATGCAGAGCACACATTTCATAAAATTCTTCAGAAATATTTCGTAATTCATCTGTAGTATAGGTTTCAAAAAACCAAGTCCTAAAAGTGATCCATTTTTCAGAGAAAAATTCCCTTTGAATATATTTCCTGGCCTGAGAGCCAGGACTAAAGTCAATAAGTTGTCTAATCATATTTAAACAGAATTTATATCGAATTCCATCTCGGAAGGAGTTGGATTTTCATTATTGAAATCTTGAACAATATTGGTTTTAGAATTTATTTTAATTTTATCAACATTTCGAGAAATTGTTGGTAAATCTGCAGAGTTTAAAGTATGCAATGATGCAGCGCGATTCCTAGCTGGGCCATATACTGGTGCAGAAGGTTCAATAGGGGAAATATGCTGAATTTGAGAGAGTCTTCTAGGCAAAGAGAAAGAATTTCTAAAAGCAGGAGGACCATTGTCAAATTGAAGACAAATTTGTCCGTCAGAGTTCTGAGTTACTTGCGTTAACTCAGAATTAGTTACTTCGTCCGCCAACTGTTTCGGGGAAGCAACAGAGTTTAAAATCCAAGTTTGAGGGAAATCAATTTCATCCCATCTAATAGGCCTTCGAGTAGTTATTTTGGATTTTATAAAATTGGTTTCAATAAGAAGAGTGCAATCAGAATTATCATCAATTAATTTACAACGGGGATTTAAAGTAGATAATAATCGATAATATATGCGGTATGATAAACCAATAAGTTCAGATCCTGGAGCATAATTATATCCATGAGTTTTGATATTGATTGTTAAAGCATGAAGGATATTCACATCAGTCAAAGATAATAACAAATTAGGCTGAGTATTAAAATAGACGGGGCCATAAGCAAGAGTTGATTCAATAGAGCCCATTAAAGATTTTCGAAAATTTAAATTTCTAGCATCTCTTAGAGCTGCTAAAAATGTTTCGGGAAGACCCTTTAAGGTTAGAGGTCTAAAGGCAATATGCACAAGACTAATATGCATATAATTAAAATTGCGTTTAAAAATATCAATATCACGTTTATTTAGAAGTTGAATAGTTTGTTCATCAGCATTTAAAGCAAGAGATTGTTCTGAGGTTTTAATAATCTGCTTGTGTTTAATTTTATCAAAGAAGCCATATTCATATATAGTTTTTAGTTCAACTTTCGGAATCGTCCATTTATTCAGAAGATCTATATCTTGAGGTAAATCTACCTCTTCGAGTTTAGTACTCTTCGTACTAACTTCGCCCATGTCCATGATTAAAATATTTTTATGTTCATACTAATTGTTTTCACCATCTCTAGTATTTTTACTATGAAAGTTCCCAGGCTCTGATACCATTAACAGGATCTCTTAGGCTGGGGTAAGCCGCTCAGCCTACCAGACCATGTAATACTATCGGATTAAGCTAAAGTCGGAAAACCGAACTGAAGCACCAACCGAAATAACAAAGAAATTTTAAAATTTCTGACTGTATGGTAAATCTTTCACCCGAACAAGGGGCCTGTCGGAAATCAAACAATTTTATGTTAGCCCATGTGTCTAGTAGTTCTAATTGTGCAAAAATCGCCCTTTCTCTTCTTCAGTACGGGCTTCAAAGGCACAACTCACTAGACGGAGTCACAGAGACAAGGCTATCATAAAACTGTTGATCTCGACTGTACCTCCATTTCGGAACCAAGTCGTGAAATCATAAAATTTCTTGTATTATCTAAGTAGAGTCTGGATCTTCCATAGTGAATATACTTCGAGAGGTTAGAACTATAGTATGAACATAAAAAGGGGTCTAGCCGGACATAGTCACGGCGTAGATCTGGGAGAATAAAAAGGAAAACAAAATTTAAAGTAAATTTATACCTTGCCGGAGAGTCGCCGGAATAGTAATGGTAATTGCAACACAAACTGCTTTTATTTATTGAACAACTAAACTATTACAAGAGGATTTTAGAGAGGGAAAATAAGAGAGAGAACTTAGAGAAAACTGTCTGCCTCTTCTTCTAAGAATGAGGCCCTTTAAATAATAGAAATAGAATCTTGCACAGTAATATAATGGGTCCCTGTGCACAGTGTTTTTCTACAGTGGTTGTTACAACAGTGTTTACAATAGATTAGATTTTATCTTTCCCCATTTTTTCAGGAAGATTTCTGCCTTGACTAATTCTTCTTCTGTATTTAGGGTTTCAGGAGGCTGAGAATCGGCGATGAGGTCGTCAGTATTTGCTCCTGTGTTGCTCATGGAGGTATCTGAGTGTTGGAATACTGACGACCACAGGAGCAAATACTGACGACCTCATCGCCGATTCTCAGCCTCCTGAAACCCTAAATACAGAAGAAGAATTAGTCAAGGCAGAAATCTTCCTGAAGAAATGGGGCAAAGATAAAATCTAATCTATTGTAAAATCTAATCTATTGTAAACACTGTTGTAACAACCACTGTAGAAAAACACTGTGCACAGGGACCCACTATATTACTGTGCAAGATTCTATTTCTATTATTTAAAGGGCCTCATTCTTAGAAGAAGAGGCAGACAGTTTTCTCTAAGTTCTCTCTCTTATTTTCCCTCTCTAAAATCCTCTTGTAATAGTTTAGTTGTTCAATAAATAAAAGCAGTTTGTGTTGCAATTACCATTACTATTCCGGCGACTCTCCGGCAAGGTACAAATTTACTTTAAATTTTGTTTTCCTTTTTATTCTCCCAGATCTACGCCGTGACTATGTCCGGCTAGACCTCTTTTTATGTTCATACTATAGTTCTAACCTCTCAAAGTATATTCACTATGGAAGATCCAGACTCTAGTACTCGCTGAATGGGCTAGACGCTCAGCCTACAAGACCATGTAATACTATCGGATAAACCGTCAATATTCCACTCATATATAGCATCGCCGCTATAAGAAGTATATGATGACATAAACCAAGGAACAAAAAAGATAATTTGATTATGCAGAGCACACATTTCATAAAATTCTTCAGAAATATTTCGTAATTCATCTGTAGTATAGGTTTTAAAAAACCAAGTCCTAAAAGTGATCCATTTTTCAGAGAAAAATTCCCTTTGAATATATTTTCTGGCCTGAGAGCCAGGACTAAAGTCAATAAGTTGTCTAATCATATTTAAACAGAATTTATATCGAATTCCATCTCGGAAGGAGTTGGATTTTCATTATTGAAATCTTGAAAAATATTGGTTTTAGAATTTATTTTAATTTTATCAACATTTCGAGAAATTGTTGGTAAATCTGCAGAGTTTAAAGTATGCAATGATGCAGCGCGATTCCTAGCTGGGCCATATACTGGTGCAGAAGGTTCAATAGGGGAAATATGCTGAATTTGAGGGAGTCTTCTAGGCAAAGAGAAAGAATTTCTATAAGCAGGAGGACCATTGTCAAATTGAAGACAAATTTGTCCGTCAGAGTTCTGAGTTACTTGCGTTAACTCAGAATTAGTTACTTCGTCCGCCAACTGTTTCGGGGAAGCAACAGAGTTTAAAATCCAAGTTTGAGGGAAATCAATTTCATCCCATCTAATAGGCCTTCGAGTAGTTATTTTGGATTTTATAAAATTGGTTTCAATAAGAAGACTGCAATCAGAATTATCATCAATTAATTTACAACGGGGATTTAAAGTAGATAATAATCGATAATATATGAGGTATGATAAACCAATAAGTTCAGATCCTGGAGCATAATTATATCCATGAGTTTTGATATTGAGTGTTAAAGCATGAAGGATATTCACATCAGTCAAAGATAATAACAAATTAGGCTGAGTATTAAAATAGACGGGGCAATAAGCAAGAGTTGATTCAATAGAGCCCATTAAAGATTTTCGGAAATTTAAATTTCTAGCATTTCTTAGAGCTGCTAAAAATGTTTCTGGAAGACTCTTTAAGGTTAGAGGTCTAAAGACAATTTGCACAAGACCAATATGCATATAATTAAAATTGCGTTTAAAAATATCAATATCACGTTTATTCAGAAGTTGAATAGTCTGTTCATCAGCATTTAAAGCAAGAGATTGTTCTGAGGTTTTAATAATCTGCTTGTGTTTAATTTTATCAAAGAAGCCATATTCATATATAGTTTTTAGTTCAACTTTCGGAATCGTCCATTTATTCAGAAGATCTATATCTTGAGGTAAATCTACCTCTTCGAGTTTAGTACTCTTCGTACTAACTTCGCCCATGTCCTCTTGAAATCGATGGTTTCACAAAAGACTCTCCTATAGATCAATTAGAAAAACTCTTAGATAAAACATTCTCTCATTTACATATTCAACCACTGAATATTTCAAATGATTTTGTTCAAAATCTTGAGTCAAACTTTGCTGACAATCTGGACTCTTCTGATAATCCGGGTAAAATTCTCTCGTCTGAACTTTACAAACTCAAAGGCATGTTTAAACGACAGCTAGGAAAAACCAAATACGCTGATATTCCCCGTATGACTACTGCCTATTATCCACGTCCCACTCCTCAAGATGTTCTGATAGAGGAAAGGGATTGGAATCAAACAAATACTTCCTATAGCGCCGACGCTATTTATGAGTGGAATATTGACGGTTTATCCGATCGACAAATTTCAATTCTTATTCATCGAATGTCCATGTATTCTACTATTGCCTTAGCTACTAAATCCTCCAGTTCTAACACCACTCGAACTGACCAAACCATTTGTAAAATGATTGTTGCGGGTTTTACTGGTCAGCTCCGTGGATGGTGGGATAATTTTTTAGATGATACCAAACGCCAAGCTATTTTTAACGCCACAAATGATCAACTAGGAAAAGATAATCTTGGTCGAGATCTTCCGGTAGGCAGATCTGATGCTGTCTATACTCTTATGCTGACTATTATCGAACATTTTGGCGGACGATTCACCAATCAATTCGAAAATATTCGAACTCTTCTTAATGGTTTAAAATGCCGCCATCTTGGTGAATTTCGTTGGTATAAAGACACCTTTCTTAGCCGTGTCATGGACTTACCTGAGAGTAAGTATGAACACTGGAAAGCTAAATTCATTGACGGTCTTCCCCCCTTATTTGCTGAACGTGTTCGTAAAACTCTTAGGGGATCTTATGGCGAGATTCCTTATTCTGAAAAAACTTATGGTCAACTAATTGTAGCTTGTACGCAAGAAGGCTTAGCCCTCTGTAATGAGCTAAAATTAGCTAGACAAGTCAAGCTTGATAAACTCCGAGAGAAATCTCAATTGGGCGACTTCTGTGAACAATTTGGCATGGAAAAACCCATAGTTCAAAAATCCCGGAAATATTCAAAATCCAAACCTTACTATAAACCCAAACACTCTAGACATCAGAGTAAGGAAGAGCGGGAAACTCGAAAATCCTTCCGAAAATCTACTAGATTTGCCAAAAATCATTCGAAGCGTGATTTAGCAAAAATCAAATGCTATAAATGTAATCAGTATGGTCATATCGCTCCAAACTGCAAATTGCAATAACTGAAATCTCTTGAACTTTCTGAAGAGATTCATGATCATGTCTACAATTTATTATATACCTCTAATTCAGATTCTGATTCTTCTTCTGATAATGATTTGGAATTACCCGATTCTACTAGTGAATTAGAGCAGAATAATAAATGTAATGATTGTGATAATCATGATTGTAATTGTGATGAAATGATGTATAAACTGCAAGCACAATTTGAAGATCTTGATTTAGATGTTAAAACTCTTACTGCTGAAAATGTTCTTGAATTACTTAAAGAAGTTACGGATGAAAAACTTCGTGAAAAAATCCTAAATCTTGCTACGCAAAAATCTTCTACTTCTTCTAGTACGCCTAGAGATAATACTTTTGAACATCAGCCTATGACTTATTCTCTTGCTGAAGTTAATCGACGGCTTGCTATAAGTAAAACACCCGGTAGAAACACCACTTTTGACGATTTAAAAATCAAAGTTGAAAAACTCAAAAAAGAAATTATTTCGTTAAAACAAAATCAGATGATTACTGATCATCGACTTTTAAAACTCGAAGTAACAACAAACTGTTCAACTTCTTCTTCAAAAGAAAAGGAAAAGGATTTTGATTCTGAAAAATCGAAAAATTCTGAGGATACTCTTCAACTTGAAAATTTCAATACAGAAGATTTGAAAAATGATTCCTTTTTAGGAATGATGCAAATTGTCACTGCCCATAAATGGTATATTAATTGTACCATATTGATTAATAAAGACTTCTTTATTAATAACGTTGCTATGATTGATAGTGGTGCAGACGTTAGTTGCACAAAGAAGGATTAATTCCTACAAAATACTTTGAAAAAACTACTCATGTGATTAGATCTGCATCAGGGCATTCTCTTGATATTAATTATAAACTGCCTAACACGCATATTTGCCGTGACAAAGTGTGTATTCCTCATTTCTTCTTTTTAGTTAAAAATCAGATTTATCCTCCTATTATTTTAGGAACCCCATTCATAAATGCTATTTATCCTTACACTCACATTGATGCCAGTGGTTTTAAAGCTACTTATAAAAATCAACCGATTTCTTATCCTTTCATTACTCATCCTGTAACAAGAGATATAAATGCTCTTATTAGCATGAAGCAAAATCAACTTAATTTCTTACAGTTAGAGATAATGAGTATTAATATTTCTGACACTTTGCAATCTGTCAAAGTACAAGAAAAAATAAAAACAATTTCTTCCCAATTAATGCTTGAAGTTTGTGCTGACCATCCAAATGCTTTTTGGAATCGTAAAAAACATATTGTTTCTCTTCCCTATGAAGATAATTTTTCCGAAGACAAAATTCCAACAAAATCTCGACCCTGTCAAATGAATGCAGAATTAGTTGAATTCTGTAAAAAGGAGATTGATAATCTCCTACAAAAGGGTCTCATCAAACCTTCGCCATCCCCTTGGTCTTGTACCGCATTTTATGTTAATAACGCTGCTGAAAAAGAAAGAGGAATCCCTCGTTTAGTTATAGATTACAAACCTCTGAATAAAGTTTTGAAATGGGTCCGGTATCCAATTCCAAATAAAAAAGATTTACTTTCTCGATTATACGATGCTAATATATTCTCTAAATTTGATTTAAAATCTGGGTATTGGCAGATTCAAGTTGATAAAAACCATACTTATAGAACTGCCTTTAATGTTCCTTTTGGACAGTATTAATGAAATGTTATGCCATTTGGTTTAAAAAACGCTCCTTCGGAATTTCAAAAAATTATGAATGATATTTTTAATCCTTATATGGATTTTATTATTGTCTACATAGATGATATTTTGGTCTTCTCAAAAACGCTTGAAAATCATTTTAAACATTTGCATATTTTCAAACAAATCATTATTCAAAATGGTTTAGTCATTTCCAAACCCAAGATAAGTTTATTCCAAACAAGTATCAGATTTTTGGGCCACAATATTTCTCAAGGCTCAATTGAGCCCATTCAGCGAGTACTTGAATTTGCTACAAAATTCTCTGATGAAATTACTGACAAAAAAACAACTGCAAAGGTTTCTTGGCAGTCTTAATTATATTTCTCCTTTTTACAAAAATCTATCTAGAGATTTAGCTCCTTTATATGATCGATTAAAAAAGGATAACAAAACCCCGTGGACTAAAAACCACACCGATTTGGTCAAGCTAATCAAAACTCGAGTTCAATCTCTTCCTTGCAATGGTGGACTTATCACGGACCAACCATAAAAATTTTACCAACTGAATACTCCTCACTATATCATTCTTGGAAAAAATCATCTCCCTTTCTCACCGAATTATACCTTTCGGAGCATATTTGCAAACTAGATATTATAGACCAAATGTATTTTTTCATTGAATTTTCTATCCCTTGGATTCATAGATGGTCCATAGAACTGGGCTACAACACTAATCAAATTCCATCTATTTATCGAACATTTTATTGCAACTTCTGGGATAAACTCCTCAGGATCGACCCCGAGACTAAACTTCCTTATGGGCATGAAGCACTGGAAGAAATCAAACAAAAAATCACAGCATATGAACGCTCCCCTAAAAAATCAATTTTGGTGGAAGATAAAACTCTCAATTATGTGTCTCGACGCATCTCCGCCCATGATGGAAATAAACTTCAGTTAATTGAAGAATATTTAGCTGAAGTACGTGATAAATTACTACATACTGTGGAGCAACACTCAGATACCTCCATGAGCAGCACAGGAGCAAATACTGATGACCTCATCGCCGATTCTCAGCCTCCTGAAACCCTAAATACAGAAGAAGAATTAGTCAAGGCAGAAATCTTCCTGAAGAAATGGGGCAAAGATAAAATCTAATCTATTGTAAAATCTAATCTATTGTAAACACTGTTGTAACAACCACTGTAGAAAAACACTGTGCACAGGGACCCACTATATTATTGTGCAAGATTCTATTTCTATTATTTAAAGGGCCTCATTCTTAGAAGAAGAGGCAGACAATTTTCTCTAAGTTCTCTCTCTTATTTTCCCTCTTTAAAATCCTCTTGTAATAGTTTAGTTGTTCAATAAATAAAAGCAGTTTGTGTTGCAATTACCATTACTATTCCGGCGGCTCTCCGGCAAGGTACAAATTTACTTTAAATTTTGTTTTCCTTTTTATTCTCCCAGATCCACGCCGTGACTATGTCCGGCTAGACCCCTTTTTATGTTCATACTATAGTTCTAACCTCTCGAAGTATATTCACTATGGAAGATCCAGACTCTACTTAGATAATACAAGAAATTTTATGATTTCACGACTTGGTTCCGAAATGGAGGTACAGTCGAGATCAACAGTTTTATGATAGCCTTGTCTCTGTGACTCCGTCTAGTGAGTTGTGCCTTTGAAGCCCGTACTGAAGAAGAGAAAGGGCGATTTTTGCACAATTAGAACTACTAGACACATGGGCTAACATAAAATTGTTTGATTTCCAACAGGCCCCTTGTTCGGGTGAAAGATTTACCATACAGTCAGAAATTTTGAAATTTCTTTGCTATTTCGGTTGGTGCTTCAGTTCGGTTTTCCGACGTTAGCTTAATCCGATAGTATTACATGGTCTGGTAGGCTGAGCGGCTTACCCCAGCCTAAGAGATCCTGTTAATGGTATCAGAGCCTGGGAACTTTCATAGTAAAAATACTAGAGACGGTGAAAACAATTAGTATGAACATAAAAATATTTTAATCATGGACATGGGCGAAGTTAGTACGAAGAGTACTAAACTCGAAGAGGTAGATTTACCTCAAGATATAGATCTTCTGAATAAATGGACGATTCCGAAAGTTGAACTAAAAACTATATATGAATATGGCTTCTTTGATAAAATTAAACACAAGCAGATTATTAAAACCTCAGAACAATCTCTTGCTTTAAATGCTGATGAACAGACTATTCAACTTCTGAATAAACGTGATATTGATATTTTTAAACGCAATTTTAATTATATGCATATTAGTCTTGTGCAAATTGCCTTTAGACCTCTAACCTTAAAGGGTCTTCCCGAAACATTTTTAGCAGCTCTAAGAGATGCTAGAAATTTAAATTTCCGAAAATCTTTAATGGGCTCTATTGAATCAACTCTTGCTTATGGCCCCGTCTATTTTAATACTCAGCCTAATTTGTTATTATCTTTGACTGATGTGAATATCCTTCATGCTTTAACACTCAATATCAAAACTCATGGATATAATTATGCTCCAGGATCTGAACTTATTGGTTTATCATACCGCATATATTATCGATTATTATCTACTTTAAATCCCCGTTGTAAATTAATTGATGATAATTCTGATTGCACTCTTCTTATTGAAACCAATTTTATAAAATCCAAAATAACTACTCGAAGGCCTATTAGATGGGATGAAATTGATTTCCCTCAAACTTGGATTTTAAACTCTGTTGCTTCCCCGAAACAGTTGGCGGACGAAGTAACTAATTCTGAGTTAACACAAGTAACTCAGAACTCTGACGGACAAATTTGTCTTCAATTTGAAAATGGTCCTCCTGCTTATAGAAATTCTTTCTCTTTGCCTAGAAGACTCCCTCAAATTCAGCATATTTCCCCTATTGAACCTTCTGCACCAGTATATGGCCCAGCTAGGAATCGCGCTGCATCATTGCATACTTTAAACTCTGCAGATTTACCAACAATTTCTCGAAATATTGATAAAATTAAAATAAATTCTAAAACCAATATTGTTCAAGATTTCAATAATGAAAATCCAACTCCTTCCGAGATGGAATTCGATATAAATTCTGTTTAAATATGATTAGACAACTTATTGACTTTAGTCCTGGCTCTCAGGCCAGAAAATATATTCAAAGGGAATTTTTCTCTGAAAAATGGATCACTTTTAGGACTTGGTTTTTTGAAACCCATACTACAGATGAATTACGAAATATTTCTGAAGAATTTTATGAAATGTGTGCTCTGCATAATCAAATTATCTTTTTTGTTCCTTGGTTTATGTCAGCATATTTGCCTTCTTATATCAAGCTTATAGAGCGCTCCTATCAAAATCCCGACGGTACAGTCACTCAAGCCTGTTATCCTCCTCAATTGTCATTTATTCTACCAAATAACACAGGCATGACTTTTCAGCCTTTCAAAAATTCATCCATGACGATGTAGGTAAAGTTACTGTCTCTGAGATAAATAATCTTATATCTCAAAATAACTATCTGAGTCTTTATGTTAAAGTTCTCGGTGAACATATCTCCTCTCTGGATACCAAACTCGATGAACTCATTGTTTTAGTTAACCAGCTTAATACCAAAATCTATTCCTCCAATACACCTTCTACTTCTAAAACCACAATCGATGAAGGCTTCATTCTCTCTAAGCCTTGTATTCAACGACCTCTTGAAATCGATAGTTTCACAAAAGACTCTCCGATAGATCAATTAGAAAAACTCTTAGATAAAAAATTCTCTCATTTACATATTCAACCACTGAATATTTCAAATGATTTTGTTCAAAATCTTGAGTCAAACTTTGCTGACAATCTGGACTCTTCTGATAATTCGGGTAAAATTCTCTCGTCTGAACTTTACAAACTCAAAGGCATGTTTAAACGACAGCTAGGAAAAACCAAATACGCTGATATTCCCCGTATGACTACTGCCTATTATCCACGTCCCACTCCTCAAGATGTTCTGATAGAGGAAAGGGATTGGAATCAAACAAATACTTCCTATAGCGGCGACGCTATTTATGAGTGGAATATTGACGGTTTATCCGATCGACAAATTTCAATTCTTATTCATCGAATGTCCATGTATTCTACTATTGCCTTAGCTACTAAATCCTCCAGTTTTAACACCACTCGAACTGACCAAACCATTTGTAAAATGATTGTTGCGGGTTTTACTGGTCAGCTCCGTGGATGGTGGGATAATTTTTTAGATGATACCAAACGCCAAGCTATTTTTAACGCCACAAATGATCAACCAGGAAAAGATAATCTTAGTCGAGATCTTCCGGTAGGCAGATCTGATGCTGTCTATACTCTTATGCTGACTATTATCGAACATTTCGGCGGACGATTCACCAATCAATTCGAAAATATTCGAACTCTTCTTAATGGTTTAAAATGCCGCCATCTTGGTGAATTTCGTTGGTATAAAGACACCTTTCTTAGCCGTGTCATGGACTTACCTGAGAGTAAGTATGAATACTGGAAAGCTAAATTCATTGACGGTCTTCCCCCCTTATTTGCTGAACGTGTTCGTAAAACTCTTAGGGGATCTTATGGCGAGATTCCTTATTCTGAAAAAACTTATGGTCAACTAATTGTAGCTTGTACGCAAGAAGGCTTAGCCCTCTGTAATGAGCTAAAATTAGCTAGACAAGTCAAGCTTGATAAACTCCGAGAGAAATCTCAATTGGGCGACTTCTGTGAACAATTTGGCATGGAAAAACCCTTAGTTCAAAAATCCCGAAAATATTCAAAATCCAAACCTTACTATAAACCCAAACACTCTAGACATCGGAGTAAGGAAGAGCGGGAAGCTCGAAAATCCTTCCGAAAATCTACTAGATTTGCCAAAAATCATTCGAAGCGTGATTTAGCAAAAATCAAATGCTATAAATGTAATCAGTATGGTCATATCGCTCCAAACTGCAAATTGCAAAAACTGAAATCTCTTGAACTTTCTGAAGAGATTCATGATCAAGTCTACAATTTATTATATACCTCTAATTCAGATTCTGATTCTTCTTCTGATAATGATTTGGAATTACCCGATTCTACTAGTGAATTAGAGCAGAATAATAAATGTAATGATTGTGATAATCATGATTGTAATTGTGATGAAATGATGTATAAACTGCAAGCACAATTTGAAGATCTTGATTTAGATGTTAAAACTCTTACTGCTGAAAATGTTCTTGAATTACTTAAAGAAGTTACGGATGAAAAACTTCGTGAAAAAATCCTAAATCTTGCTACGCAAAAATCTTCTGCTTCTTCTAGTACGCCTAGAGATAATACTTTTGAACATCAGCCTATGACTTATTCTCTTGCTGAAGTTAATCGACGGCTTGCTATAAGTAAAACTCCCGGTAGAAACACCACTTTTGACGATTTAAAAATCAAAGTTGAAAAACTCAAAAAAGAAATTATTTCGTTAAAACAAAATCAGATGATTACTGATCATCGACTTTTAAAACTCGAAGTAACAACAAACTGTTCAACTTCTTCTTCAAAAGAAAAGGAAAAGGATTTTGATTCTGAAAAATCGAAAAATTCTGAGGATACTCTTCAACTTGAAAATTTCAATACAGAAGATTTGAAAAATGATTCCTTTTTAGGAATGATGCAAATTGTCACTGCCCATAAATGGTATATTAATTGTACCATATTGATTAATAAAGACTTCTTTATTAATAACGTTGCTATGATTGATAGTGGTGCAGACGTTAGTTGCATACAAGAAGGATTAATTCCTACAAAATACTTTGAAAAAACTACTCATGTGATTAGATCAGCATCAGGGCATTCTCTTGATATTAATTATAAACTGCCTAACACGCATATTTGCCGTGACAAAGTGTGTATTCCTCATTTCTTCTTTTTAGTTAAAAATCAGATTTATCCTCCTATTATTTTAGGAACCCCATTCATAAATGCTATTTATCCTTACACTCACATTGATGCCAGTGGTTTTAAAGCTACTTATAAAAATCAACCGATTTCTTATCCTTTCATTACTCATCCTGTAACAAGAGATATAAATGCTCTTATTAGCATGAAGCAAAATCAACTTAATTTCTTACAGTTAGAGATAATGAGTATTAATATTTCTGACACTTTGCAATCTGTCAAAGTACAAGAAAAAATAAAAACAATTTCTTCCCAATTAATGCTTGAAGTTTGTGCTGACCATCCAAATGCTTTTTGGAATCGTAAAAAACATATTGTTTCTCTTCCCTATGAAGATAATTTTTCCGAAGACAAAATTCCAACAAAATCTCGACCCTGTCAAATGAATGCAGAATTAGTTGAATTCTGTAAAAAGGAGATTGATAATCTCCTACAAAAGGGTCTCATCAAACCTTCGCCATCCCCTTGGTCTTGTACCGCATTTTATGTTAATAACGCTGCTGAAAAAGAAAGAGGAATCCCTCGTTTAGTTATAGATTACAAACCTCTGAATAAAGTTTTGAAATGGGTCCGGTATCCAATTCCAAATAAAAAAGATTTACTTTCTCGATTATACGATGCTAATATATTCTCTAAATTTGATTTAAAATCTGGGTATTGGCAGATTCAAGTTGATAAAAACCATACTTATAGAACTGCCTTTAATGTTCCTTTTGGACAGTATTAATGAAATGTTATGCCATTTGGTTTAAAAAACGCTCCTTCGGAATTTCAAAAAATTATGAATGATATTTTTAATCCTTATATGGATTTTATTATTGTCTACATAGATGATATTTTGGTCTTCTCAAAAACGCTTGAAAATCATTTTAAACATTTGCATATTTTCAAACAAATCATTATTCAAAATGGTTTAGTCATTTCCAAACCCAAGATAAGTTTATTCCAAACAAGTATCAGATTTTTGGGCCACAATATTTCTCAAGGCTCAATTGAGCCCATTCAGCGAGTACTTGAATTTGCTACAAAATTCTCTGATGAAATTACTGACAAAAAAACAACTGCAAAGGTTTCTTGGCAGTCTTAATTATATTTCTCCTTTTTACAAAAATCTATCTAGAGATTTAGCTCCTTTATATGATCGATTAAAAAAGGATAACAAAACCCCGTGGACTAAAAACCACACCGATTTGGTCAAGCTAATCAAAACTCGAGTTCAATCTCTTCCTTGCAATGGTGGACTTATCACGGACCAACCATAAAAATTTTACCAACTGAATACTCCTCACTATATCATTCTTGGAAAAAATCATCTCCCTTTCTCACCGAATTATACCTTTCGGAGCATATTTGCAAACTAGATATTATAGACCAAATGTATTTTTTCATTGAATTTTCTATCCCTTGGATTCATAGATGGTCCATAGAACTGGGCTACAACACTAATCAAATTCCATCTATTTATCGAACATTTTATTGCAACTTCTGGGATAAACTCTTCAGGATCGACCCCGAGACTAAACTTCCTTATGGGCATGAAGCACTGGAAGAAATCAAACAAAAAATCACAGCATATGAACGCTCCCCTAAAAAATCAATTTTGGTGGAAGATAAAACTCTCAATTATGTGTCTCGACGCATCTCCGCCCATGATGGAAATAAACTTCAGTTAATTGAAGAATATTTAGCTGAAGTACGTGATAAATTACTACATACTGTGGAGCAACACTCAGATACCTCCATGAGCAGCACAGGAGCAAATACTGATGACCTCATCGCCGATTCTCAGCCTCCTGAAACCCTAAATACAGAAGAAGAATTAGTCAAGGCAGAAATCTTCCTGAAGAAATGGGGCAAAGATAAAATCTAATCTATTGTAAAATCTAATCTATTGTAAACACTGCTGTAACAACCACTGTAGAAAAACACTGTGCACAGGGACCCACTATATTATTGTGCAAGATTCTATTTCTATTATTTAAAGGGCCTCATTCTTAGAAGAAGAGGCAGACAATTTTCTCTAAGTTCTCTCTCTTATTTTTCCTCTCTAAAATCCTCTTGTAATAGTTTAGTTGTTCAATAAACAAAAGTAGTTTGTGTTGCAATTACCATTACTATTCCGGCGGCTCTCCGGCAAGGTACAAATTTACTTTAAATTTTGTTTTCCTTTTTATTCTCCCAGATCCACGCCGTGACTATGTCCGGCTAGACCCCTTTTTATGTTCATACTATAGTTCTAACCTCTCGAAGAATTGTTTCTCTTCCCTATGAAGATAATTTTTCCGAAGACAAAATTCCAACAAAATCTCGACCCTGTCAAATGAATGCAGAATTAGTTGAATTCTGTAAAAAGGAGATTGATAATCTCCTACAAAAGGGTCTCATCAAACCTTCTCCATCCCCTTGGTCTTGTACCGCATTTTATGTTAATAACGCTGCTGAAAAAGAAAGAGGAATCCCTCGTTTAGTTATAGATTACAAACCTCTGAATAAAGTTTTGAAATGGGTCCGGTATCCAATTCCAAATAAAAAAGATTTACTTTCTCGATTATACGATGCTAATATATTCTCTAAATTTGATTTAAAATCTGGGTATTGGTAGATTCAAGTTGATAAAAACCATACTTATAGAACTGCCTTTAATGTTCCTTTTGGACAGTATGAATGGAATGTTATGCCATTTGGTTTAAAAAACGCTCCTTCGGAATTTCAAAAAATTATGAATGATATTTTTAATCCTTATATGGATTTTATTATTGTCTACATAGATGATATTTTGGTCTTCTCAAAAACGCTTGAAAATCATTTTAAACATTTGCATATTTTCAAACAAATCATTATTCAAAATGGTTTAGTCATTTCCAAACCCAAGATAAGTTTATTCCAAACAAGTATCAGATTTTTGGGCCACAATATTTCTCAAGGCTCAATTGAGCCCATTCAGCGAGTACTTGAATTTGCTACAAAATTCCCTGATGAAATTACTGACAAAAAACAACTGCAAAGGTTTCTTGGCAGTCTTAATTATATTTCTCCTTTTTACAAAAATCTATCTAGAGATTTAGCTCCTTTATATGATCGATTAAAAAAGGATAACAAAACCCCGTGGACTAAAAACCACACCGATTTGGTCAAGTTAATCAAAACTCGAGTTCAATCTCTTCCTTGCACATCTCTTGCTAATCCAAAGTGGTTAAAAATCATTGAAACCGACGCCTCAAACATCGGTTATGGCGGAATACTTAAACAAGTAAATCCCCATACAAAAACTGAATGTTTAATTAGATTTTATTCTGGAAAATGGACTGAAAGTCAGAAAAAATATGCTACTGTTGCTCATGAAATGCTTACTATTGTTAAATGTGTTTTAAAATTTCAAGATGATTTATATAATCAAAAATTTATAATCAGAACTGATGCTCAATCTGTTAAGTTTATGTTTGATAAAGACTTTAAGCATGATGCTTCAAAATTAATATTTGCCAGGTGGCAGGCTCAATTAGCCCCATTTGATTATGAAATTCAGTATAAAAGGGGTAGTGAAAATTCATTACCTGATTTTCTATCACGAGAATATTTAACATGAATTTTTATACGACTTTTCTCTCTGAAAAAACCATAATTACAATTCTCAAATGTATTCCTTTACACAAAGATGTTCAAAAACTCATTCTAGAAGCTCTTATACAACAGCTTATTTACAATGATTTATGGTGGTATCGGCTTATTCAAGACGATCTTTGGTGGTATAATGACCCTATTAATCACAATAATAATGATTGGTATGATATTGATTTATACGATTAACTCTTGCAGCATGGCAGATCCCCCTTGGCAAACTGCCAGAGGACGAGGACGGGGGCGCTACCAAAGTTCTGCATATTTGCATCATGGCGGCCGGATAAATCCTTCATATTATCAAAGGAATATTACACGAAACTCTGAATATAGCTCAACGAGTTCCAATTTTCCTATACTCCAACAGGGAAATAAAACTTTGGTTAACTCGAAAATCTCTCGTAATGAGGCATCTTCATCTTCTGGACCACAAACTCCGAATATCAACTTAGAAGACATCCCCGAAACTCATCCCTTATTTCAGCAAATACAGTCATATTTATCAGAACAAAGAAAAACTGTTGACTCGTTTGCAGCCATTGTCACAGAAAATTCTGAAGATAAACCATCCTACGAAAATCTTGATGCGAGAGAACTTATTATGTATATTGAAAATCAGCATATTCTTTCTGAAGAAACTACTGACGAAGCATGGCGAATTCTAAAGAATTACCTCACCGCTAATGTTTATGTTGCTGGCGAGTCGCCGGAATAGTAATTGTTATTGTTATTGTTATTGTTATTATTATTGTTATTATTTTTATTGTTCTTGTTCTTGTTATTATTATTATTATTATTGTTATTGTTATTTTTATTATTATTATTATTGTTATTATTATTATTATTATTATTATTATTATTGTTATTATTATTGGTATTGTTATTGTTATTATTATTATTGTTATTCTTCTTCTTCTTATTGTTATTGTTATTCTTCTTCTTCTTCTTCTTCTTATTATTATTATTATTATTATTATTATTATTATTGTTGTTGTTGTTGTTATTTCTATTGTTATTCTATTTTTACTATTATTGTTATTATTATTATTATTATTGTTATTATTATTGTTATTGTTATTATTATTGTTATTCTTATTATTATTGTTATTGTTATTGTTATTATTATTGTTATTGTTATTATTATTATTGTTATTATTATTATTATTGTTGTTGTTGTTGTTATTATTATAGTTGTTATTATTATTGTTAGTATTATTATTATTATTATTATAATAATAATAATAATAATAATATTTTTATTGTTTGTTTAATACTTAGATATATTTTATAATATTTAAATATTAAAAGAGAAAAAGTTAAAATAAACACACTCTTTCTTTCTCTCTATATATAATATTTAAGTTATAAAAAAGATAAGTTTGAAATACTAATAGCCTATCAGAACTTTTTAATTATGAATTTTTAATTATTAATATAATGTATTTCAAATTCAAATACAATCTTTCAATTCAAATTTTTTATTACAATATATTAAAGTTTGTCTTAAAATATTTTTAATTTTATCTTAAAAATTGCCTGCCACGTGTCCATTTTAATATATTGTCACATGACATCTTGTATTGGTTTAATTTTATTTATTTTTATATATATAGAGATAGATAGATAGATTATTATTATTATTATTATTATTATTAAACCACTGTTGCTATTTTATTGTTGTCTGCCGTCCATTAATTTTTTATTATTATTCTTATTATCACTAATACTTCTTTTACCATGCTAATTTAGAAAAGAGAGATTATACTAAAGCCTGTTTGGATGGTGGTTTCCCATGGTATGGTATGATATGGTTATTATAGTAACCATGTTTGTTTTCATGGTTTTTTAAAAATGATGGTATGATATGTTACTATGGTTTGATAACCATGAAATGAAGCAATTTATTGAACCACTAAATTGGTGGTCATGATTTTCATTTTTCTTTTTCAATTATACCCTTATATAATTTTCTTTAATCTTATTTTATCCTTATCAATAAAATACATGCTAAGACTACGCATTTGTTAACAAGATCGAAGATTGCAAGACTTCCTGTTAGCAATATAAAAATTCAAAGAATGAGAAAAATGATCACAATTATTTAGCAATAGTAGTTTTTAATGCCAATAAAAACTCAATTCAATCAAAACAAATTAAAAATTTAAATGGAGGGAAATAGAGTGAATGCACAAAAAGCATATACATGGGAAGTGATTTTTGAACTCTAACATACATACATGTATACCAATTGTTTTATTGACTGGGAAGTACTTTCTGATTGCATTAGTTTGCGTTCGTCAAACTTTTGTTTAGCAAATACCCTTGTGAATTTGACGTCTTAAAAAAATCATCGGGTAGCTATGAAAAGCATTAAGAAAGAAAGGAAAACTGATTACGCTAGCACTGATATAGATAAAAGAGTTGATATCTCAAATATGTTACAATTAAGAGCATTTTAGTAAATTTATCTGTTACCATAACGTACTATACCATCAAACTAAACAAAAAATCTACTATTAAATCACAGTAAATATATAATCCATCCATCCAAATATAATATTGTACCATACCATACCATATCATTCTACACCGTACCATAATACATTATGGAACATGGCAAACCACCCTCCAAACAGGTCTCCCATCTCCCGGGCCAAAGAAAAAGAGTGGAAAAGCAAAAGGAAAGTATTCCCCAAATAGCAGCACAGGTAAGAGAAATTCCCTTTGAAAACCAAACAATCAGATCTGAAATTCAAGTAAAGGGAGAATATGAGTGGGGTATTCACTATCTCCTCACTGAATTCTCCTCGTATTGCTCCATTGAAACCTCGGTTCCAACGTTGTTGCACCATTCCCACATGGAATTCCTGTGCTCCAAGTACCACTAACAGATGTATTCCACCACTCAATTTCACTTGTAATTTCAGTTCCGTCCCTCCTCCTGGTATGTCCCATCCCTTTCAACTATTTTTTCAAAAGTTAATACACAGTCAAAATTATCAAGTAACTTAGGTCTGTAAACCAACTTCCATTAAATTGGAGTAAGTATTAGCAGAACACGATGTTAGGAAGACTAATAGCAAGTAGAGAATAGCATAATAGTTGATAGACTGACCTTTCAAGCAATATCTTCGGTGTACCTGATATGAGAAAAAAGATGAAACAAGCGGAGATATTGACAATCAAAAGAATTTGACTGACAAATACAAGTGTCAAAAGTAAAAGAAAGAAAGAGCTGTAATGTGCCACCTAGGAATTTAACTTGTGATTGATGTGCAATTAAAGAACGAAGGAGCAGCTCTTTCCATAGGTACATGATAAGAAGGTGCCGCCCAAGCTTAAAGGCAAATTCTACAGGGCGGTAGTCCGTTCGGCCATGTTGTATGGAGCGGAGTGTTGGCCAGTTAAGAACTCCCACATCCAAAAAATGAAGGTGGCAGAAATGCGAATGTTGTGTTGGATGTGTGGGCTGACTAGAGGGGATAGAGTTCGGAATGAGATTATCAGGGAGAAGGTTGGTGTGACCCCAGTGGAGTATAAGATGCGGGAGGTCCGATTGACATGGTTCGGACACGTGATGAGGAGGGGCATGGATGCCCCGGTTCGTAGGTGTGAGAGGCTAGCGTTGGATGGTTTTAGGCGGGGTAGGGGTAGGCCGAAGAAGTACTGGGGTGAGGTGATTAGGCGGGACATGGAGCAGTTACAGCTCACCGAGGACATGACCCTAGATAGGAAGATCTGGAGGACGCGAATTAGGGCAGAAGGCTAGGGTCAGTTTGGGTCGCTAGTGTAGGGAATTACTTGGTGGGGGTATTATTCTTGTTATGGTACCTTGTTCCATGTTCTATTACGAATCTGTGTGCTTTTCTCTGTTTTTTATTACTTATGGGTGCCGTATTTATGTTATGAAATCTTGTTCTGTGCTTTACTATGTATTTGTGCGGTATCTCGTGTCTTGAGCCGGGGGTCTATCGGAAACAACCTTTCTACCTCTTTAGAGGTAGATGTATGGACTGCGTACATCTTACCCCCCAGACCCCACTAGGTGGGAATACACTGGGTTTGTTGTTGTTGTTGTTGTTGTTGTTTAGGTTCTCTTGAACCATAGACCATAGGTGCATGTGCACCCAGTAGTCATAACGTAGATCTGCTGTTGTTTTTTGGTATTGCACACTTGCAAACAAACTTTGTGTTGATGTGGCATCAGTGACTTAAAAAATACAGATTTAAGATCTTGGATCTGGTCTTCTGTTTTTGTGGTGAACATGATAATAATTTATGATTTCCCCTTTTGCAAACCGTCTAACTGGTCAATTGGGGTTTGAGTCGCAAGGAGTGAGATGCCAGGTATATTTGGTAATCAGGTGTCGATTACAAAGGAAACTTGTTTAAACAACAAACAGTATTGATCCTGAATTTTTAAGTGGGGTAAAGAAAAAATAAAAGGAGTGGTGTGTGTGTGTGTATTATTTGCATGTCCATATTGATCAGGTTTAACTTTCTGGGTTTCTGCAAGATATTGGGGGGGGGGGGGGGGGGGGGGGGGCGGTTGTGTGGAGTTCTTTGCATGTCCATATCGATCAGGTTTAACTTTCTTGTTTTTTGCGAGATATTAGGTTCAACCTTCTGCTTTGAGCCCGACCTAGATCTAGCTTCCCAATAATGTCTTCCTTCCTAGAGGTAGAACTCTAACTAGCAAACATGTTCCTTCTCCTTATAAAAGGAGGAAATTTATATTAAGTGAGTACTAACAAGTCACGTCATTAATGTTAAAACAGTAGTCATGTGGTCTGTCAGAGTGAAATGTATATTTAGAACTTAGATGTTATGGGTGTGACTCTATATCCAGGAGATCTAATAGTGATCACACGATGTAACCAAGTACGATGAATCATCAAGACGTTCAACAGAAAAAAGAGAAGCATGTTCGTGGCCTGCTTCCTCCATGAAATAGCAGTTCTACATAATGATCATTTAGCCCATTCATTCATTTGTGTCCAGAATGCAAACTTGTGTTTTCTGTAACTGAATATTGATCTTGTGCCTGGGAGTTCTTGAATATTGTAAGGTCCTTCCATTTGCAAAATTCCACTCCTACATTTTCTCTCTTCTCCATTTGAAGAGCCTGCAGTTTTTATGATTTGTAGTAGCGAAATTAAGAATACACCTTTCTTTAGTTCTTCCCATTTCTTTTTGGCTTCTTTTGAACTTTCTTTGTCCTCTTGCTTGGGTTTGGTTGGGTGTGTGGAGGGTGCTATCAGTTTTTCTTATAAATATTTTATATGAAATTAGTCACCAATTTATTGTTTCATCAGTCTCCTATAGATTTCTGCATATCTGTCATTCTTGAATCATTGTCATTGATGTAAAATCATCTCTTTTGCAGGTGAAAATGAGAGTAAGAATATCCTTGATGCGTTCTTCTTAGGTAAAGCTCTGGCTGAAGCAGTTACTGAGCGCATAGAGTCTACAGTAGGAGAGTTCCTAAGTACAGTTGGCAGATTGCAAGCAGAGCAACAAAAGCAAGTTCAGGACTTTCAGGTATTAAGCAGTTGAAAGCTAGATGCTATAAGTTGGATTAATTATTATGAATGTTCTGAGCAATTTGTTGTACTTTACTTTGGGAGGTCTTCATTTAATGATATTTAATTGTTCCGTATTGCATTTACCAGCAAGTACAAAAAAGCCTGTAGAAGTAGAAAAGGATGAAATTTTGTGTTACCTGAAAAAGTGAGCACTATGTTTCCTCTTGGTATAACACAGAATTAGCGTGTATATCTTTAACTATGTTACACAGGCTAAGCATCATAACTATGAAATTCTTGTTTATGATTCCTGGATGTCTAGAGTGGTTTCCACCCAGAAAATACCTTAGTGGATAAAGTTTACAAACAGCTTCTCTTGAACTGTGTAACCTCGAAGGTTTGTGCAAAAACAGGAGGAGGTTCTTGAAAGAGCCAAACAAGCCAAAGAGAAAGCAGCACGTGAAACAATGGAAACACAAGGACTTATTTCCAACTCGTATGCAGCAAATACATCAACAGCAACTGCAGCCTCAGCTTCCAGTAGTGTAGCTAGTCCAAGGACGAACATAAATTCCCAGCCTGCTAACATTGATTCAGAAAATGGAAGCAAGGACTCTGAGCTAGGGGTATCAAATGGAGACTGATATTCCTGTAGGCTGTAGTTGTACGTTTATTTATCCTTGTGACGAGATCTTATTATACCTAGTTTAGATTTTTTCGATGGAAAAGTCTGATACTTGTGGAAAAGGAAATAGAATTACCATGTGCGAATATCATTTCGCCATAAATATTGTACCTTTTCATTTTGGATTGTTGATAAAGCTTCATAGCTTCTAGTGCAATGTTGTGAAAAGTGTATCTTGAAGTCAGACTTGACTACTGGTGCAGAATGTGTATTATAGATGATAAAGCTATCACCTCTTCGACATACAGTTTTTTTTTTTTTTTTGGCAATTAAAAACAAACTTTATTAATTACCAAGTGTACTCATTACAAACCTAGGATGACTTAACCAATTCATATCCTACACAGATCTGCCTCTAAGCCTAAGATAACAACTACATAATTCTACTCTTTCAGTGAGTCAATATATCCAAATAATTTAGTATTACTTCTTACTCTGGTGCATAGAGAAAGCTTCATTTGGTGCACAAACATTTCTTTAGCCTGTGTTGAAATAAGTATGAATCCAAGTTATCCACATTTTATCTTCTTTTATTTCTGACTTCAGTGCCCACAAGAGCCTGCGCCAAATTTTATCTTTTTTTTTCTGACTTAGTGCCCACAAGAGCCTGTTTATTCCCACCTGATTCCACAATCTCAGGTTTAAAATGTTCAACCCCTGCACTCTAAGGTAGGCACGCTTCATCCCAGGTAACCATAGCTTTCCTAGTTACAGTGGCTTCCCCAGACTATAAATAGCTTTTACGCACTGCGTCTATTAGCTTGATCACTTTCTTAGGGAATCAAAAATAGATGAGTCCAGTATGCTTGCATTCCAAATATAACAGTCTTTATCAATTGCATCCTCCCAGCATATGAAAGTTTCATTGCCATCCAATTAGTGATCTTGGCAGTGATTTTCTCCACTAGTGGTTGGCACAGTTGGATTGTGAGTCTCCTGGTGGATAGAGAGACACAGAGATACTTAAAAAGGAATTCCCTAGTTCATATCTCAAGATAGCCAATATGTGAGTTTTTGTCTACGCATCAAATCCTCCAACGTATACCTGACTTTTAGTCAGATTTGCTTTTAAACCTGAAACTTCAGAAAACATCATGAACTTCTCATTGAGCAACCTGATAGAAGTTGCATCTCCTCTAAAAGATAAGAGTAGGTGTCAGCAATACATATATGAGTTAAACCCAATCTCTGGCACCTTGGGTGATAATTATAGTCAGGTTCATTCTTCAATTGCATGAGGCATCTATTCAAATATTCCTTGATTAGGACAAAAATATAGGGGCACATGGTGTCCCTTTTCTTTTCCCACTTTTTTCTTGCATAACATCAGTCATCTCCCCATTCACTAAAAAGTGCAGCTAACTGGATGCAGATCCAGTTGACCATCTTGCTAGGAAATCCCAAACCTTTCAACATTTGCTCTCTGAAACACTATTCTACAGAATCATAAGTTTTTTGCAAGTCTACTTTTATCATATGCCTTGGGAGATATGTTTTTCCTTGTATAACACTTTACCAACTCCTGACTTAGCTTATATTGTCAGAGATGAGCCTACCAGGAATGAAGGCAGACTGACTCTTACCTACTACACCATCAATTACACCCTTTATTTCTATTAGAGATAACTTTGAAATTACCTTATACACTATAGAGCGATAGACAATTGGTCTGAAATCTCTTAACAACTTCTGATTGGAAGTCTTTGGAACTAATGTAATTAGATTGTCGTGGATAGCCTTGAGCATCTTGTAATTTTGGAAGAGCTCTTGAACAACTTCATACATAGCATTCTCAATTATCCTCCAGGTTTTCTTGTAAAAATAAGTATTGAACCCATCTACCACTGGAGATTTCATATCATATACATCAAATAATGCTTTCTGTTTCCTCCTTTATAATCCCAATACACATACTTTGTTGCTGCTGCAAGTTAAGACTAGGCCCATTTCATAAGATTGGCAAACTTATAGAAGGAAATCTTTCTATTCCTAGCAAAATCTTATAAAATCCTAGTATCTCCTGCTCTATATCTTGTTTGTGCAATACTTCTCCACACTGGCGTATCAACATGCAGTCTGGGAGTTCATCTGACCCACCTTCGTCGGAAAATTACACTATGTATATACGATCAAAATTTTGATTTACCGTATATATGTATATATGTTAAGTACTGAACCCCCTTGACACAAGGCTAAAGCTTGGTTCAGTGGTGAAAGGGTGCAGAATTTCTCATTCAGCGTGCGTTCGAGTCTGGGTCTGAATAACACCATTTTTTTCCATCTTTTATATTAGCTTTGGATTAAATCCCTAGTTACTTACTTACTTTCTTATTCTCTTACGTTCTGTCTCGCTTCTGGTTTCTCTTCTCTCTCACTTTCATGGTTACTAATTTGATAGTTAGACTTTTTTTCTATTTTTTCACAAAATTATAGTATATACTTTTGTTTGTTGTTTACCTATTTTGACTAATTTAAAATATTTTACATCTTCTCCCCTTAAAATTAAAGAAAAATTAATATTAGTTTTATCATGTTAATGTATAAACAATTTAAACTTAAAGTACAATTCTGGTAACTTATTTTACTTTTTATGTAGTTTTTAAATATGTAAATTATTTTTAAAAAAGTTTAAAGATTGTACGTTTGAACTTACGATCAAAATAAAGAAGTTTAACTTCCTTCGTTTTGTTGTTCATGTTGAGGTAGAGTTGAACTTTGTCTAGCTCGCTCAAATCAAATCTGGCCCGCTTATATCTGATCCGATCCGCTTATTTTTGAGGTCCTGTTAACGTGCTTAGTTATTTTTTTGAACCCCCTAAATAGAAATCCTGGTTCCGCCACTGCTTCTCGTTAACGTGCTTAGTTGTTTTTTTGAACCCCTTAATATAAATTCTGGCTCCGCCATTGCTTCTCCGTGTGAGTTCTTCAACCTTGTAATGCAATTTA
Source organism: Capsicum baccatum var. pendulum (assembly GCA_030864225.1). Lineage (NCBI taxonomy): Eukaryota > Viridiplantae > Streptophyta > Magnoliopsida > Solanales > Solanaceae > Capsicum > Capsicum baccatum. The sequence goes on from CM061558.1 coordinate 156,723,189, forward strand.
TACTAGCTCTAGCCTTCATATAGTTATAAAAGTATTTGTTGTTGCCATCTCCTACCTCTATCCTGTGAGCCTTTGATTTCTGCTTTAGGACTTTCTGGATGGTCATCCATTTGTTCATCTTTGCTGATGCTTTCTCCTCTCTTTCTACCTGATCTTGGCCAGATGTGGTTATCTGACCTTGTATCACATGTAATTTATCTCTTGCTTCATTTATTCTGTTGTCCAGGCTACTTAGTCCACTCTTCTGTAACTGCTTTAGAGACGCCTTGCAAAACTTCAGTCTCATCCATAATCTAAACATATTTGTCCCTTGTACTGGCTGGTGCCAAGTGTTTTCTATAATCTGCATAAAGCCTTCTTCCTCAGCTAAACAATTGAGAAAATCATAAAGGTTCTTCTCAGGAAATTGATTGTGGTAATTTCCATACAAACTGGAGTGTGATCTGGAAATCTACAGTGATATTACCATATTGAATAACCGGGCCTCATAACATAAGTTCATATCAATTCTACTCTAAACATGCCCATTGCTCCAAGTGAGAACTCTCCCTGTAGATTTCATGCCAGTTAAATCAAGGTGTCTATCACTTACTGGAAGTCTGGTCTCATTTTCACTGTGGTTGTCCTCCTCTTTTATCCCCTAATATTTAGGGGAGTTGAAATCTCCACATATGTACCAAGGGATTGATATGCTTGCACCCAATCTCTTTAAACCTTTCTAAGAGTTTTTCCCTATCACCCAGACTATTGCTCCCATAGACTATAGTAGTGGTGCATTTGAAATTTGTTCATTTATCAGCTACTATGCAGGGAATGTACTGTTCATGTGTTTCTTGAATCACAACCTCTACCTCAATTGCCTTCCATATCACCCATATCTTCTCATTCTTAACATGTGAATAATTGTGTGCATCATGCCACCTTGTAGCCACCTTATTCAGACTGGTTAGGAACTTAGGTTCCTTTATTTTGGTTTCTAGTAGTCCTGCTACACAAACTTTATGATTCTTTAAATATTTCACCATTTCCCTCTGTTTAAAGGGTTTGTCAAGCCCCACAGATTCCAAAAGATCCAATTCATTGACATTGAAAAAATACCTTCCTTTTGGATTCCCTGAGAAACCGGTAATTCTGTTGTTAAAGGGGAAAAGTTGGTTGGACTTAGAACAGTCCCTTGTGTCTTTGCATTGGCCTTCTGTAAAAATAGAGCTGCATACGACATACTTTTCATGCTACCAATAGTTCGATGTTCCAGTCAGCCCTCTAGGCATTGGGGTCAAGAATACCTTCTTGCACTTTCTCCTTCCCTTTGTTTCTCCCACTATTATGTGGACATTGCATTTGAGCTTCTGCAGCTTTGTGAGGGCTCAGGTCCTTCTATGCAGGTGCCTTTGGTACATTAGTTTTCCCCATCCAGTGCTCCACAATTCTCTTCTGGCCTTGTTGACCCCCTTTTTGTTGTTGCTCTTGATGACTTTTCTTTGGTTGGAGTTTTTCCCCTTTACATTCATGACCATGCCGGATACACAATTTGCAAAACAGTGGCTTCCAATCAGACACTACTTTTTGAGTCTGCATGTTCCCCTTTTCATCAGTGATAACAATTTCTCTAGGTAGTTCTTGAGCTATACCCACATTCACCAAAACTCTTTAACATAAGAAAGTTGTGTCTGTTTTTTTGTACACTCATCACCAATATAGGTTCTCCAATACTACTAGCAATTTTACTCAGTGCTACGGGTCCCCTGGTAGTTTTGCGGCAGATTAGGAAATTTGACCCATAATGGTAAATTTCTAGGGAAATCCTGTTCAACAAAAGTAAGAGTCCATGGAGCCATAATCAGAGGTCTGCTATTAAGCATATAGGACCCGAAATATAGCATCTCTTCTCTATCTGCAATACTCTTAAATTTCAATATGTAGTAGTCGTTATCGTTCTAAAATAGTGTAGGTACTGCCATAGAGTTCCAGTTTTTAGTTATGCAGTTACTCATATAGTTTAAGAATGCGCTTCCCCCATTGTATACAATATTAAGGAACAAGTCCACTCCTCTGTTTAATTCTCGTTGCTTTTCACCACCACCGTTGGTTTCCCATCTATAACTACTGGAGGGATAAAGACAGAGTCATACCATTTGTTGTTCCATTGTTTGCAAATAGACCAGTCCAAGGTTTATTTGGTTGCACCCGATCTGTCTCACGTACCTTCTCTTCCGCCCTTACCACTTGTGTTGTTGATCTAGTCTCTGTATTCGTTTACATACACCTAATTCCAGCAATTACATCGGAACACGTCTATATTAGAATTTATTTCCTACGGCTCAATTTCTATTTCATTCATTGCCTTACTAAACCCTTGGGTATCTCCTTTTCCTCTCCAGGAAGAATCGTTTATTGAGTAGATGTTTCCGAGTTAGAATCTGCATATGTGCCCTTCGTTACCTCATTCTAGTGTTCCTCTTCCGTCTCTCTGGGTCTTCCTCAACCACGTCTAGCCATGGTAGTGAGGTGTACGCACGATAGCAAAGAGGACTAATCACCGAGAGAAATTAATGCACCCTCTTACTGTAAAATGTATTTTAAATGACCCGAGCATTCAAATTTTGTACTTGTCCGGGTGTCATGTCGCAAAACACCAAGGAAATATGAAATTTGTCGCTATGGAAAATGAATCCAGTTACATTTATTTTGACCATCTCTTTTATTGATTTTACTAGAATTTATATGAATTTAACAGCTTAATATATTTATATAGCATAATTTATAACAAATTAGTAGAAAGAAATTAGTAGTACTTTATGAACAATTATTTATAAATTTAAACATTCTATTTTAAGGTTCATTAATCTCAACAATGCCTAACTTCTAGCAACCTAGGGTAAAAGGATCCTAGAAGCATAATAAGTATTTCACCTTATGGGTAAATTTACCCATCTAACTCTCAATTTCAAATAATCAAGACTAAGTCACATTGTTCTACCCATAATCAATTTTAACATTTGCATTCACATACAATATATAAAACAGATCACCTTATGAAGAAAAGTAGAAAAAATCCTACCTCAAAGCCAAACCATAAAATCTTGGATCATCCACAAAACATCCATCTTTACTCCACTATCTCAAAATGCCATCACGCTATCAAAATCGTAATCTACACGTCATTAGGATTCAAATAAGACCCATATTTCCATATAATAGGTTGGGCCAAATTTTAGGTCACAGAACTGTGGGCCCCATCAATGAAATCTAAAATTAAACCCATCATGAGGTCCTTTAAAATATAAAGAAGTGGTGTTCAAAGGTTGAGCACAAACAGAGAACAAATCACGTCTCAAATCAACCCTTAAAGTTTAAGAATTCAATGCCCTAATTTCTAAAAATTTATCAAGAAATTGAAGGAATATTACCATGAATTTGAAGGGAAATCAGGTAATAATCATTAACTAATCTCCCTAAATCATCTACAAGCTTCAATCCTAATATCTCTCAACTTCTAAGGTTTAGTTCTCTTGTAAATGGATGAGAAAATGACAAAAATGAGCTGAAAAGGGGTTATTTATACCATTTTAGGTGCTCAAGTGTTGCTCGATAAAGCCCAAGCTACACCTTTACTCTGAAGATTATGCGATTGCTGTCAAATATAGTAACCCATCACAGGTTGGTGTCGAATACCATGGGAATACGAGGAATGCCTCTCAACTATTGTCATCAATGGGAAGAACTGGAAAAGTAAATGGGGGGATTTGAGTTGAAATATCAAGCAAGTAGCTAATTTCAACTTCGGTTGTAATCAGTTGTAGGTGAACACTAGGATTGTGTCCCCTAGCTTTTCAACTCCATAGGTTTATCATGCTTTATTGAACCAACCCAATTCCTTGCATGTAGAATCGATAAGTTATGTACTATCAACAGTCTTTTGGATGAGCTGACAAATTTTATCCTTTACCTTTTAAGTCTCTAGTTATTAGATGACAACTAACAATTTTACTTAGATAATACCTAATGGCATGGATCAACAGTTAAACTTCAAATTACTGTTGTCATTATCTTTTCTTGATCGCTACTCCTATTTTGGGGTAAGTAGCAATAATATATGAGGGATCTTAACATTTGCAACTTCTAATGTAACTATTAAAGTGAAGATAATACAATGCATGCACTGGTATCAGTTTTGAACAACAATATCACTTCCCCTACTTCGTCAATCTGCCAGGGTTTCCACAACCCTAGCTTTTTTGGTTGCTCATGCTTGTGAAATAATAAACAATATTCACAATTGAAAGAATAAGATGAAATCACATTAATCACAAGTAAAAACCTAAAACTTTAACTGAATTAATTAACCAAAATTAGTACAAGAGAATTCCAAGACCAAAATCAAATCTTGAAATCAAAATATGTTTGTAAGTATCAAAAGAGTGTCACTGCTACTAAAAAATACTTAAGGGTATTTATAGTACATGAGGAAACCCTAAAATCAAAGACCGAATGAAAAAGGATAAAACAGGGTCAGTGGCCATATGTGGTGTCCTCATGCGACTTGGACTTGGGTGCATGTGCCATATTTGGCCTAAGGCTAGGCGCATATCGACACCTACATGTGCAGTAAAATTTTCCTATAGCTTCTACTATTGAAAGTTTGGACTTCTGGAACTTACCTTATGCGCATGCAACCTACATGTGCTACATGCGGTCCACATATTGATATAGGTAAGTGTCAGAAGTTATTTTTTAGCTCTTTTGCACTCGGGATCTCCAATTTTGATACTTACCTTAGTCTTATACAGACCACATATGCTACATACGGTCCATATGTAGACATAGGTAAGTGCCAAGCCTTCTAATACTTGCAACCAAGCTTTAAATTTTTAGCTTTCAACACATTCTTTGGTCACAAACATCTGGAAAGTGTCATGAATACCCAAAATTGATCAATTAAGTAGCCAAAATATCCATTTTTCATATTTTTCATGAACTTAGCATCTAAAACCTAGTTTCCTGCAAAACATACCCAAAACACATCATATCTAACAAAACAACCTAAGAAATTTTGTATATTTTCCTCATAATAGCATTGAAAGTGCTATATTTCTATAGCACGTCATTGTTATCGCGGCATCTAGAGACTACACAAGGGATTCGTGATCGCGATTCATCCTTCGCTATCACAATTCAGGAAAATAGAGAGTAAATCACATTTCGTGATTGTGAATTTCCCTAAGTGATCGCAATTCTGCATAGAACTCGATTGGAAATTGCGATGCTATCACACCAGACCCGGTGCACCAAATTTTCTTCAAAGTCCAGAATGGACTTCGACCAAATGTTCGAGATTTAATTAGAACCCCATGCAAGAAAAAAAATATGTTACTATACCGAATTCGATGTTTGGAACTCAATGAAACCATCAAAACTTTCATCCAAGATCATTTCAACTAAATGTGGGTCCCACACCCAATTTTCAATTTCTTAACTTTCCGACCAATAGGTCGAAATGAGCTCGGGTGCCTTGGGACACGAACAAAGAGTCCGCCTAGCCTAAAATTGTCATTCTAAAGCTGATGGTCCTATCATAATTTTCATCCGAGGTCATATGTAGGATTTGGTCGTAGCTACGACCAAATCCTAAATAGCGAAAGCTCCAAAATAGGGAAATGAGCCCAAAATCCAAATGAACTATCCAATCACTAAACCGACAGTTCTAGTAAGTTATAAATTGTATATAGCCGCTATGGAAAGGCTCAAAATGCCAAAAATGCATGTAAATCAAGTAAATGACCTGGAGGGTCATTACAATATCCACTACTGAAAGGACTTTCATCCATAAAATTCAATGGATAGAAATATATCAAAAGCTCGAAAGGATAAGGTACTAGGCCCACATGCTCCAAGCATGACTTCCCTAATAAACTATAAGAGGAGAATACTTCTAAGAGATTTTGCCACAAGTATCCTTTTTTCAACCAACTTTCTCACTTAACTTCCAAATAGATAAACTCAACTTCCACTACCAACTGTCCTCCAACTGAATTGAGAAAGGCTGATACATGAAAATTAGAATTGTAATACACTGATACCATCTTGATACCCGCACGATCCAATAAAAACTCATTCAAGACAAAGGCAACTCAAGGCATAAGTCATGCAATCAACTCCAAATCCAAACATAACCTTGTTTTACCTTTCCAAACCTTCTAACACTTCAATCCAAGCAGAAAGTCACCTAAGTCCTATCTATGTAATCTTATCAAACTAACCTAAAAAAACTAAAATTGATCCATCAAAAATCCATGTTGGCAAGCATGAGAATAAGATTATAAGTCTCCATTTGGGCACATAAATGGAGATAGCCAAGGCTGCAATCTATGTCAATGTGATAACTGGTCCAGATTATTCTTGAAATTGTCAGCCGACAGTTTAAAGCATAACCACTCAACACTAAATAATCTACTCTAGGATGTCCTATCAATCGAGAACAAAACCAAGTTGAATCCCACTTAAGCATACTATTCTCTCTAAGTATATTATTGGAGAATCTTAAAGAAAACTAAAGACCCAAGGTCAAAGCTGAAGGAACCAATACTGGGTCCATGGGCTATTATTTGAAAATCTATCAATTGTAATCCATTCAAAGTTGAAAATATCGAATAGGTAACCATGAAGTAGGCCCAATCAACCTATAGATAAAATTTGATCTGAGACAACTCTAAAATGAAGGCTACTCTTAAGTTCTACAACTTCAAGCTGAATTCTCAACCATAAGGCTAAATCGCTTGATCTCAACTAACCAAACCAAACTTGAAGATGGGTAAGAATTCATATTCCAAGTCTATCATAACTTCCACATCGCCATTCCAAGGTATCAAATCTAAAATTGAGCCCACAAGTCTAAACTAATGTCAAATTTTAAAATCGACCATACTGTCAGAATTAGACACATCCTTACTAAATCATAACAAGATAAAACCGATACATAGTTGGTGAATTATATCATAATAAAAGACAAATCACTAGCTAAAAACACAAGAAATCAACTCTATTTCAGATGAAGATCATAAACTATCGAAAGGCTATAACTCACGCAAGTATAGCAAAAACCTTAGCAACTAGGAGAAATTCAAATTTAGTCAGAAACTAACTAGTCCAATACTCTATTTTGGCAAATAATACTCATAGACAAATATCATCATAGAGAAGCACTCCACTAAATCTCTTTAGGATGAACAACTATGAAATAGGGATTTCCTAAATCCATCTAAGTAGGATAATCATAACTAAAATAAGCCATGAATCACCTCCCCTAAGTGAATGATTTATGAAAAACTTATGGGGTACACGGGAAACCCCATGGTATTTTTAATAATGGAGCCTGTGGGGTACATAGGAATCCCCTAAGTATTGGCTTAATGATATCACTTGCAAGTTATAGTCGGTATGATGATACTAATTAATAATTCCTTAATAATTAACTCCTGAAATTGATGGTTGGGTTATATGGTAAATGTTTAATTAGGCAATAAAGGAGATTGTGATAGCTAACCATGATGGTGTGAGTTCGAAGGACGAACACTGGAAACTCGTGTTTGCCAACATAAGGATTGGTCTTGATGACCAAGTTTTTGTAGGGTACAAGAGAATCCCCCAAGTTCATATACGTTCATACATATCATAGAGGGTAAGGGGTACAAGGGAATCCCTGGACACCTATGGTATCTCCGATTCGTACGACGAATACGCACTGAGTCCCGTCAAGAGGGTAACACTAGACCCATATAGATCATGGGTGGATTTATGATGGTAAATATACAAAGCCTAGGTTAAGATTTTCAAATGTTCATGTTAATCCTTGTTCCCTATCCTAGCATGTTATAATATATATATATATATATATGTGCATTTGGTTATGTGCATCGGATTTTGAATGATGTTAAAATATTGATCATGGTATTATGTTATCCTTATCCCTAAGTGTAATGCTAGTATTCACCCCGCTAATCTCTTTGAAATTCGTATCCCCACACGATGCAGGAAATGGCCATACTTCTACTTCTCTTGCACAGTGATTCAGATTTAGGATCAGTTCATGAGTTTACATTGAAGTTATGAGCTTCCATATATCAGAAGTATACATTTCATGTTTTGGTCTCTTATGTCTTTGATTATTTAGATGTGTTTTGGCTATAGTCGGGGGCATGTCCCAACACCTTTTTGGTATTTAGTTTTGGTACTTTATTTAGAAGGCTTTGTTGGATTACTGAGGATTTGGGTGATGTTGGTCGATTTTTGGTTATTGACTATAGAAGTATCTTTTATTCTCTGAATCTATCTTGTTATTTGTTCAAACTTCATCACACAAGGGTGATATTGTGGTGGTTGGTAAGGTGCAATAGGGTGATATTCGATCCTCATCGAACTTGAGATACCCGTTAAGGCTAGGACCTAGTTAGGGTCATGACATAAACCATGGGGGTATTCATATAATCATGAATTCAATATCAATTCATATAATCATTGATGGGTATGAAAACTCCAACAAACATAAATGAAAAGGTAAATGCGGGAATAACAACAGACCTATCATGGTGAAATTTACAATCACATGTCTGATGGGTCTAAGGAAGAGTAAATCTGAATAGGTCCAAACTCGAACCGACTGACTGAATCAACAACTGTGGCGCTATGTGCACTATCTCTAATTGAGGGTACCATAACACTATGAGACTAATCTGTATGAGCTAAATGACCAATATTACCATGTTGGGGATACTCTCTAGACCAATGTCCCATCTTTCCACAACCAAACTAAGACCCCGAAATACTTTGAGGTGCTACCCTATTTGATCCAGAATGATCACCATGACTAACCTAAGAGTCACCCATAGTCTGAAATGCTACTTGCGTAGAATCGACAATTTACACATGAAGATAATCTCCACTGGAAGGATCCCTACTCTTGGATGGAGTACCAATAGAACTAAACTAATAGATGGCCTCTTGTTGCCTACTCCATAAGTCGCAATACATGTTTGGCTCTTGTATGCTCAATAACTTAAGAGAATGAACACTCTACTTCTATCATATGGTCCAACACCAAATATAGTAGCAATGCTAATCCTCTAATAAATTTGTGCACTATGTCCAGTCCAGAAAGATATAGCATAGGAATATATCTGGCCCACTCAGGAAAACCAATCTCAAACTAAAAAACTGATAAAGAACCTTGATGAACACCAATAGACCTAACTCCAATTAGAGAATTACTCAATGAACCGAATATCATCCATAGTTGTAAGGGATTAACAATTAGACTCAGGATCCCCAATGTTGCACCTCAAAGGGCTTAAGTAGTCATGATCTCTGTTGAAGCCTGAGTATGTCGAAGATCTTTGATATCTATATCTGACTCTCTAGTTTGATGCAATGATAAAGCTCTGAAAACACGTGTTGAAGTCTTATTCCTATTTATAGACCATCTCGCATTGCCCATTTGGTACAGAATAGAGTCAAAGAATGTGCTTGAGGCTCATAGCAAAATGCATACACGACACATAGTTAAGAAATAAATTTTCTAAAATGCCTTGTAGCCTCTCGAAGATAGGTTATGGACGTCTCTACACTGATCCACAGTACTATACTAAACACTTAGCTCTTGTACTAATAAATTGGTAAACCTAGGCTCCGATACCAATTTGTCATGACCTAATTTATCGGGTCATTATGGGACCTACTATAACTATTTAATTGACAAGCAAAACCCATTGTCCAGAACTACTAGTAACGGACTACAAAATAAATAAAGGGAAGAATGCGTAGTAAATGTAATGAAAGACTAACATACATTAGATTATCCAATAACCTGGTGCAATTAGTACAAGAGATTATAACATAAGAAGGACACAAATGAAGTACTTAATGAATATACAAATACAACCATCTCTGAATATAACATAGAAATTAATCTAGTACATTAGAGGGAGGAAAGTAATACTCCAAACGTCAGGAGTTCACTTTATGTCTCAAAACTATGGCTACTCTGCACAACACGCACAACATGGTGATAACTCATACTATGATCTACAGGCTACAGAAGTGGTGTATGAGTATCAAATATGTGGTACTCAGTAGGCAACTACTGACTGAGCTCTAAATATAATGTAGATATATACAACATATAAAAAGAAATAAAGTATAAACCCAAATATCCAGAAACCACATAATAAAGCTAGTGTGATGGTAAGGGCAAACTATCCTACTCATATCTAAGAACAAACATAATACGGGTAAGAAAGTACTAAGGATGAACTATCCTATTCTATTCATACTCAGGAATCTCAATGCTATATCATATACCACCAAACAATATATGAATAAAGGGAAAGAAAAGGATATATAACAGTATACAAAGCCAAGAAATGAATATACAATCTTAATAAATAAATTAAAGGTGGGATATATGGTATTACCATAGCTATATATAAATAGATATACATATATGTATAAACAAGGTCAATTCAAGGTACAACTTAAGTAATAAGACTAGCATCTTAAGACCTTATAATCATAGTAGGAACTAGTGCTAGTATACTCAGGGTTTCTAATCCATACGACTAACTATGAGTTAATCATACATGATAATCTAATTGTAAGATGAAAGAGACAAATGCATACCTTAAATCGCAATACTAGATCATTAAAAAAGTTGCCTCTAACTAGCCACAACACTGATCATAATAATAATAATAACAATAGCAATGACAATGTGAGTAACTGACTAGTCTAGACAAATAAAACCTAATCGAGCCTTTAACAAACCCCCACCTCCCTAGGCTTAGAAGTTAAAATCAAAATGTAATACACCACAAACCATACTCATTATCCATACCCATGCAACCCCCCTATGTTTGATAGATATAGGTGCATACTGGTGATAGGCAATGTGCATGCAAGAATAAGTGCCTAGATATAATTCGTAATACCACAATCGATCAAAAAAACATAAGTAAAATAGTGTATAACCTCACAATATTAAGATCATAATCAATATCTAAACTTGAACTAGTAAATATATAATCAATATCCTGACTCAAACCGGTAAATATATAATCAATAGCAAAACTCGAATCCATAAATATATCAATAGTTGAACTCAAATTGGTAAATATATCTATGTGTGCATAATAAATGCACTGACTCTGAACCGTAGCTGAAAAAGTGTAAAACTTATGAATCATTTCTCGGGGTGAAATCTGAGACTAAATCATCATAAAGGTGCAGAAAGGGTCAGAATATCTCACAATCATACTAAATAATAGTATCAAATCATAAGTCAGAATCTACCTCGATCAAATCTTTGAAACATCATTTTAAAGATGGTAGGATCTCGTTATAAATAAATATATTTTAAGATAGTAGGAATCGTACCATTTATGGTATTTAGTGATCTTGAATGTATCGAATCTATGCATGCTATCACCATTATTCAAACAATTAAATCATAAACATCAATATGCCGATAAACTACAACTATTTTCTCTACAAGGATAGAATACTTCTCAGAATCGAACCAATCAATATCATGAACATGGCCTCTATCCTAAGAATATATACAGAAATAGCTACAATATTGTAATCATGTCCATAGGCCCAAGTGTATATCTGACATACTCAGGGGAAAACCATCACAATCTACCAAGTATTTAGTAACCTTATTCTAAGGTTCAATAATCTCAACAATGCCTAACTGCTAACAACCTAGGGTAAAGGATCCTAGAAGCATAATAAGTATATTACTTTTCGGGTTTATTCACCCATCTAATCCCCAAACTCTAATAATTAAGACTAAATCACAGTACACTACCCATAATAAATCTTAACATTTGCATTCACATAAAATATATAAAATACATTATCTTGTGAAGAAAAGTAGACAGAAGCCTACCTGAAGCCAAACTGTAAATCCCTAGATCATCCACAAAGCATTCATTTCACTCAATGATCTTAAAATGCGACCATGATATCAAAATCATAATCTATACACCATTAGGAGTCAAATGAGACCCATATTCCCATATAATGGGCTATTTTAAATTTTGAGTCCAGAATGGGTCGGCAGGGCCCATAAAAAAATACATCACGAGGTCTCTCGAATGATAAAGAAGTTGTGTTCAAAGGTTGAGCACAAACAGAGCACAAATCAGGTCTCAAAACAACCCTTAAAGTTTAAGAATTCAAATCCCTAATTTCTAAGAATTTATCAAGAAATTGAAGGAATCTTACTATGAATTTGATAGGAAATAACATAAAATCATTAACTAAGCTCCAAAAATCATCTACAAGCTTAACTCCTAAGCTATCTCAACTTCTCGGGGTTAGTTCTCACAACATAAACTGGATGTGAAATTGCATTCAAAATGTTGTTTTTGCGATCCTAGTTTCACGATTGCGATATTTAGAGAATTTATAAGGGAGTCGCGATCGCGATTCATCCTTTGGGATCGCAATTTTGGCAAATAGAGAGTAAATTGCATTTTGTGATCACAAATTTCCCTTTGCAATAATGAGTAAGCATAAAACTCTATTGGCAATCTCAATTTACCCATCACAATTGTGGTCGCACCAGACCTAGTGCACTAGATTTACTTCTAAGTCCAAAATGAACTTTGACCGAGCATTTGAGATTTATTTAAAACCCTGTAAGAACAAAAACAAATATGGTACCATAACAAATTATACATTTAAGACTCAATGGGACCATCAAAACTTTCATCCAGGATTTTTTTGATAAAATATGTTTCCCACAACTAATTTTTTATTTCCTAACTTTTTGACTAATAGGTCAAAATAAGCCCAGGTGCCTTAGGACCCAAACAAAGATTCCACCTAGCCTAAAAGTGACATTCTGGAGATGATGAAAATATTAAAATTCTCATTCTAGGTTTTCTACTAGGAGCCTTTGTCCGAGACCAAATCCTAAACAACAAAAGCTCCAAAATAGGAAAATTAGCCTAAATTCCAAACGAATTATCTGATTATTGAAATGATATTTTTGGAAAGTCATAAATTATCTATAGCCTTTGTGGGTAGGCTCAAAATTCTTGAAATACATAAAAATTAAGGAAATGACATGGAGGGTCATTACAGGCTTGGATGGGTTATTTATTTTTCTGCACTAATTGGCATATGGGAGCCAATTTTGTAGTTATGATTGCATGTGTTGATTCTTTATGTTATGTTATGATATTATTTTGATTTGTTTACTTACTTATGCACACGAATAAAGATTATAAATGGGTGATAAGACTATCTTTCTTTCATATCTTCAATTCGAATTGTTTGATCTGGGGAAGTTGCCATGGTGCAAAAATATAAGCTGTCCATTTTACCCTGAAACTCATTTGTCTGTGCCAAGTTGATTCATAAATATTAGCACATCTTTCAAGTGAGAAGAAGTCTAAATTAGACCTTTGGTGTTTCATTCCTCTGCATAATTTATGGCAATATACACATGCAGCACTTCTAGATTCCTACATGTTTATTTGTGCATAAAATTACTCATTGTCCGCTGTAATTAATTATTTGTGTTGTTCTCTATCTTTGTGAATATTACAACTCGCATTATAAAAATTTAAAGTTTTGTTAGATGTGACTAGTTTGTTCTTAATTTATAGCTAATCCTTATCTTTTATTTGATTCATGTGAATTCATCCGAGTCCAATTGGACTATCCCTACATCTCTCCAAGACCACGTCCCACAAATCCTTAAAGGAACTAGCATAAAGAAACCATCACTAGTATACACTATATATGACATAAAAATGGGTTTTACAGGTCGAAGGTGGCTGGTATACACAAATATATGATTCATAAAAAAGTTGGAAGTGTGTATACGGACTTTTATACACTAATTATAGTATATTTATAGAAAATGCAGGAAAAAAGAGCTATGATAAACAACTAATATTCAAGAACAAAATGCACCCAAAGTCCATAAAATTTGAAGCCCTAAAGCTGGGCAGCTTATTGATGAGCCAAAGAAAAGGCCCAACGTTAATTCTTGACTTACATTCCTTGTAGTTCATAATTTGTCCTTGTTTATCTATATCAACTAAGACTTTAATCAATTAATCTAGGCAAATCTCCTAAGGCGTTTGTGTGCAATGAAATTTTTGTTAAATTTAAATCCATACAAAATTCAGATTATATTAAATGCAACATACATTAGTTCCAAATAAATATTATGGACTAATTTAATTAAATTAATTATTTTAGTCCAAAAATATACAAATTTTATTAAAGTCCAAATTTTGTTATTGGGCTAGTCCATTAATTTGAGCAACAAATGACGAACACAAATTGCTAAGCCCAATATATCATCATATTCTAAAGGCCCAAATGTGTATCACATGTCAAATGATGTGGCATGCCAAGTCAAGTGAAGGAGCCAATAGGACCATGCCACATATCAAAATGATGCAGCAAGCCTAGTGAAATCAAAAGCTCATAAAATACATCATGTAACTTAAATCTGATTGGTTAAAAGAAATTAACCTTCTCAATGACTCTTTCATTCCTACAACTATAAATAGGGTCTCATTATTCAAAAAAAGGACTAATAATTCTAACAAGAAGCAAGAGAGAGCTCTTGGATAAAACGTCATAATTTATCTACACGCTATAAATCAACCATCTAGCTCATAAAGATTAAAGATCAAGACCACAAGTTTCAAGAACAAGTTAAAAAGCCCTTGAATTCAAGTACAAGACAAGATCAAATCCATCAACTCCACAATTCAAGTTCAAATTCAAGATATAGCTCGAAGCCCTTGAATTTATATTTGAAAAGATGAGTCAGAAGATTCATAGAGATTGTAACACTTACATATTAAAATTAATGAAAAAATTGTTAAAATATATTTCTTGTCCCATTTATTAATTTTTTGGTCTCAAAATTTTATTGTCCAACAAATTCTGGTACACCCCATAGGACGATCTCTACCTCTCATCTCTACTTTTCCAACTTTAAAGTTTAATAACAATGAAATGACTTTTAAAAAGGTCAATTCTCAGTCAACTACTTCTAAGGCTACTAATTCTAAATTTTCTGTTGAAGTAAAAAGTATCCTTGGTGTTACTTTTGAAAGCTTTGGATTTGTCACAAGGAGCAAGGATAACATGTTAGGACAACAAACACGTTAAGTGTCTTCCGCACCAATTCCAATTTTAGGATTTTAAACCCCAAAAGGAGTAAGGCCCCACGCAAGTGATTCAGAAGAAATAAGCAATATGGCAGAATCACTAAGAAGACTTTAGCTCTACTTAAGTTTTCTGGTTCAAAATACTCTGGCACAAAGAATGATGATTATTCAACTAATGCATTATCTCCACTTACACCACATAAGATGATCACTTCAAAGATCATCTTATGTGACAATCGGTGTTACTTTCTATTGTCTCCAGTGATTTACAAGCAATGGTAACTGATGCCTCATCTTTAGAGGGACATCTGGCAAACTTAATAAAAATAATTGAAAGTCTAACCAAATATGTGAAAAATCAAGATACTCAGAAGGATTATGGATTAATAGATGAAGATCCTAGAAATGCACCTAGGAAGCTCCATAAGTTCAATCGGTGTTACTCTCTAGTGTCTCCAGTGATTATACAAGCAATGGTAACAAATGCCTCATCTTTGGAGGGGCAGCTAGCAAACTTAACAAAAGCAATTGAAAGTTTGACCAAATATGTGCACAATTAAGATGCTCAGATGGATTATGGATTAATAGATGAAGATCCTAGACATGCACCTAGGAAAGCTGCATAAGTTCACGAGATAGAACATCATATAATATAAACGCTACCAGCTAAGGAGGTACAAGTTTCTTCTCAGGGAATGATCCCAATTGATCAATTGAAGGAACCCTTAAATACAAGTATAATGTTGTCACCAAATATTCCCTGACATATTCTAAGCCCTATACTGCAAGGATTAATAGCCTCAAAATATCTGCCAGCTATCAACCCCCTAAATTTCAATAATTTGAGGGCAATTGCAATCTAGAGCAACATGTTATGCACTTTGTTTAGACATGTAATAATAATGGAACCTAAAGTGACTATCTTGCAAAATAATTTGTCCATTCCCTAAAGGAAAAACCTTTGATTGGTACACAAACCTTGAAACTAATTCCATCAATAATTAGGAGCAATTGGAGCATAAGTTCCTGAATTACTTCTATATCACAAGGCATTCAATAAGCATAGTAGAGCTCATAAATACTCGTCAAAGAAAGGACGAGCCAGTCATTGACATTATCAGTCGAGGGAGAAATGTGAGCCTAAAATGCAAAGATAGGCTTAGTGAAACTTCTGCAATAGCGATGTGCATCCAAGGAATGCAGTGGGAACTTCTCTATATATTACAAGACATTAAACCAAAATCCTTTAAAGAATTAGCTAATCTTCCTCATGACATGGATTTGAGCATGTCTTTTGTCGAAAAAGAAGTAGCGGCTATCCACGAGCGTCAAAAGTGAAAGGATAAATAGGAACTAAGAAGATGGAGTAAGTTAGTTCCCAAAGGATACATTAAGAAATCCATGAATGTTGATGTGTCTCTTGTAAATTTCACCACAAAGGTGAGAAAAAATCAAAGCTTGATGATGACTTCTCGAGTATATCCAAATCAGAATTTAACCTTGAAGGAGATATAAGAAAAGGAATACCCCTTCCTTAATTCTATTGTTACTAAAATTTTCAATGATCTTCAAGAAAAGGACCAATGACCCAAATTATTACAAGTATCATAGGATTATGGGTCACCCTCTGGAAAAATATTTTGTCTTTAAGGACAAAGTCATGCAATTAGCAAATGAGAAAATCTTCTTCGATGATAAGAAGGCCAGTATTAATCAAATCTCTATCACTTTTGGCTTACTTGATTCGGTCTAAATATGCTTCAAAGAGCATAAAGAAAAACTACTAGAGCATGACAAGTATTCAATTGATGAAGGTGATGATGAAGGTTGGACTTTGGTGACAATAAATAGAAGCAAGAAGACGAGACCATGAAAAAATTCATCAAAGCAACCAACTATAAGGAGGATAGTAAAGAAACTAAAAGAAAAAAGACTAATTGAGCTTCCAAAGAAGGTGGGGGTAGTGGAGCATCACCACCAAAAACCATGACATCCTATGAGTTTTGAAAAATTCTTACCAAATTAGTTCCATCCAAAGACTGCTTAAGACAACTTTGAGGCATCTAACTTTAATACTGGTAAAGAAAGAGCAAAGAGTGCAAATCCACCGATGGAAGTTTCTTTATTTTCTAAAAATCCTACTGAACCTCTTAGCCAAGAGGCATATATATGTGACACAAAAATCATATTTAAAAATAATGAGATTTCTCTTGGTGAAACCCTATACAACTTCCCCTTGTATAGAGTAGGTCATGTTTTAGGAAAGAAAGTAAATAGAATCTTGATAGATAAGGGATCCAGAGTCAATTTTCTGCCTATTCACACGATAAAGAAAATTGGCATTACTACTGATGAACTTTTTGAAAGTTATTTAATGATCCAAGGTTTCAACTATTGGGATCAGAGATCCAAAGAATCTATAAAGTTAAGGATTCATATGGATGATTTACGGTTAAATACATTAATATGTGTGATCGATGCCAAGACTTTATACAATATATTAGTTTATAGGCCTTGTGTGGATGAGAACAAAATTATCTTATCCTCTTACTGTCAATGCTTGAAGTATCTTGAAATCACAGTGGAAAAAAAATATTTTTTGATGATAAGCTATTCACTGAAGCTGAATCACACTTTATTGATGGAAAATTCTACTTGAATAATTATTTTGTGAATAAGAAAAGGGTTAGAGATGTCATAAGAACCATGTGTGTTGATCTTGAAGCTAAGATGGTTGTAGTGGTTGTCAAAAAATTTACCAATAAGAAGCCTTCCTCCACTTCAAACAAGGGGAATATCTCATCCTAGAAGAACAATAAGCCAAATCCTCTACTCCACCAAACCTAATGAAAGAGGAAAACCATTCATCTGATGGCCAAGATAATGTACTGCGAGGGATAACTCTACCTATTAATAAAAATGACATAGTAAACCCATCCTTAAGGCTACAAGGAGAATTTGTGGCTCAAAATCCACCACAAAATATAACACTCCCTATGAAATCTACAAAAGAAGGCTTTGATACAAATGCTTGCAAGCTATTGCAAAGGCTAGATATAATCCTAGTGAGCCATGAAGTTTGGATAAACTTCTGTTAGAAAGTACAACTAGGCAAGCACGTGAAGGCTTAGGGTACATACAGCCACCTCCAGTTCCCATCCCCATAAGAAGGGCCATTAGTAACTACGTCACTATAGTGGAGGAGTTTACTACTTCCAACAAAAGTCCTTCTTTCTTTGATTGACTAGGAAAATCAACTAAAAAAACTTTTGTTTTTGAGAGGTTGGGTTCACTAAATATGAAGAAAAGAAGCAAGCACCAGAGAAGTTGTCTAAACAAGCAAGACTTGCTTCACCTAAGATCCAAAATGACTTCTAAATTTTGATTTCTTCTAGAATGCGGCAACAAATAGAACTTGTGGTTTCCAACAAGGAGGTGTTGAAGGCAAAGTCTCCTATTATGGTTTGTATTAAGAAATATGAGGAAGATGAAAAAAGTATTGTCTCGTCATATCATGTTACAACCCAAAATAAGAATGATGTCTCATATGCAATGAAGATTGATAAAGATACAAATGATACTTTATTGTATTGCCACATATATATTAAAGAAAATGATCCACAAGAGGAGGAAGATACTAGGGATGCTCTGTCAAAACTTAAAGAAGATATGAAGACCATAATAGATCCCTTGAAGAAAGTCAATCTTGGATTAATGAAGATCTAAGACCAACAAACCTGAATGATTTTCTAGAAATATATGAAGAAAACTCTTATCTAGAGTTACTCAATGAATTTAGGGATTTCTTAACTTGGAGTTATAAGGAGATGTCTGTCTTAGATTCAAAAGTAGCAGTCCATTAGTTGGTGGTCAAGAATAGTAGTCATCCTATTAAGAAAGCCCAAAGGTGCTTTAAGACAGGGTTAGTTTCATTAATTGAAAATGAAGTTAATTAAACCATAAAACTGGCTTTATTCATTAAGTTAAATCTCCCTCAGGGATTTCAAACATTGTTCCTATGCAGAAGAAGAATAACCAAATTTAAGTTTATGTCAACTTTACGGATCTCAACAATGTATGCTGTTGAGATAATTTTTTGATCCCTATTCCAAAGTTGATGAGGTAATTCCATTCATGGATGGTTCATGGATGGTTCAACTGGCTATAACCAAATCTACATGGCACGGAAGGATGAAGAGCTCACTATATTTCAAATGCTCAAAGGTATTTATTGGTACAAGGTGTTGCCTTTTGGTTTGAAGTATGTGGGTGCAACTTATCAAAGGGCTATGTAAAACATCTTTGATGGCTTACTCTATAAAAATGTTTTGTGCATTATGGATGACTTAGTGATAAAGTCAAGAAAGAAGGGAGACCACTTAAAGGACCTAAAAATGGTATTTGAGTTGCTCTGAAGATACCAACTTATGATGAATCCATTGAAACATGCCTTTGGAGTCACTTTTAGAAAATTTCTTAGGTCTGATTAATCAAAGGTTGATGCGATTCTGAAGAGGCTCGAGCCTCAAAACATTCATGAGTTAAAAACCTTCAAGGGAGGCTAGCATATTTAAGGATGTTCATTTTGAACCTGGCCAGAAAATGTCAACCATTTAGCCATCTCATGAAGAAGGATGCTCTTTTCAAAAAGGACTAAGCTTGTAGTAAGTCTTTTGAAAGTATCATATTATACTTAATGAAGCCTTCGATTCTTGTGGCACCCATACCTAGAAATCTTTGATTCTTTATATCACAAAGCAATAAAGGTCAGTTGGAGCGCTGTTATCTCAAGAAAATAGTACAGGCAAGGGAAACTCTTTTTACTATCTGAGCATAATAATGACACTGAATAACCTAAATTATTCTCTAATTGAAAAGTTGTGTTTGTGATGTTGCCCAAAAATAACCTCAAAAGAAGTATATTGCGGTCAATTCAAAATATAGTAACCCAACTCAGGTTGGGGTCGAACCCATAGGGAATTTGTTGAACCATATATCAAACTTGACAAAATCCATGAGAAATGCTGAAAAGTAAAAGGGGGGATTTAAAAATTAATAGTAACAAGTATCTAAACTTAAATGATTTAGTTTGTAGAAAATAGAATATGAACACTAGGACTGTGTTCTCCCTAGTTTCACAACTACGTAAGATTCCCATGTTTAATTTACCTAACCTACTGCTCTTCATGCAAATTCAACATGCTTTATACTATCAACCATCTTATGAATGTGTTGATAGATCTCATCCTTTAACTTGTGAGTTTTGGGGTGTAGCCTTCCTATTCCTTGTCTATAACCTCAAAACAACTTTTACTTTTTGAGTCTTGAGTTGATTAGACGAGGGTTGATATCCTCGAATCACTATTGTAATCTCTTTTTCCCAATCTCGAAATCCCTAGTGAGAACGTTATCGAATGCAAATAATTTGTAAGCTTCAGCAATATGTTGGGTACCATTGATATGAAGAAGATTTCAATACACGCAAATCTCATAAAATAGGTGAATCTGTCACTTCCCTTACATAGCTAATCCACCAGGGCTCCCACAACCATAGTCAAGGAATTTAGCTGCTCATGCTTATGAAACAATCTATGATAGTCAATAAAGAAGGCATCTAATTAATTGCACAATAATGAAAGAATAAAATATAAATTCTCCAATTGAATGCGACACCAAAAGTTCAAGAACAAAATCTCAATAATCGAAGTATGTGAAAAGTATCAAAAATATTATAAAAGTGTGTAACCAAATAATAAATTAACCCTAAGGTATTTATAATACTCAAAATAAGAAATAAACCCTAACAAAAATGGAATAGGAAAATTAAGTCGGTATTCGTTACGACTCATAGGGTCTCTTTATGAGTCGTATATTACTGGTCATAGGCATTCCAATAAACTCTCATCTTCAGGGATTCAAGCTTCTATTGTTATTAAGTTTCCTCATCACGAGTTGTATTCAGCCCTTATGACTTGTGGTGTTCACTCATTATGTAAGACCCCATAAAATTCTAAGCTTAACTCAATATTTTAAGCTTGCTAAGGGATCCCAAACTTAGAAAATTCTAGTTAAGTATTCAGACTTAGTATTATTTTTGCCTTCGTCAGTAGGCAACTCTATTTCATGACTATTGTGACCTTAAAGTATCGATATTTAGATTGATTCATGACCAGGAATATTAGTAGGTGTTCCTAGACAAGTTTTGGATTTTTCGGACCTTGTTTGAAACATGTATGGGAACCCAAAATAGTGTATCAATGTTATCTCGATGCGGCGTATCATCGATCACGATGATTAATATTTTGTTGAATCCCAGTGGCAAATTCTAGTGAACTGACATGGACTCGATGTGACAAATTGTCCATCGCATCAATGCCAACGATGTGGTGCATTGGTCTGTGCATCCACAGTTTGGTTTTTAGTCATTAACACCCATATCCTAAGGAGTATTAAGGTCTTTTTCCCATGCCTATCATCCCTAAAACCCAAGATTAAGCCCCTTTAGAGGATAAATCCATTCACTATTCTCAAATTTCTCAAGAACAAAAACCCTAAGTGATCTAAATTCAAAAATCAAGACTCAAGATTTCACCGTCATTCTTCAAGAATTTAACAACCAAGGTATGTGAAGTGTTTATCCAAGGATTCCTTCCGTCTTTGGGGTCCAAGAAACTCTTTTAAACTTCAAGTAGCTTGATTTCATGTTTTCTATGATTTGAAATTAAAGTGTATCCATGATCATTGCTATAATTGGATTTCTATTTCATGATTTATTACAAGATTGATGTAGAATTAATTGACATGTGTGATTTAACATGTGAATTCATGTTGAAACCCATGGAATTGTGAATTTGGAATTCAATCATGATGCTCAGGTGTTGTTTTAGTGTCATGTGCATAGATTATGCTATCCAAGTGTTTGATGAATGGCTCATGTGAATGAAATGATAAGATTATATCATGCTAGTATGTATACTATTTTATTCCATGCAAGTGTTTGATAAAATGCCTCTATAGATGCATTATGAACAAGTGTGCATTTTTTTATTATGCTATGCAAGATCAAGTAAAGCTTTACTTTTTCAAGCTATTGAGTCATGAGGGTATTTATACCCGACAATTTAGTTGTTTACCTAGAGCCAGTGTCAGTTACAGAATAATCTCAGTCATGTCACAATTAATAGTCCTTTCAATCAGTTATAAGACTCAGGAGAACTCAGTAGATTCAGTATTAGTCCCATCTAGTTCAATATTCAGTTTAGAACTCAGTAAACTCAGTTAGCTAATAAAATTCTGTAGTATTCTGTCAGGCAGAAAAACTTAGTAAAATTAGTAACAGTTCAATAAAGCCTAGTATGAACTAGGAAATCAGTTCAGTGTTTATCCAGATGGGAGTAAGATTCAGCACTGAGTTAAACTAGGGATGAGGGCATTTCTTCCAATAAAGAGTTTAACCCTTAGTAGCAATCCCTATATTATAGAACTACATAGCCAATGTAGGTTAAGATATCTTCCTACCAGACTAGGGTTGATACATCTCGTATGAGTCTTCCTGTTAGATAGGGTTAACTCATAGTTATCTTCACCCATGCCACGATACTGACACCCTTCCAACTGGGTTATAGGTTGGAACCTAATCTATTCATAAAAGGGAATGTTGGATAGATGATTACCTCCTACAGTCTCAGTTTCAGTTCTAGTCTCAGAATAAAGCTCAGTTCAGTTCTACAGATTCAGGAATATCAGATACAGTCAGTTCATTATAGAACTCAGTATAGTTCTACAAAATCAAGAATGTCAGATATAGTCACTCAGTTATCAGCTACATATTATCAGTAAACTCAGATATCAGTAAATCTGTAATTCAAAACTCAGTATCCAGTGTTATTACGATCTATGTTATAGTATATATATTCATTCATGTACTCCCATTTAGTTATATTCATGTAATCCAGTCCGTATTATTCATGCATATGAACCCATGCATTTCAGCCTATCTCACTTAGCATACTAGTACATTCAAAGTATTGACACATAATTTTCTCTTATGCTATGATGTTTTATATCATTGGTTTAGATGCACGGGCTCCCGAGCACCCTTAGCAGTTTAGATCTTCTGCAGTAAGAGTTAGTGGTGAGTCCTCATAGCTTAAGGACATGATTATTTTCTTTAGTATTTTAGTTTATCAGTACAATTTTCAATAGTTGGAGTTAGTTAGGGGATTGTCCCATCAACTCCATGATTTAGATAGCAGAGGCATTTCAGACGAGTGTATTTTTCAGACAGATGGTTTAGTTTTAATATTGTTAAACCGTATTCAATTTTATTTTAGTATTGAACCTTATGGAAAGTTTTTGCCTAATTTCCACATATTTGTAGTATTACTATTCAGTTATTGTCGTAGGTACTAGTCATGGGTTAACTTGTGGTCCTTCGGGATTATGAGCACTGTGTAGCATCCAGGGTATAAACTCGGGGCATTACATACTTGGTATCAGAGTCGAAGGTTAAATAGAGTCCTAGAAAGTCTGAAATCCATATCTAGTAGAGTCTTGTACATGGGTGTGTAACGTGCCACACTAATAAACAGGAGGCTACAAGATGTTATAGGAAAATTTTCCCTTCTTTCAATATTTATATCGTGTGAGTGGGCATGAGCTCTATTAAACTCTCTGTCTAATCCAACTTTTTCTTCCATTTATAGAATATGCCTCTAAAGAGGACTAAGGGAATAGAAACGGGAGACCAACCAAAACCCCAACCCATCCAGCCAGATCCAATAGATGAATATGTCTCCCACGCTGAGTTCAGAGCAGCTTTCACCACCCTAGCTCATTTTATGGCAGCCTAGAATGAATGTCCAGCTGCTATTCCAACCAACCCAGTGGCCAATACTACTACTGCCAGGATTAAGATTTCACCCGAATGAAACCCCCATATTTTACTGGGTATAAATTAGATAAGAACCCTCAAGAATTTCTTAATCAGGTGCCGAAAGTTATAGATATTATGGGAGTAACTTCCATTGAGAGCACTGAGTTAGATGCATATCAGTTACAAGATGTGGAACACTCATGGTTTAAATAATGGAAAGCATAAAGGTCCATAGATGCAGGGCCAATAGAATGGGAGAAGTTTGTTGTTGCTTTTCTGGATAGGTTCTTGTCGCTAGAGTTGAGGAAAACAAAGGTTTTGGATTTTATAAATCTGAAGTAGGGCAATATGATGGTATAAGAGCATTCCCTTAAGTTTACCTAATTAGACAAGTACTCTCCTCATGTGGTAGAAAATAGCAGATCTAAGATGAGTAAGTATGTATCTCGCGTGTCTAATAGAGTGGTCACGGAGTGTAGGACCATAATTTTGATTAAGAAAATTGACATATCCAGGATCATGGTCCATGCTCAGCAGATAGAGGAGGCAAAGAATAAAGAAAAGGAGTGGGAGAACAAGAGAGCGAGAACAGGTAATTTCAACTTCGCTCAACCTAAGTCTGAGGGTAGGAATCGTTCTCAGTTCAGCCAAAAATCCTCAGTTGCAGCTCCATCCTCAACTAGTGCTCCATGCCAAAATTCTAAGATGGTAACAGAGATAGGGCATCAAGCCCTGAACTTAGGGTAGTATTAGCAGTGCCTGAACCAATCCTCTTTGTCAAAAGTATGGCAGAAACCACCAGGGTATTTGCAGAGCTGGCAGTGATGTATGTTTCGTGGAAAGCCAGGCCATAGGTTAGAAAGTGTCCTTAGGTGGGTTCTCAAAGTTAGCATAACCATCCCCCAGCTTAGTTCGATTGCCCAAATCAATAGGGTGCCACATGCAGTGCCACCAGTGGGCAGTGCCCAAACAGACTCTATGCACTTCAGTCTCAACGAGATTAGGAGAGTTCTCCTAATGTGGTCACTGGTACGTTACAAGTTTATCATTTTACATTTTTAATTTTTAATAGTTCCAGGAGCTTCTTTGTCCTTTGTTACTCCTTATATAGCTATTGACTTTGGAGGCAGCCCTAAAATCCTAGAAGAGCCTTTCTCAGTCTCTACCCCAGTGGGTAAATCTATCATAGCCCGGCAGGTATACAGGAACTGCTCGATTATGGTATCTCAGAAAGTCACTTCAGCAGACTTAGTCAAATTAGAGATAACTAATTTTGATGTCATTCTCAATATAGATTTGCTTTATTCCTACTATGCCTTAGTCGATTATAGAAATAGAATTGTCCAGTTTTAGTTTCCAAATGAACCAATCCTTGAGTGGAGGGGTAGTACTTCAGCACTTAGGGGTCAGCTTATTTCTTACCTAAGAGAAAGAAAAATGAGATATAAGGTATGTGTCTACCATCTCGTTCAAGTCTAGGACTCTAGTTCAGAAGCCCCTAACCTTGAATCAATGTTAGTAGCATGTGAATTCCCAGATATATTTCCCGAAGACCTCCCCAGAGTTCCTCCCAAAAGGGAAATCGACTTTGTAATAGACCTTCTTCCAGATACTCAGCCCATATCTATCCCGCCATATAAAATAGCACCTATAAAACTTAGAGAATTAAAAGAACAGCTAAAGGATCTCTTAGATAAGGGATTCATCAGACCTAGTATGTCCCCGTGGGGTGTCCTAGTTTTATTTGTGTATAAGAAAGACGGTTCTCTCAGAATGTGTATTAATTATCGTTAGCTAAATAAAGTCATGGTCAAGAACAAGTATCCACTTCACAGAATCAATGACTTGTTTAACAAACTTCAGGGTGCCAGTTACTTCTCCAAGATAGACCTCAGATCGGACTATCATCAACTTAGAGTCAAAGAATGTGTCATCTAAAAATATCCTTCCAAACTTGGTATGGTCACTTTCAATTCTTATTCATGTGCTTTGGTCTTACCAATGCCCCTGCAGCCTTCATGGACATGATAAACTGTGTGTCCAAGTAGTACTTGGACATGTTCGTCATAGTATTCATAGATGACATCCTTTCCTACTCCCACAGTGAACATAATAATGTAGACCATCTTAGAATAGTATTGCAGACTCTCAGAAACTATCAGCTATTCACCAAATTTAGTAAGTGCGAATTTTGGCTAAGGTCAGTAGCCTTTATTGGCCATATCATTTTCGATGATGGCATTAGAGTTGATCCATAAAAGACCAAAGCAATGAGAAACTAGCCTAGACCTATCTCCCAGATATCAGGAGTTTCTTAGGATTGGCTAGCTATTATCGATGGTTTGTTGAAGGATTTTCATCTATTATAGCCTATATGTCCAGATTGACCCTACCAAATAGTTCAGATGGGTTTGTGGTATATTATGATGCCTCCAGGGTCACTTTGGAGTGTATTTTGATACAGAGAGATAAGGTCATAGCCTACACCTCTAGACAGCTTAAGCCCCATGAAAAGAACTATCCTACTCATGATCTTGAGTTAGCAGTAGTAGTATTTGCCTTAAAAATTTGGAGACACTAGTTATATGGGGTGCACGTTGATGTGTTCACTGCTATAATAGCCTACAGTATATGTTCTCTCAGAAAAAGATTTAAACCTCCGTTAGATAAGGTAGTTGGAGTTGTTGAAAGACTATGACATGAGTGTCCTGTATCATCCGAGTAAAGCCAATGCAGTGGCTGATGCTCTCAGTAGAATATCTATGGGTAGTGTTGCTCATATGGAGGATGGTAAGAAGAAGTTAGTTTAGTAAATTCATTAGCTTTCCCGACTAGGTGTTCGCTTAGTCGATTCAGTAGAAGGTAGTGTATGGGTGCAGAGTAGTTCAAAATCATCCTTGGTTTCCTAGGTAAAGGAAAAGCAGGATACGGATCCCAGTCTAGTCAAGTTGAAGGAACCAGTCAGAGATTATAAAGTAGAGGTCTTCTCCCAATGAGGAGATAGTGTTTTGAGTTGTCAGGGTCGGCTATGTGTGCCAAGTGTAGATGACTTGAGACAGTGATTTCTTGTAGAAGTGCATTGTGTATACTACTATATTCATCAAGGGGCCACTAAGATGTTCTGTGATTTGCAGAAGATCTATTGGTAGAGTGAGATGAAGAGAGACAACGTAGAGTTTGTGGCTAAGTGCTTAACATATCAGCAGATTAAGATCGAGCATCAGAAACCAAGTGGGTCCATACAGGAGTTTAGTATTCCCACCTGGAAATGGGAAGAAGTAAGCATAGACTTTGTGATAGGTTTGTCTCGTACTCGTAGCCAGCATGAATAAGTTTGGGTCATTATAGACTAGATGACAAAATTAGCTCATTTCCTACCATTATATACCTCTTATTTAGCTGAGGATTATGCCAAACTCTATATTAAGGAGTTGGTCAGATTGCACAGTGTTTCTTTGTCCATTATCTCAGATAGAGGTACCCAGTTTACCTCTTATTTCTGGAAGGCATTCCAAAAGGGTCTTAGTACCCGAGTTCACCTCAGTACAACCTTTCATCCTTAGACAGATGGTCAAGAAGAAAGGACCATTCAGACTTTAGAAGATATACTAGGAGTATGTGCGATAGACATTAAAGGTATTTGGGATGACCACTTGCCTTTGATTGAATTCGCATATAACAACAGCTATCATTCCGGCATTTAGAGGGCTCTATTTGAGGTACTTTATGGGAGGAGGTGTAAATCTCCGATTGGTGGGTTTGAAGTGGGTGAGGCCATAGTGGTAGGTCCTGACTTGGTATTTGATACCTTAGAGAAAGTTCAGTTGATCATGGAAAGTCTTAAGACAACTCAGATCCGATAAAAATCGTACACAGATATACGTAGAAAGGATCTCAAGTTTGAGATTGGTGATTTTGTGTATTTGAAAATCTCTCTTATGAAAGGAGTGAAGAGTTTTGGCAAGAAGGGTAAAATCAATCCCCAATATTTCGATCATTACCAAATTCTCAACCGTTTGAGAAAGGTAACTTACGACCTTGATTTGCCTTCAGACTTAGCTTCAGTGCATCCAGTGTTCCATGTCTCCTTGCTTAAGAAATGCATAGGTGACCCAGCAGTCGTAGTCCCTATAGAAGGCATAGATATTCAGAACAGCCTCTCTTATGAAGAGACTCCTATCAAAATCCTTGATTATCAGATTCTCAAACTAAGGAACAGAAAAGTCCCTCTAGTCAAAGTACTTTAGCGGAATCAGTCCATTAAGAGAGCTACTTGGGAAGCAGAAGCAAACATGCAGACCAAGTATCCTTACCTCTTCTCCGCAAGCCCAGACTCAACCCAAGGTAATAGATTTCCTTTGAAATTACTTAGTCTCATGTTCAGATAAAGCTTCCAACTTGGTATCAATTAACGTTGCATACTCAGTCATGCATTCACAAATCATTTCTGTCATATACTCATGCATCAGACATGCATGTTCAGTATATAAGCTCAGCTTATCAGTAATTCCAGTCATGCATTAATGAATCATGTTTAGCTGTGTACTCATGTATCAGATATGCATGTTCAGTATGATAATTCAGTATATTAGTAATTTCAGTCATGAAATCATGCTTCAGTTGTGCATGTATCAGATATTGTGCATGTTCAGTCTCATTCGAGGACGAATGTTCCTAAGGGGGAGATATTGTAAGACTACAAAATCCTAAGCTCAACTCAGTCTTTTAAAATGCTAAGGGGTCCCAAACTTAGAAAATTCTAGCCAAGTATTCAGACTTAGTATTATTTTGGTCTTCGTAAGTTGGCAACTCTATTTCACGACTCTTGTGACCTTAAAGTATCGATCTTTAAATTTATTAATAATCAGGAATATCAGTAGGTGTTCCCAGATGAGTTTTGGATTTTTTAAACCTCATTTGACACATGTCTAGGAACCCAAAATAGTGTATCAACGCAATCTCGATGCGGTGCGTCATCCATCGCATCGATTAATATTTTGTTGACTCCTAGTGGCAAATTCTAGTTAACCGATGCAGACTTGATGCAATGCGTTGGCCATTGCATCGATGCCAATGATAAGATATGTCGGTTTCCGCATTGACAGTTTAGTTTTTTGTTATTAAAAGTCGCATCCTCAGGGGTATTAAAGTCTTTTTCCTATGCCTATCATCCCCAAAACACGAGATTAAGCCCCTTTAGTGGCTAAATCCATTCACTATTCTCAAATTTCTCAAGAACAGAAACCCTAAGTGATCTAAATTCAAAAATCAAGACTCAAGATTTCACCACCATTCTTCAAGAATTTAACAACCAAGGTATGTGAAGTGTTCAACCAAGGGTTCCTTCTACCCTTGGAGTCCAAGAAACTCTTTTAAACTTTAAGTAGCTTGATTTCATGCTTTTCATGATTTAAAATCAAAGTGTATCAATTATTATTGCTATAATTGGGTTTCTATTTTATGATTTATTAACAGATTCATGTAGAATTAATTGGCATGTGTGATTTATCATGTGAATTCATGTTGAAACCCATGGAATTTTGAATTTGGAAATGAATCATGATGCTCACGTGTTTTTTTAGTGTCATGTGCATAGATTATGCTATCCAAATGTTTGATGAATTGCTCATATGAATGTAATGATAAGATTATATCATGCTAGTATGTATATTGTTTCATGCTATGCTAGTGTATGATAAAATGCCTCTATAGTTGCATTATGAACAAGTGTGCATTTTTATGCTATGCTATGCAAGATCATGTGAAGCATTACTTTTTCATGCTATCGGGTCCTGAGGGTATTTATACCCAACATTTTAGTTATTTACCTAGATCCAATGTCAGTTATAGAATAATATCAGTCACATCACAATCAGTAGTACTCTCGGTCAGTTACAGGACTCTGGAGAACTCAGTAGATTCAGTATTAGTCCCGTCTAGTTCAGTATTCAGTTCAGACCTCAGAAAACTAAGTCCGCTAAAAGAATTTAGTAGTATTCCGTCAGTCAGAGGAACTTAGTAAAATTAGTAACATTTTAGTCAAGCCTAGTATGAACTAGGAAATCAGTTCAGTGTCTATTTAGATAGGAGTAGGATTCAGCACCGAGTTAACCCAGGGATGGGGCATTCCTGCCAGTAGAGGATTTAACTCTTACAAGCAATCCCTGCATTACAAAACTACGTAGCCAGTGTATGTTGAGATATCCTCCTGCCAGACTAGGGTTGATACAACTCGTATGATTTTTCCTACCAGGGAGGGTTGACGAAAGATCTTCCTATCAGAGTGGGTTAACTCGTAGTTGTCTTTCGCGAGGGTTGATAAAAGAGCTTACTGTTAGAGAGGGTTAACTCACAATTTTCTTTACCCGTGGCATGGTACTAGCACCCTTCCAACTGGGGTTATAGGTTTGACCCTAATCTATTTAGAAAGGGGCATGTCGGTTAGATGATTACCTCCCACAGTCTCAGTTTTAGTTTTACTCTCAAAATAGAACTCAATTTAGTTCTACAAATTTAGGATTGTCAGATACATTCACATAACTCATTATGGAACTCTGTATAGTTCCACAGGATCAAGACGATCAAATATAGTTACTCATTTATCAGCTGATATCAGTAAATTTGTAAGTCAGAACTCAGTATCCAGTGTTATCACGATCTCAGTTATAGTATACATATTCATGCATATGAACCCATTCATTTCAGCCTACCTCACTTAGCATACCATTACATTCAAAGTACTGACGCATACTTTTCTCTGCAGCTATGATGTTTTATATCATAGGTTCAGACGCGCGGGCTCCCAAGAACCCTTAGTAGTTCAGATCTTCAGAAGTCAGAGTTAGTTGGGGGCTTGTCCCAACAACTCTATGATTCAGATAGTAGAGGCTTTTCAGACTAGAGTATTTTTCAGACAGATGTTTAAGTTTTGGTATTGTTCTACTGTATTCAGTTTTATTTTAGTATTGAACCTTATGGCAAGTTTTTGCCTAATTTCCACATATTTCCAGTATTACTATTCAGTTATTGCAGCAGCTACCAGTCATGGGTTAGCTTTTTGTTGTAACACCCCGTAAATTTTTTCGTACACTTGTCGCGATTATATGGAGTCCTAAAGACTTGCGTATGGGTTAAATTAAGTTTATGGTATTCGGAAGTATCCCGTCAATAGTTGTATGTGTAGGTATTGGAATAATCTTTCCAACGATATAAAGTTTTCCCAAAACAGAGGAGTATTTCATATAAGCGAGCACATTCGAAATTTCAAAACGGTGGCTGGAAAGCCTGTGAACAGTAATTCTGCAGGAAAATTACTGCAGCTAGGCAATCCAACTTTAGACGATCATAACTCCTTGTACAAAAAGAACTGTGTGAGCTGATACATATCAACGAAAACCTCCGAGAGTCTTATTTCCGATGAAATTGGTTTCATCCAAATCCAATTCTGAGTAAGGAGCTATACCCGTTTTACTTCAGCCTATCAAAAAAAAAAAAACAGAATTGTGGGACAGATTTTTGGGTCAACTTTAAACGACCATAACTCCTTATAAATAAAGAACTGGGTGGTATACTTTATATCAAAATGAAATCCCTTTGAATTATCTTTCCAATGCAATTGGTTTCACCCAAATCCGATACCGGAGAAAAGAGTTATGATCGATTTACTTCAGCCTGTCAAAACTGTCCACTGGGGACAGATTCGGGATTTATTTAAATTTTTAGGGCAAAATGGTCATTTTCTATTACCTCTTGGACGAAAATTGGTCTTTATAAATCTGCAATTAGCCTCATTTATATCAGATATTATCCTATTATTAAGAGAGGTGAAACCCTAGCCAATTTCAACTTCAAATATTTTGTGATTCAATCGTAGAAAATTCGAATTGGTTCCGTAGTTGTGTTCACCATCTCGAAAGCTTCGAGAAGCACCCCATGGTTATGTAAGGAGGATTCTAAATACAAGAGTTCATTGTTAAGGTATGAATATTGTTTATTCTTGATTCTTATCCATGAATAAGTATTGATAAAGGATTATGAGTATTGTCTTGATGTTGGAAGATAACTAGAAACATAGTTATGAATTGTTGTGTATAAATTGTTAGTAGTAAATTATGGAAGTTTTTGTATTGGATTATGGAGGATGAATTGTGGTGATATATCATTATATTAGTGGTTATGTATGCCTAGTGATCATGTTGGTATTGGATGGTGATTAAGAAGGGAAATAAAGGCTAAGAGTGATGTTGAGGGATATTTCATGAAAATGCATGATATGTGAATGTAATAAGAGTATAAGAGGATGTATGTAGTACTCTTATTGATGAGCTAAAGGATTACTTCCTAGACATTATTTGGTGAAGTTAATACCTAAATGGTAAGGTTTGGTTGCTAATACTAGTTTGCCACAAATGACTTATTGTAGATAAGTGTTCGAAGAGTACGGGAAGTCACTTGTATTGAAGTGGTTATATCAAGGTATGTAAGACATACTCTATCTAATCTTTGGCATGAATAATGACCCATGGCACTCTCAAGTAAGCTTCCAACATTGTCCTACGAAACATGACACATAATAACATCATATGATCTTCGACACTACCAATTGAACTTGTTTTCACTTTTAAGATGTCCGGCTAGTCAAAAAAATGTCCATATACTATTGTTGACTCCGAAATGGTTTAATGAAGTATCCATGATTCTCTACTTCATTTTCATGATATTGATTACCTATTTACATGTTTTTCCTATTGAGGTATCATGGTTTCAAGTTCCATAAAGTGTGACCACAAAGTAACCAATCTCAAAGATTAATTGAATTAAGAAATGGAATGTCTGTATTTTAAATTGATGATATGATGTATTGTATTAGTACCACTGATCAGTTGGCCATTGTATTATAAAGATTATGTATATATGCTATTCCAGGGGTGGTCCCTGATGTATTGTATTAGTACCACTGATCAGTTGGCCATTGTATGACATATGTTATGTATTGATAAGGATTACGGGAAGTAATGATATGAAAGTAATGTTCAGGTATCCCATCAGTTCTTTTAAGTGTGGTCTACACATATTGTTTATTCACTGGTATCTGGGTTCTGTTGATCTTTTGTATCTCATCTTGATACTCACTGCCTTACATACTCAGTACATATTTCCATACTGACGCCCCTCACGGGGGACCTATATTCATGCCTGCAGGAACAGGTACTTCAGGTCGTACACCTCCGCAGTAAGATCCAGGACATTCTAATGTTAGTGGTGAGCTCCAGTTGTTTTGGGGCATCCCAAGTCGTCTCTATATGTACTTTTGGTATTTGTATAAAAGTCTTTTGTGGGCGGGAGTTTGTCCCGACCCCAACTCAGTTGTGTATCTATGTAGAGGCTTTTGTAGACATATTGTACAGCCATAGGAGTGTTTGGTTGATAGACGTGATGGCTCTGACGGCCAATTACTGTTCATATATATATTTATGTGTGTCTGCTGGGCTGATACAGGTACTGTTTTCTTCTATTTACAACGAAGTGCTGCCCAAATTTCTAATTTTCATAAGTAATGTAAATGTGAAAGTATAGGTTATGAACGGGTTCTCCCGGGCCTCCTCGGCTACGGGTTCCAGTCCACTCCAATGGGATTTAGGGTATGACAGTTGTCCTTCATGATTGTGAGCACCGTGTAGCATTCAGGGTACAAACTCGAGGCATTACACATTATCACTTGATCCTAAAACTTTTTGACCTTGCAAACTGGTCTTATTACGATTGCTCATTATGAGTCATGGTTTGACCTTACTACTCGATGTCTTCTATGACTTTGATTCAGGACCTCAACTTAGCTCACTGTTCTCTTTATGAGTTTGGGCTATGAGTCGTATAGTGTTTTAACGACTCATAACCTAACCAGTACTTCAATTTTTGTAGAGATTTTTCTTCATATTTTAATCTCAATCCCTTTCTACTTGTTTTTCTTACAATCATGCAACAAACACATCATATCTACAAAACTAACCTAAGTCTAAGTCTAAGTTCCTTGTTTTAAGCATCAAATGTGCCATGTTTCCATGGCACATCAACTCCCTCAACTTAGATCTTTCGCATATCCTCAGGCAAAAAACAAAATCACTACCCACAAAAACAGGATGCTTAACTATGGAGAGTCTGTGACATACTTGACAAACGACTTTATAGATTAACACAAGAATGTTTTTACCCCCTCCTATTTTGTTGTTCAAAACCATTACTCTGTATTGTGATTTGGTACAACAGTGTGACCCACAGGAATCCAATATTGGCATTACATTAGAAATGAACAACTGGGCCTATGTAATATACACTACCCAGATAGATACGCAACCTGACATTACAACCCATGCACCCTCGTAATCAAAGAAATCCATATCACTCAGTTTGATTCACCCTATTATTCCCAGGATGGTCTAGAGACGCTCGCACTCCCAAAGAAATTCCAATTTGTGTACACAGAATTCTATAGGCTTGCCCTTATACTCTTTACCTAATTTTCAGACGGTCAGGCTTGGATCAATATAGGACTTTGTTAGGCTTGTAACGTAGTCTTGGGACTGGTTATGGTATATTTGGAAACTTTTAAGTGACTTAACCTCCATGACACTACGCTTTCTTGAGGTCCACTTTTTCTACCATTTTTCTATTCAATCTACCCTTATCTCTCCCTTTTTATTATTTTCATTCTTATTTTTGGGTCAGGTGTGGTTCTCTTTTCTCATTCTTTTTTTTCTTATTTTTCTTTCTTTTTCTTTTTATTTGGTTGTTTCTTTATCTTTTATTTTTACCACATCCTCCCTTATTCATTTTTCTATCTACACCTCTTTCTTCATACTCGTTTTTTCCCTATGCACCCCATATTACCTACCCTCAACTTGGGCGATTTGCCTGGGTTGAGGTGCATAGTGTCTAAGAAAGACTAGGGCCATAAGAAGTTCATTGTAGTCAAACAAGAAGGTGAAATTGGTGTAAACAACAAAAATGGGTCAATTAGGCTAAATTTATGGATCAAGAGATTCATACTTCATTTGGTTCAACATTTCAGGATCGAGTGGACAATTCAGAAAAATGGCCTATAATCATATCCTAACCGACCAACCTATAATATAGGACAAAGCAAACAGGCAAGTTTTGGACTCCATACACAGGGGGAACTAAGTACCGCCTCACACTCATATTATGTAAGGTCACGCTGTCAGTCACTACCTGTCCAGTTCATGCACCTATATGTCATAGTTATCCCGTCCCTAATTTTAATGCCATTAAGGGATTCTCAGTAGTTGCACACACATACAAATCACACAATTTATTCCATAAAAAAATTCAGGAGGGTATCAATTAAAGAATCCTATCACATATCAAATAAACTATCTACAACATACAACACTCTTCAAACAAGAACACAAAAAACATCACTCTTTTTGTTTAAATAACACAAAGACACAAAAATAACACAATCATTAAACATGTGGATTTATCATACAATTGTGGTCTACGAGTTTTGAAACACGACAACCATAACCCATGGCGGCTATAGTACACCCCACCCCTCACCTAAAATCTTATGCATTTTCCCTAGTGCATCTAGCAATATAAACAGGGATCAAGGACATACCTGGACACCATAGAGATAACGCTCACCTATACCATCAAAATTTCTAGAGGACAGTCATTGTCAATAGCTCAACTTATGTTGAGGTCGAATCCACGAAGAGCAAAATTAGATTTTCAAGTCCTATGGGTATTAAATACTACTAATAGATTACCTACAATGTGAATAAAACAAAACTCATGAATAAAAAGGAGGGTTTAATTTTTGGAAAGTGTTTGTCAATGACAACTCAAATCAACAAATTAAACAACAATTGTGATTTAAATTCAATATGAGAGAAATCTTGGGATTATGTCTACCTAACAAAATTTTATGCACGGGTTCATGAAGATTTAGTGTACATTCAAGTTATCGACAATGTGGTAGGCTAGGTCGAAGGTCCTTGAGGCTAGTTTGTCAACAAAACCTCAAGGATATCACTTGTTGACTCTTTGGAGTACCTTACAAATTTGTTAATTACAGCCACCTATTACCTCAATTGGGCATCCCTATTTCTTGGTAGATACCCAAGATATAGTCAACTTCCTAATCACCCTTACGTCTAAGATAGTGAAAATTAGCAAACTACATCCATCAATTATCCACTATTTCTTTGTCACCCATATCCCTCTTTCAAGGATGATATGGGTTCCAAGAGTTCACCCAAGCCCCTCTTTCAAGGATGGTGTGATATATCAAGAATTTGGGATTTTCACCCACAAACCCATTTTTGGTATTGAGGATTTCACCCATAAATCCCAACTAATCAAACTAAGAAATAGTGAAACACATCATCTACAAACTAACATATACACAAATACATCACAATCTATACATAATTGCACCTTAGTTCAATATAATCCCAAGACAATGAAAGTTTAGATACTCATGAAGAGGAGAGAAAGAAATATACCATAGGGATTACTCAAAGCATTCATTCTTCAATTACACTAAATTCAAAGTCTCCAAATTAAAATACAATTGTCGCCCAAATTAGGGTTTAAAACTTTAAATTTAAAATATTCCAAGAGCGTAGAATTCCCAAAAAGAGAAAAGGTTTTAGCCTCTAAAAGGAATTGGGTTTAGCTGAGTAAAACTAAAAAACTGCCCCTAGGTACATTCCCGCTTAGCCGCGATCGCTGAAGCTTTTCCGAGATAATGGCTATCACGACCGCGGTAAGAATACCATGATGGCGGTGCTTTGACCTGGATTGACTGGCCGCGATCGCAGCCTAGAGACCGCGATCACGGTAACCGAGGATGGTTTTTGCTTTAGGCCTTTTAGATGTAATTCTTTCCTTCTTTTTGGACCTTTTTCAGCTCGTATCCACATCTTTCCATCTCATAACCTGTAAGCTTAAAAAATGTGGAACTTAGTGTGCACAAATATTGAGTGCAAATGAGTGGTAAATTCACCACTCATCAATACTTCCAACTTAAAGCTTTTCTTGTCCTCAAACAATACTACCTCTTACCATGAGACAATGTAAATTTATTCCCATCTTAGATGACCCAATTATCACAACGACTTCAAGCTTAGTTACTACCACAAGTAGCTCATCAAATATGGGCAAAGCTAATCTTACAACCACCCTCAGCATGAAATGCAATGTTCAAGAATGCAAAAGACTTTGAAGAGCAGCCATGCAACAATCACTAATACTAGAAGTGACTCACCCTTGACCTTAACTTCATTATACTCTTTTTGCCTCATTTTTCAGAAGATGAGAAAATCTCCCACCTCAACTTGTTTACATACCTCCTCACAAGAAGGAAAATTCTACACACCAAGTTAATAAATATGCAACAAGGAATTTAAGTGCAATGCTCTCTCTCACACAAGGATTCTCAATGGTAAAAATTACCATGCCATAGTCTTGACCCTAGTTTCAATCTCCACTACAATGAATATACTTGGTTGGAGATTTCGAAGGGCTTTTTAAGCTTGTAACGTATGTTTGGGGTAGGGTTGGATATCATTTAGGAAAAACATGGTTATACCCTACTTGAACATCTACATCACACTATTTTATCCAACTTTTCACCATGGGACACTTCTATTGTATTCACTCTTTACACATGTGCCTAACTTTATTTCCTTGGTTCGCCCATTTTCTTTTCATTTCTTTTTCTTGCATATTTCATGTTTTTTCCTTTTGTTGGATCCTATCTTTTTCTTACCATTTGTTCTCAATGCTTAAGATCTTAGGCACTTGATGATAGGCGAATTTACATGCCTATAGCACTAGATTTTGCCCATATTTTATCCAAGTTTTGAGAATTCATTGTTGACATTATTTTTCATCTATTCAATTCTTAATTTCCGCAACAAGAGAAACGTTACTTTGTAAAGAAGTCACGCCTAAACGCCTACCACACCTTACTACACGAAATCTTTATTGTGGTATAATAATAATGTCTATTGTGATTTCCTTCGCACTCATGGGTAACTAAACTTCTCTGTTGGGGTTATGGAAGCCGTATGAGATACTATCTATTGCTATGAGTTTGTGAATTCATGACACGTATGCTGCTTATATCATTATTCTCTTCATCTTAATGCAAATTCTTGTGGCTGAGACGCATAGAATAATGCCAGTATAGCATTAACTTGTTCGAAAGAAAAGTTATATGTTTGGAAAAGAGATAATGTCAAGGTAATAGGGTCCCATCCCCTATTAAAAAGTTAGTGCCATAACTGGATTAACCTCTTGGAGAATTTGTACCGTTAGATACGCTTTAAGCTCGAAAGAGTTAAAGTGAAATAGTCCTTGTTGAGGTCGAAAGACGCTTGGATTTACCATCGAATATAATTCTCTATAAGCACATGCATGTCTGAATTCCGCATAACTCATAGCCAATAGAGACGTACAACTCATAAGGTGGACATAACCCCAACTTCTCAATTCTCATTGTTTTACATCTTACCAAACATTCTTACTTCTTACTTTGCTATTTTCCATTTTTACCTTATTACTTTGGTTACATTACTTGCACGACAAAACTCCCCCCTTTTTACGAGACTTGCACTAAAAGTCTAGTAATCTCTGCTTACTTGTTGACCAAGCTATTCCCTGTGGGATCGATACCCAACCCAGTTGGGTTATATATTTGACAGCGACCGCTTTACACTCTTACGAGAGCTGTAGATTGAGCGTTAACAAAAATTGGCGCCGTTGTCGGGGAATACGAGTGTCAACTAAGTTTGTGATAGTTACTACACCCTTTGGTCAAAGATTCTCGTACTTTACTTTTAGTTGTTGTTTGTTTGTTTTATGCAGGTTTTTATCCAGTGCATGCCCCGTACTCGAAGTTCTGGTCAACCATTATTACCTTTCAATCCAGAACCACATCGTATTGGCAGAATGGAGGCTCAACAGGAAATTAAAAGAAGGGCTGCTCAACAGGAACAGGCTAGACTAGCTGCTCTGGCCGCCGCTCAAGTGCATCAACAGAATATTGATAATCCTGGGTGAGCAACAAATCCTGGCGATAAGGATCTAGGTGATGATGAGTTACTAAACCCTAGGCGTGATGCTGAGATGGCGACACCAGCCAACAGAAGAGATCGTCAAGCTAGGTTCAGGCCTGAACGCCGAGCCATACCATTTGATGATGATGATGATGATATTGATAGAGCTGGTGCCACATGAGACATTATTCCTCCGACATTGGCACCCGGAGCCAAGTTCAATATCACTAGCACCATGATTCAGCTTTTACAACTCAAGGGATTATTTGGTGGACTAGCAGGCGATGATCCGAATATGCATCTGATCAACTTTATCTCTACATGCAAGTCATTAGACAATCCAGGCGTTGGACAGAATGTTATTCGACTGCGTTTATTTCCATTGTCTCTATCTGGGGAGGCAACTCTGTGGTTGAACAGGCTGACTGCTGATTCTATTACAAATTGGAGGCAATTGAAAGACGCTTCCTAGAAAGATTCTTTCTGCCATCCAAGAAAGCACAGTTGAGAGATGAGATCAGTAATTTTCGATAGCTTCCAACTGAAGCTCTCCACGAAACATGGGAGAGGTTCAAGACGAAGCTTATGTGGTGCCCAAATCACCATATGACCAATGTCCACTTGATGGAGATA
Source organism: Capsicum baccatum var. pendulum (assembly GCA_030864225.1). Taxonomy (NCBI): domain Eukaryota; kingdom Viridiplantae; phylum Streptophyta; class Magnoliopsida; order Solanales; family Solanaceae; genus Capsicum; species Capsicum baccatum. Next base: position 156,762,980 of record CM061558.1, read on the forward strand.
TTATACAGATCTTTGAATTCTGTGACTAAGTCAGTGGTAGATAATGCAGCAGGTGGATCATTTATGGACCTCACCTTTGTGCAGGCAAGCGATATGCTAGACCGGATGACATAGTAAAGTAGATCTTGGTATACCAGGGATTCTGAGGTAGCAAGCTCTACTGTATCTTTTGGCATGACTGCAGAGCAGAGGCAAAGACAAGAGGATCATGACCAAGACATGGCTCACATGAAAATGCAGATGGATCTTCTTACAAAGCATCTATTATCAGGGAAGACCGAAAAAGTCAAAGTTGTTGCATCAAAAGGAAGAGAGGAATCCGATTCTGAGGAAGAAGCCAACTACTTGAACAATTAGGGGGGTTTCCGAGGCAACGCCCAAGGAAACCAAGGTCGGAACTATTATGATAATTCAGGATATAAGGACCGTGATCAAGGTAGTTGGAAGGATAAGACTGACATGAGTGGTTTGTATATTCCTCCTGGAAGACGTGATGCCGCTATATCTGGTTCTAGAAATATGTCAATGGAAGATATGATGGCTAAAATATTGAAAGGAGTAGAGGCAACTAATACGGGAGTTAATGAGGTAAAGAACGACTTGTCCTCAATGAAGCAATTGGTTGACTCGCATTCCACTTCAATAAAACAGCTGGAGCAATAATTGAGTCAATTATCTGTGGCATTCAACCAAAGAAAGGCTAGAACGCTACCCAGCAACACTGTTCAAAATCCAAGGAATGAGGGATCATGCATGGCTATTTCTACCAGGAGAAAAAATGAAGATTTTGAAGAAGCCGATGTTGGTGTTTGTGACGTCACTCCAAGATGCATGCAGCCTAAAAAGATGGCAAATTAGAATCAAAACGCAAAGAAAGTGGTGGAGAAAACTATTCCCCTTCCACCACCACTTTTTCCTCAAAGATTAAAGAAGAAAGCGGATGATACAAGGTTCAATAAATTCATGACGATGTTAAAACAGCTGACCATTAATTTTCCATTGGTTGAGGCACTGGAACAAATGCCTGGGTACGCTAAATTCATGAAGGACCTTTTAACAAAGAAGCGAGCAGTAAGCTATGAACCGGCAGATAATATTCATCGTTGCAGTGCAATTGCCACAAGGTCCTTAGTACAGAAAAAGGCAGACCCTGGTGCTTTCACTATTCCTTGCACGATTGGATCGTTGGATTTTGCTAAGGCATTGTGCGATTTAGGAGCCAGCATCAACTTAATGCCACTATCTATTTACAAAAAGTTGGGGTTAGGCGATCCGACACCAACCAATATGAGGCTCATGATGGCTGATAGGTTGGTAAAACGACCTGTGGGTATCTTGAATGATGTGTTGGTGAAGGTTTCTTCATTCATCTTGCCGGCAGACTTCGTAATTCTTGATTATGAGGCAGACTCTGAAGTTCCCATAATATTGGGACGTCCTTTCCTTGCAACAGTAAGTGTGCTTATTGACATGAAAGCTAATGAGCTTTTATTTCGATTGAATGACGAAGTAGTCCATTTTGATATATGCAAAGAAATGAAGCAGCCCAGCGATATGAATGCATTCTCTGTAGCTGATGTTCATTATGAGGATTAGAAAGCATTATCTGTAGCAAAACAGCTTACCGTTGAGCCATTGTCTGCTGCGCTACTGAATGTTGAGCATAAGAATGATGAAAATTATGAAGAAACTACATGTGCTCTAACAAAAATAGGGTCCTATTCTCATACTCTTGAACAGCCGGACCTTGATCTTAAGAATCAACCGTCACCAACAGCGAAGACTTCCATTGAAGCGCCACCAATTCTAGAATCGAAAGAGCTCCCTGATTATCTAAGGTATGTGTTCTTGGAAAGTGAAAATATACTTCCGGTAAGTATGGCAGATGATTTAAGTGAACAGCACGTAGAGGCTCTCATCTCTACTCTGAAGAGATACAAGAGAGCCATGGGTTGGACTATTGATTATATAATTGGTATCTCTCCTGAGGTATGTATGCACAAGAGTCATATCGAAGAAAATTGCATGCCTACAAGTAAGTATCAGCGTCGTCTGAATCCATTCAGAAAATGATCCACTATCTATCTCGATGAAGTCTAAGTAATCAAGACAGATATGTCATGCCGCAACAATAAATCAAGCGCTTGGTGGGAGGCAACCCATCATTTTTAATTGTTTTTGTTGTTTTTGTTTTCTTAGAATTTTGTTGATCCACGACAAAAACTAAGGTGCTTGATGGGAGGCAACCCATCGTTCTAATCGTCTTTGTTGTTTTTGAGTAAATGTAGGTGCAAAGAGGTGTAAAACGAGGAGGTCGGTTTCAAATTTTGATTTGGACATATTGCATGTTAAAGGTGGTAAGTTAGGAATGAAGAAGCAAAAGGCTATGGATTGAGCATTGCTCATGAAAATATAGGCATCGAACAAGGCTAGGCCTATGTAAAACTAGTCCACGAACAAGGCAAGGCCTATACTATGGCCTAAGGTCTCAGAATCTAGTGTGCCATAGCATAGGCGCCGCCCATGCCCAAGTATGCCATAGCATAGGCGCCGCCTATGCTAATGCCTTTTGTCTCTGAATCTCATATGCAAAGTGAAAGGCGCCGCCTATGCCTAGGAATGCCATGGCATAGGCGCCGCCTATGCTCAACAATGCTTTGCAAAAGGCGCCGCCTATGTCAAGCATGGGCAAAGCAAAATACGCCGCCTATGGTCACTTCTTGTCTCCAAAACCGATTTTAAATGGGTCAAAACCCGACCCAACCTTCCCCTATAAATAAGAGACTTAGTCTTGAACCAAAACCACATTGGAAACCTAGCATAAGCGTCGCCTATAGTCTCCAAATCCTCTGAAAAATTTTCCTTTTGCTCTTTTTCTACACAAGAACATCATCCAAAGGCATCAGTCAAGTAAGTACTTCTTTGTTCTTCATTTATATTCCGTAAGTACTACACTACTACGCCTATTATGAATTGCTAAATCTTGAAGTAGTATTGGTGATTTGAATGTGGTTGATGTGTTGTGATACAACTAAGTGAGTGAAAGAATACGTAAGGATGATCTTAACTTGTTTCCAACTTGAATTTGATTTTGATGCACTGTCATACTTTTGCGGAATTGACATGGTCACACAAATTGCATAATCTTGTCAGTAGAAAGCTTACATATTGGAATAACTTGTTCATCGAGATAAGAATTATGGTTGACTACCAACATATGAGGTTGTGAGTATTTCTAGATGCTATACATTGATTCAATCTCTATGTAGTAGTCTTGATATATCAAACATAAAAGTATTGCCAAGATTTCATGGAGTATGACTGCACTGATTATATGGTTGGAACATATCACATAAACGTATATCGATGAAGTCTGAGTAATCGACGTCGTTCACTTCACTAGTTTGTACCAACAAATTAAGTGTGGGGTGGTGCCACTACTGCTTGTTTATTGATTATATCCACCGAGATAAAGCTAACATGACTTTATTGAGATCTCAGGAAGAATGGCACAAAAAGGACGACAAGGAAAAGAAAAAGTGCCCACCACATAGAAAGGTAAGAAAAGAGGAAGAAAAGAGCAAACTGAATCCTCCTCGCTACAAATACCTCAAACGCACTTTTGGATCAAGTGGGGTACAATTTGAGGAAACTCTAAGGATGACGACTCTGATGATGATTCCAATGCAGGGGGTATGACCCCATACATAGAGGAGGAGTCCGACTAATCCAGGTTCTTCTTGTTTATTTTCCACTGAGGACAGTGTGTCCCGTCTAAGTGTGGGGTGCTGGTATTTGCATGGTGTACTTCTCTATCTGCATTTGCATTTATGTTTGTTTTGTTTTTCTTTTTAGTAGTTAATTTTTTTTATTAGTTAAAAATTTTTTTTAACTTAACTTCGCATGAAATTATTCTAATAGGCAACATGAGATTATAACAAGAGTTTGTGCTAAAATCATGACTATTGAGATGTTTAGGCTCTAATTGTGACTTACTATGTGATATTGTGTGGTTCAATTCCTTCATCTGTTGGGTCAAGAGTCTATGCTACTCCCAATAAAGTCAACCATGTGCCTTGTGTGTGTGAGGATATAGTATATTCTGTGTTTGTGGCTGATTCTAGAACTTGCCTGGTATGTATGTAAAGCGAAAATAAGAAGTGCAAGTCTAGGAGATGATTTAGGCATTTCTTTGGCAACCTATGATTGTTTACCTTCTTTTTACCTACCCATGGACATTATCCTAGTTAACCCCTGTGAGCCTTTAGCCTATTTTCTTTGACAACCTCATATGTAAGCCTAATCCATTTTTTCAAGACCATAATTTGATCCAAATTCCTAAGTGCTTTAAATTGTAAAGTCATGTGACAAAATAAGAGGAAAATGGGTGAGTATGATGCTTTAGAACGTATTGGTGCTTGAATTTGTTATGAAAAAGAAGTGCTATCATAAGAGGTATGTTATGAAAAGAAAAAGAAAAAAAAATAATAACTGAAAAGTTAGTTATGTTCAAAATTGAAAAACAAAAGAGGAGAAAAGGGGTGGTAGAATAAAAGAAACTAGAAAGGTTGTTTGAAAGAAAAGTGTTAATGATACAATGTGATGTATTAAAGCGCTTAGGAACATAGTCACTATTTCTAGCCAAAATAGTCCTACCCGTCCCTTAGCCTACATTACAACCATCAAAAGACCTATTCGATCCTAAGCTTAGCATTCTGACATTTAGTGGAGCATTACACTAAGGGCAAGCCTATGGTCATCAGTTGCAGCATATGAATTCTTTGTGAGAGAGAGAGCAAGGATACCCTTCTACCCATGTTTCGACAAATATACTATGCTTGTGAGTGATTATAGGTAATATATTATGAGACACACATGGTTGACGAGTTTTTGTTAGTTGTGTATGATTCTTTGTACCTTAACTTTTGGATACGAATTAACTACCATCACGAGTCTATGCTAGAGGTTAAATTGTTTCTGCTAATGATCGGAAAACTACTCTTTGTTAATGATTGACGTGCTTGACTTGACGAATATTTTGTGTTGTTACTGTGAAACCCGAAGTAGATGTTTAGATGGACATGATAGTTTGTTCGAGGACGAACAAAGCTTCAAGTGTGGGGTGTTGATGATAGGTGAATTTACACGCCTATAGCACTAGATTTTGCCCATATTTTAGCCAAGTTTTGAGAACAAATCATATATTTCATGCACTTTTAGTCCTTTTTCCTGTAAGTGAGCTAACAAACGTGATTAGCAAGTTTTCAGGTATAAATGATGCAGAATTCAGCATTTTATGGATAACTTGACGCCAAAGAAAGCTTCACAAAAGGAGGAAAGCAAAGCTTGGACGCCAAGGACCAAAAGTGGCGCATGGAAAATATGTCTCGGGCAAAAGCAGCAATTCTGAAGACTTTGGGAACTAGCAGTAATTTATTAGGATTAGGATAATGATACATTAACCTAGTAGGATTGGGTTAAGTAATTCATTAGCTTAGTAGGAATAGGATATGGGTGTTATAAATACCCTATTTTGCTAGAGATTTTAATAAATTCCACACAATTCCCCCATTCCATCAATTCCCATTCATCCATCCATCAAAACAATTCTCTTTATTAATTCATTGTTGACATTATTTTTTATCTATTCAATTCTTAATTTCCGCAACAAGAGAAACGTTACTTTGCAAAGAAGTCACGCCTAAACGCCTACCACACCTTACTACACGAAATCTTTATTGTGGTATAATAATAATGTCTATTGTGATTTCCTTCGCACTCATGGGTAACTAAACTTCTCTGTTGGGGGTTATGAAAGCCGTATGAGATACTATCTATTGCTATGAGTTTGTGAATTCGTGACACGTATGCTGCTTATATCATTATTCTCTTCATCTTAATGCAAATTCTTGTGGCTGCAGATGCATAGAATAACGCTAGTATAGCATTAACTTGTTCGAAAGAAAAGTTATATGTCTGAAAAAGAGATAATGTCAAGGTAATAGGGTCCCATCCCCTATTAAAAAGTTAGTGCCGTAACTGGATTAACCTCTTGGAGAATTTGTACCGTTAGATACGCTATAAGCTCGAAAGAGTTAAAGTGAAATAGTCCTTATTGAGGTCGAAAGACGCTTGGATTTACCATCGAATACAATTCTCTATAAGCACATGCATGTCTGAATTCCGCATAACTCATAGACAATAGAGACGTACAACTCATAAGGTGGACATAACCCCAACTTCTCAATTCTCATTGTTTTACATCTTACCAAACATTCTTACTTTTTACTTTGCTATTTTCCATTTTTACCTTGTTACTTTGGTTACATTACTTGCACGACAAAACTCCCCCCTTTTGACGAGACTTGCACTAAAAGTCTAGTAATCTCTACTTATTTGTTGACCAAGCTATTCCCTGTGGGATCGATACCCAACCCAGTCGGGTTATATATTTGACAGCGACCGCTTAACACTCTTACGAGAGCTGTAGATTGAGCGTTATCAGCACTCACTTACAACTTTGTGGCCCAAAATTACCTTTTTCAATCTTCACCACCCCAGCTTAGGCTTTTAGCCTTAAGTTGTATTTTTTAAGTTCAAGGAGGGTAGGGTTAAAAGAGGGATAAAATTGAATGGCTTATGGCTTGCAATGTGTTTGCAAAGAAAGGTCCAAAAGCTCAAAGTGGGTGACTTAGAATAACATCTATGCAAGGGTGGGCTTTTTAGGATAGAGTGGATTTCCAATGTTACAAAGATGACCTAGGATCATCTCACCAACCAAGTACAATAAAAATTAGCCTTGAGAAACTAATGGGGCAAGTTCTAGATGGTACAAGTTTACATGAGATTTGGAAAAATAAGCTCTCTGCACACGGCATGCAAATTCACCAAGGAAGCTCAATTGCCCCTCCCGCTAGACACAAAAATGGAGTATCTATCAATTTTGACAAACAAAAATTTTGGAGTCACAAAAATAGGAAAAGAATTGTTACAAGATCGCTCACGTCCATGCCCTTGATTTTTGAAAAAATTTTGATGGAAGGGGTGTTTACTTTACATTTGCACCTCGCAGAATTTGCTAAGTATGGCACCAACCCAAGCCTTTGTCTCATATTTGTCATTCATACGGACAAACTATATGTCTACTCACACTTCACCGTAGGTATAAATGAGATCCCAAATCTAAAATGCCACAGGTACTCAGACTTTCCTTGCATTTGTGACCTCAATGCTACGAGTACTCAAACTTTCCCTGCATCCATGGATCGAAACCCAATCACAACGCTTTTTCCCTTAAGAATGTCGTCACTCAGTCTATCATAGGAGAAAACTCGTCCAATATTTCCATATGAAAAATAAAGATAAAGTAAAAATCTAAAAACAAAAACAGCTAGTCCATGCAAATGTGGGCACCATGAAAGTACCCGAATATTACAACTCAAATAAAAAAATAAAAAACATTCAAAAGAACATTAAAAACATCCAGAAATATCAATAATACAAACCCAAAATAAAATGAATGCGGAGACAGGCACCCCCAACTAAAAAGCTAGTAGTGTCCTCAGTGCATAAATAAACAAGCATAAAGAGAGATAAGGGTGCTCCAAGAAACTTCATCAAAAGATGCTATCACTATCAATCTCTACATCATAATCAACATCCTTAAGATCGGACCACTAGGCTAGGACCTCATCATCTCACTTCAATTGGGATGAAGGAAGTCTATCACGGGGTTTTAGGATAAAGAGTGTGGCACTCGGGGGCCATGAATCGGATTTGGTCGTATTCTTCTATGATATAATCCTGAAAAACATGAGTACAACATAAGCACATTAATCATTAACATTTACATGCACAAACTAAGCTATGTTGTTCACTAAAGCTCATGGGATGGTTGTTTGTTAGTGTTTGGGAAAATTTTTTTAAGTGTAGACTTTTTGGCACAGGCAGGAAATTAGCCTCAGTTACCGTGATCGCGGTCGGGCCATAGTGTCGCGATCGCAGTACTTTAGACAAGTTTTAAACCAATGTTTCCAATGTCTAAAAATTCAAATATTTATCCAAAACATGTTCTACAACCAAAATTTGTACTAAAATCATTGAACAAGATTACTAGATACTCAATTATTCCCTTAGAATGTAAAAACCGCAAGTTGATATGACCCAAACCAGTGCCTTGTCGTAATGGGCATCCCAAGTCCATCAAGGACCTGGACCACCCCCGTTACCCAACTTAACCTCCAAATACCCATACCCTAATTCAGATAAACTTCGAACGTATAACAAGATGTTTATTACGATACCAAACTTTGGGATAGATCTATAGCCGTGACTTCCAACCATCTATTTCCAACCAATAACCATAACCAAACTAAAATAAAAACTAAGTTCCTTTCCTTAACATAACATAAAAGGATGGAAAAATCATAAATTCAGTCCAACGGTATCAACCCCATACCAATGATAGTACTAAGGCTGACACCAATATCGACACCGCTTATTCCAACCTGTGGTAGTCATACAAAGCCTCTAACAAAAAGAAATACATTATCCGGTTGGGATATTACCCCAACCATAGAAAAACCAATATCCATAAAATAGCCAAAGTATGTAAAGATATCCATGCTATAAAATAGAGCATTTGAAATATAGAAACTCACCACTTTAATCTAATAGATGATCTTGAATCCTATCACTAAGCAGGAATAGTAGAATGGTTGGTTCCTGAATCACGTGGGGATGCAGCCGCCCAAGATGGGTTAGCAGTTGAATGCTAGCATGAACTCAGGATAAGGATAAAATAATACCATCCAGAAAAACCAAGTAAATCAACTATATGAATACACACCATACATATATATGTCATCATACCAGGAAAGGAAGTTGGGTTTAGCATGCCTTTAAAACCATTAACCTGGGTATGTGTAGCTTAACCATCCTAGAACCACCCACGGGCTATATGGGTCCAGTGTAACCCCTTGAACGGTCCCCAGTGCGTGTAGCCTCACAAATCAGAGATACCATTATAGTAGGAGATTCCTATATACCCTTTACTCTCCATGATACATTTGTACAGTATACTTAGAGGATTCCCATGTACCTCATAGTATTATCTATGGTCTCTATGACCAACCCTTATGTTGGCAAACATGAGTTTCTAGTGTTCGTCTATTGGATTCGTACCTTCACGCTTAGCTATTACACCCCACCATTGTTGCCCAATTAAAACCATTACCATCCAACCAAACCATTATTCCATTATTATTAACCAAGGCTATATGTAGTGATATCATCATACGGACTATAGCTTGTAAGCAATGTTCTTAGACAACATTTTATGTAAAGAGATTCGTGTGTACCCATAGATTACATTATCAAGTTAACTTAGAGGAATCCTGTGTACCCTAAATGTATTCCATAATTATATTTGCTTGGGGGAATCCCAAGTACCCCACAAGTTATTCATTATCATGTTTACTTGGGGGATTACCTTGTACCCCACAAGGAAGTTTAATTAACCATAACCATGACCCCTAAACCTTACCATTTATCCATTCCAAACCATTTAAACTATTTATACCATTTAGGGTTCCATTACTAAAATATACCATGCAATAGTTCCATTAAAAGTCTGATACTATAGTAAAAGCATTCTTGTAGGCATTATATCAAACATGATGGAGGCATAGTGTTTCCAAAACCAATCCAATTATCAATTAACCATTCCCATGAAACCAATTGTCCATTCCACCATTAAAGCAAGTAATTACATAGTTTAACACATAGGAAAACCATAACAAAGCATTTTATACCAAAACCCCAACATATATTTGAAAACCCCAAAACCATACAATAATCATGCCATGAAAACATTGTATAAAACATGCCTTTAGTTGGAAATAACAATGAGGGAGGAGTAACATGCCTTGGATTACAAAGATGATGGAGAGAAATCATTCGTACAAGCCGCAGATACATCCTCTAGCTAAAACTCTAGTCTTCTTTTACCCAAGAGCCTTAGAGAGAATTAGAGAGTATTTCTAAGTGTTTTAGATAAGAATAATAGGGTAAATAATGTCCCAATAGAGTTATAAGTCATAGGGCCTTAAGAGGTTAAGTAGGGAAATGTCCAAATTACCCCCAACTTAAACTGCTTAAAATTCCCATTAGATAGTATGACTTCCCCATACAAGTTATACCCTTAAATACGAGTGGTACCCACCACTCATACCCTAGGCCTCTCCCTCGGACCCAACATTATCCACCATATGACATATCCAAACCAAGTCGTGCCTACCTATACGATTAGTACCCCTAAACCATATTCCTATCAGAATAGAACCAAAGAAAGTTTGAACACTATCTCCCGTACAAGTTAATGGTATGAATTGTACCTTATCTTATGGCCCATAGTGAGCTACTCGTACTTAAATCATAGTTAAGTTACTAAGTCTTAGATTAAGTAAAGGAAAAACCCAAACCATACAACCCATCACTAACCATACAACTCATAACCAGCAAGTCATACATATTCTAGAAACCAATCCAACCTACCAGCCAACAATAGTTAGCATACGACCAAGAGCATACCAACCGTACCCCATCATACGACTGGTACCCATAAGTCATGTGATGTCTAGAATCCAAAAATCTATGAAATTTTATAAGGGTCCAAACCCAGGGTGTTTTAGTTTCCCCTACTAGGATCATTCATCATTGAATGACGAAAAAGGTAGGTCAAACACAAGCATGATTCATTTGCATTATCAAATATCTATTGAACCTTTAACAAAGTTAGAAAACAAAGATGTGAGCAAGGACACGTATCTTCCTCACGAATATCCAAAGCAGAAAACAAATGCAGATATTTGCACTACATATCTGCTTCCACTTCCTATGTAGCCTCTTCCACCGTGTGGTTTTTCCATGGAACCTTAACTGAGGACACATCATTGGTCTATAATTGATTAACCTACCAATCTAACATCTCAACCGAGACCTCTTCATAAGATAAAGAATCTAAGATACCCAATCCGTCTAGAGCAACTACCAAAGAAGGATCACCAAGACACTTTCTCAACTTAGAGAGATAAAATACCGGATGAATGGAGTTCAAACTATAAGGCAACTCCAATTCATACGCAATATTTCCAACCATACTCAAAATCATATAAGGACCAACATATTGGGGACTGAGCTTCCCATTTTTGCCAAACCATGTTACTTCATTCATGTAAGACACCTATAAGAACTTCCTTTCCCCAACCTCAAACTCTGAGTCCCTATGTCATACATCTACATAGGGCTTTTGGTGACTTTGGGCATCCTTAAGCCTATTCCAAATAACCTTTACCTTCTCCATAGCCTGATAAACCAAATTCAAGACAAACATATCCACCTCACCAAGCTTGAACCACCCAATAGGAGATCTACAACTCTTACCATACAATGCCTCAGAAGGGGCCATCCCAGTGTTAAAATGATAGCTATTGTTGTAAGCAAACTCTACCAAAGGTAGATGCTCAACCAAATTTCCACCATAATTAATCACACACGAACAAAGCATGTCCAACAATGTCTAAATAGTCCTCTTTGCTTGCCCATCTATCTGCTGATGAAAAGCAGTATTCAGACTAACCTTGGTACCCAGCCCCTTCTGAAATAACCATCAAAAGTGCAATGAAAACTACATACCACGATCAGAGATAATCAAAATAAGTACCTCTAGTAGCTTTACAATCTCCTAAAGATATAATCGTGTATAGTCCTCAATTGAAAATTAATTCGCACCGGTAAGAATTAAGCAGACTTTGTTATCCTATCCATGATGACCCAAACTGAATCAAATTGATTCCAAGATCGAGGAAGACTGATAACGAAATCCATACTGATTACCTCCTATTTTTATTCAAGCAACTCAATTTCTTGATACAACCCTCCAGACCTCATGTGCTCAACTTTGACTTATTGGCACACCATGCATTTGGATAAAAAATTAGCCACATCCTTGTTCAGACCACAGCTTCAATATATCTCCTTAAGATTATGATACATTTTTGTTAAATCGGGATGAATTACATAGGGCGATGCATGCGCCTCAGCCAAAATCCTTTGTGATAAACCATTAATGTCAAGAACATATTAATTCTCTTGGTACTACAAAGTATTATCACCACTAGTCTTAAACACCATCACCCTTTTCCCACTAGCATCACTCTTGATTTTCATTAAGATAGAATCTAGCATTTGATATTCCTTGATATATTCACTAAGAGACAACCGAACTACTTCTTGTACGATCACACCATCATCAGTGGAGTCCAAGAGATAAACTACGAGATTGGCCAAGCGGTGAATATCCTTCACTAATTCCCGCTTCTCCTTATCTACATGGGCTAAACTCCTCATGGACAATATGCTAAGAGTATCATTAACCACATTAGCTTTACTTGGGTGGTAGTGAAGACTCATATCATAGTCCTAGAGAAGCTCCAACCATCTCTCCTACTTGAGATTTAGCTCTTTCTGAGTAAAAACATACTGTAAACTCTTATAATTAGAAAAGATATCCATGTGCACTTTATATAAATAATGCTACCAGATTTTCAAAGAAAAAATCACCATTAAAAGCTCCAAATCATGAGTAGGATAATTTCTCTCATGCACCTTCAATCGCCTAGAAGCATAGACAATCACTTTACCATGCTACATCAAAATGCAACTAAGTCCCACTTGAGACGCATTACAATAAACTACAAACCCCTCATTATCTCAAGGAAATGTCAAAACTAGAGCAAAAGTTAGCTTATCCTTCAGATTCTTAAAACTCCCCTCACAAGCATCCGACCGAGAAATAGTTACCCCTTTTTGAGTCAACTTAGTCGATGGGGAAACTATCATCGAGAAACTTTCTACGAACTGCCTGTAAGACCCAGCCAAACCCAAGAAGCTTCGAATGTCGATTGGAGTCATGAGTCTAGGCCACTTCTTAACTACTGCCACCTTTTATTGATCCACCATGATCCCCTCTCTAGAAATAATATGATTAAGAAAAGTTATAGCGTTCAACCAAAACTCACACTTGGAGAATATGACATACAATTGTTGCTCCTTTATGGTCTGCAACACCACGCGGAGGTGATTGGCATGATCCACCTCGCTCTTAGAATATAACAAGATGTCATCAGTCAACACAATGACAAAAAGATCCAAAAACTACTTGAAAACCCTATTTATAAAATCCATATACACCACTGTGGCATTAGTCAAACCAAATGACATCACCAGGAACTCAAAGTACCCATACCGAGTACGAAAAGCCATCTTAGGGATATCCACCTCCCTAATCTTAAGCTAATGATACCCAAACCAAAGATTTATCTTAGAAAAAATTTTGGCACCTTGCAATTGATCAAACAAGTTATATATCCTTGGGAGAGGATACTTGTTCTTAACTGTTACCTTATTCAACTACCGATAGTCAATGCACATCAGAAGGGAACCATATTTCTTACGCATGAATAATACCCGTGCACCCCATAGGGATACACTAGAATGAATAAAACACTTATCCAAAAGATCCTTATGTTGCTCTTTGAGTTCCCTCAAGTCAGCTAGAGCCATTCTATAAGAAGGGATAGATATTAGATGAGTGTCCAGAACCAAATCAATACCAAACTCAAACTCCCTATCCGTAGGAACGCCAGGAAAATCATTCGGAAAGACCTCGGGAAATTTATTCACCATCGGAATCGAAAGCAAATATGGACCTTTCAAGTTAGAATCTTTAACTCGGACCAAATAATAGAGACATCCTTTAGAGATTAACCCTCGAGCTCTAAGATATGATATAAACCTCCCCTAGGGGCTAGGGAACTATCCTCCTAGTCAATAAATGGTTCATCAGGGAACTTAAAGACACTTTATAGGTTCGATAATATAAGGATGTGTAGCACAAGTATAACCAATCCATCCCTAAAATGACATCAAAATCCACTATATCTAAATTGTATGAATCCACTAAGGTCTACTTACGATGAATAGATACCACACACCCCCTATAGACTCTTTTAGCAACAACCAAGTCACCTATTGAGGTTGAAATAGAAAAAGGATCTAAATTAACCTCAGGATCAAAATCAAAATACACAGCCATATATGTGGTCACACAAGAAAGAGAAGACATTAGATTAAGTAAATAATAGACATCTTGAGAAAATAATTGTATCATACCAGTCAAGACATTAGGAGATGTCTTAAACTCCTATCGGGTAGCAAGAGCATATAACCTATTTCAACCTGCTCCAATACCAGAAGTAGAAACAGATGCAGAAGCAACACCCTCTGTTGCAGGAGCAGAAGATCAAGCAACCGAAGCCTTACTCGCTTCCATAGAACCATTACCAACTGGATAGTTTCTAAGTATATGTCCTGACTGACCATATTTGAAATATACCATAGGGATTACTCAAAGCATTCATTCTTCAATTACACTAAATTCAAAGTCTCTAAATCAAAATACAATTGTTGCCCAAATTAGGGTTTAAAACTTCAAATTTAAAATATTCTAAGAGAGTAGAATTCCCAAAAAGAAAAAAAGTTTTAACCTCTAAAAGGAATTGGGTTTAGCTGAGTAAAACTACAAAACTGCCCCTGGGTACATTCCCGCTTAGTCGTGATCACTGAAGCTTGTCCGAGATAATGGCTATCACGACCGCGGTAAGAATACCGTGATCGCAGTGCTTTGACCTGGATTGACTGGCCGCGATCGCAGCCTAGAGACCGCGATCACGGTAACCGAGGATGGTTTTTGCTTTAGGCCTTTTAGATGTACTTCTTTCCTCCTTTTTGGACCTTTTTCAGCTCGTATCCACATCTTTTCATCTCATAACATGTAAGCTTAAAAAATGTGGAACTTAGTGCATTTAATCATAAATATATCTCATTTATACATTAAGTTTATAGTAGTTTGCACGAATGTTGAGTGCAAATGAGTGGTAAAATCACCACTCATCAATTCTTCCAACTTAACGCTTTGCTTATCCTCAAGAAACACTACCTCTTAGCATGAGACAATGTAAATTTATTCCCAGCTTAGATGACCCAATTATCACAATGACTTCAAGCTTAGTTACTACTACAAGTAGCTCTTCAAACATGGGCAAAGCTAATCTTACAACCACCCACAACATGAAATGTAATGTACAAGAGTGCAAAAGACTTTGAAGAGCAGCCATGCAACAATAACTAATACTTGAAGTGACTCACCCTTGACCTCAACTTCATTATACTCCTTTTGCCTCATTTTTCAAAAGATGAGAAAATCTCCCACCTCAACTTGTTTACATACCTCCTCACAAGAAGAAAAATTCCACACACCAAGTTAACAAATATGCAACAAGGGATTTAATTGCAATGATCTCTCTCACATAAGGATCCTCGGTGCTAAAAATTACCATGCCATAGTCTTGCCCCTAGTTTCAATCGCCACTACAATTAATACACTTGGTTGGAAATTTCAAAGGGCTTTTTAAGTTTGTAACGTAGCTTTGGGGTAGGGTTGGATATCATTTAGGAAAAACATGGTTATACCCTAATTGAACATCTACATCACACTATTTTATCAAACTTTTCACCATGGGACACTTCTATTGTTTTCACTCTTTACACATGTGCCTAACTTTATTTCCTTGGTTCACCCATTTTGTTTTCATTTTTTTTCTTGCATATTTCATGCTTTTTTTCTTTTGTTGGACCATATCTTTTTCTTATTCATTTGTCCTCAATGCTTAATCTCTTAGGCACTCACTTAAAACTTTGTGGCCCAAAATTACCTTTTTCAATCTTCACCACCCCAGCTTAGGCTTTTAGTCTTAAGTTTCATTTTTAAGTTCAAAGAGGGTAGGGTTTAAAATAGGGATAAAATTGAATGGCTTATGGCTTGCTATGTGTTTGCAAAGAAAGATCCAAAGGCTCAAAGTGGGTGACTTAGAATAACATCTACGCAATGGTGGGATTTTTAGTATAGAGTGGACTTCCAATGTTACAAAGATGACCTAGGATCATCTCACCAACCAAGAACAATAAAAATTAGCATTGAGAAACTAATGGGGCAAGTTCTAGATGGTACAAGTTTACATGAGATTTGGAAAAATAAACTCTCCGCACACGACATGGAAATTCACTAAGGAATCTCAATTGCCCCTCCCGCTAGACACAAAAATAGAGTATCTATCAATTTTGACAAACAAAAATTTTGGTGTCACAAAAATATAAAAAGAATTGTTACAAGATCGCTCACGTCCATGCCCTTGATTTTTGAAAAATTTTGGATGGAAGGGGTGTTTACTTTGCATTTGCATCTCGCAGAATTTGCTAAGTATGGCACCAACCCAATCCTTTGTCTCATATTTTTGTCATTCATACGGACAAACAATATGGCTACTCACACTTCACCATAGGTATAAATGAGATCCCAAATCTAAAATGCCATAGGTACTCAGACTTTCCTTGCATTTGTGACCTCAATGCTATGAGTACTCAAACTTTCCCCGCATCCATGGATTGAAACCCAATCACAACGCTTTTTCCCTTAAGAATGTCGTCACTCAGTCTATCATAGGGAAAAACTCGTCCAATATTTCCATATGAAAAATAAAGATAAAGTAAAAATCTAAAAACAAAAACAACTAGTCCATGCAAATGTGGGCACCATCAAAGTACCCGAATATTACAACCCAAATAGAAAAATAAAAATCATTCAAAAGAACATAAAAAACATCCAGAAATATCAATAATACAGAACCAAAATAAAATGAATGCGGAGACAGGCACCCCCAACTAAAAAGCTAGTAGTGTCCTTAGTGCATAAATAAACAAGCATAAAGAGAGATAAGGGTGCTCCAAGAAACTGCATCAAAAGATGCTATCACTCTCGGTCTCTACATCATAATCAACATCCTTAAGATCATACCTCTAGGCTAGGACCTCATCATCGCTCTTCACTCGGGATGAAGGAAGTCTATCACGGGGTTTTAAGATAAAGAGTCTGGCACTCAGGGGCTATGAATTGGATTCGGTCATATTCTTCCATGATAAGATCCTGAAAAACATAAGAACAACATAAGCAAATTAATCATTAACATTTACATGCACAAACTAATCTATGTTGTTCACTAAAGCCTATGGGATGGTTATTTGTAAAAATTTTAAGTGTAGACTTTTTGGAACGGGCAGGAAATTATCCTCAGTTACCGCGATCGCAGGCGGGCCATAGAGACGTGATCGCAGTACTTGAGACAAGTTTCAAACCAAAGTTTCCAGTGTCAAAAAATTGAAATCTTTATCCAAAACATGTTCTAAAACCAGAATTTGCACTAAAATCATTAAACAGGATTACTAGGTACTCAATTATGCCCTTAGAATGTAAAAACCACAAGTTGACATGACCCGGACAAGGGCCTTGTTGTAATAGGCATCCCAAGTCCATCCAAGACCGGGGACCACCCCCGTTACCCAACTTAACCTCCAAATACCCATACCCTGAGTTAGATAAACTTCGAACGTATAACAAGATAGTGTTTATTACGATACCAAACTTTGGGATAGATCAATAACTGTGACCAACCTAAGAAAGTTCAACCATACATTTCCAACGAATAACCACAACCAAACTAATATAAAAACCAAGTTCTTGTCCATACCATAACATAAAAGGATGGAGCAATCATAAATTCAGTCCAATGGTATCAACCCCATACCAATGCCAATACTAAGGCTGACACCAATATCGACACCACTTATTCCAACCCATAATAGTCACACAAAGCCTCTAAAAAAAAGAAATACATTATCCAGTTAGTACATGCTCCCAACCACAGCCAAAACCAATATCCATAAAATAACCAAAGTATGTAAAGATATCTATGCTATGAAATAGAGCCTTCCGAAATATGAAATCTCACCACTTCAATCTAATAGATGATCTTGAATCCTATCACTAAGCAGGAATAGAAGAATGGTTGGTTCCAAAATCACATGGGGATACAACTGCCCAAGATAGGTGAGCAGTTGAATGCTAGCATGAACTCAGGATAAAGATAAAATAATGCCATCCAGAAAAACCAAGTAAATCAACCATATGAATACACACCATACATATATATGTTACCATACCAGGAAAGGAAGTTAGGTTTAGCATGCCTTTAAAACCATTAACCTAGGTATGTGTAGCTTAATCATCCTAGAACCACCCATGGGCTATCTGGGTCCAGTGAAACCCCTTGAACGGTTCCTGGTGCTTGTAGCCTCACGAATTAGAGATACCATAATAGTAGGGGATTTCCGTGTACCCTTCACTCTCTATGATACATTTGTACATTATACTTAGAGGATTCCCATGTACCTCATAGTATTATATATGGTCTCTATGACCAATCCTCATGTCAGCAAATATGAGTTTCTAGTGTTCATCCATTGGATCACCTTCACACTTAGCTATCACACCCCGTCATTATTTCCCAATTAAAACCATTACCATCCAACCAAACTATTATTCCATTATTATTAACCAAGGCTATATGCAGTGATATCATCATACCAACTATAGCTTGCAAGCAATATCCGTAGCCAACCTTTTATGTAAAGAGATTCATGTGTACCTATAGATTGCATTATCAAGTTAACTTAGAGAATTCATGTGTATCCAATAAATTTTCCATTATTATGTTTGCTTGGGGGAATCCCAAGTACCCCACAAGTTATTCATTATTATGTTTACTTAGAGGATTACCTTGTACCCCATAAGGAAGTTTAATTAACCATAACCATGACCCCTAAAACTTACCATTTAGCCATTCCCAACCATTTATACCATTTAGGGTTCCATTACTAAACCATACAATGCAATAGTTCCATTAAAAGTTCAATACTATAGTAAAAGTATTCTCATAGGCATTATATCAAACATGTTGGGGGCATAATGTTTCCAAAACCAAATCCAATTATCAATTAACCATTCACATGCAACCAATAGTCCATTTCACCATTAAAGCAAGTAATTACATAGTTTAAAACATGAGAAAACCTTAACAAAGCATTTTATACCAAAACCCCAACATATATTAGAAAACCCCAAAACCATACAATAATCATGCCATGAAAACATTGTATAAAACATGCCTTTAGTTGGAACTAACAATGAGGTAGGATTAACATGCCTGACATTACAAAGATGATGTAGAGAAATCATTCGTGCAAGCCGCAAAAATATCCTCTAGCTGAAACCCTAGTCTTCTTTTACCAAAGAACCTTACAGAGAATTAGAGAGTATTTCTAAGTGTTTTAGATTAGAATAATAGGGTAAATAATGTCCCAATAGAGTTATAAGTCGTAGGCCTTAAGAGGTTAAGTGGGGAAATGTCCAAATTACCCCCAACTTAAGCTACTTAAAATTCCCATCAGATAGTATGACTCCCCCATACAAGTCGTATCCTTAAATACGAGTGGTACCCATCACTCATACCCTAGGCCTCTCCCTCGGACCCAACACTGTCCACCAAATGACTTACCCAAACCAAGTCTTATCTAACCAAATGATTAGTACCCCTAAACCATATTCCTATCAAAATAGAACTAAAGAAAGTTTGAACAGTGTCCCCCATACAAGTTAATGGTAAGAATCATACCTTATCTTACTGCCCATAGTAAGCTACTCGTACTCAAATCATAGTTAAGTTACTAAGTCTCATTTTAAGTAAAGGAAAAACCCAAACCATACAACCCATCACCAACCATATAACTCATAACTAGCAAGTCATACCCATTCCAGAAACTAATCCAACCCACCAACAAACAATAGTTAGCATACGACCAAGAGCATACCAACCATTCCCATCATACGACTGGTGCCCATAAGTCGTATGATGTCTAGAATCTAGAAATCTAGGAAGTTTTATAAGGGTCCAAACCCAGGGTATTTTACTTTCCCTCACCAGGATCATTCATCCCTAAAAGAAGGACAAGGTAGGTCAAACATAAGTACAATTCATTACATTATCAAATATCAATTGAACCTTTGACCAAGTTAGAAAACAAAGATATGATAAAGGACACATACCTTTCCCACGAATATCCAAAGCAAACAACAAATCCAAATATTTGGACTGCATGTCTACTTCTGCTTCCCATGTAGCCTCTTTCACCTTGTGGTTTCTCCATGGAACCTTAACCGAGGCAATATCCTTGGTCTATAATCGATTAACATACCAATATAATATCTCAATCAAGACCTCTTCATAAGATAAAGAATTAGAGATACCCAATCCTTCTAAAGGAACCATCAACGAAGGATCACCAAGACACTTTCTCAACATAGAGACATGAAATACCAGATGAATGAAGCTCAAACTAGAATGAAACTCCAATTCATACACAACATTTCCAACCATACTAGAAATCATATAAGGACCAACATATTGGGTACTGAGCTTCCCCTTTTTCCCAAACCACATTACTTGATTAATGTAAGATACCTATAGGAACTTTCTATGCCCAACCTCGAACTCCAAGTCCCTATGTCGTACATTTGCATAGGACTTTTGGTGACTTTGGGCATCCTTAAGCCTATCCCCAATAGCCTTTACCTTCTCCATAGCCTGATAAACTAAATTCAAGCCAAACATATCCACCTCACCAAGCTTGAATCACCCAATAGAAGATCTATAACTCCTACTATACAATGCCTCAAAAGGGGCCATCCCAGTGCTAAAATAACATCTATTGTTGTAAGCAAACTCTACCAAAGGTAGATGCTCAGCCAAATTTCCACCATAATCAATCACACACGCATGAAGTATGTCCTCTAATGTCTGAATTGTCCTTTTTGCTTACCCACCCATCTGCAGATGAAAAGAAGTACTTGGACTAACCTTGGTACCCAACCCCTTCTGAAATAACCATTAAAAGTGAATTGAAAACTATATACCACGATCAGAGATAATCGAAATAGGCACCCCATGCAGTTTTACAATCTTCTAAAGATACAATTGCATATAGTCCTCAGTTGAAAAGTTAATCCGTATTGGCAAGAATTAAGCGGACTTTGTCATTCTATCCATGATAACCCAAACTGAATCAAATTGATTCCAAGACCGAGGAAGACCGATAACAAAATCCATACTGATTACCTCCTATTTTCATTCAGGTAACTCAATCTATTAATTCTTAAAGTTACCTCCAATCAATGTCAAAACTAGAGCTAAAGTTAACTTATCCTTCAGATTCTCAAAACTCCCCTCACAAGCATCTGACCAAGAAATAATTACCTTTTACTGAGTCAACTTAGTCAATGGGGCAGCTATCGTCGAGAAATTTTTCACGAACTGCCTGTAATACCCAGCCAAGCCTAAGAAGCTCTGAATGTCAATTGGAGTCATGATTTTAGGCCACTTCTTAACCACCGCCACCGTTTGTGGATCCACCATGATCCCCCCACTAGAAATAATATGATTGAGAAAAGTTACAGCGTTCAACCAAAACTCACACTTGGAGAATATGGCATACAAATATTGCTCCTTTAAGGCCTATGACTCCATGCGAAGGTGATTGGCATGATACACCTCACTCTTAGAATATACCAAGATGTCATCAGTGAAAATAATGACAAAAAGATCCAAAAACTGCCTGAAAACCCTATTTATAAAATCCATATACGCCACCGGGGCATTATCAAACCAAATGACATCACCAGGAACTCAAACTGTCCATATTAAGTACGAAAAGTCATCTTAGGGATATCCACTTTCCTAATATTAAGCTAATGATACCCAAACCAAAGATCAATCTTAAAAAAAAAATTGGCACCTTGTAATTGATAAAACAAGTTATCTATCCTTGGGAGAGGATACTTTTTCTTAACTGTTACCTTATTCATCTACCGATAGTCAATGCACATCCAAAGGGAACCATCTTTCTTACGCACGAATAATACTTGTGCACCCCACAGAGATACACTAGGATGAATGAAACCCTTATCCAAAAGATTCTTTAATTGCTCCTTGAGTTTCCTCAACTCAGCTGGAGCCATTCTATAAGAAGGAACAGATATTAGATGAGTGTCCAGAACCAAATCAATACCAAACTCAAACTCCCTATCCGTAGGAACATCAGGAAAATCATTCAAAAAAACCTCAGGAAATTCATTCACCATCAGAACCAAATGCAAAAAAGGACCTTTCGAGTTAGAATCTTTAACTCAAACTAAATAATAGAGACATCCTTTAGAGATTAACCTCCAAACTCTATGATATGATATAAACCTCCCCTTAGGGGCTAGGGAACTGTCTTCTCACTCAATAAATGGTTCACCAGGGAACTTAAAGACAACCTTACGGGTTCAATAATATAAGGATGTGTAACACAAGTATAACCAATCCATCCTCAAAATGACATCAAAATCCACCATATCTAACTCGTACAAATTCACCAAGGTCTCCTTACTAAAAACAGTTACCACACACCCCCTATAAACTCTTTTAGCAACCACCGAGTCACCTATCAAGGTAGAAATAGAAAAAGGATCTGAAGTAACCTCAGGATCAAAATCAAAATACATAGCCATAAATAGGGTCATATAAGAAAGAGAAGACACCAAATTAAGTAAACAATAGATGTCTTGAGAAAAGAGTTGTAACGTACCAGTCACAATATTAGGAGATGCCTTAGACTCCTATCGGGTAGCAAGAGCATATAACCTATTTCAACCTGCTCCAATACCAGAAGTAGAAATAGATGCAGAAGCAGCACCCTTTGTTGCAAGAGCAGAAAATGAAGCAACCAAAGCCTTACTCGCTCCCAAAAAACCCTTACCAACTGGACAGTTTCTAAGTATATGTCATGGTTGACCATATTTGAAACATTTTTCCCTCTCCTTATCACAGAAACCTCTATGCAACCTACCACAGCACTGATAAGGAGGGCATGATAACACCGATTGAGCCCCACTTGCCTGAGATTAGGCACCCTATGCCTGGAAATTATCACCACCTTATTGATGCCTATCACCCAACTACTTCAGGTAAGAAGCACTAGCTGTTGAGAACGAACCATAACTCCCTTATTTTTTCTTTGGTCACTCACCACTATCCCGACCACCTTCTTGTTGCCCACTATTTTTTAGAAGATCTAAAATTATTACCCTAACTTTTCCTAAACTCATCCTATTTTCTCTTTTCCTCCTCCACCTGCTACATATGAACCACCAACCTAGAATATGCATATCCTTGTTCAGTAATACAGTCTTGCTTTTAAGGATCAAATCTCGTGATAGTCCAAAAGTGAACTTTCTCATCCTTTCCCTCATATCAGATAATAATTTTAGAGCATACCTTGATAGCTGATGATATTTCAAGGCATATTCCTTGCTTGACCTTTTCCATTATCTCAGATTGACAAATTTCTCTATCTTCACTTCTCTCAACTCTTGAGAAAAGAAGCGACCCAAAAAGGCATTAGAGAAACTCTCCTATAAAGTTGAATCCTCAATATCACCTCTCGCCCAATCCCGTTCCTAGTACCATTGGTATGTCATATCCTTAGCTGATAAGTTATATACCTCTCATAGGCATTATATCAAACATGTTTGGGGCATAGTGTTTTCAAAACCAAATCCTATTATCAAATAACCATTCTTATGCAACCAATTGTCCATAGCACTATTAAAATATGTAATTACATAATTAAAAATATAGGAAAACCATAACCATGCATTTTATACAAACACCCCAACATATATTTGAAAACCCCAAAACCATACAATAATCATGACATGAAAACATTGTATAAAACATGCCTTTAGTTGGAACGAACAATGAGAGAGGAGTAACATGTCTTAGATTACAAAAATGATAGACAGAAAGAACTCGTACAAGCCCCAAATTGATCCTCTAGATGAAACCCTAGCCTTCCTTTACCCCAGAGCCTTAGAGAGAATTTAAGATTGTTTCTAAGTGTTTAAGATTAGAATAATAGGTTAAATGGTGTCCCAATAGTGCTATAAATCATGGGGCCTTAATATTACCCCCAACTTATACGACTCCCCCATCCAGTCGTACCCTTCAATATGAGTGGTACCAATCACACTTAACCTAGGCCTTTACCTTGGACCCGATATTGTCCACCATATGAATTACCCAAACTAAGTCATACCTAACCATATGATTAGTACCCCTAAAACATATCCGTAGAAAAATAGAATCAAAGTAAGTTTGAACACTATCTTCTATACAAGTTAATGGTATGACTCGTACCCTATCTGATGGCTCATAGTGAGCTGCTCGTACTCAATTCCAAATTAAGTTACTAAGTCTGAGATTAAATAAATAAAAAACCCAAACCACACAAACTTTCACCAACCATATGATTCGTACCTTACAAGTCATACCCATTCCAGAAACCAATCTAACCCACCAACCAATACTGTTGGCATACGACCAAGATCATACCAACCATACCCATCATACTACTGGTACCCATAAGTTGTATGATGTCCAAAATCCAGGAAATTTTCTACGATTCCAAACCAAGGATGTTTCATTAGTGAATACTCATTTGGGAATTTGATTGAACACTTGGTGTACACCCTTTATTTTTCTCAACTTTACACATAATTTGGGTATTCAAGACTTCCCAAAGCATATGCACACCAAATTCTAGAAACTAACCACTACACAAGTTCATTTCAACACAAATTTAACATTTTAAGCCATAGATTTAGGCCTTCCTTATGACATATATTCTATGGCGTATTTTTCACATTTAAAACATTAATTTAAGACACTTTTCAGAGGGAATAATGCAAGAGGGATTCTCTAATACATTTGAATACCCAAAGTGTCCCCAATAATAGGTGCAATTTGAGAGGAAATTTGTGAAAGGAGTGTGAGTGAAATGGGTATTCGGATGGTCTTTTAAACTCTCTACCGCAATCACAGTTAGGGGTCTACGATCGTAGACATCAAACGACTGTAATCACCGCTAAGGTCTCACAATTATTCTAACTGAGAGAATTTCTACACCTCTATTTTCCCCTATTTATATAATGACTCATTTTGGCACATTTTCCCCAGTTCAGATCACTAAGAAAAAGTGTCACACTTTCCTTATCTGAAACTCATTTAACACACTATATAGTGCCATAAATCTATGGATTATTCAATTGAATAAATTAAAATTTGCACTACAAAATTAAAAACAAAGGATATGAGCCACTTCCGTGACATTTGTGGGTTACCACCCACATAACGCCTTAGTTATCATTGTGGAAGGACGTCTTTCATCTTTTTCAAGTTTGACCATTAAGGGATCCATTCTTCACTTCCTCATCCTCAATATCTATCACCGATACCACCTTAAGCTCCATGGTTTGCTTCTCTATTTTCACCACCTGGAATGACACTTCCCCATTATATACTCTAAACCTTATTTCCCAAAGTTCCAAATCCACAATGGCCCTTTTGATAGCAAGAAAAGGTCAATAAATAATAATAGTCACATCTTGGTGTATCTCACAATCTAACACCACAAAATTTGCTAGAAGTATGAATTTATCCACTTTGGCCAATACGTCAAACAAAACACTAATTGGTTTCTTTATGAACTGGTCCTCCATCAAAATATTTATTGACGTTGGAGTAGGGAAGGACATAATGATCATAGACACTGCCTCAAATACTTTATCAATTTTTGAACTGGTTAATT
The DNA here is from genome assembly GCA_030864225.1 of Capsicum baccatum var. pendulum. NCBI lineage: Eukaryota > Viridiplantae > Streptophyta > Magnoliopsida > Solanales > Solanaceae > Capsicum > Capsicum baccatum. The sequence goes on from CM061558.1 coordinate 156,788,735, forward strand.
TATTCTTTTCCCAGTCATGAGAAGGGACATAATGATCATAGTCGCTATCTCTATCCTTCTAATCACGATCACGATCCCTATCCCTTTTGTTCCCACATTGGTTCCCACCATTCCTTTGAATGTCGCAGTGGGAACCCCCGAATAATTGGTCGAATACTGAATCTCCTCATCAAACTTATTATCCTCTTCATCATCATAGGCCTTGGATGACACAACATTCACCACTTTTATAGGTGCACCCATCACTTATTTCATCAAAAGCTCCAATTGATTCATCATATTTGCCATATTCTCCTCATCTCTCTTTTTTATCCTTGTCAACAATGAAGGTAGTACGAGATCCTTTAGGTACCTCAACATCTCAGTTATGCCACTCCCAATTTTGCTTGGTAACTTTATTAAGCATAAGTTGTAAAATAAGTCAACTTCATAAGAGAGCCCCCTACCGCATTTCCTACCATGGTTATATTGAGTGGATCAAGAGCCTGGTAGAATATTCAAAGAAGCATCCTATCTGGGGACCTCATGATTGGGACAATGCAAGAGTTTTCTATTGAATCTTTCCCATACCACGTATAAGGGTTCCCCATTCAATTACTTAAAGTTCATGATCTCATCACAAAATTAGAGCAATTTGAATGGTAGGAAATATTGGTCAAGAAATACCATGGTGTGTTCATCCAATAAAGTGATTGATCTGACTAAAAGAGAGAGAAGCCACAATATTGCCTCTCTCATTAGAGAAAATGAAAAGATACGAAACCAGATGGACTCTTGGGATTATATATGCAATATCAAAGGGTGAACACACTTTGATAAAGTTCTTCAAATAAAAGTTTGGATCCTTATAGGATTATCCCCCAAAAAGTCCCTTTATTTTTAGCATATACAATATGACTCTCGTGACATGAAAGACATCATTCCCCTGAGTAAGTGGGATACGGATAGAACTTGAAAAACCAATGTCATTGAGTTTCTCCTCATCATCAAGAGGGTCATTAAAAGAACCTAAAATGCTTTCATTGTCACTCATATTCCATGAACACTATGGGAATCACCTAAGGAGAAAACAAAAACAACAACAAAAATAAATACAAACCACTACGGGTGTACCAAAATAACACTCAACACCGCATAAGTAAGAAATAAATTTCACTCCCCGGCAATGGTACCATTTTTATAATGCTCACATATACCATCAAAATTGGTAGAGTGCAATCATTGTTAATGGCTCAACTTATGTTGAGGTCGAATTTACGAGGAGAGAAATTAGATTTCTAGTCATATGGGTGTCAAATACTACTAATTATTTACCCGCAATATGAATAAAACAAAAGTCATGAATAAAAATAGGGGGTTTGATTTTTGGAAAGTGTTTGTTAATGAAAACTCAAATCAACAAATTAAACAACAATTGTGATTTAAATTGAATATAACAGTAATCTTGGAACTATGTCTACCTAAGGGCAATTTATCCATAGGCTTATTAAAATACCTTGGTTTCTGTACCTTAGAAAATTTCTTAGAATTTTAGTCTCTGGACCCAATATGACTGGAGGGTATGAGCCATATCTTGGGGTATTAATGGTATCGTCTAATCGTATGCTGACCAGTGTCGGTTGGTGGAATGGATTTTAGTTAATGGAATGGATACGACTTAGGTGTATGAGTCATTTAGTGGTTAATGATCATTTGGTTAGTTAACTTAATCTTAGAATTGGTTACTTAGGTTGGATCTAAGTAGAAGTGGCTCACTAAGATCTATAATCTAGGTTACGAGTCATACCCAGGAATCGTATGGTGGACAGTTTCTAAATCATCCTTAGGTTTAAATTTGTCAGGGTTACAAATCATATGCTTTAGATACGACTTGGCTATATGAGCTGTATGGTAGACAATATTTGATCCAAAGGTTGAGGCTAGGATATGAATGGACGTACCACTCGTATATGAAGGGAACGACTCGTGAGGATCAGTTGTACCCCTATGATGGGATTTTGGTACAACTTAAGTAGGGGTATTCTGGATATTTCCCCATTTATCCTAATAAGGTCCCACAACTTCTAACCTATTTGAAAGGTTAATTACCCATTATTCCATTCATTAACACTTAAAAACCCTTCTAAACACTCTATAATTTTCTCAAAAGATTTTGGGCAAGGAAAACTAGGGTTTCAACTAGAGGAATGATTTGGGGCTTGTCTTGGTGATTTCTATCCTTCATCATCTTGGTTTAAGACATGTTCTCTTCCCTCAATGTTAATTCTATCTAGAAGCATGGTTTTTATGAATGTTTTCTTTATTTCATTGATTGTATGATTTTGGTTTTCAAATATGAATTGGGAGTTTTGATTTTAAATGGTTGGTTATGGTTTTTCATTATTTTAATTATACTTTTATGTGCATTAATGGTGGTTTTGGATAATTGGATTGTATGGGAATGGTTTAATCATAATTAAAATTGGTTTTTTTTCATATTATGCCCCTAATATGTTTGATAAAATATTTATAAAGATATGTTGATTGCAGTGACTACCTTGTTTTATAACTTGGCAAAAGAATTATGCATGATTTAAATAGATTGGAAAGGTAAATGGCTAAATGGTCATGCTTGAGGGGTACATGGAATCCCCCAGGTGGTTTAATATGGTAAATGGAAGGGCACTTGAAAGTCCCCTTAAACCTATATATGGTCAGCTATGGATAATATTTACAGGTAAGGATTGGTATGATGATTCCTATATTAATGGCCTTGGTTAATAAATAGATAATTGTGGGATATGTATCAAAGTCATGGAAGGTGAAGGTCGTGGTGGGACCAAAACTGTAAACTCATATTTACTGATGTGAGGTTGGTCTTGGTGATCTTGTGCATGATGTCATACTATATTTTCTGGGATGTTTTAGTCATCCCGGGTTTTCTTCCTTGCAGGTACGGCTTTATGTACCGGGGCCCTTTCAATAAAAGGAGCTGAAACCATTAGCCTATGGGTGGTTTAGGACAACTACGCTACACAACCCAAGTAAAGGTTATAAAGGCATACTAAACTCGATCCCCTTTCCCAACATGGTTATATATATATATATATGTATGGTTTTATGTGTATGGATGGTTTTACTTGGTTTTATAAATGGAATTATTTTATCCTTTCCTAATATCATGCTAGAATTCACTTGTTAACCTATCTATTGGCAGTTGTATACCGACACTATGTAGGAATGGACTATTCCACTCCTCCTACATAGTGATTGACTTTGGGATCAGCATTTGGACTAAAGTGGTAAGCTTCTATTCTTTCTAAAGGCTCCATCTTATATTAGGGATATTCTTGGATGCTTTGACTTTATTTTGGATATTGGTTTTGGCCATGGTTGCGGGCATATCCCAACCGGATTTTATTACTCTTTGGGTCAGAGTTTTTGTGATACTTCTATGGGCTGGAATGGGCAGGATCAGTATTATTGTTGGCCTTGGCATTAAAATAAGCCTGTGGGCTGACATCATTGGACATAATCTCTCACTATTCCATCATATTTCATTTAGGATTAATTATAATATATTTTGGAACATTTTTGGTTATGGACTAGTTTATGAACCTTCTTTTGGTATAAGTTTTTATGGTTGGATTATTGGTATGGTATGGTTGGACTTGGTTGGGTCAGTTACAATTGTGATCTTATTCCAGAGTATTTATTTAATTTGTCGTACTATTTTGCTACATTCTTAAAATTCAGCCAACTCAAGGCAAGCGGCTGGAGGTTGGTTGGGTAATAGGGGTGGTCTTTCGGTCTCGATCGCACTTGGGATGCCTATTATGACAAGGCCCCCGGTCTGGTCGTGTCAAGTTGGTGTCATAGACTAGGTTCATGGTCAATTGGGAATCCACAAAGCCATGTCAAGTAAAGTCTCTTTTAGGGGTGTGTAGTGCTCTACACTCGTAACGGAGAGGCTACAAGGCATTTAGGAATTTTTCACTTCCTTGGTATTCTATTAGCAAGCTTGGCGTTTAAGCCTTAGAATCTTCTCTAATCCCTATTTGTTCGTCTTTCAGATCATGCTTCATAGATCTAAAATACAAGAAAATTCTTCTATCCCATTTGAGGGTAATGCTGAAGGGGTGCATCCTACTTCTAGGATTTATCTTTGATCTCATGGTCCTATCTTGAATAGTTTAAGAGTTCCATCGGTTTCTACTAGTCCTCTTTAAGGTGAGGTGACTAATGCAGAATTCCATTTATTTATTCATGTTATTGCTCAAATGGTTGCTTCTTAGGCCAAGTAGGGTGCAACTGGTGCTTTACCTGCTGAGGCCACAAGTATAGGCCAATTTATGAAGATGGGTCCTCCCACTTTTTCTGGAGTGAAGATTGAGAAGGATCCACAAGGATTTTGGATAAAATGGAAAAGATATTTTGGGTGATGTAGGATACCAATATGGAAGAGGTAAACTGTGTAGATTATCATCTCAAAAAGGTTGCATATTAGTGGTATGAAGAGGGGGACAGGGATAGGGGCGATATAGAAGAATCAGTCTTGTGAGATACTTTTCAAGGCTTTCTTAGATGGGTTTTTTCCCAAGAGTTGAGAGAAGCAAAGATGGAGAATATTGTGAACCTTAAGTAGGGAAGGGTATCTGTCAAGGAATATGCCTTGAAGTTTCACCAATTGTTAAGGTATGCTCCTAATTTAGTTGTTGGCATGTACGCAAGAATGAGGAAGTCCGCTTTGGGTTAAATCGAGATTTGATTATGGAGAATAAGATTGGCTTATTGATCAAAGATATGAACATCTCTAGTTTGACTATTCAGATGCAGTAAGTGGAAGATGAAAAGAGGAAGCAGGAAGAGTTTGAGGATAGATAGGGTAAGAGAAGCAGCTTTTCTGACTAAGGAGGTGCTCAGTCTTAAGGTAGCTAAGATGGTGGAAAATGGCAGAAAAAAGTGGGGGAGTTTAGGTTCCTACTCTCATGATAGTGCTCCTTACTAGTTAAGTGACAGGATTCATCATGGTGGTGACAATTTTTAGGCACAGGGTGCCCAATCTCAGGCAAGCAGAGGTCAGTTAATTTCTTTATTCCCTCCTTATTGATTCTATGGTTGTCCTTATTGAGGTTACTGCGATGAAAAAATAGAGAAATACTTCAAGTATGGTCAGGCAAGCCATCGGCCTAGGGATTGTTCAGTTAATAAGGTTACTATAGGGGAGAACAATATTTTTGTGGCTTCACTTTCTACTCCTTCACCTGTAGATGTTGCATCTACTTCTATTACTGCTCCTGGTTCTAGTGTTGGTCAAAACAGATTGTATGTTTTGGCATCCTGACAAGAATTTGAGGCAATTCTTGATGTTGTTACTGGTATGTTACAGATTTACTCTCGTGACGTATATTGTTTGCTTGACTCAAGGTCCACTCTATTAAATGTGCCTCCTTATATGGATGTATCTTTTGGGTTTGATCTAACAGTTATTTCAGATCCTTTCTTTGTATCTACCCCTATAGGTGACTCGGTTATTTCTAAGAGAGTCTATAGAGGGTGTGTAGTATCTTTTGTTGGCAACCAGACCTGGGTAAAGCTGTTTGAGTTGGGTATGGTAGATTTCGATGTCACTCTGGGTATGGATTGGCTATATTCTTGTTATGCATCCTTGGACTGTTGACTCATAGGGTTATCTTTAGGTTCCCTAGTGAACTAGTTATAGAATAAGGGTGGCTCTTTAGCTCCTAGGGGGAGATTTATTTCTTATCTTAGAGCTCAAAAGTTAATCTCTTAAGGTTGTCTTTTTCACTTAGTCTGAGTTAAAGATTCTAACTCGTAAGGTCTTTCTTTCCAGTTAGTTCTAGTGGTTAATGATTTTCCAAAGGTCTTTCTAGATAATCTTCCTGATGTTAATGATCTAGTTCTTAACACTCTTCTAATTTCTATTTATCCATATAGAATAGATCTGGCTAAGTTGAGAGAACTCAAAGAGCAACTTAAGGATCTTCTGGATAAGGGATTTATTCTTCCTAGTATATCCCAATTGGATGCGCCGGTGTTGTTTGTGCACAAGAAGAATGGTTTCCTTCAGATATGCATTGATTATAGGCAACTGAACAAGGTGAAAGTAAAGAAAAAAAATCCTCTTCCAAGGATAGATGATCCGTTCGACCAGTTGTAAGGTGCTAAGTTCTTTTCTAAGATAGATCTTTCATCTGGGTAGCATCAGCTAAATATTAGGGAGGTGGATATATCTAAGACGGCTTTTCATTCTCGATATAGACACTTTGAGTTTTTGGTGATGTCATTTGGGTTGACCAATGCTCCGATGGCATTTATAGATCTGATAAATGGGTGTTTTGTCAGCATTTGGATCTCTTCATTATTGTGTTTATTGATGACATACTGGTTTATTCAAAGAGTAGGGTGGATCATGCTAATCACCTCTGTGTGGTGTTGCAAACCTTGAAGGAACAATAGTTGTATCCCAAGTTCTCCAAGTGTGAGTTTTGGTTAAACTCTATAACTTTCTTAGGTCATATTATTTCAAGTAAAGGGATCAAGGTGGATCTACAAAAGGTTGTTGTGTTTAAAAGGTGACCTATACCCATGACTCCATCTGAACATTCAAAGCTTCTTGGGCTTAGCCGGGTATTATAGGCGGTTTGTGGAAAGCTTTTTGTCGATAGATGCTCCTTGGGCTAAGTTAACTCAGAAGAAGATCAAGTTTCAGATGTTTGTGAAGGAATTTTTTGAGAAGTTGAAGGATAAGTTAACTTTGGCTCCAATTTTGACTTTGCTGGAAGGCAATGATGGGTTCATATTTTTTGCGATGCATCTTGGGTAGGGCTTTGTTATGTTTTGATGCAGCATAGGAAGGTGATTGCCTATGCTTCCAGGAAGTTGAAGGTGTATGAGAGGAATTATCCTCCTCATGATTTGGAGCTATTGGCTATTGTGTTTACTTTGAAAATATAGCATTATTATTTGTATGGTGTTCTTGTGGATATCTTTTCTGATCCTAAGAGTTTACAATATATGTTCACTCAGAGAGATCTTAATCTCAGGAAGAGGAGATGGCTTGATCTTTTCAAGGACTATGATATGAGTCTTTACTACCACCCAAGTAAGCCTAATGTAGTTGTTGATGCTCTTATCAGGTTATCCATGAGGAGTTTGGCTCAGGTGGAGGAAGGAAAGCAGGAATTGGTGAAAGATATTCACCGCTTGGCTAATCTTAGAGTTCGATTTTGGACTCCATGGATGGGGGTGTGATGGTGCAAAAAGTGGTTCAATCATCTCTTGGTGAAGATATTAAGAAGAAGTAAGTGATACATCTTATCTTGATGAAAATCAAGAGTGACGTTAGTAAGCAGAAGGTATGATGGTACTTTATGCTACCAAGGGAGGTTGTGTGTTCTTGATGTCGAAGGCTTTTGACAAAGGATTTTGGTTAAGACACATAAGTCATGCTACGTTGTTCATCTTGGCTCAACAAAGATGCATCGTGATCTCAAGGAGATCTATTGGTGGAATGGCTAGAAGAGGGATGTGACAAATTTTGTGGCCAAGTGCATGGTGCATCAACAGGTTAAGGTTGAGCACATAAGGCCCAGAGGGTTGTATTAAGAAATTGATTTTATTGAGTGGTAATATAAAGTGATCAATATAGACTTTGTTACCGGTCTTCCTCGGTCTCGAAATCAAAATATTCGATCTAGGTCATCGTGGATAGGGTGACTAAGTGTAATACCCCGCATGTTTAAAAGCTAGGAAGTGAATAAGTATTCCTAAGTATGAAATCTCCTATCCTGTGACTCATACTTGAGTACATGACTTACAGTGAATATCCTAGTGATAGGATAGCTTATGATGCATTAAGCATGTTTATATGAGTCACTTAAGGTAATACAAGCTAAGAGTTTTTGAATCCATCAAGTTTTTGTGTTCGATTTTGCAAGGGTCATCTTTGAACGAGTATAACTTGATGTTAATGTGGTATTTTGGCTGATTTAGACCCACCAAATTGTAGAGAATCAAATTAGCTTTCCAACGATACCAATTTTGCCTTAATCCAATACCCGAACGAAAAGTTATGACCATTTTCGTGAGAGACAGTAAGCATAGGCGATTGGTTAGGCGCCGCCCAACCCAAGCATAGGCGATAACTTAGGCGCCTCCTAAGTCAATTTCAGGTGTCAAAAACACTCCGTTTTGAGTTATTTTAAAGGTAATTAAGTCTTTAATACTCCTTACACGTCCCTAAACTTAACCCTATGAAATATATAGCCTCTAAACATACTACAACCCTATTTTCATCTCAAAGATCATCATCCAAGATAACTAAAGGAGAAAAACAACTAGGGTTGCATAATTAAGCTTGAAGATGTGATTTTAAGGAAATTCCTCCGTCAATCATCAAGAATCTTTCTTCTAAGGTATACATAGTGTTCATCCATGGATTCTTTTCGTTCGTGGAGTTGAAGAATCAATCTTTAAAATACAAAAGCTTGGTTGATTGTGGTGATATGATCATACCCATGTTGATGCTTATTTGCTTCCCTCTTTTTCATTATAAAGTATGATTTCTATATTGTTGGGTGTTGATGATCATGTTGTTGATATTGGGTGGTTCCCAAGATGGAATCTTTATATGTTTTTGTGAAATCATGATATCATATGAGTTGAAAACATGTAAATTTGGTTGTTCATGATGTATAATTTGATGATTTCACCTATTCTTAAGATGTGCATGTAAAGTGTTTGATAAAATTCCTAAGAAACTAGAAATCATGCAATATAGTTAAATTGTGACTAAGTGAAGGATCCATGATATGCCCTTACGTTCCAATGACTTCTATGTTCATAATGTGCTTTGTAAATGTTATTAGAATACTCATGAACTATTCTTATGAGATTATGCTATGTTTACTTGCAAATCCTACTTATGAACAAGATGTATAATAACCATTAAATCCACATGCACTTCTATGCTATTGGTATGTGTTGCCAATATGATTATGCAATGAACATAATATTAAGATTGTGCAAGTACTTCCATGTGATATTGATAATGTGCCTTGTAAATGTTGTTGGAATACTCATGAACTATTCTTATGAAGTTATGCTATGTTTACTTGTAAATCCTACTTATGAACAAGATGTATGATAACCATGCAATCCACATGCACTTTCATGCTATTGGTATGTGTTTCCAATATGATTATGTAATGAACATGATATTAAGATTGTGCAAGTACTTCCATGTGATATGAAATCCTTTCCATGCAATACATTGTTGATAACCATGCTTAGTATGAGATCCCTACTTATGATATTATAAATTATGGACTCTACTCTTATGATCAAGTCAGTCATGTGTGTCAGTTTCCTTCCATCGAGTCCTGGGGGTACTTGTACCCTAAAACTATAGTTGTGTGCGTAGATCTATATCATGTTTCACGATATCCAAACTCAAGCTATGATTCCATAGACTTCAGTCAGTCATGTGACTCAGGAAAACCTCATGATCTTAGTCAGTTGTCAGATATCAATAACATTCCGCCAGTCAACGAAATTCAGTAAGATTAAGTCATGCACAGTCAGTTATTCATGTCCAGTACCTCCATATAGGAGTAGAGGTTAGGTTCGAGTGAACCCGAGGATGGGAACTCACCCACCAGTTTAGGGTGTGATTCTTAGTAGCAATCCTTATGTTCCAGAACTATGTAGCCAGCGTAGGTTTAGACATCTTAACCCATCAGATTAGGGTTGATGAGGTGGCTTAACTCATCAGTTTAGGGTTCCCATCTTTCTCATTGAGTACCCGCCAGATAAGGGTCACTCACTGGTTGTTCTGACCCATGGCACGGTATTGACACCCCTCTAGTCGGGGAAGAGATTGGACCCTATCTTAGCCATAAAGGCATACATGGGGCATGTCGGTTAAACGCTACTTCCCACAGTTTCACTATCAGTCTCAGTAAAAAAACTCAAGGTGTTCTTCAGATTTTAGTATCTACAGGACTGTCAGATACAGTCGTCCATGTTATCATATTCAGTATCATTCATGACAGTTATCAGTAAACCATGTATTAGCTTATAGTTTATGCTATCACGTATTCACGATCCCAGTTTCCATATATGTGTGTTTGCACTCCCACGTTCATATTAGTCAGTTAGTGTTGTTCATGCATGAAATCCTTTATGTTCAGCCTACCTTCCTCGTATACTCAGTACTCCAGTTGTACTGATGTATTTGCTCTATGGTGCTTTCTTTTCATATTACACCTTAGGTTCCGAGACACGAGCTCCATCCCAGCAGTAGTGGTAGCATTCCAGTCGCAAAGACACAGTGAGTGATCATTGATTCGAGGATAATATGATTTGATTCATTTATTTATTTCTTCAGTTCAGTTTTACGGAGTTAGTGAAGACATGTTCCTTCAACTCTTTATTCTGATAGTTTAGAGGCTTACAGATTTATGTTTAGATTGAGTTGTTTTGGGTATTTTCATCCACATGGTTTTATTCAGTTGAACCTTACGTCCTTACAGTTCTATGTATTCCGTATTATTATGTCATGATTTGCAGTATACAGGTACAGATATCAGTCATGGGTTAGCTTGTGGACCCTCAGGGTCATGAGCAATGTGTAGCATTCCAGTTCAACGAATCGGGGTGTTACAAACTTGGTAACAGAGCCTAAGGTTCAATAGAGTCCTAGGAAGTCTGAAAGTCGCATCTAGTAGAGTCTTGTACATGGGTGTGTTGTGCGCCACATTTATGTACAGGAGGCTATAAGATGTTTTAGGAATAGTCCCCTCTCTTCATTATTCATGTCATGCCAGTGAGCATAATCACAAGTTAAACTTTCATTCTAATCCATTCTTCTCTTATTCCAGATCATGGCCCCAAAGAGAAGAAACCAGCCAGCTTCTCATCCCGAAGATCCTTTGGACGAACATGATTCCATGCGGAGTTTAGAGCCGCATTTACCATACTTTCTCAGTCCATGGCTGCATATAATGAACGGCCACCAGTTATTCCGGCCAATCTATTGGCCACTCCCAAAGCAGCTAGGGTTCGAGACTTCACTCGGATGAACCCTCCATCTTTCTATGGGTCTAAGTCTGATGAGGACCCTCAAGAGTTCATTGACCAAGTCCAGATGGTCATTGACATCATGGGTGTTACTTCTATTGAGAATGATGAGTTAGCCGCCTACCAGTTACAGGATGTTGCTCATGATTGGTACAAACAATGGAAGTCTAAGAGGTTGGATGATACAGGCCCTATCGAGTGGGAGGAATTTGTTACGGCCTTCTTAGATAGATTCTTTCCCCAAGAGCTGAGGTAAGCCAAAGTTCTTGAGTTCATCAACCTCAGGCAGGGGAATATGATGGTTAGGGAGTATTCTTTCAAATTTACTCAGCAAGCCAGGTATGCTCCTCATGTGGTTGCAGACAATAGAGCTAAAATGACCAAGTTCATGTCAGGGGTCAACGATAGCATGGTAAATGAGTGTAGGTCTGTGATGCTGATCGATGATATAACCTTAGAAAGACTTATGACCCATGCCCAACAAGTAGAAAAGCAGAAGTTTAAGACTAGGGAGAGGCAGAACAAGAGAGCAAAGTCGGGTAATTTCAACTTTGCTCACCCCAAGTCAGATGGAGAAAACCGTTCACAGTTTTGCTCTAATTCAGCCATTCCAGCTCCTTCCTCTATCAGCTCTCTAGTGCCAAAGTTTAGAGACGGCAATAGAAACAAAGTGCCAGGCTCTAAATCTCAAGGCAGTGATAGCAGTGCCCGAACGAATCTCCTTTGTCAAACTTGTGGTAAGAACCACAAGGGCATTTTCAGAGCCGGTAGTGATTTCTGTTTTGGTTGGGGCAATCCAGGCCACAGGATTAGGAAGTGTCTGCAGTCAAGTCTTCAGGATCAGCAAAATTACTCTACAGCTCAATCCAGTCGCTCGAACCAGTAGGGTGCCATTTCTAGTGCTACCAGTGGGCAACGCCCAAACAGACTCTATGCTCTTCAGTCCCAGTAGGATCAGTAAAAATTCTTCTGATGTCGTTACTGGTACTTTACAGATTTTCCATGTTCATGTTTATACTTTTCTAGACCTAGGTGCATCTTTGTCTTTTCTTACTCTATACATAGCAGGCGATTTCGTAATTAGTCCCGAAGTCCTAGCCGAGCCCTTCTCAGTCTTTAACCCAGTGGGTAAAACCATCATAGACCGGCGGGTATACAAGATCTGCCCAGTTATGATATCTTAGAAATCCATGTCAGCACATTTAGTGGAGTTAGAGATGACTGATTTTGATGTCATTCTCGACATGGATTGGCTTTATTCCTGCTATGCCACAGTTGACTGCAGAAATAGGATAGTTCAGTTTCAGTTCCTGAATGAGCCCGTCCTAGAGTGGAAGGTAAGCATTTCAGCGTTCAGGGGTTAACTTGTTTCCTACCTTCGGGCAAGGAAAATGATTTCTAAGGGGTATGTGTATCATCTATTGCTTGTTAAAGATTCTAGTTCTGAATATCCTAGACTCGAAACAGTCCCTGTTGTTAATGAATAATCAGATGTATTTCCCGAAGATCTTCCAGGCATTTCTCCCGGAAGGGAAATAGACTTCAGCATAGACCTTCTTCCGGATACTCAACCTATTTCTATTCTGCCATACAGAATGGCACCAGCAGAACTTAAGGAACTGAAAGATCAGTTGAAGGATCTCTTAGATAAGGGATTCATCAAACCCAGTATTTCCCCATGAGGTGCGCCAGTATTATTCGTGCGCAGGAAAAATAGTTCTCTCAGGATGTATATTGATTATCGTCAACTCAACAAGGTCACGATCAAGAATAGATATCCTCTTCCCAGGATTGATGATCTATTCGACCAACTTCAGGGTTCCAGTTACTTCTCCAAGATAGACCTCAGATTAGCCTATCATCAGCTCAAAGTTAGAGAATGTGACATTTCAAATATAGCTTTCCATACTCGGTATGGTCACTTCAAATTTTTAGTCATGTTATTTGGTCTTACCAATGCCCCTGCAGCTTTTAGGAATTTGATGAACCGTGAGTTCAAGTAGAACTTGGACATGTTTGTCAGTCTTCATAGATGATATTCTGGTCTATTATCATACGGAGCGTGATCATGCAGACCATCTCAGGATTGTTCTTCAGACTCTCAGGGATCACCAGTTATTCGCTAAGTTCAGCAAGTGCAAATTTTGGCTAAGATTAGTAGCATTCCTTGGCCATATTATTTTCGGTGATGGCATTAGAGTAGATCCTCAGAAAACTGAGGCAGTAAGAAACTGGTCCAGACCCGTATCTCCATCAGATATTAGGAGTTTCTTAGGTTTGACTGGATATTATAGAGATTTTGTCTAGGGATTTTCTTCTATTGCATCTCCCATGTCCAGATTGACTCAGAAGAAGATTAAGTGTCAGCGGTCAGATTCATGCGAGAAGAGCTTTCAAGAGTTGAAGACTAAACTCACCTCCGCTATAGTTCTTCCAGATGGTTCAGACGATTTTGTAGTCTATTGTGATGCATCCAGAGTGGGTTTAGGTTGTGTCCTCATGCAGCATGGTAAGGTCATAGCCTACGCCTCCAGACAGTTAAAGCCACATGAGAAGAATTATCCTACTCATGATCTTGAGTTAGCAGCAGTAGTTTTTACCTTGAAGATTTGGAGGCATTATCTCTATGGAGTTCAAGTAGATGTCTTCACAGACCATAAAAGTATCTAGTATGTCTTTTTCCAGAAAGATCTCAATCTTTGCCAGAGAAGCTGGTTAGAGTTCTTGAAGGATTATGACATGAGTGTTCTTTATCATCCGGGCAAGGCCAATGTTATGGCTGACGCTCTCAGTCGGCTCTCCATGGGTAGTATTTCTCAAGTTGAGGATAGTAAGAAAATGATGGATCAGTAGATCCATCAACTTTCCAGACTAGGCGTTCGCTTAGTCGATTCTTCAGAGGGTGGTATATGTGTTCATAGTAGCTCAGAGTCATCTCTAGTTTCTGAGGTGAGAGAAATAAGATAGGAATCGTAGCCTTGTCCATCTCAAAGAGTCAGTTCAAAATTAGAAAGATGAGGTTTTCTCCCAAGGGTGATAAGGTGCTCTTCATTGTCAGGGTCATTTATGTGTTCCAGGTGTAGATGAATTGAGGCAGCAAATGCTTGCAGAAGCGTATGGTGCGCGATACTCTATTCATCTAGGGGCCACTATGATGTACCGCAAAATGCAGGAGATCTATTAGTGGAGTGGGATGAAGAGAGATATTGCAGAGTTTGTGGCTAAGTGCTCTATATATCAACATGTTAAGATAGAGTATCAAGAACCTAGTGGTTCCATGCAAAAGTTCACCATTCCTACTTGGAAGTGGTAAGAAGTTAACATGGACTTTGTGATAGGTTTGCCTAAAACTCATCATCAGCATGATTTAGTCTGGGTCATTATATATAGAATGACCAAGTCAGCTCATTTCCTTCCTGTTCGTACTTTTTATTCCGCCGAGGATTATGCCATACTCTATATTAAGGAGTTAGTTAGGTTACACCGTGTTCCACTATCTATCATCTCAAACAGAGGTACCCAGTTCACTTCTCACTTTTTGAAAGCATTCCAAAAGGGTCTCAGTACCCAAGTCCATCTCAGTACAACATTTTATCCTCAAATAGATGGCCAAGCAGAGAGGACCATTCAGACTCTTAAAGATATGCTAAGGGCGTGTGCTATTGACTACAAGGGAAGTTGGGATGACCACTTACCTTTGGTTGAGTTTGCATCAACAATAGCTATCATTCTAGTATTCATATGGCTCCATTTGAAGATCTCTATGGTAGGAGATGTAGATCTCTGATTTGTTGGTTTGAAGTTAGTGAGGCCTCAGTTATAGGTCCTAACTTGGTATTCGATGCCTTAGGGAAAGTTCAATTGATCAGAGAGAGACTCTGGGCTACTCAGAGCCGATAGAAGTCCTATGCAGATATTCGTAGAAAGGATCTCAAGTTCGAGGTCAATGACTATGTCTATCTTAAGATCTCTCCCATGGAGGGAGTCAAGAGGTTAGGCAAGAAAGGGAAACTTAGTCCCCGGTATGTCGGTCCCTTCAAAATTCTTTGTCGCTTCGACAAGGTAGCTTATGAGCTAGAGTTGCCTTCAGATCTAGCCTCAGTCCATCTAGTCTTCCATGTCTCTTTGCTAAAGAAGTGCATAGGTGACCCAGCAGTTGTTGTCCCTATTCAGAGCATCGACATTCACAACAGCCTCTCTTATGAAGAGTATCTAGTTAAAATCTTAGATTATCAGACTCGTAGATTGAGGAACAAAGAAGTCCCTCTAGTCAAGTTTCTTTGGTGAAATCAGTATCATGAGGGAGCTACTTGGGAAGCAGAAACAGATATACATACCAAGTATCCTCACCTCTTCCCTACCAATTCAGATCAAGCTCAAGGTAACAGTTCTTCTTAATCTTATTCAGTTTCATGTTCATGTTTCTAGTATAAACTTGGTACATATTAACAGTTTCAAACGCAGTCATGCATTCATGTGTTAGTTGTCCGTGCATCAGATATGCACGAGTTTAATATGTTTATCATGTCAGTCATGCGATCCAGTTTTAGTTCTTCATGTTCAGTTCAGGTTCTATAGTCTTGTATCCCTTCTCATTAAATTCTCATTCGAGGACGAATGTTCCCAAGGGGGGATATTGTAATACCCCGCATGTTTCTAATTTAGGAAGTGAATAAGTATTCCTAAGTATGAAATCTCCTATCCTGTGACTCATACTTCAGTACATGACTTATAATGAATATCCTAGTGATAGGATAGCTTATGATGCATTAAGCATGTTCATATTAGTCACTTAAGGTAATACAAGCTAAGAGTTTTTGAATCCATCAAGTTTTAGGGAGAGGCAGAACAAGAGAGCAAGGTCAGGTAATTTCAACTTTACTCACCCCAAGTCAGATAGAGAAAACCGTTCACAGTTTTGCTCTGAGTCAACCGTTCCAGTTCCTTTCTCTGCCAGCGCTCCAGTGCTGAAGTTTAGAGACGGCAATAGAAACAAAGAGACAGGCTCTAAATCTTAGGGCAGTGTTAGCAGTGCCCGAACTAATCTCCTTTATCAGACTTATGGTAAGAACCCCAAGGGTATTTGCAGAGTCGGTAGTGATGTCTATTTTGGTTGTGGCAAGCCAGGCCATATGATTAGGGAGTGTTTGTAGTCAAGTCTTCAGGGTTAGCAAAATTACTCTACAGTTCAGTCCAGTCACCCAAACCAGTAGGGTGCCATTTCTAGTGCTACCAGTGGGCAACACCCAAACAGACTCTATGCTCTTCAGTCCCAGCAGGATTAGGAAAATTCTCTTGATGTCGTTACTAGGACGTTACAGAATTTCCATGTTCATGTTTATGCTTTAATAGACCCAGGTGAATCTTTGTCTTTTGTTACTCCATATATAGCAGGCAATTTTGAAATCAGTCCTGAAGTCCTAGAAGAGCCCTTCTTAGTCTCTACCCCAGTGGATAAAACCATCATAGCCGATGGGTATACAGGAACTTCCCGATTATGATATCTCAGAAATCCATGTCAGCCAATTTAGTGGAGTTAGAGATGAATGATTTCGATGTCATTCTCGACATGGATTGGCTTCATTCCTGCTATGCCACAATCAACTGCAGAAATAGGAAGTTCAATTTCAGTTCCTAAATGAGCCCGTCCTAGAATGGAAGGGTAGTATTTCAGCGTTCAAGGTTCAACTTATTTCCTACCTTCGGTCAAGGAAAATAATTTCTAAGGGGTGTGTATATCATCTTGTGCATGCTAAAGATTCCAGTTCTGAACATCCTAGCATCGAAATAGTCCCTGTTGTTAATGAATAATCAGATGTCTTTCCCGAAGATCTTCCAGGCATTCCTCTTGGAAGGAAAATAGACTTCGGTATAGACCTTCTTTCAGATACTCAACCTATTTCTATTCCGCCATACAAAATGGCACCAGCAGAACTCAAGGAACTGAAAAATCAGTTGAAGGATCTCTTAGATAAGGGATTCATCAGACCCAGCATTTCCCCATAGGGTGCGACAGTATTATTCGTGCGTAAGAAAGACGGTTCTCTTAGGATGTGTATTGATTATCATCAACTTAACAAGGTCACGGTCAATAATAGATATCATCTTCCCAGGATTGATGATCTATTCGACCAACTTCAGGGTAACAGTTACTTCTTCAAGATACAAATTAGATCAGGCTATCATCAGCTCAGTGTAGTGTTTTGAGTTATTTTAAAGCTAATTAAGTCTCTAAATTCTCTTTACACGTCCCTAAAATTAACCCTATGAAATATATAGCTTCTAAACATACTGCAACCCTATTTTCATCTCAAAGCTCATCGTCCAAGAGCTCTAAAGGAGAAAAACAACTGGGGTTATATAATTAAGCTTGAAGATCTGATTTCAAGGAAATTCCTCTGTGAATTATCAAGAATCTTCCTTCTAAGGTATGTGTAGTGTTTATCCATGGATTCCTTTCGTCCTTGGAGTTCAAGAATCAATATTTAAAATACAAAAGCTTGGTTGATTGTGGTGATATGATCATACCCATGTTGATGCTTGTTTGTTTTCCTCTTTTTCATTATAAAGTATGATTTCTATATTATTGGGTGTTGATGATCATGTTGTTGATATTGGGTGGTTTCCAAGATGGAATCTTTATATGTTTTTGTGAATTCATGATATCATATGAGTTGGAAACATGTAAATTTGGTTGTTTATGACGTATAATTTGATAATCTAAGGAACTAGAAATTATGTAATATAGCTAAATTGTGACTAGGTGAAGGATTCATGATATGCCCTTACGTTCCGATGACTTCTATGATGATAATGTGCCTTGTAAATGTTGTTTGAATACTCATGAACTATTCTTATAAGGCTATACTATGTTTACTTGCAAATCCTAATTATGAACAAGATGTATGATAACTATGCAATCCACATGAACTTTCATGCTATTAGTACGTGTTGCCAATATGATTATGTAATGAACATGATATTAAGATTGTGCAAGTACTTCCATGTGATAGGAAATCCTTTTCATGCAATACATTGTTGATAACCATGCTTAGTATAAGATCCCTAATTATGATATTATAAATTATGGACTCTACTCTTATGATCAAGGCAGTGATGTGTGTTAGTTTCTTTCCATCGAGTCCTGGGGTTACTTGTACCCAAAATCTATAGTTGTGTGCCTAGATCCATGTCATATTTCACGATATCCGAACTCAAGCTATGATTCCATAGACTTCAGTAAGCCATGTGACTCAGCAAAACCTCATGTTCTTTGACAGTTGTCAGATATCAGTAACATTCCACCAGTCAACAGAATTCAGTAAGATTAAGCCATGCACAGTCAGTTATTTATGTCCAGTCCCTCCATATGGGAGTAGAGGTTAGCAACGAGTGAACCCAAGGATGGGAACTCACCCTCCAGTTTAGGGTGTGATTCTTAGTAGCAATCCTTTTGTTCCTGAACTACGTAGACAACGTAGGTTGAGACATCTTAACTCGTCATATTAGGGTTGATGAGGTGAATTAACCAGTCAGTTTAGGGTTCCCACCGATCTCATTGAGTACCCATCTGATAAGGGTCACTCACAGGCTTTCCTTACCCATGGAATGGTATTGACACCCCTTCAGTCGGGGCAGCGATTGGACCCCAGCTTATCCATAACGGCATATATGGGGCATGTCGATTAAACACTACTTCCCACAGTTTTAGTATCAGTCTCAGTAAAAGAACTTAGGGCGTTCTTCAGATTGCAGTATATACAGGAGGACTGTCAGATACAGTCGTCCATGTTATACTCTCACGTTCATATTAGTCGGTCAGTGTTGTTCATGCATGAAACCCTTTATGTTCAGCCTACCTTCCTCATATACTCAGTACTCCAGTTATACTGACGTATTTATGCTATGGTGCTTTCTTTTTATGTTACACCATAGGTTCTGAGACACACACTCCAACTCAGCAGTAGTGGTAGCATTCCTGTCGCAGAGACACAGCGAGTCCTCATTGATTCGAGAACAATATGATTTGATTTATTTATTTAATTCTTCAATTCAATTTTATGGAGTTAGTTGGAGACATGTTCCTTTAACTCCTTATTCAGATAGTTCAGAGGCTTTCAGATTTATGTTCATATTGAGTTGTTTTGGGTATTTTCACCCACATGGTTTTATTTAGTTGAACCTTATGGCCTTACAGTTCTATGTATTCCACATTATTATATCATGATTTGCAGTATACAGGTACAGATATCAGTCATAGGTTTGCTTGTGGTCCCTCGAGGTCATAAGCACCATGTAGCATTTCGGTTCAGCAAATCGGGGTGTTACACTAAGTCTGTACACTTTTAGCCATTGCAGAATCCCTTCTCAGTGGAGGATTATGTGAAGTTGTATCTTTAGGAGATTGTGAAGCTACATCAGGTGCCTGTTTTGATTATTTCTGATTGTGGCATGCAGTTTCCATACCACTTTTGGCGATCTTTTTAGAATGGGTTGGAGACTAAGGTTAGTCTAAGTACTACTTTCTACACGCAGATGAATAGGCAAACAAAGAGAAATATTCAGACATTAAAGGATATGCTTCGGTCTTATGCGATTGATTATAGTGGCAATTGGGTTGAGACCTTAGATGGAGTTTGCTTACAATAATAGCTATCATTATAGTATTGGTATGGCCCCTTTTGAGGCATTGTATGGTATAAGCTGTAGATCTCCTATTGGTTTGTTTGAGCTTTTTTAGGTGAACATGTTTGGTCTCGACTTGGTTTACAAGGCTATGGAGAAGGTGAAGGTGATTTAGGAGAGTCTTAAGGTTGCCCAAAGCTGCAAAAATTCCTATGTAGATGTTAGGCGTAAAGACTTGGAGTTTGAGATTAGGGATAAGGTTTTCCTCAAGGTATCTTCTATGAAGTAGGTAGTGTGGGTTGGTAAGAAGGGGAAGCTCAGTCCCCAATATTTTGTCCCCTTATGTGGTTTTGCGGAGAATCAGTAATGTTGATTATGAGCTACTGTTTCCTTCTAACTTGAGCTTGGTTCATTCGTTCTTTCATGTTTCCATGTTGAGGAAGTTCATTGGTGATCCTTATTCGGTTGTTTCTTTGGAAGGATTGGGTATCTTAGAGTCTTTGTCTTACGAAGAAATCCCAATTAAGATCTTGGATAGGTAGGTTCATTGATTGCGTACCAAGGATGTGGCATCGGTTAAGATTCTTAGGTGGACCATTAAGGTGGAAGAAGCTACATGGAAAGCAAAGGAGGACATAAAATCCAAGAACACATCTATTTTCTACTCCTAGGATTCATATGGAAGGTACGTGTCTTTAATACATCTTTATTTTTAGAGTTTGTTAAAGGAAATATTAATATCTTTGCCTCTTTGTTTTCAAACTTTGTTAAGGATTGGAAATATTTTTGATAGTGTAGATGACTCATGGTGTCGTTACCCCTACCTAGTCTATCATTTGGGGATGAATGTTCCTAGTGGGGCAGATTGAAACACCTTGGTTTCTAGACCTCAAAAAATTTCCTAGAATTCCAGTCTTTGGACCCAATACGACTCGAGGGTACAAGCCGTATGTTGGGGTACAAATGGTATGGCCCAGTCGTATGTTGACCAGCGTTGGTTAGTGGGATGGATTTTAGTTACTGGAATGGATACTACTTAGGTTTACAAGTCAGATTGATGGTTACAGATCATTTGGTTTCTTAACTTAATCTTAGACTTGGTTACTTAGTTTGGATCTGAGTACGAGTGGCTCACCATGAGCCATTATCCGGGGTATGAGTCGTACCCAAGACTCGTATAATGGATAGTGTCTAAATCTTCCTTGGGTTTAAATCTAACAGGGGTGCAAATGAATGATATGGATCGTATGCTTTGGATACAACTTGGTTGGATGAGTCATATGTTAGATAGTATTTGATCCAAAGGTTAAGGTTGGATACGGGTGGAGGGTACCCATCATATTAGAAGGGTACGACTTGTAAAGGTCAGTTGTACCCCTGTGATGGGATTTTTCTGTAACTTAAGTAGGGCTATTTTAGATATTTCCCCATATATCTTAATAAGTCCCACAACTTCTAATCTACTTGGAAGGTTATTTACCCTATTATTCCAGTCATTAACACTTAGAAACCCTTCTAAACACTCTATAATTCTCCCAAAATCTTTTGGGCAAGGGAAGCTAGGGTTTTAACTAGAGGATTGATTTGGGTCTTGTCTTGGTAATTTTTTTACATCGTCATCCGGGTTTAAGGCATGTTCGCTTCCCTCATTGTTAATTCTAACTAGAAGCATGGTTTATATGAATGTTTTTATGATTTCATTGATTGTATGATTTTGGTTTTCAAATATGAATTAGGGGTTTTGATATTAAATGGTTGGTTATAGTTTCCCATGGTTTTGATTATGATTTTATATGCATTAATGGTGGTTTTGGATAATTGGATTGCATAGGAATGGTTTAATGGTAATTGGAATTGGTTTTGGTCATATTATACCCTTAATGTGTTTGACAAAATGCTTATAAAGATATGTTCATTGCATTTGCTACTTTTAATGGAACTCTTGTTTGTTTTAAAACTTGGTAAAGGAATTATGCATGGTTTAAGTGACTTGGAAATGAAAATGGCTAAATGGTTATGCTTGAGGGGTACATGAAATCCCTCAAGTAGTTTAACAAGGTAAATGGAAGGGCACTTGAAAGTCCCCTTAAACCTATATATGATTGGCTATGGATCATACTTGCAAGTAAGGATTGGTATGACGATACCAATATTGATGGCCTTGGTTAATAAATGGATAATGGTTTGGTTATTAAGGAAAAAAAATTAATTGGGAAATAATTGCAGGATGTGTAGCAAAGTCATGGAAGGTGGAGGTCCCGTGGGGACCAAAACTGGAAACTCATATTTACCGATGTGAGGTTGTCTTGGTGACCATGTGCATGATGTCACACTATATTTTTAGGGATGTTCTAGTCATCCTAGGTTTTCTTTCCTGGCCGTGTGGCTTCACACACAGAGGCCTTTTCAGTAGGGAGAGATGAACCCATATAGCCCATGGGTTGTTTAAGACGTCAAAGCTACACAGCCCAGGTAAAGATTTTAAAGACATGATAAACCCAATCCCTTTCTCGGCATGGTTATATATATATGTATATGTGTTTGTGTATGGTTGTGTGTATATGGATTGTCTTACTTGGCTTTATAAATGGAATTATTTTATCCTTATCCTGAGATCATGATAGCGTTCACCTGCAAACCTATCTACTAGTGATTGTATACCCACGCTATGCAGGAACCGGTTGTTCTACTGTTTCTACATGATGATTGACTTGGGGATATATATTTGGACTAAAGTGGTGATTTTTCATCCTTTCAGAAGGCTCCATTTCATGTCATGGATATTTCTTGACACTTTGACTTTATTTTGGATTTTGGTTTTGGCTATAATTGGGGGCATGTCCTAATCGGATATTATTACTCTTTGGGTTAGAGGCTTTGTATTACTTATATGGCTTGGAATAGGCAGGATCGGTGTTAGTGTCGGCCTTGGCATTGAAATAATTCGGTGGGCTGACATCATTGGACATACTTTCTCATTGTTCCATTGTATTTCATTTTGGGATTAATTATATTATATTTTAAAACATCTTTGGTTATGGCCTGGTTTACGGACCTTGTGTCGGTATCAGTTTGATATGGTTGGATTGTTGGTGTGGAATGGTTGGACTCGGTTTGGTCATTCACAATTGTGATCTTATCCCAGAATCTTCATGTGAGCTGCTACACTATCTAGCAATATGCTCGAAATTTAGCCAACTCAGGGCAGCCAACTGGAGGTTCGATTTGGTAACAGAGGTGCTCTTTGATCCCGGTCGGACTAGGGATGCCCATTACAACAAGGCCCCTGGTCAAGTCACGTCATGCATAAAGATTTAGTGTACATTCTAGTTATCAACAATGTGGTAGGCTAGGTCGAAAGTCCTTAAGGCTAGTTTGTCAACAAATCCTCAAAGATATCACTCATTGACTCTTTCAAGTACCTAACAAGTTTTACAATTACAACCACCTATTACCTTAATTTGGGCATCCCTATTTCTAGGAAGATTCCCAAGATATAGTCAACTTCCTAATCACCCTTATGTCTAAGATTGTGAAAATTAGCAAACTACATCCATCAATTTTTGACTGTTGTTCTGTCACCCATATCTCTCTTTCATGGATGATATGGGTTCCAAGAGTTCACCCAAACCCCTCTTTCACCCACAAATCCCAACTAATTAAACTAAGCAATAGTGAAACCCATCATCTACAAACTAACATATACATAAATACATCACAACCCACACATAATTACAACTTAGTTCAACATAATTCCAATACAATGAAAGTTTTACTACACATGAAGAAAAGAGAAAGAAATTCACTTAAGGGATTATTCAAAGCATCCATTCTTCAATTACACTAAATTCAAAGTCTCCAAATCAAAATACAATTGTTTCCTAAATAAGGGTTTAAAACTTCAAATTCAAAATTCTCTAAGAGTGTAGAATGCCCAAAAAAAGAAAAGGTTTAGCCTCTAAAGGAATTGGGTTCGACTAAGTGAAATTATAAAACTGCCTCTGGGTACATTCCCGCTTAGCCGTGATTGCTAAAGCTTATTCGCGATCACGGCTACCAAGACTATGGTAAGAACACCGCGATCCTGGTACTTTGACCTAGATTGACTGGCTATAATTGCAACCCACAAACAGCAATCGCGGGGACGTGATCACAGTAACCGAAGCTGGTTTCTGCTTCATGTCTTCAACTACACTTTTTCCCTCTTTTTTTATTTTTTCAGCTCACATGCACATCTTTCCATATCATAAACTTTATGCCCAAAATATATGGAACTTAGTGCATTTAATCTCAAATGTATCTCATTTATACATTCAATTCATAGTAGCATGCACGAATGTTGAGTACAAAGGAAGGGCAAAATCACCACTCATCACCTAGGTGCTAGCTCATACTGGTTCAGCACGAGGACACTCAGAGTGGTCCAAACTTTCCTTAGTAGTGGTCCCTCCAGCTATTGGGACCGTCTCCATAGTAGTGGCACCAGTTGTGATTGGTGCATTCAGTGGTATATCTGGTCTAGGAGCCAAGTCACTGCCTCCTCAATTTTAGCAATCGGTCTCGAGCTACCTATTTCTTCCACCATATCTTGGACCCTTACCAGTTGGTCCCACTCACTTATAATGCTCCCGTGCACCGTTGTCTCAACCTCTTCATCCTCTGTTCTTCTTCTCTTTTTTTTTCTCTTTTTTACCTTATCAATAGTTCTCATGCATCAACATCCCACATATTTTTGTCTTATTCTTCTAATTGGATCTCGTAAGAATAGGCATTGGGTAAACTATCCACTCATTAAACTTATCAACCATCTTTCAAAGCTCGACTACCTCATCCTTGATTCTTTATAGGTCTGGGGATTTAACACCTTTAAGCTGAAAGTGATCCTCATCTCGAAACAATCCAACTGTGCCTGTATCTTCTTGCTATGCTCTTCAAGTCCTTTATCAACCCAGGGACATACTCCCTTTTCCATCAATTGCACCTTCATCCCCATGCTGCTCAACCTTTATTATCACCTTATTCCACACTGTATGTGGCACGATTATATAGCTAACTAGAGCTGATCTGGCCATAGATGGACATGGTGCTACAGTCGGGAGTGGAGTAGGAGTACTAGATGTACCTGCTACATCAAAAGTTTGGGTCTCAAATGGCCTATCCTCAATCGAGTGTCATCTATCTCAGTAAATCTAGCAGCCTTAATACTTACATCTCTATTTCGTAGGACCTCAACTAGCAATATAGTTCCTTATTTGGTTTGTTCTGACATGGGATTTGCTATATCCCGAATCAACCCCAAGTTAGTGGTGTTCTTCGAATAAATATACTGATCTACATTTAAAAGTTCTGGCACCCCCGCCTCCAAGCATGTTTGAGTCAACAAGCATGGGAATGCCAGAAGCATATCAGTACCCCCCGCTCAGTCAGTATCTCTCTAGAAATAAATTATAGAACATCAAAATCATACTCGGACAAGAGTCCAGTAATTAATGTTTCTTGAACTGGACTAGGAACATTGTCCAACATTGTCCCCAATTGTGGGACACAACCTATGTCGGACAAGAGTACACCATTTCTTTGCCCCAAAGTTCAAAGTGTTCTTTGTAATCTACTGCAGATTCGCTCCCTGACCACCAACTACCCAACTACCTTCTTCTCCGTTTGCAACAATAATACTAGTCATCCACCAAAAATGCATCATCTTGTCAGCAGTACCCATTTGTTTCCTTGTTACTTTTTGCATTTCATCCATGTGGTAATAAATTTTAACTATTTTTTTCGATGATTGGAAATTAGGTCTATGCAAGATTCTTGAAATGGTCCTTGGGGAGATATTCACCTAAACTACTCTAATAGTCAATGAAGTAATCGTCTCACCACCCTTCCATAAGTTTCCCTATAGGTATTGTCTCTTCATCCCCCCTTTGTAGGCCACATAGAACTCCTGCACTAGTGTTGAATTGAATTCCCTAGGGGATTTGGTCATCCACTGAAACTATACTATTGGAACCGGGTCTAAAACTTAGGCATCTCAGACATGCCTTCCACAGTCAACCTTCTCTCCAGATATATCCCTCTCTTTATTTTCCCCGTGGATGGGTTTACTTCTATTCCCTTATTATATGTATCCTGGAGTGGGGGTACCCCCACCATTTAATAATGGGCATCGGAGAAGGTTTGATAGATAATGGATTTTAAGGTGGGGGTGGGGGTGGATGGATATTAATGGAAGTAACATGCTCCTCACTCCCACTCTCAGCTTCTTCATCATAGGATCTTGATTCTTCCTAAACTACATCATTATCATTTTTGTAACGCCCTAAATATGGTACCCAGAACGCTACACGGTGCTCATGACCCTAAAGGACTACAAGAAAACCCATGACTGATATATGTACCAGGACACTGTATAATATACTATATAAATGCATAATAAAAGGCTAAAAGGACATAAGGATCAATACCAAAATACTAAAATAACTATCTGAACATACTATAGTATGAAAGCCTCTAACACAGTACTGTCTGAATAAGGAGTTGATGGAGCATATCCCCAACTATCTCCTACTACTGAAATAAACTAAGTATTATAGAAGTAAAGTAATCAAATCATAATATCCTTGAATAATGAGGACTCACTGTTGACTCTGACGCTGAAAGTGGAATGCTACTGATGTTCTGGAGCTCGTACTTTTGAACCTATGGTATAAAACACTATAGCGCAAATGTGTCAGTACGATTGAATGTACTAGTATGCTAGTGAGGTAGGCTGAATGCAAAAGGTTTATATGTATGAACAATACTAACTGACTGTATAACATAAACGTAAGAATACATGCATGAATAAGTAACTGTAACTGAATTCCTGATAATACTAGCTACTAAATCTGAATACTAATATCATGATTTATTGAAAACTAATGTAACTAATACTGAGTGGCTGTATTTGACAGTCTAGATTCTAATGGAACTAGTTGAGTTTTGTACTGTACTGGGTGACTGTATCTGACAGTCTAGATTCTGTAGAACTATCTGAGTTCTATTACTAAGATTGAGGCTGAGACTGTAACAATAGGAAGTAGTCCTTTCACCAACGTGCCCCTAATAAGCTATTATAGCAAAGTTGGGGTCCAATCTATAACCCCAATTAGAAGAGTGTCAATACGGCACCCCTGGTAAGGAAAAGCTATGAGTGACCCTCATCAAACAGGTACTCTAATGAGAATGGTGGGACCCTCATCTAACAGGTTAAGCAACCTCATCTACCCTCATTTAGCAGGTTTGATGTCTCAACCTATGTTGCCTACGTAGTTCTAGAGTGCAAGGATTATTTCTAAGAATCACACCCTCTACTCGCAGGTGAGTTACCATCCTTGGGCTTACTCGGTGCTGAATCCTACTCCTATCTGAATAGATACTAAACTGAATATACTAGACTGAACTGGATTGAGTTTCACTAAATTTTGTTGACTGATGAAATATTATTGAGATTTGATAACTGACTGAGATTACTGAGATTACTAGACTGATACTGAATTTACTGAGTTTTCCTGAGTCATGTAACTAACTTAATTCTACTAATCATGGATTTACTGAGATTATCATGAAAATGACACTGGCTCTATGCACACAACTAAATTATCGGTACAAGTACCCCCAGGACTCGATAGCATGAAACTGACAAGACATGACACTTCTTGAATAGATGACCATAATCAATAATTCATTATACAATTACTTGGGAGTTTCATAAAGCACTTGGTTCTAATACTCTTGTACATGAATAGGAATGAATTCAAATATATCATGGTTACACAATTCTAGTCTCATGGGCATTCCATCAAACAATTTTAATGCATCACAATAGCATGAGAGTCATTTTGAAACATAAGGATAAAAGCATGGATTCATCATTTAGGCCCTATTGAGTCAATAAGCATAATCTTACTCTCTTAGGCATTTTATCAAACATCTAGTATGCATAACTTAGGGCTTAAGCATGAACATTAACTTAATACATCAAGTTCTTTCATTAAACTCAATTTCATCGATTTCAGTCCATACATTAACAGAATTTCATGAAAACATATTAAAGCTTAAACTTGGAAGTCGCAAAACAACATAAACATGATTATAATCAATCCACAATATGGGTTTCACAATCCATGATTTTAAAACAGTATCCTTGAGCTTCATGGGTGAAAGGAACCCATGAATCAACACTAAACATACCTCAAAATCTTGGATATTGAAAGATAACTAACATTTCTTGAATGTTCTTGGATTGGGAAACATAGATCTTGATATTTTCTTGGTGGTTTTTGAACTTGAAGAACTTGAATTTCTTAGTTTCTTGAAGAAGGGCTTACATCTTATTCTAGGATATTGATCTTTAAGAGGAACCCTAATTTGGTGTTGTAAGTGAATAATGAAGTTATGAGCTATGGTATGGTATAATTAGGGGTTAAATCGGGTATAATAGACCCAAATACCATTTTAAAAATGGCTTAAAATTGCTGATCAAAAGTGGCAATGGTCCATCGCTGGCTCGACGGTCTGTCGGTCCATCCCATCATACTTGGCCAGAACCTGAACATCCTGCCTCGTCTACAATGGTTTTGGGCGACGATCTGTTGCTAGCTCGACTGTCCATCGTACTTGGCCAGAAGACAGGTCCACTGCCTTAGTCGTAACGGCTTGGGTGACGATCTATCGCTAGCTCGATGGTACATTGGCCTGACAGTCTCTTCTGGGAGGTTCCAATAGTTCTATGTAAAACATTCATAACTTTTTACTCCAGTACTGAATTTGGACGAAATTGGTATCGTTGGAAAGCTAATTCAATTTACCATATGATAAAAATTTGAAATTGGGGAAATTCTATTTGATTTAAATATTAATCTTGTAAGAAGTCATCCATAAATCTTTTAGAGACTAAATTAGACTTCAAAAAAAATTTAGTGTATTACAATATCTCCCCCTTTGGAACATTCATCCTCGAATGGGACTGACTAAGCTGGGATTTCTGATAGACTGAACTTTTTTAAGGGACATGAACATCTAAAACATGATTATATGATTGAAACTTCTGATATACTAAAATTTTATACTGAACATGCATATCTGGTGAATGACTACTGACTCATTAATACATGAATGGAATCACTAATAAGCTGAATTTATCAAGCTAAACATGCATATCTGATGCATGAGTACATGACAGAGCTGATACATGAATGCATGACTGAATATGCAATGGTACTTTAAAATACCGAGATTGTAACTAAAATCTGAACATGAAACTAAAAGTCTTAAGGAAA
The DNA here is from genome assembly GCA_030864225.1 of Capsicum baccatum var. pendulum. Classification (NCBI taxonomy): domain Eukaryota; kingdom Viridiplantae; phylum Streptophyta; class Magnoliopsida; order Solanales; family Solanaceae; genus Capsicum; species Capsicum baccatum. The sequence goes on from CM061558.1 coordinate 156,817,762, forward strand.
GATATTACCTTGGGTTGAGTCTGAATTAGCAGAGAAAAAGTGAGGGTACTTGGTCCGCATATCTGCTTCTGCTTCCCAAGTAGGTCTATCAAAATACCGATTCAGCCAAAAAACTTTGACTAGAGGGACTTCTTTGTTCCTCAATCTGCAAATCTGGTTGTCAATGATTTTGACTAGAATTTCCTCGTAAGAGAGATAGTTCTGAATATCAATGCCCTTAACAGGGACTATGACTGCTGGGTCACCTATCCACTTCTTAATCAAGGAGACATGAAAGACTGGATGTACTAAAGCTAGATCTGAAGGAAACTCGAGCTCATAAGCTACCTTGCTGAAACGACTGAAAATTTTAAAGGGGTTGACATATCGGGGACTGAGCTTTCCCTTCTTGCTGAATATCTTCACTCCCTTCATAGGATAGATCTTTAGATAGATAAAGTCATTAATCTTGAACTCAAGATCCTTTACTGAACATACATGAATGGAAACATGAGAACATGACTGAGTCTGTAATGTATGACATGGACTGATTATTGCAAACTGAACTGAGACATTGCATCATGGCTTACGGCTGAGATTGGAGCTTGAAGGTCCACCTATGAGTACCCAGTATTCTAATCTAGGTTCCTTACATAAAGAGGGAATGACATGGTTAGGTAATAAAAGTGCAAGAGATTATAGTGTATCTCCCTCTTGGCACAGTATATCCTTTGAAGAATGCTGACTTGGCTGAGATACTGAGAAAAGACTGGAATAGGGCACCCATGAATGGAATTAGGACTAAATATCCAAGATCTGAGACTGAGTCATGAAACATGAACTGAGATAAACATGCAACTGCTCGATTGGTCTGATCTTGGGTGTATTTATACGCCTAAGCACTATAACTTATCCATATTTTAGCTAAGTTTAGAGATCAAAGTGCCTAGTTTCTCATGTTTTTACTCTACTTCTATGTAATTGAGCTAACCGATGTGATTAGAATGATTTTAAGTATTAATAAGGTAGATGAAGACATAATGAGACTATGGAATACGGATGGCATATAACACAAGAGAGAGTAGCAATATGGACCAAAGTGGCGCCTAAAAACTATGTCCAAGACTAGTTTATCATTTATAATTAGTTCAGGGACTTAGAAGGCAATTAGGAGAGAGAAGATTATTAAAAGGCTTAATTCTAAATTTTTATTCATTATTGATTATTTTATATTATTTTGGATTAGAGTGTGGTGGCTTAGCTTGAGAAGAGAGAGAGAAACATTTTCTCTTTTGTTTTAACTATTCATACACCAAGATCATCTTTTAGTTTTTGGTATGATGAATATATTTATGATGCTTTTCGTTTTATTCATGAGTAGCTAACTTTATTAGTTAGGGTTATGGAAGCCTTGTAGCATACAATCTATTACTTTGGGTTTTGAATTCATTATGCATTGATGTGTTTAGATCACACTCTCTTCGTTTATTTTGAATTCTCATGGTTGAAAACATAGAGGATATGCCTTAAAACACTTGTTCGAAAGAAAGGTTGATGTTCGGAAAAGAGAATAGTGACAAGAAAATAGGATTTACAGCCCCTATTTCATATGTTAATGCCTTAGTAGGATTAACTACTTGGAGATTTCGTATTGTTATTGGTAAACACATTTGAGTCAAGAGAACTAAAGTGAATTAGTCCTTGATGGTTGAGAAACACTAGGATTATGTTATTAAATACAATACGTTTCTCTGTAAGCACGATGTATGTATGAATTCATAAAGCCCATAGTTAGAAAGTATTGAAAACTACAAGGTGTACATAACCCTAGCTTGCTATTTCTCTAAATTTTAATACTACTACACGGATTTCATCTTGTTAAACTGTGAACTGAATCAAATCCCCTCTATTTATTTTATGAAAACAAACAATTAAAAGACAACTAATCTATATATAGATTAATTAGTACCATATTTGCTGTGGGATTCGACCCCATCCTAGTTGGGTTTTATATTTGACAACGACCGCTTACTCTCTCATAAGAGAGGTGAATTTAGGCGTATCAAATTTTGGCATCGTTACCGGGGGATACGGTTGTCGATTTAGTTTATGTGTATTAATTGAATGTTAGTCAACTTTCCTTATTTTACATTTATTTGTTGTTTTTGTTCATTGCAGGGTCATTTTTGTTTATGCCATGAACCAGAAGTTCAAGAGAACCATTATTATCTTTCAATCTTGAACCTCATCTCATTGAAATAATGGCTAACCAACAAGAAGCTAAAAGATTAGCCGTTTTGGCTAACGCTCAATTAAATCTACAGAATGCAGATAATCTAGGTCGGGTACCTAATATAGATTAACAGGACCTGGGTGATAATGATTTGATTGATCTGACTAATAGGAAGCGTGCAACAGGGGTAGTTGCACTTGTAAATTGAAATCGTCTATTTAGAGGAAGACCAGACCGCCAAGCTGCACAGTTTGATATTGACAGTGATGAGGATGATTTAGATTAAACTGGATCTACAGGGGCAATCATTCTACCACCACTAGCTCCTGGGATGAAATTTAACATCATCAGTAATCCAGCTACTGAAACTTAAAAGACTCTTTAGTGGATTACCTGGTGATGATCTTAATCTACATTTAGTGAATTTCATCAGTATTTGTAAGTCATTTGATAATCCTGGAGTGGGACAAAATTCTATTTATTTAAGATTGTTTCTATTGTCTCTGTCGGGAGAAGCAACTATGTGGTTGAATGAGCTAAAAACTGATTCTATAACAAATTAGAGGCAATTGATCCATCCTCAAGAATGTTACAGTTGGGGGATGAGATTAGCAACTTTAGGCAATTGGCTAATGAAGATTTTCATGAGACTTGGGCAAGATTTAAAAAGATGTTGACTCAATGCCCAAACCATAAGATAACTGATGAACACTTGATGTAAATATTCTACAGAGCTTTCAACTCACTTACAAATCCAATAGTGGATAATGCTGCAGGAGAAGCTTTTATGGAACTCACCTTTACTGAGGTTGCGAATATGTTAGAAAGAATGACTAAGACAAGTAGAGCTTGGCATACCATAGATTCTGTGGTAGCAAGCAATACTAGGTCTAGTGTAATATCAGTAGAGTAGCATAGGAGAGAAGAGGAGCATGATCAAGATATGGCTTACATGAAAACCCAGATAGATCTTATCACAAAATATTTGCTATCCGGGAATATAGAAAAGGTAAAAGTTGTAGGGTCCCATGGTAAAAGAGATGAATCAAACACAGAGAAAGAGGATAACTACTTGCATAATCAGGGGGGTTTCCACAACCTATCATTGACTACTTGTGTTATTGGATACTTCCATAGGATTCTTAGAAGGACTGACATCCATCGTCATGCATCTCGATTCACTTACTATAAAGATACACTATACGAACGATTATTTAAAGGAGTACTCTTGTGATGTTTAGGAAACGAAGATATAGTTCAAGATTTGCAAGAAACACATTCGGGATTTTGTAAATCTCATCAGTCTAGACCAAAGCTTCATTTTCACATTAAAAGGATAGGGTATTATTGGTCAATGATGGTGAAAGATTGCTTAGACTATGCTAGAAGATGCAAAGCTTGCTAATTCCATGAGAATTTCATATATAAACCTCCTGAAGTATTACACCTAACTATACCATCCTGGCCATTCAAAACATGGGGATTGGATGTTGTTGTACCACTGCCAAAATCTTCTGGTGGACACTTGTATATCTTGTCCGCGACTGATTACTTCTCAAAATGGGTCAAAGTTGTTGCTCTCAAGGAAGTGAAGAGGGAGAATGTTGAAAACTTCTTATGAATGAATATCATCTATCACTTTTGGAATCCCTTAGTATATAATAACTGAGAATGGAAAGCCATATGATAACAAGTTGATGAATAAGATTAGTGATCTCTTTGGTTTCAAGCAGCGTAAGATTTCTATGTACCATGTTGCCAACAATGGTCTAGCCGATGCATTTAATAAGACTTTATGAAAATTGTTAAAGAATGTCATTTCTAAGTCCAAATGAGACTGGCATGAACGAATGTAAGAAGCTTTATGAGCATATAGAACAACTTATCGCACACTGACGGAAGAAACCCCATATGCATTTGCTTTTGGAGTTGAAGCAGTCTTGCCACTTAAGCGTCAAATACCTTTTTTTAAGACTGGCAATTCAATAAGGGCTCAACGAAGAAGAGAACTCTAAGTTGTGTCTTATAGAGTTAGAAGCTCTTAATGATAAAAGGTTGGAGGCTCAACAAAATCTTGAATGTTATGAAGACTGTCTATCTTGTTCTTTCAACAAAAGAGTTTGCTTGAGGTGCTTTTAAGTTAGAGATCAAGTGCTTATAATAAGAAGGCCTATTATTACTTCTCATAAGTCTAGGGCAAATTCACCGCAAAGTAGGATGGACCATATGTCATACAAAAATTATATTCAAATGGTTCTTATAAGCTTATCGACGCAGATGGTGTGAAAATTGGTCCTCTCAACTCCAAGTTCTTGAAGAAAACTATCCTTGAAGGAAGATGAAACTCCTTAAGGCATGAGTATAAACTGCATATTCACTTCTAGCCCACAAAAGTATAAATTGTGTACGTCTTAAGAGAAAAGAAAGGTTAGCTAGGTTAAAAACCTCGAAAGAGGCAGCCTACGCAAAAGTTAGGACATAAAAAAAAACACTCACCCAGAACTATGTTGTCACTTAATCCTCTTCACTAAGGTATGTATTATTTCGAGTTCAGTTACACGAGTGTCAAAAAATATATGTTCCCTCTTGTTCCACCATATGAAAGTTAAGTCTGTAAATATTTTGATTAAATTTGGACTTATGTCAAATAGTTATGGCTCAATAGGGGAAATTCGTCAAAAAGAAAGAGAGCTCCTTCAATGGGATTTGGAATTCCCAAAGCCTAAAGTTTGGGGCACAAATCTGCCAAGCCTATAATTATTAGATTTTCAAGTTAAAAACTTTAATTCTTAAGATTTCAAATAAAGATCGATTGCGAGACAAACACATGAAGCCAATAGCTAATGAGTTTGAAGAGAAAGTCAAGAAATAATACCACAACGTCAACATGTCAAAATAAGCAAATAATGCTTGAAGTTGAAACCTAAGAGGAATGCTAAAGAAATGTACAATATAGAGAAAAAGAAGTTTCCATTGCTAATAACAAATATAACTAATCAGTAAAATGTAAAAGAAAACAAGAAGAAAGTTTGAAAGATAGAAAAAGGAAAGAAGCATCTCCTAAGGATATTCTAAGCATAGCTTATAGTTATAGAAATCTTGGAAAGTAGCCTGTAAGCCTTGCTTCTTCCTTTTTATGGCATTCGAGGTATTTGTTGTCGCTAGGGAGACATCATAACATTAGTGAAACTCTTCCTCGACAGTTAAAACTTTGGATTCCACCTCTTTAACTTCTTGCTTGGTAGCGTCTCTGCAAGCTTTCAACTTTTTCACCTTATTTCTCACCTTCTAAATAGACTTGCAAACAACAGATACTTCTTCAGATTTCTCATTATTTTCCCTTAATAAATGCTCAAGATATTCCTTATCTTTCAAATATGGCTCTGACTCTTCAATTATTGTGGCTTTGTCAACATGGTTGGATCGTGTTGTGTCATAGAAAGTTGCAAGTTTAAAGAAAAACCCCAAGATATTCTGTAACGGAGAAATGTCTACACCCATTCAACTCATATCATTGAGTATGACTTCAACATTATCTTTGATAGAAGAAGCACGATCTGTAGTAAGGCTTGTGAGTATGGATACTTGCCCAGGCGTTTATGATAAATTCTTAGTTATGATTTGAAACAACCTTCTTGCCATCAAAAATATACATGGTTACCACTGAACGTTGGGGGAAGTTTAATTCTACATTTGTTTTGACTTTACCGCAAGGATTATAAATGACCTCTTTGGATAGCAAAAGTAAATCTATCGAGTCTGGACTTGCTACGGACTCACTACTATCCTGTGGCTTACTTTGGTGAGGATCTTCTAAAGTTTAGACATTTTTTGGTTGCACAAATGAAAAAAGCCTCATATGAGGGGTATATAAAAGTGATTTATATGTTATGAAAGAGTGAAGTTAAGTTGTTACATTTTCAATGGCTGGTGGAGTCCCCAATGAATTATCATCACTAATAAGAATCTCCACATGGGAGTTAGTATCACCTGGCTTGTCCAAAGATGGTTTCACCTTCTTCCAACAACAATCTCCATGACTACTATCGCTCTCATCTTAATATGGTCGTTTGTTGGAAGCCTGTTGAGTTGGGGCAGGTGACTCCTTTTTTGACTTTCTACATATAGAGGTCCCTTGACTTTATATGGGATGACTTTTAGGTTTTAAAATGGCAGGCTTAACCATAATTGAGACCTCCTTGCCATGTTCTTGAGGAGTGTTGGTAGTGGGACCTATGACATTCACCAAATATTACAAGTTAGCTTTGATAAATTTCCCATGAACTTTGTCACACAAAGATTTATATGTACTGAAGGATTCTTTTTGCACATTAGGAGTGACTATAGGAAAAGTCATTTTTTCCATGGATCCATGAAACACACAAATACGATAAAATCTAAAGCCTTTCAACAAGTGATGCACTGTAAATATCACTTTCCAAGCTACCAGGGAGATTTTGATAGAATCAAAACAGAAGAATAAATCGATATGGGCTATATGGATCAAGGATGAATGAGTCTCCACACCTCAAAAGGAGAAAGTTAAAATAGAAGTCCAAGAAATATTATCTCCACGATGGATATGCATCCTAGTGTGCTCTTCATCAAAATATCTTGCAGCACCTTCTCTAGAATATACTGTCATTAATGCAGTGGGTAGCCAAAAAGGAAGAAGAAAATGTGTCTTAAAATAGTAAGTGGGCCAACCATACACATAATGGATTGGAAAGGATACCTTGATGTGCTTAAGTTACGAACATTTGGTAATCATGTTTAAATCATTATAAATGCTTGATAAGACAAGAACCGTAAGACTGAAAATTTGCTTATTAGCCATCATAGCTACACTTCTAAAAGTCCCTGAACGAATGAAATTTCCATCCTCCAAAGGGAATACATGGGAGCACAACCAATATGATAAAAATGCTACCAAATATGCATCATTCATGTGTTCATATCCTACTCCAAGTTTACAGAATATCACATCATCTGCATTTGACCACTTTGTTACTGTAGTAATAGTCCTAGTTGGGCTATGTCTTGACTTCGAGTGAATAGATTTTTTCTTCTTCTTTAATGGAGTTGACTCTAATCTCAAAAATCTTTGGCACCAAAACTTATCCACTTTCTTAGAGTGACTCTCAAATTATGATACTCTCCTTCTTGAAGATGCTGGAACGCTACAAATAAGAATTCACAAGTACAAGGGAGAAATCTCTCATTCTTTTTGTCAACACCGATGAGCTCTTTGAATTCAGGCACTACTTCTTCATAAGGAAGACCTCAAATGGGTAGGAACCCAATTTCATGTAAATCTCAAAGGAACATGGATAGCTCTCCAACTAATACGTGCAACGTGTTTGTATTTGAACACCAAGCTTCTAGAAAAGCTTGCAATATATTTGAACTTCGGTCATAAGTAAAAAGAGAACCAGAAATGGCATCATATATTTTGTTTCCCTCAAAGTTTATTGACTTTTAGCCAATATATCTTCAGCCCATTGCTATTATCGTAGAATATGAAGAAATTCATCATTAATATCTATGGAATTTGCAAAACATATATCACCCTGAAGTAATCAACGTCCTAAGCAAGTAAGGGTGTTCGCAAGTAGAGTCTGAAGAGACCATACTTTAAGGGATTGATTAGAGCCAATAGAAGATTTTAAAGGTCAATTCAACATATGGAGGGAATTTATCAAAGGTGTCCATGGATCCGTATACCTACCAACTATTAGAGTGTGAGTCAAAAGTTTGGATAAAATTGTACTATCATCAGCCGCAATAAGGAGATATTTATTCTTGGAGGATGGATAGGTATAGTCCTTAAAGTGAACCATCGTTGAAATCTGTATAAATGAAAGAAGTTTAGTTAAATACAAAGTTGGAGTTTGTACAAATACCTGCACAAACGGTTGCTGATAGAAACTTCATCTAGGTTGTGGGATTATTCGAGAATAGATTGCCATGTATACTAGAATCGATATCACCATATTGAAGCTAAATTGGTTGGTCTTAAGATATGCAAAGGCAAAAATAAAATCTCACACCTTAATCCGATTGTTGCATGGTCACAGTCTTGAAGCCAAATTGGTCAGTCTTATTGTATATGAAGGCAAAGTTAAACTCTCACACTTTAAGCTGATTGTTGCATGGTCACCATCTTAAAACCAAATTGATCAATCGTAAGGTATATGAAGGTGAAGTTAAGCTCTCGCACCTTAAGCCGATTATTGCACGATCTCCATCTTGAGGCCAAATTGGTTGATCTTAAGGTGTACGAAAGCAAAGTTAAACTCTCTCACTCTAAGTCGATTGTTGCACAGACACCATATTGAGGCCTAATTGGTCGATATTTAGGTGTATGGCAGAGAATTCAAACTCTCATACCCTATGTTGATTATTGTATAGTCACCAAAATTGAAGCCAAATTGGTCAGTCTTAAGGCATATGGAGGCAAAATTAAACTCTCGCACCCTAAGTTGATTGTTGCATATTGCTATTTGAAACATGCATCTTAATATGAATTCACCCTTTGAATAAGAAAAGTATCATTAAGTCAAATACTTCAAGCTTGGTATATAAAAATTTATACAAGTCTTGAAGTAGGGGCATTTTGTATGCAGGGGAATTTTGCTAAATTTAAATACGTAAAGAATTTAGATTATATTAAATTCAAAATATATTAGTCTTAAATAAATATTGTGAATTAATATAATTAGATTAATTATTTAAGTCCAAATATATATATATATGAATTTAATTAAAGTTCAATTTTTGTAATGGGCTAGTCCATTAATTGAGGCAACAAATGACGAGCCCAATTTGCTAAGAACAATATGTAATCATATTCTAGAGTCCCAAATGAGAATCACGTATCAAATGATGTGGAATGTCAAGTCAAGTGAAGGAGCCAATAGGACCATGCCACATTCCAAAATGTGCATCGGGCTAGAGATTTTAAAAGCCCATAAAATGCATTATGTCACTTAAATCTGATTGGTCAAAAGAAATTCACCTTCACCGTGACTCTTTCCTTCCTACAACTATAAATAGGGGTCTCATAATTTTAAAAAGGGACCAATAATTCTAAAAAGAAGGAAGAGAGAGCCTGTGGATCAAATGCTCTAATTTTTCTACAAGCTACAAAGTAAGCATCCAGTTCATCAAGATTCAAGATCAAGACCATAACATTTAAGAACAAGCCCAAAAGCCCTTGAATTCAAGTACAAGAAAAGATTAAATTCATCAAATCCACAAATCAAGTTGAAATTCAAGATCAAGCTCGAAGCGCTTGAATTTATATTTGAAAAGACGAATCAGAGGATTCATAGAGATTGTAACACTCACATATTGAAATCAATAAAATGATTGTTGCAATATTTTTCTTGTCTCGTTTATTATTTTTTTGGTCTCAAAATTTTATTGTCCAACATCATTGTCATTTTATTTTATTATGCCTTTCTTTTTTACTCAATCTATAATTTTCTTACCTAATTTATCTTGTAAAAATGGGTTAAATTGCCCCCTTTGGCTTTTTCCCTTACAACAAATCTTCTAAAAGTAGGTACTTTAAACCAAAATGAGTTTGTTTTCCTCATATAACTAATATTTTATTTAGATTAAAGTAATTTTCTCCAAACATAAGAAACTAATTTGTTTTGAAAATTAACTTTCCAAAATTAGCAAAGTACTTTTAATTAAATGTTCTCTTAACATCTTTTTTTCAAAAGAGTTATTCATGGTGAGAAAAATGTATTACAGTCTTCTGGAGATAAAGCAGTTATGCAAGAGATGTTTCATCTAGAAAATCCAATAGAAATAATAATTTATGGTATATTTGGGCAGTATAGCCCGCAAGCAGCTTATGAAGGGACATCTCAATCATCGGTCTTAACTAAAATATCAAATCAAGGGCGTATGGACAATTCTAGTGACTATAATGATTTCTCAAAGATGGAAGTAAAACACTGTATAAAGGGAGCAAGTACACAAAGCTAGAGTTTTAAATAAAATTGTATCATATAAAGGTCTATTTTCGATTAAGTGACAAGGCAATGATGATGATACTTAATTTATTGAGAAATCTATTTGAAGATGCAAAGATACCTCCTTCTTTTTACGAGGCCAAAAAAATAATCACCACACTTGGTATTGATAACACCAAGATACCAGTATGTCCAAATAATTGTATGTTATTCTGGGAAGGTGATTCAAAATTGGAAGCATGTAAGCATTGTGGCACATCTAAATGGAATTCCAACAAAAAAATAAGCAACTTACAAAATTCCTGCATTTTTTTTCATTGAAATCAAGGTTGAAAAGGTTATATATGTGTTGTAAAACTGCGGAACATAGGAGATGGCATGCTTTAGTTATAACCAGATTGGGTTGTTAAGACATCCAAAGGATGGACAGGCATGGGATACATTTGGTAGGACTAACTCTAGATTTTCTTCTGATCCTTAAAATGTTCATTTAGGCCTTGCTATCGATGGTTTTAATCCTTTTAGAACAATGAGTTCTATCTATAATATTTGGCCAATCTTCTTGATTCCATATAATCTTCCTCCATGGATGTACATGAAGCACACTTCATTCATCTTATCAGTGATTATTCCAGGCAAGAAGATTCTAGGAAATAATATAGATGTGTACTTACAACCACTTGTAAAGGAATTACGAGAGTTATAGTATAATGGAATTGAAACGTTTGACTCATTGTTGAATGAAACTTTTAGAATATATGCAGACCTTATGTGGATAATTCATGAATTTCCTGGATTAGGTATCTTATCTGTCTAGAACACTCATATCGGATTTGTCTGTCCAACTTGTAACTTTGACGCGAAATCTTTTCATCTCTATCATAGTAAAAAGTGGTGTTTTATGGGTCATCGACATTTTCGGAGAAGAAATCACAAGTTTAGTTTCAATAGAGTATGATTTAATAGAAGCAAAGAGGAGTGAAATCCACCATTAAAATTATTAGGATGTAATAGTTTAAGATAAATCTTTGTAAAAAAAAAAGCAGTGTTGGGTGGTAAAAGAAAAAGATTCGAACGTGCAACTTAACAGTGGTACAAGAAAACTATATTGCTTGAACTTCCTTATTTTGACTCTAAATTATTACGCAATAATCTAGATTTTATACATGTTGAAAAGAATATATATGATAATGTCATATATACACTGCTCCATGATAAATCAAAATCAAAAGATAATGCTAATGCCAGAAAGGACCTTAGGGAAATGGGCATAAGGCGTGATCTTTGGTTGAAGGATGATGGATCATATAATCTTGTTAGGTTTTCACTTGTGAATGATAACAAAAAAAGGCGGTCACCAAAAAGTTATTTGTTACAACTTTAAAGAATATTAAAGTACCAGATGGCTACTCAAGTAACATTTCTAGATGTATTGATTTGGTACAAAAATATTGGATGGAAAACTCATGACTTCCATATTATCTTAGAGCAATTTCTACCATTGGCAATTTGTAATATGTTGACTAACCATATAATTATAGTTTTAGTGGAATTTTTTCTTTTTTTTAGAGCCCTTTCTTGTAAGACCTTGAATCTTTTAAATCTTGATATTCTCCAAGAGTGCATTATAAGGACACTTGCCACCCAGAGATACTATTTCCTCCAATATTCTTTACGATGATGGTTCATTTATCTATTCATCTATTAGAGAAATCCAAACCTGGAGCTCCAGTGCATTACCAAAACATGTATCATGTAGAGAGGTAAAAATTAACACTTCCAGTGTAAAGATAACTATTTTTTAAAATAGTAACATTTCTTATTTAAAGATGTTTATATCTTGGCTATTCCATATAGTGTGAACACTTATATTGCCTCTTATTTTTCTAGGAATAGGGTCATTTTAAGTTCTTTTTACAAAATAAAGAACAACTAGAGGCTTCTATAACTGAGGGTTATTTAGCTGAAGATTGAGGATATTGAGACAAGGTTCAATAGACCTAGGCATGTCCGTGATGACCCAAATAACATTGAGCCTTGTGGAATGTCTACTGTCTTCCCTCAATTAGGGAAACCTGCATTAGCTCCCGAGAATTGTGATTTAACTCCTATTGCAAAACTACAAGCTCATTGATGTGTGCTTCTAAATTGTGCAATATTCACGCCAATTGTGAAGTGAGTAACTCTTACCAGATGTATGTTATGTGTCGTTCCAATATTTGAAGTAGGCTATTCATGCTCTTTACTATTAAATTAATTATTTCATATGGAGAATATAGACAACACATAAGAAGGAGTTCAAGAGGAAGAAGACCTTTACCAACAGAGATAGAGAGAAGAGTCAACAAAGAGTTTACTGATTAGTTCCACAAGCGGGTGAGTAAGTAATAATTAGTTGTTATTTATATTTGATTGGAATGAGCAAATTTGAATAAAATTTTATTTTAATTTAGATTATGAATCCAGACACAATAGATACAATATCTATGGAACTAAAGTTTTTAGCACGAGGTCCATGTACAAATGCAAGAAGGTTTACAGCATATAACATCAACGGGTAAAAATTTCAAACTTTGGCTCGAGAAGAAGGATTGAATACACAGAATAGTGGAGTTTTCTTAACTTCAAAAATGCCATGTGTTGCAAGTTAGGTTAGCAGAAATGTAAGGCAAGCATAATTGCCATATTATAGGAAGTTATAAGATGTTATTGATATAAATTATAATGGACATTTCAAGGTTGTTCTTATAAAATATAAATGGGATGATCTGCTCGAGATAGAGGATATCAAAAAGATAGTTGAAACCTTTATTATGTTAATTTTGATAGACTGACTCATACTGGTAAATGTGAAAACATGAGCCTTACATTGAAGTTTCTCAAGCTTAAATGGTGTATTATGTGGATGATACTGTCAATAAAGGGTGGAGTGTTGCTATGTATTTAAAGCCAAGAGATTTGTATGATATGGGAAAGGCAATGGAAGAATAAGTATATAAGAATGAACCAAACCAAGCAAAAGAACTCAAATAGTTTTTGTTGATGGTGATGATTATGTACATTTAGCTACAGATCATATAATTAATGATATAGTAGAGGCAAATGTTGCTACTAACCAAGCAGCAGATGTAATGTCTGACTGATTTTTGTGATTTATGTTAATACTGGGTTGCTCTTTTCGAAGTATGTTATGGTAATTACTTGTTTGGGTAATTAATGTGATCATTGAACTGATTTGGAGTGAATTTCATATAGATTTATCATTTGATTTGGATTTGCTTTGACTAATTTAGTTTAAGCTGAAATAATCTTTGTCCCCATTCATATACTAGATTTCTGGTATGTATTCTTCATCTGTATAGTAGTGAAATTGGTGATAAAGTACCTTCTTACTCAACCCTAAAAAAAATATAGAAATTTTAGGTTATGATATAACTTGTCAAGTGTTGATTGTGATTTCACACTAGATGATCAAAAAACTATCAGTTTTAACAAACAACGGACAATCGATAAGGAGCACAAGATGAGTAGTATTTGTTAAGTCATACCCATTTATTCAACTTATCAGTCAACATACTATTTATGTTATTTGATAAGCAGTATGTTAGTATTTGTTCAGTTAATCTCAAGTTATATTAGTTTTGTTATAGTTGTGGTTGATCAAGGGATCATCAATTTGATGTTTAAGGTGGTAGAATCAGTTTCTGGGGTATGAATGCATCATCAAGCTTGTTTGATTCTACTTTAAGCGTGTTTATCGATGATCCTTTTAGTCAGATATAAAGATCTTTTGCTTCTGATTTAGAGCTCATCAGTTGTCTCATAGTTAGGATTTGATTTGGTTTTAGGTCGTTATATGCTTTGTGCTAATTTAGTTGTGGATATAGTTTTGATGGTAACTAGTTGTTAGTTTACAGTTGAAAAGTCTTCCATCAATAGTTGTTGGTGTTTGGTCAACTGATAACAATTTGCAGCTGGAGGCGACCACATAATTCTATAAATTATTTTCTATCGGTATGCATTGGCATGGTCCGGCTTCTGTTCTATTAATATTGTTCAATTTACTTGTCACTTACGCCTAAATTTTGGTTAACATTAAGCAGCCCTCCTATTGAAGAAGTTATACAATCTAGTGTTGTTTCTCAATTTGTTGAGTTTCTCATAAGGGAAGTTTTTTTGCAGCTCTAGGTAGAGAGTGATGTTTATTTACTCTTTTGCATCTTTAGTTTTTTGTGTCTGTGGTTTCATTCACGATTTATTTATACTTTATGATTTTGCATTTATTGTTTGAAGATCCTTGGGCGCTCACAAACATCGCTCCTGGCACCTCAGAGAAAACCAGAATGGTGATTGACCATGGTGCTATGCCAATTTTGGTAAAGCTTCTGGATTCTCCAAGAAATGATATTTGACAATCAATATGGCTATACTAGTATGTTGGTTTTATTATGAGGTAATTAAGCATGATATAGCGTAGTGTGATAAGAGGTAAAAAGTACCTAATAAAATAGCTGAGGTACCTCAAGGTTTGCCGAAACTCTATGATCATAGAAAAAAGTTACCTAATATCTTGTACTTATGTTGGAGCTTACATGATATCTAATGCTTATGTTGGTGCAAATACCTAGTGAAATAGTCTATTTGGAAAAGTGGCTCAAATAACACAGTTATAGATCAGCATAAATATTTAAAAGTGATCTTGAACATCAATCCAAATACGAAAGACAGTCCCAAGAGTAATACTTAAAAATTATTGTAAAATAACACAGTAGTGAAAATTGGTGATGTATGTAAGATCAATAGGTAAATGGATCAGCCTTTTCGAATTTTACCTGGCTGTTGCAGGCTGATTTTACTAATTCAGATAGGAACCCGTCAGCCCAGCCCAGGTGATGCCTATGCATAGGACTAATAAGAATTTAAATATTATTTTACTGCAGAATTACTTGAAAGATAAAATAGAGCTTCATTTTAAGGTTTGCTAGTGGCCTATCTTAAGAAGCAATTTCAAAATTAAGCCTTATTTCATACTTTTGCGAGTTTGCTTACCAAGTATGTAAGACCCCGTAAAGTCCTAGCCCATTTCAATCCTTTATAGCATGCCAAAAGAGGTACCAGACTTAGAAAAATTCAGCTAAGTGCTAAGACTTGGTCTCAATTTTGGTCTTAATATTTCAATGGTCTCATTTTTTATCTTTTCGGTCTTAGATTGTCAATTTTTAAATTGATTCATGGTTAGGGTTATCTATAGGTCATCTCGTGTGAGTTTCAAAATTTTTGGACATCGTTTGAGACATATTTTGATGACCAAAACAGCAAGACAACACGATCAAGATGCATCACATTGGCTATCATGTCATCACTATCAACATAGCGCGTCAGTAATCGCATCGATACCGTGATACGGCACGTTGCTTGTCGCATCACTGGGTACTTTCGCTTAATAAATTATGGGTTTGTGGGGGAAAAGGAGTTATTTTCCACCCATCTTAACCCAACTATATCACGAAATTAAGGATCCAAAAGGGAAAATATACTCATCTTTTCACAAATTCTTTCAAGAAAAAAGCCCTAGTTTCTTCAAGTTCAAGTCCAAGTTTCGAGAATTCACCAACAATTCTCACGAATTAAATAATCAAGGTATGTCTAGGTGTCATCCTTGGGTTCTTTCAACCCTTGGAGTTCAAGAATCTTTTTTTAACTTAGATTATGATTTACATTCTTGAATAGAATCATCTTCATGTATGTGTTGTTGTATGGGTTTCAAGCCAAGAATATTTTGAGTTTCATGCAAATGAAGTAGAATGTGTGTCGATTTATGTAACCCACATGTTAAATCCTTGAATTGTGATGTTGAATATGGTAGTCATGACATTCATATATTGTTCGTTCTTATGTAAAAGATTTATGCATCCTAGGTGTTTGACAAAATGTCTATGTGGAGGAATTGCGCATGATAACCTATGTTTGATGCTTTTAAAGTTGAGATATGGTTCCATTGTCTATGCTATCGAGCCCTGGGGGTATTGATTACCCAAAATTTAGCTGTTTATATAGTCTCCATCCAAAGTAGAATGATTTTGTAGTATCCCAAATAGTAGCATTCGGTCAGCCAACAGAATCAATATGAGTTCAGTCAAGCCTAGTACAATCTACTGATCAGTTCAGTGTCGATTCAGTTCGGAGTAGGATTCAATAGCGAGCGAACCCAGAGATGGGCGCATTCCTACCAATAGAGGGTTTGATACTTAGCAGCAGTCCCTGAGTTACAGAATTACGTAGCCAGCATAGGGTAAATCATCTTCCTGTTAGACTAGGGCTGACGTAACTATATATATCTCATGAGTCTTCCTGCCAGATTAGGTTGACCCAGCTAATGTTAGTAACTCGTGGCACGGTGCTAACACCCTTCCAACTGGGGTTACAGGTTGGACCCTACATCAGTCCATAATCGACGTATGTTAGTTAGATAATAACTCCCACGGTTACAGTTTTAGTAATCAGTAATCAGTATCTAGTATTCAGTATTCAGTACATAACTCAGTTCAGTTCTACACGATCGTGACTTATAGTTATCAGTTATTCAGTTATCAGAAACTCAGTACTTCATCTTTAAACTAATTCAGACAGATAATATATGCTTGTATTACGTGTTTAGTACTTATAGTAGTCCCAGTCTTGCATATTCTCTCATCTAGTTATTTCATGATATTTAGTTATTATTCTCATACACGTGAATCCATGCATATCGGCCTAACTTTACCTAGCATACCAATACATTCAAAGTACTGACGCAGACTCTTTTTTGTGCTATGATGTCTCATATCATAGGTTCGAATGCTCGGTTTCCTGACCTTACCTAGCCAAATCAGTATATCAGTCGCAGCTATAATAGTGAGTCCTCATCTATCGAGGACGTGACACTCATTTAGTCATTTTATTATTTATAGTATTTCAGCTTTTCAGTTACTTCCAGATAGTAGTTGTGAGTTAGTTGGGGCCTATCCTATCAACTCTTCTATTTCAGATGCTTAGAGGCATTTAGACACTAATAGTTAGTAGTTATTCTGCAGATGTACTCAGCATTGAATCAGTTTTATGAACCTTATGGCATTTTCAGTTTTACTTCCGCATATATTTCATGATTATTAATCAGTGCTCACAGCAGGTACCAGTCATGGGTTATCTTATGGTCCTACGAGGTCGTAAGCACTGTGTAACGCCCAGGGTGTAGTCTTGGGGTGTTACAAAGTAGTTCTATTCCCAGTATACATGAAGGTACTATGACAGCTATGATGTTTGATTGATCAATAGCTATATTGCTTATTCTTCTAAACCTGTAAGTATATGGCTATGTCATTCCCCCTTCATATCCTTGGTAACTATTAATTGAAATTTTCATATGACGATAGAGCAGAAGGAGCGAAAGACTTAGCCTAATAAACGTCAGCTTGAACACATCTGGACTAATGGACATGGGCTGTCAAGTATATATCCAATCTCTCTTTTATGGTATTCTTTCACATTATGTTTTTTATAAAACCTCTTCTTAGTAATTAGTATAAATATTTCTTTTCCTAAAAATTTCAACCAAATATTTATATTTCTCGAGACAACGGTAATATGTGCTTAAACAATAGTGTAGCAATTAGTGTTAAGTTGGTTTAATATGCTCCCGTCAACTGTATTAGAGTGACACTAGAAGAACTGTTAAGTTCATATATTAGAAATTTAGATTGTAATGTCAAGTTAGAGCACTTCACTACCTCTAATTAAATTGATACTAAGAACCTCACTACCTCTAACTAAATTGATACTAATATTTTGTTATTGAAAGTTCATATTTTTTTTCCTTTTCTACTTGATATAGCAAACACAATCTTTTTTTACTATATATTATGCCCTATACTTCATGTAAATTCACTTTATGCTAGTTTTTAATAGACCTTTAAGACAACCATATCCATTCCGCACATGTTGAACAGCTTGTCAAAACATAAGAGAGAAAAAATAAGGCCAACAATTATTGTACACTATCAAAACAGAAAAAGAGTTGTTTGCGCTTCAACAAAATCAGCAAGCTTGTGTTAAAAATTAATTCCGCTCGTAATTCTGAGACAACAACGGTGAAAATTCCAGCTTGGGAATCCTTATTTTTTCATTTTCTTTCCAGCTGACATACAGTTGGTCTTCAAGCCCTGTGTTGCTTGGACTTTTAAAAAAATGTCAATAGATGTGTGTCAAATTTTCCAAAGCTAGTGTATTTTTGGAGAATCCGACACGGGTGCGACATCAAAAGTGAAGAGTCAGCTCAACTTAGTTCAAGCCTTACATAGTCCAACAAAGATCTTGTGACTGTAGGGAGAGTGGGATACCAGATAGCTGTAGTCATAAAACTCTTGTGAGAATATATGTTAAGTTGTTCTTACCCCATTTTGTTTGTCTCTTTTGTGTCAGATTTGGCACCGGATCTACAGCTTGGAGTTCAGATTCTTTAAATAAAGTCAAGGAGCAAAAAACGAAAGCTAGGCTGAGAGGTATGCGTGTTATTTATTTGGGAACTTGTTCAACTAGGTTAGTTTACTTGTTTATGAGTTTGATGATAATTTTTTGTTTTGTCAGGTTTGGGATTAACCAATCTGATAGTGCTGACAAGGAAGCTAAGAAAAAGTCTAGGCTTACAAGGTTTGCACCTCTTGTGAAGGTTGATACTATAGAGGAAAGATAAAATGAAGGGTAAGGCCGTCATGTTATTATTTAGTGGGTATGCAAATTTGCTGGACTGTAATACGTTTGGCATTTTTAGAGAAAAATATTGCAGATATGCTAAGGAATTCAAATCCTAAAGGCCAATAACAATAGGTGACTTCTTCACGTAGGCTTATAATTTGATGGTAAGAGTTATGCTATAAATATAGTCATACTCGTGCCGGATTCTCCAAAAATATGGTACTTTTGAGGAATTTGACATGCACTCGTATGCTGTTATAAAGAATTCGAGCAACATATATCAATAGTATTTATGTGATTTTACCCCATTGATTTCAAATTCAAGTAATTTTATATTTTGAAGAAACTCCAATTAATTGTGTGCAGGTCTTGAAGTCTGCACCAAAACATGCTACCAGGATGTATCTATGATACCATATATTTTCTATGAAATATGCTTAGATCTTGAGTAGGTGTAAGCAAGTTCAAAATAGATGGTCCATGTAGTTAGTTAATCACACGATTTTGCCACAAGTTTCTTATTTGCGGAATAGGAAATACATTTAGGATAAGTGGTGTATTCAAAAATGCTTCTTTTCGCTCTAGTATTGCTGACTACATTAAGTCTAGGACTTAATGAAGTCAGTGATACTGGAGAAAAAAAGAGTATTTTGAATGCATAACTTATCCAAAATATTGCACACTACAACTAATTATTCTTTTAATTTATTCATTCCTATTATGAGTTTCAAATAGAAAGTAATCAACAAAAATATTGTGGCGGAATTAAACTACCACTAATTATTATTATTTTTAAGTATTAATCTCATATTGTAGCGGTTGAAAACCCCCCACATTATCTTTAAAAAATAACTAGTATTATATTATGGGATTTATAAAAAACAACAATCTATGTTTGTGCTAATGTGATCATATTATGGGGGTTTATAAACTCCCATAATATTTTTTTGAACAACTAATATCATATTGCAAGGGTTCTAAGCTTCCACTTATTAACTTAGAAAAAACCCACAAATTCAAAATTCATTTTGTGGCAGAGGTCATGGAGGTTTCAAAAAACCACCACAATATTGCTCGTGGCACAGCTTATTATGGCACTTTTCGAAACTGCCATAAATTTCTTTGTTGAGGTCAAAAACCATCACAAATTAACAAAAAAAAACCCCACAATTTATCAGTTTTTTGTAGTGTGTGAGTCGTAAGTTAAGTAGTGTGAAAGACCCATTTTTATGCTCAGGGTACGACTCATGGTAACGCATTACAATGTGTCCTCATGAGTCGTAAGGTGACCTATAGTCACTGGCCACCAATTTTCAGCTTTTCATTAAGGGTACTTTGGGCATTTTCCTCTTTTCCCACTTAAGACCCACGAACATAAAGCACCTTGGGAACCCTATTTCCATCTTTTATCAATAAAATATAACTCTTAAATACTCTCAAATCCCTAAGTCAAAAACACCTAGGGTTTCAAGAAGATTGATAATTAGAGCGTCCAAGGGTTGATTTCTCTCCGTAATTCTTGATATCTCAGGCATATTGTTCTTCCCCAAATCTTATTCTGTTAAAGCATGTGTTTTAAATTTTTATTCAAGGGGTTTTGAATGTTGACTTTGAAATATGAGTTCAGGGTTCTAAATGATTATTTTTAAATGATGGTCCCGTGGTTTATATATAATTTTTTATACTTTAATGATGGTTTTAAATATGTGGGTGCATAGGCACGGTGGATAAACTAGGGGGTCATGAATTTCCCTAATAATGTGAATTTTGATAATCGAATTGGTAATAACCTCAACCCAATCTTATGAAACTTGCTTTGAACATGAGAATATATGTATTGAAATACTTTTGGAACAACTGCATTGCATAAAAGGCTAAAGAACCATATTGATTTAATGAAAAAAGGGGGTCATGGCATTCCCCCACACTGATTTAATGAAAAAAATGGGTTGTACCATTCCCCCTACACTGATTTAATGAACAAAGAGGGTCGAGGCATTCCCCAAAGTTAATGGAATTGTAATGACATAATTATAAGTTTACAAGCGTAATGGTTACCTATGGTGTGCCTTAGTGGTCAATTCCTTAGTTAAATGAATAGGTTATGTGAAACTTACTTTAATTGGGCTTAATGGGGGTTATGTAGCAAAGTCGTGAAGGTGGAGATCTCGAAGGACCGATACAGAAAACTCATCTTTGCTGGCGTTAGGGTTAGTCTTGATGATTATCTGCATAATTTACACATAGTCTTGATGATCATCTGCATGGTTTACACTATTGATATTTATTTATATCCTAGATTAACGTGGTCTAAGGCATTCCCTAGTCTTCCTTGATACCTCTGGTTCATGCAACTAACACGCATTAAGGCCCTTTCAGCAGAGGTAGCTGAACCCATATAGCTTGTGGGATCCATGTTATGACGTTTATGCTACATAGACCAGGATAATATTTTACTTGTATACTAAGCCTTGTTCCTTGTCCCAACATGTTCTATATATGTATATGATTATGTGTATTGGCTTTAAATGATTTTTGAACTGTCAATCGTAGCATTATTTTATTCCCTCCTTGAGTTACATGCTAGAGCACACCCCACTAACCGACTTCATACGTTGTAGCCCCATATAAAGCAGGAACCGGAGATACTTATGCATTTCTTCTGTAGTAATTAGGTGATCTTGGGATTGCTCAGGAATCAGTTTAAAGTGGTGAGCCTCTTCTTTAAGAAGGTCATTACGTTTTAGCTTATTTCATGTAAAAAAATATTTCTCGTGTTTTTATTTGGCTATCATCGGGGACATATCCCAACTTACATTGTTTTAGGATTGTAGCACCCCGTACTTTTCCTAGTTCAATTTAACATGGAGAATGTCAAGCGTTGGCTTCAAGAGAGAAAATTGCATTTCACACATAAAGAATTTTCTATATTTAGACCCTCCAATGTGTAGGAAATTGAATTAGCTTTCCAATGATATAAGATTCGCCTAAATCCGATAATCGAGTAAGAAATTAAGGCTATTTTAAGTTCCAGTAGTAAAACACCATCATTTCGGTCACTAGTGTGTCGGGGAGATAGTTTAAATAATGATTGTCAAATTCCAGTGAGATCCCATGATCATACCGCATCACGGAGAGGTCCAATATCCCAATTGTTAATTTCCAGTAAGACTTTGCGATTCCACCGTATCGCGGTGATGTCCCATTTTACGATTGTCACTTTTCAGTGAGCCTCTACGAGAATGGTGCATTGCGGAGGTGGCCAAAATGGCAATTCAGAAGCGTACCGCAATGGCTCCACATCATGGTGATTTTCCAAGTCCCAGTTGACAGTTTCCAGTACGCCACCGTGACAACGGCGCGTTGCACCGTAGGCCAATTTTGAGAAATTTTTCAAGTTCGAGTAAAATTTTAAAAGGGGCTCTTTGGTCTTTTTCTAGCCCCAATTCATGAATAACAGATCATTTAACCCATCCTAAGCATATTATACCCACTCACCAAAATACTCTTAAACAAAATGCTAGATCATCAAAGCTTACTCCTCAAGAAACCCAATTCCTCCATTAATTCTCCAAAGCAATTCAAGATTAAGGATTCCCAATTCAAGTACTCTAAGAAATCATCTTCAAAGACACAATAGGAGTCCAAGATTTAAGCTTTTCATCTAAGATCATCGATTAAGGTAAGTGGGGTTTTCAGCAAGGATAATCCTTTCATTTTTGTGCCCAAAAACTTATTCTAATAACAAATTTATTGAATATTATATGATTTTTCATGAAATTCAAGTTAGGGTTTATACCCATTATTGTTATTTACAAGCTTATGATATTTTCAGTGATTTAGAAGTTGAACAACATGATTATGCTCATATTTCCATACAGAATAAGTTTTCAGATTACTAAAACCTTAAGCTAAATTATTTTCTCTACAGCTTTAAAGTTCTTGAATTTAAAATATTGCTTTACATAAGCCTTCAGGGACTCACAGACTTCACTTAGCCTGTATGATTTGAGAATAAGAACAGAACACAGATTTTAGAACTAAGTGTAATGGCTTACAAAATTTATACTATATACTTTACTGTTGATGATTTATGATCATCAGTTCTTAAATTACTCTAGCCTTTGTAAGTCATTTACCTTTAGCATGCATGATTTTATAAATTGTGATGATATTGCTTAATTATTGTATTCACCCATATATGCTCTGTACATCCTCAAAGTACTGATCCACATATATGTCTATGTGCTACATGTCTCATAATGTAGGTTCGGTGCATAGTCTCATCAGCGTGAGTTATTTTTAAGCATCTTATCTACATCTCTTCAGTTGGTGAGTCCTCATAGTTTGGGTACTTAGCTATTAAAATTTCTAGTTTATTAGTAGCTGATTCAGTATTCATTTCAGACAGTTTGAGTTAGCTGGGGCCTGTCTAAGTGACTATCTAGATTCAGTCAGTAGAGGCTTGTCGGATTACTAGATTCAGTTTTAGATTTTAGTTGCAGTATTCAGATTTTCAGTATTTGTTTTATCAGACTGATATGATTAGTATTTTTAGAAACACTTAGCTAATTCAAACAGCTTTCCACATTTATTATGATTTTATATTCATGTTTACCTTATTTTGAGATTCAGATTTAGTAGAAGCCAACCAGGGTTAGCTCAGGACTACTTGTATTCGGAGCATCGTGTGGTATCCCAGGTATCAGATTTTAGGGTGTTAAAAACTTGGTATCAGAGCCTATAGTTTAGAGAATCCTAGGGAGTCAGATAAGTCGCGTTAGGGAGAGTCTTGATCATCAATGTGAAGCGTGCCACATCTATGAGCAAGAGGCTATGTTGTGTTTTAGGAAATCATATCTTCTTTCATGATTTATCATGCATTCAGTGTCTCTATCTGCTTCTAACTCGTGCTTTCACATGACAAAAAATGCCTCCTCGTCGAGCAAACGTATGCAAAAATGATAACTAGCCACCTCAGCCCGCAGATCTTTTAAATAAGAATATGTCACATACAGAGTTTTGGGCTTTCTTAAAGGCACTAGACAAAGCTGTGAAAGCTAATATTTCAGGGCAATCGTTAGGCTGTAGTCCCACTTCAGCAAAATGAGGACTTAGTCATAGCCAGAATTTGAGATTTTATGAAAATGAACCTGTCGGAATTCTTTGGGTCGAAAGCAGGTGAGGACTCACAGTTTTATCTAGATAAAGTGAAGAAGATCACCCAAATTATGCATATTTTTGAAAAAGAGAGTGTGGAATTGGCATCTTATAGGCTAAAGGATATTGCATATGATTGGGTAGTGATGTGGAAGAAAAATAGAGAGGAGAATACAGCTCTCATAACTTGGCAGATATTTCAGGATGCATTCTTAGATAATGTCATCCTACGTGAGATGAGGAAAGCAAAGATAGAAGAGATTATAAACCTGAGGCTGGGCTCAATGACACTGAAGGAGTATTGCCTCAATTCAACCAGTTGTCTAAGTATGCCCCAGATCAGATGGTTGACCCTAGGTCAAGCATAAGTAAGTTTATGACGGGTGTGTCTGGGTTGGTAGTTAAGAAGTGTAGGACTACTATGCTTATTGAAGACATGTATCTTGCTAGATTGATGATACATGCTTAGCAGATTGAGGCAAAAAGGTTGAAGAAAAGAGAGAGAGTAAATAAGAAGGCTAGAATAGGGAAGTTTGATTATGGTCAGAATAGGTCTGGAGGAGGAAATCGTTCACAGTTTTAGAATTATCCATCTATGCCTGCACCTTCTTCAGCCAGTGCTCCCGTACCCAAAAATAAATAGGAGCAGTGATGTAGGTCATCGACGTTTAGATCTCAAAATAGTGTAAGTGGGAAGCCCAATCATCCCCCATGCGCTAAGTGTGGTAAGAATCATGTGGGTGATAGTTTGTGGGGTCAGAAAGGTTTTTATGGTTGTGGCCAGATGGGTCACGGGGTCAAAGAGTGCCCGCATGCAAGATAGGGAAACAGATATGTTCGTCCTTAGACTTTAGTTAATAGTACATCAGCCCCTCATCAGGGCACATCATCTAGTAGGCAGTCAGTGCCAAAATAAGTTCTATGCTTTACCATCCCACCAGGAGCAGGAAGATTTGCCAGATGTTGTTATTTGTATGCTCCGTGTCTTTTATTTTGATGTTTATGTGTTGCTAGACCCTGGTTCAAGTTTCTCTTATGTGACCCCATTAGTTGCAGTAAATTTTGAAAAAAGTTCTAAATAGATCACTGAGCCTGTCTTGGTATCTACCCCAGTAGGTGAGTCAGTTGTTGCCAAACAGATTTATAAAAAGTGTCCTATCACTGTCCTTCATAAGGTCATGTTAACAAACCTAATAGAGTTAGATATGGTTAATTTTGATTTTATTCTTGGTATGGATTAGCTTCATTCTTGTTATGCAACCATAGATTATCACACCCGAGTGGTGAAGTTTTAGTTCCCAGATGAGCTAGTCATTGAGCGGTCAGGTAATTCAGTGTCTCCCAAGAGTCATTTTATATCTTATCTTAAGGCTAGAAAGTTTATGCCCAAAGATTGCATTTACCACCTAGTTTGAGTCAAAGACACTATGTTTAAGACTCTAACAGTTCAGGCAGCCAGTGTAGTTAATGAGTTTCCTAATGTTTTTCCCAAAAATTTACCAGGGGTACCTCCCAATAGGGAAATAGAATTCGGTATTGACCTTCTCCCAAGTACTCAACTTATTTCTATCCCTCTATATCGTATGGCTTCCACAGAGCTTAAGGATTTGAAAGAGAAACTTAAAGATCTTTTAGATAAAGGTTTGATAAGTCCTAGCGTTTCTCCATGGGGCCCTCCCATCTTATTCATGTGAAAGAAAGATGGTTCTTTATGAATGTGCATTGACTATCATCAGCTAAATAAGGTCACAGTCAAAAACAAATATCCTCTTCCTAGAATTGATGACCTATTTTCCATTCATTGAGTTCACTTATAATAACAGTTACCATTCTAGTATACAGATGGACCCTTTTGAGGCTCTTTATGGAAGGAGATGTAGATCACCCATAGGTTGGTTTGAAGAGGGTAAGGCCATTTTTCTTGGGCCTAATGTAGTGTTTGAAGCTATGGAGAAGGTTCAGTTGATTAAAGAAAGATTAAAAATAGCCCATAGTCATCAGAAATCATATACAGATGTGAAAAGAAAGGACCTCAAGTTTGAGGTTGGTGATTTAGTATATCTGAAGATTTCACCCATGAAAGGGGTGAAGAGATTTGGCAAAAAAGGGAGCTTAGTCCCCGATATATTGGCCCTTATAGAATTCAGAGTCATGTTGGGAAAGTAACTTATGAGCTTGGTTGCCCGCAGACTTGTCAGTTGTTCATCCTGTATTCCACGTCTCTATGCTTAAGAAGTGCATCAGCGGCTTCACTGTTGTAGTTCCTCTAGAAATCTCAGATATTCAGGACAACCTTTCATACAAAGAGATTCCAGTTGAGATCAGATCTGTAGACTAAGGAACAAAGAAGTTCCTTTGGGCAAAGTTCTTTGGCCGAATCAGTCTGTTGAGGGCTCCACTTGGGAAGCAGAAGCAGATATGCGATCCAAGTACCCTCATCTCTTCTCCATAAATTAGGATTTAGTCGAAGGTAATACTCTTCCTTTATTTAGTATCTTTCCAGTTTAAATTCAGCTATATAATCGTCTTTTTTAAAAAATTCATGCACTCATAGATTAGCTCAGAAGCTCAGTATAATTTAGATTCAGTTATGCATGTTGTCATATTGCCTTAGATTCCTCGATGTCCTTAGTTGAACTAGCCACATTCGAAGACGAACGTTTCCAAGGGGAAGATATTGTAACACCCCATACTTTTCCTAGTTCAATTTAACGTTGAGAATGTCAAGTGTTGGATTTAAGAGAGAGAATGACTTTTCATACATATAAAATTTTCTATATTTAGACCCTCTAATATGTAGGAAATTGAATTATCTTTCCAACGATATAAGACTCGCCTAAATTCGACAATCGAGTAAGAAGTTACGGCTATTTTAAGTTCCAGTAGTAAAACACCATCATTTTGGTCACTAGCGCATCGTGGAGAAAGTTTAAATGATGATTGTCGAATTCTAGTAAAAACCCACAATTGTACCACGTCGTAGAGAGGTCCAATATCCCAATTGTCAATTTCCAGTAAAACTTCGCGATTCCACCACATCACGGTGATGTCCCATTTCATAATTGTCACTTTCCAGTGAGCCTACGCGTTAATGGCGCATCGCGGAGGTGGCCAAAATGGCAATTTAGAAGCATACCGTGATAGCTCCACATCGCGGTGATTTTTGAGGTCCCAGTTGGCAGTTTCCAGAAGGCCACCGCGATAACAACATGTCGCACCGTAGGCCAATCTCGGGAAATTTCTCTAGTCTGAGTAAAACTTAAAAAGGGGCTCTTTGGTCTTTTTCTAGCCCCAATTCATAAATAAAGATTATTTAACCCATCCTAAGCATATTATACCTATTTTTAACCAAAATACTCTTAAACAAAACCCTATATCATCAAAGCTTGCTCCCCAAGAAACCCAATTCCTCCATTGATTCTCCAAAGCAATTCAAGATTAAGGATTTCCAATTCAAGAACTCTAATAAATCATCTCCAAAGACACAATAGGAGTCCAAGATTCAAGCTTTTCATCTAAGATCATCTATTAAGGTATGGGGGGTTTTCAGCAAGGATAATCTTTTTAATCTTGTACCTGAAAACTTATTTTAATTACAAATTTATTGACTATTATATGATTTCCCATGAAATTCAAGTTAGGATTTATACCCATTATTGTTATTTATAAGCTTATGAGATTTCCAGTGATTTAGAAGTTGAATTATATGATTATGTTCATATTTCTATGCGGACTAAGTTTTTAGATTTCTAAACCCTAAAGCTAAAGTATTTTCTCTAAAGCTTTAAAGCTCTTGAATTTAAGATATTGCTTTATATAAGCCTTCAGATACAGACTCATAGATTTCACTTAGCCTGTAATATTTGAGAATAAGAATAGAACACAAATTTCAGAACTAAGTGTAATGACTCACAAGATTTATACTATATTCTTTACAGTTCATGATTTATGATCTTCAGTTTTTAGATTACTCCAGCCTTTGTGAGTTATTTACCTTTAGCATGCATGATTTTATAAATTGTGATGATATTGCTTACTTATTGCATTCACCCCCAAATGCTCAGTACATGCTCAAAGTACTGATCCACATATATGTCTATGTGTTACATTGTCTTATAATGTAGGTTCAGGTGCCTAGTCTCAGTAGTGTGAGTGATTTTCGAGCATCTAATCTATATCTCTTCAGTTGGCGAGTCCTCATAGTTTAGGGACTTAGCTATTCAGATTTCCAGTTTATTCGTAGATGATTCAGTATTCATTTCAGACAGTTTGAGTCAGTTGAGGCCTATCCCAGTGTCTCTCTAGATTCAGTCAGTAGAGGTTTGTCGAACTACTAGATTCAGTTTTAGATTTTAGTTGTAGCATTCAGATTTTCAGTATTTGCTTTATCAGATTAATGTGATTAGTATTTTCATATATACTTAGATAATTCAGACACCTTTCCACATTTATTATGATTTTATATTCATGTTTCCCTTATTTTGAGATTCAGATTTACTAGAAGGCAGCCAGGGTTGTCTAGGGACTACTTGTAGTTTGGAGCACCATGTGGCCTCTCGAGAATCAGATTTTGGGGCATTACAAGGATAGTAAAAGCTTTGTGGATTACTATGGACTAGGATGTTATTTGAATTATTAGAACTTTCCTTATTATTAATTATTATATTTTGTTATATATTTGGAATTCATCAGCTAGTAGTATGTTGTGTTTTGTTTGACTAGGCAAAGAGGATGGTCTTTGATCCTCGATGACTTGAGATATTCATCACAGATAGGACTTGATTTGGGTCATGACAGTGATTGATTTTTTAGGTAGTTGGGTTGATTACTTACCTATTATTTAGTTCGTGTATAATAATAGTTATCATTCGAGTATTCAGATGGCTCTATTCGAGGCACTTTATGGTAGGAGGTGTAGGTCTCCTATTAGGTGGTTTAATGTTGGTGAGACTAGGTTGTGTGGTCCTGATTTGGTTCACCAAGCCATGGAAAAGGTGAAGGTAATTAGAGAAAGACTTAAGATTGCCCAACGTCACCAAAAGTCTTATATGAATATGAGACAAAAGGAGTCGCAGTTCGATGTAAGTGATTGGGTATTTTTAAAGGTTTCTTTTATGAAGAGAGTGATGAGGTTTAGGAAGAAGGGGAAGCTCAACCCCCGTTATGTTGGTCCGTATCAGATTTTGAGGAGAGTTGGAATATTGCTTATAAATTGGAGTTGCCTGCGAATTTAGATTCTATTCATCCAATTTCCATGTGTCGGTATTGATGAAGTATGTGAGTGATCCTTCTTTGCTTATCTCGGTGGAGGATTTTAGTATTTCGGATTCCTTTTCTTATGAGAAAGTCTCAGTTGAGATTTTGGATAAGGAAGTCCGTAGGTTGAGGACTAAAGATGTAGGTTTAGGGAAAGTCCTTTAGAGGAATCAAATGGTGGAAAAAGTTACTTGGGAAGCCAAAGATGAAATGAAGTCCAAATATCCATTCCTATTACCCGTTTTGGATTAAAATACTTGAGGCATGATTTTTGTTCTCTTTCTTGTGGCCTTTTGAATTTATCATTTGGGTATGCATGCATGTTCTCTTATTATCGTGCTAATGGGTGCCTGGACTCCTCATTTAGGGATGAATGATCCTAGAGGGGGGGAGGGGTAATGTAATACCCCAAGTTTTAGCCTTAGAAAAATTTCTTGACCCTTTTAATCACTGCCAATAACTCATGTGACGAATCATTATTACTCATCACGAGTCGTGTAGAGTCAAGCGTAGCTTAACCAGTGAGGATTGTCCATGTTTTTATCTTAATCACGCCTAAGACCCTATGAGTCCTAAGGTGTGGTCATGGGTATGGGGAGGGACTCGTGACCATAACAGTTTTGTGGCCCAATATTTTTTCCTAGACTATGAGTCTAGGCAAAGACTCTTAGCTAGTCATTACGAGTCGTCACCGGACCTCTAACGATTGCCGACATTTTTCCTACATATTTTTATCATGGGCTTTTTGATATTTTCCCATCCTTAACTTATTGACCACGACTTAACGACACTTCAAGGTTTTCATTATCATCCATAAACAAATAAAAACATGTCTCTCCTCTTGAACTCTCCTAAAGCAAAAAAAGCTAGGGTTTCTAAGGATTGAGCACCTTGGATTCAAATTATGGTTTTCTCTCCAAATTTTTGGTATTTTCAGACATGTATCTCTTTCCCAACTTGCTTTTGTATAATGGCATGTGTTTATCATTGTTTATGTGAATTTAGTTATTGGGTTTTGAATAATAGGTTGAGGGTTTTGAATGATTACTTCTTGGTTGGTTTTTCCATTGTTTTGGAATTGTTATTCATGTTTTAACTTGTGGTTTTTGAACTAAAATCATGCATGGGTATGGTAGATGGAAAGGGGATCGTGGTATTCCCCTAAAATTATGGTTTTTGTTTAGAATTGGTATTAACCTTAACCCACTTGCATAATTGGTTTTGGAAATATGGAAAATTATATGGTTTTGCTTACTTTTCTGAACTATTGCATTAATGGCTAAATGGATAAAAATAGTTTTGAAAGGCCTTGGTGGCCATTGATTGGTTTATAAATTGGAACTTTGGAATCTATTTGGCTAAATGGTTTGGAATGACATAATTGAATTGACTTACAAGTTCAATTGGTATAACGATACCATTTAGTAAATGCCTTAACGGATGACTCATTACTTTAATGGATGGGTTATGTGCAAATGTTTTAATTTGGGCTTAGAGGGGGTTGTGTTGCTCGCTGTGAAAGGTGGAGGTCTTGGAGGGACCAATACTGGAAACCATATTTGTTTGTGTGGGGGTCTTAGTGACCGTGTGCATAGTTCACAATTTATATATATATATATATGATTGGCTGGGGTCGTGGCATCCCCTAGCCCTTCTTTGGATTTTCTTGGTTCGTGTGGCTAACATGTACTGGGACCCTTTTAGCAGGGAAAGCTAAAACTATATAGCCCATGGGTTCCCTTAGGACGGTTAGAGCTACACAGTACAGGTTAATGGTTTTAAATCTAATGCTAAACTCGATTCTTTATCTTGACATCTTATACATGTATGTGTATAAATGTGTGTATATGAATTTTGGACTGATGTGTACCTGACATTATTTTATCCCTTCCCTGAGTTACAGTCTAGTACTCACCCCGCTAACCGTCCTAGAACACTATATTATTTCATAATTTAGGGTCCTAAGATATATTTTTTACCCCTGTGCACCATTAGATGGATTAGTACGTCTGCCGAGTTACGTCGAAGTGGTGAGTCTCCATCTTTTGGAAGGCCGAACATTTCACTGCTTTCTTTATGATTATCGAAATCCTATAGGTTTCTTTTCATATTTTTTATTACCTTTTGGCCATGGTCGGGAGCATATCCCGACCTAACTTGGTATTTCAGTTTAGAGGCTTCTGTGGACAAAGTGTGGGCGGTTATTGGGTTATATACTATTTAGTTATATATTTATCTTCGATATGTTTATTTGGGTTTGTTCCACTACTATATTATATTATGTTCTGGTTGGCTAGGCTAAGGGGGTGATCTTTGTCTCTCGGTAGGCTTGCGATACCAGTCACGACTAGGCCCACGGTCGAGTTATGACAACTTTTCACTAAAACCACCAAACCAGATGGAAACGGGAATGAGTTTTATAAAGCTAAATGGAATATTTTAGGGGATGAAAATATTATAGGGGATGAATGTAATGACCCTCTAGGTCATTCCTTAATTTACATATATATACAGTGTTTTGAGACGTCCTACAACGGCTATTGGTCATTTAGGGCTTGTTGAAACTGTCGGTGCGGTGATCAGGCAGTTCTTTTGGGTTTTAGGCTTATTTTCTTTTTTGGAGTTTTCATTGTTATGAAATTGGTCTCGCACCAAAACTCCCAGTAAATGACCTCAAATAAGAATTTTGATAGCGCCATAAACTTTAAAATATTGATTTTAGGCTAGGAGGACCCTTGGTTTGGGTCTCAAGGCTTCCAGACTCGTTTTGAGCTATCGGGTGGATAATATGAAAAATAAAACTATAGGTGTGGGGCCCATATTTAGTTGAAACAAACTCAAATGAAAGTTTGATGGTTTCATTGAGTTTAAAGCATCGAATTTGGTATGGTAGCATAGTTTATTTGCACGCACGGAGTTTCAAACAAATCCCGAGCACCCAACCAGAGTCTATTTAGACTTAGCAAAATCTAGTGCATGGCACCATCTGACGCAACCGCTTAAGCAGACTATTGGTTTCTTAAGTGGTAGTTGCTTTAGTAGGCTTGGCTTTTTGGCTGAGGTCCACTCTAGTGGCCAGGAGACCATTTTAGTGATGCTCGTGTCCCTTGGCATAACCGCTTTAGCAGACTTGTGTCGCTTAAGTAGTATCCGCTTAAACGGATAAGAGACCGCTTTAGTGGTACCTGGGAATTGTTAAATCCTTTTTTTTCATCTGATTTTCCAATCATTTTCTCACTATTTTCCCACTATTTTAAGATCTTAAAGAGAGGGAAAACATGGGGAATCATTCACGAATATAAGGCAAGTTAGCCTAACACTCTATGATCATTTTCCATCAATTTCCATCCTATTTTATTATAAATTCTTTGAAATTAGGTCCTTAAACCCTTAGACCTTAGGGGTTGATATGGGCCCTGATTTATGCACCATTTGTGCTCAACTTTTGAGAACATATTTCATGTCCTTCGAGGAATGAATTCAATTTCAGATATTATTTGCGGGCCTTATTGGCCCATTCTTGACTCGAATTTAGACCTGACACTTTATATAGAAATAAGGGTCTCATTTTACTTCTAATGACGTGTAGATTATAGATTTGATAGCGTGGGGGCTTTTAGAGATTGTAAAGCAAAGACAGATGATTTGAGGATGATTCAAAGGTCTGCGATTCAGCATCGAGTTAGGCTTCAATCTACTCTTATAAATAAGATAGTGTATGGTGTATATTGTATTTTAGAAAAGGATGATCTGATATTACTATGGTTAGGATACCATGACTTATCCTAATTTAAGAGTTTAGGGATAGAAGGGTGAACTGACCCTTAAGATGAAATGCTTGTTATAACATTAGAAGCCTATCACCGTAGATTATAAGCATGTTGATCATAGTTGATGCTAAGTACCCTTTGGTATAAGACTTGTTATGTGGTGTAGTGAATTGGATCATAGTTTCCTTAGATTATAGTATTACCATTATACTAGTTATATACTATTGGGCTCGAAGTCGTGATTATGATATCAGTTGAACTCCAAGTGAGTATTCTATCATTATAAAGTATGTGGCTTTAGTCTATTGAGGATTCGCCACTCATGATTGTATTGCTTGAATACTGGTGATGGCATGCATAAATTTCGATACATTCATGCCCACTTCGATGTACGATTCCAACTAAAATCATGATTTCACTACCATTTTCTAAAAAAGAATTTATTCGCACTTTTCTCTCTTAAAATGGGTTCTTTCATAAAAAGAGAATTTTAGCACCTAAATTAACGATTTAAGAACTTTTGGAACTAAAATAATATTTTAAATCGGAGTGATCACACAAGTGACACATGCTATGTTCTATATAGTATCCCCTTGACCGGATAGGAAGAAGAGAACAATCCCTAGTTCTACCTCAGACACAAGTGGTCATGACAGAGGCTATATATATCAAAATCAAGGATTCTACTCCAATCATACTACTTCCAGACCTCCATAGATCATGCATAAACTAGGAACTGAAAATTTTACCTCAAGCAATTCTTATAGAAATTCCCATGCTTTTATGACTAACTTGCATTCTCAATAATTTTTGCATCCTCACCAATATTATCTACCTTCATATCCATATTTGCAGTCTCAACTTCCACAATAACAACTTCTTCAATTTTCTTTTGAGCAGTATCAACACCTATTATAGATGATGGACAAAGAAAAGGAGTAGTATGAAAGGGGTACAAGTGTGCCTTTAGTAGGTATGGTTCAATGCCTTAACTACTGCACTACTAATGAAAAATAGATTTTTTATTTTGTTGCTTTTGAACACACTATTAACAAGCTTAATTTTTCACATAAATCACAAAAACCTTGTGAATCACAAGAAGGTCAAGTGCATTTACCCACTGGTGATCATAGTAAAGTAAAAAATATAGGATGTTGCTTTTCTTAGAGGTCTTAAGATCACAGATGTCTTGGATGTACCTAAGTTTAAATACAACCTATTTTCTGTTCTAAAACTGATAAAAGGAGATTAGCAGACTTGAGAATAATCTCTATGTAGTGAATGTTGATTGCTTACTAAGGACACAAGGACCTCAACTAAAGTATCATGATGTGCATGCAATACAATTTCTAATAATGTTGTAACTACTACTATTGCAAGTGCAACTTCTGTTAATCTAAAAATAGATTTACCTCTTTGGTGTAGTAGACTAGGACATGCTCTTCTTGCTATTTTAAAAAAGCTATGTTGTTTCAAATATCTATCTATTAGACTAGGTGTTATTGTTGTTGATCTTTGCATTGTCTTCTCATTGGCAAAACAATCAAGGAAACCTTTTCCATTAACTACCATTACTATATCTTCTTTTTTTACTTGTTACATGTTGATGTCTAGGGGCCCTATAAGATGCCTACATATGATGGTAAAAGGCATTTTCTAACCTTAGTTGATGACTAGTCAAGATATACTTAGATAGTTCTGCTTAACTCTAAATCAGAAATCATAATTGCTCAAATTCTTGAGATCTGATAATGGTTGTGAATTCTTCAACTCTCAAATGGCTAAGTTGCTTTAGTCACTTGGTATTTTGCATCAAATTTCTTGTGTATATACACCTCAACAAAATGGTGTTGTAGACAAGACACAGACATATTCTAGACACAACTAGTTCTCTCAAATTTCAGTCTTATGCTCCCCTAAGGTTTTGGGTAGAATATGTGCCCACTAGTATATATCTTATTAATAGATTGCCCTTTGTTGTCCTTAGGGGTAAAACACCTTCTAAATACATGTATCATTCAACTTTATCTCTTAAGGATTTCAGAGTGTTTAGATGCCTAACTTATGCTACTGAAGTTAGAAGAGTGGATAAATTTTCCTCAAGGGATATTCCTGCAGTTTTCGTTGATTACTCTCATTTCTAAAAGGGGTACAAACTCTTGGGATTACACACCAAGAAATTTCTGATCAGCAGAGATGTAGTTTGAAATAAAAGTGTGTTCCCCTTTTAACACATGACTACTTCATCACAATA
The DNA here is from genome assembly GCA_030864225.1 of Capsicum baccatum var. pendulum. Lineage (NCBI taxonomy): Eukaryota > Viridiplantae > Streptophyta > Magnoliopsida > Solanales > Solanaceae > Capsicum > Capsicum baccatum. The sequence goes on from CM061558.1 coordinate 156,853,132, forward strand.
TTTTCTTCTTCCTTATTTAGTGATTCTACTGATGACTTGTCTGCACCTCTAGTGATTCCTGCATCTCCAAGTTCCATTTTTGTTGATCATTCTGTTATAAGTTTAACACTATCTTCAGCTTCTGCTTTTTAACCATTTGATCCTGTTATTTCTAACACAACTGAGATGATGTCTTCATCTAATAATAGAAGAACTTCTACTAGATAGACCAGACCACCTATTTGGCTTAAAGACTATCATACCAAAAAGTCTAAAGCTAAATTTGCCTACCTCTATCCTATTTCTTATCGTGTTAGCTATATTACACTCTCTCATCTTTCTTATGCTGCTTTGATAGCATATTCCTCAGTATATGAATCTGCTTCTTTTACTAAAGCTTCTATGGATCCTAAGTGGATTGCAGCAATAAAGTCTGAAATGGCTACACTTGAAGATAACAATACATGAATCATTGTTAATCTACCCTCGGTAAATATCTCATTCGTTGTAAGTGGGTGTTTAGGGTCAAGTATTTAGCCTTAGATGTTATTGAGAGGTATAAGGCCAAGCTTGTTGCAAAGGTTTTTAGTCAAAAAAAGGATTGGACTACTTAGAAACTTTTTCTCCAATGGCTAAAATGGTCATAGTAAGGTCGATCATTGTTGTTGTTGCTACTAAGAACTTGCCCGTGTTTCAAATGGATGTTCATAATTTTTTTGTATGGTGATCTCATTGAAGATGTGTATATGGTACTTTCTCCTAGTTTTTGCAGACAAGGGGATCTTGGTAAGGTCTAAATTGCAAAAGTCACTCTATAGACTTAAATAAACTCCAAGACAATGGAACTTGAAACTGACAGAGGCTCTTATTCAAATTGGATTTGTACAAAGTCACTATGACTATTCTCTATATACAAAAATAGTAGAGAACTATCTAGTCATAGTACTAGTCTATGTTGATGATCTTTTAGTAACTGACAGTTGTAGCAGGTTAATTGATTAGACCAAAAGTGATCTCAAACTTAAGTTCAAGATGAAAGACTGAGGTCTTCTAAAGTTCTTTCTTGATATTGAATTTTCTAGGTCCAAGGAGGGGATTGTCATAAGCCAAAGAAAGTATGCTCTGGAGCTTATCTCCGTGCCGGGACTGAATGGAGCTAAGCCAGTGTATGCATCACTTGATCCACTTTTCCAGCTGACGTCAGCTGAATATGATTCGCATATGAAGACTCAGGAGAAAATCCAGTTGACAAGCCTTTAAAAGACATTTGTAAATACCAAGGACTAGTAGGAAGATTGTTGTATTTGACCATGACAAGGGTAGATATTTCCTTTGCAGTACAAGTGCTAAGTCAATTCATGCATACACCTAAAGAATCCCTATGGAAGTTGCTATTAGGGTAGTGAAATATATCAAGTCTTTCCCTGGATTAGGCCTATTCATGCCATATCAAGGCTCAAATACACTGACAACATTTTGTGACTCTAACTAAGGAACTTTTCTACAAATTTAAGGCCTGTGACTGGATATTTGGTTAAATTTGGAGTTGCTTTAGTGTCTTGGAAACTAATGAAGCAAGATACAATAGCAAGGAGCTCAGCTGAAATGGAGTTAAGAACCATGGCTTCAGCAATTGCTGAAATCACTTGGCTTATAGGCTTATACACAGAATTAGGAGTTAATATTCAGTAGCCAGTAAACTTCTTGTGTGACAACAAAGATGCATTATAAATTGCAGCCAATCCAATTTTCATGAGAGAACAAAGCACTTTGACATTGACTGTCACTTTTTCAGGAAAAAATTATTGCAAAAAATGATTCAGACTCATCATGTATCTTCTAAAGAACAGTTCCGAGATCTGCTCACAAAGAACTTGGGCAAGACACAACATATTCATCTTTTATCCAAACTAGGAGTAGAGGATCTTTTCACTCATTAATTTGAGAAGAGATGTTCAGTATTCAGATTAATTAGCTTGTGAGAATATCGGTGCTATGAGTTAGTTACCTTTGATTTCACATGCATTAGTTGGTCAATTAGTGAGTAAAGTTAACTTAACTAGATGGGTTAGTTTAATTAGTTAGAGTTAGAAAATATCTCTTATAGATAGCGGTATGTAGATATTTTGTAGTGAGCAATTCATTTCTTTCTCTTCAATAAAAGTTCAATTTCAATTTTCTGTTTTTTCCTCTTCCTTCATCTTTTTTCTTCTTATCTTTGCCATTTTTTCTCACAATCGCCGCCACTAAGACGTTCATCCTTTTTATTGCATTATTATTCTTGTCCTTCTTTTTCTCTTTTTTGTTTTTATTTTTATGGATTATTTTCTTTTAATTTTGAGAACTTCAAAAAAATTAATTTTTTAAAAATGATTAAAGAGATTATGCAGAAAATCAAGCAACTACGCTAGTTGCTGCAGCAACTACGCTAGTTGCTGCAGCAACTGCGATAGTTGTTGTAGCAACTGGGGGCAGTAACTCGGTAGCTGCTACGGCAGCTACTATAATTATCTTGTTGCAGTAATTGTTGTAGCAGCTACGACAATTGCTGCAGTAATTATTGTAGTTGCTACAGAAACTGCAACAGTTGTTGTAACAATTACGACAATTGCTGCAACAACTTGGAGAATTGCTTGCTTTTCTAGCAAAAGGTGTGGTGGAGAAGCCAGCGAAGAATAAGATGATAGTTATGGCAGAGGAAGAGGTGGTAGTGAAGAGGAGGAGGTGTTGATGGTAGCGGAGAGAAACCGGTGGTGGCGGTTGCGGTAGCGGCGATGGGAGGGTTATAGAGGGGGTGGGGTGGGAGTGGAAAAAATAGGGTCTTTGTGTTAATAATAAAACTTGAATGTTTTAATGTTTTAAAATAAGGATCATTAATATTAATCTTAAAATTGTCACATCTACTCAATAATTAAGACTTGTGTCACTCTATTTAAGTTTTGAAACCTTTTTGTCACCCTTAATTAATTTTCCCATTTTACCTATACTTGTGCTGGTAGAAGGTACCAGCTACCTGGTTTAATAGTCATCAGTTCAAAAAGAAAAAGACCACATACCTAAGTAAGACATGGAAATCTCCCTGTAATTAGCAGAGCAGAAGATATGGACTGTTTTGGAAGATTTTTTTATTTTTTTTTTTGTGTGTGTGTGTGAATTTCTTGTACAGTTATGGGTGTATCTTGCTAGTTTCTTCAGTAGAGCCTATTTCTTCTGACTTCTGCATAACAAGATAAAATGGCAGTGTACCTTTAAATCATAAAATTGCATAATTTAATAAGGTAAACTACTAGGTTTGCTCATTTAGGGATTTTTTTTGAATTGTGAAGCTTTAAACACTGGTTTTAGGTTTACTCAATAGTTATTGCAGTATGCTGACTTGGCTTCCAGGCTTAAGTGCTTGTCAAGCTGCTTTGTTAAGTCTTCCACACATTGAAGAGTAGTGCATATCCTGTACACAATATGCCGTAATTAGCACATAAGGATCACCAATTTAGTCATTTAAATGAAGTACTGTGCATTTCAACATAACAAATTCAAGCAGAAGTTTATTTTTAATCAAATTGAAGTGAACAATAATTCTGATTTGAATCGTTTCTCCTGTATCTAAAAGAAGTTAGCGCACTCTCCTCCCTCTACTTGGATATGTTGTTTTCTTGGCATGCTCTTATGTGCAATAAGATGATGATTGATTATTTGGAATATAATTTGTAATGCTCCATTTTTCGTTGGTGTCTTTTTTCATGCTGACATTGTTGTACTCTCTGTTCAAACAACATACTGTGTTGTTGCTGTGGAATCTATTGGAAGAAAGATCCCAATTGCATTTTTAGAGAGAACCAAGGAAGAGTTCACCAAGAAATATGGTGGAGGCAAGGCTGCTACAGCTGTTGCCAACAGCTTAAACAGGGAGTTTGGGTAAATTTCATTTTCTTTTTATCTTCTTTTCCCTTCTCCTTTATAATTGTTGGCAATATTGAAAGTGATAGACTTCATTCAAAATAATAATTTACAGGCCCAAACTGAAGGAGCATATGTTGTACTGTGTAGATCATCCAGAAGAAATCAGTAAGCTTACAAAGGTGAAGGCTCAGGTTTCAGAAGTTAAAGGTGTGATGATGGAAAACATTGAAAAGGTAGAAAAGATATTTATTTGCATGCACTGTTCAAGAGCATATATTTGTGTTGTAGTCTTGGAAGAAGATTGAGAATCTGGAAGTGGATTTGGTTTGTTGATCAGAATTGTGTCCTTGTAGGTTCTTGATCGTGGGGAGAAGATTGAACTTTTGGTGGATAAGACTAATAATCTTCGGTCACAGGTATGTAATGGAATGACCATTCAATGTCCTGTTTCTAAAATATTTGAGTCTTGCACTGTAGATGGATGAATCTTCACTCCTAGTTATATGAATGGGAGCACAGTCGTAGATGTCCTTTTTTGCCTCATTTGATTGATGGTACATGACGAATGCTATGTATTATTAAACAACAACAAAAAAACTAGTGTAATCCACAATTGGGTTGAGGAGGGTGGTGTATGCATAACCTTACCCCTATTATGTGAAAGTAGAGGTTGTTTCAAATGGATCCTCGGCCCGAGTAAAGCATAACAAAACAATATGAAAGGGAATACAGTAGCAAAGAAGCCAATTAAGAAACAATTAATTAAAAAACAACAACAATAACAACTAATACAATAACTGAAGCAGAGGGTCGGAGTGAAGGAAACAATAGGTAATAATAAATTGAAGAGTAAGATGGTAAATGAGGAATAATAATAATACTGAAAACTGAAACGATACAATTCTCGACTACCTACTAACCTTCTACCTGAATCTTCGACCTTCATATCCTTTTATCTCGAGTCATGACCTTGGTAAGCTGCATGTATGCCATGTCCTGTCTTATTAACTTTTCCCCAATATTTCTTCGACCTGCCTCTACGTCTCCTTATACCCATAATACACAACTTTTCACGTTTTCATTGGGGGCATCACACCTCTTCATTGGGGTTATCTTTGCGTCTTTTTTTCATATGCCCAAACATCTTAGCCTCGTCTCCCTCATCTTGTCCACCATGGAGGCTACTTCCAGCTTGTCTCGAATTTTTTCGTTCCTAATCCTATCTATCCTTGATTCATAATACATCCACACATCTATCTCAAGGTCTCATTTTTGTTGCTTTCATTTTTTGGACGTGCAAGTTCTTGATGGGCTAACACTCCGCCCCATAAATCATAGCTGTTCTAACAATCATTTTATAGAACTTACCTTTAAATTTTGGTGGCACTTCTAATCACATACTTCAGGCTCTTATGATCAGTGAACACATCAACGTGCACACCATACAAATAGTGCCTCCAAATTTTTAAGGCAAAAACTACTGCTGCTAACTCAAGATCATGAGTAGGATAGTTCATCTCATGTTGCTTAAGCTGTCTAGAGACGTAGGCTATGACCTTACCTCTCTGTATTATAACACAACCCAATCAGACTCTGGAAGTGTCACAATACACAACAAAGTCGTCGGAACCATCTGGTAGGGTCCAAACTGGAGCTGTGGTAATTCGAGTCTTCAACTCCTGAAAACTCCTCACAAGAATTTGACCACTGGAATTTGACTTTCTTCTGAGTCAATTTGGACATGAGGGATGCAATAGATGAAAATCTTTGAACGAACCGTCGGTAATAGCCGGCCAAACCCAAGAAAATCCTGACGGAGAGATGAGCCTGGGCCAGTTTCTCACTGCTTCGGTCTTTTGGGGATCAACTCTAATTCCATCATTGGAAATTATATGGCAGAGAAAAGCTACTGACCTTAGCCAAAATTCGCACTACTATTCTGAGATGGTCTGCATGATCGTGTTCACTACGGGAGTAAACAAGAATGTCATCTATGAAGACTGTGACGAACATGTCCAAGTACTGCTTGAACACACGGTTCATCATCAAGTCCATGAAGGTTGCTGGGGCATTGGTAAGACCAAAGGAAATGACTAAAAATTCAAAGTGATCGTACCGAGTTCTGAAAGCTATTTTCGGGATGTCACATTCCCCGACTCTGAGCTGATGATGATGATGGCCTGATCTGAGGTCTATCTTAGAGAAATAGCTGGCACCCTGAAATTGGTCAAACAAGTCATCGATTCTGGGAAGTGGATACTTTTTCCAGAATGTAACTTTGTTTAACTGACAGTAATCTATACACATTCTGAGGGAACCGTCTTTCTTAGGCATTAATAAAACTGGTACACCCCATGGGGACACGCTGGGTCTGATGAATCCCTTATTTAGGAGATTTTTTAACTGCTTTTTTAATTCTCTGAGTTCTGCTGGAGCCATTCTGTATGGTGGAATAAATATGGACCGAGTATCTGGGAGAAGATCGATTTCGAAATCAATTTCCCTTTTGGGAGGAACTCCGTGAAGATCTTCGGGAAACACATCTGGGAATTCACATCCTGCTGATATGGATTCAAGAATAGGGGTTTCTGAACTAGAGTCCTGGACTCGAACGAGATGGTAGACGGACCCCTTTGATATTATTTTTCTAGCTCGAAGGTAAGAAACAAGCTGACCCTTAAGTGCTGAAGTACTACCCCTCCACTCTAGGACGGGTTCGTTCGGAAACTGAAATTGGACAATTCTGTTTCTGCAGTCGATTAAGGCCATAGCAGGAATGAAGCCAATCCATGCTGAGAATGACATCAAAATCAGTCATCTCTAATTCGACTAAGTCTGCTGAAGTGACTTTTTGAGATACCATAATCGGACAGTTCTTGTATAATTTCTGTATACTCGCCGGGCTATGATGGATTCACCCACTGGGGTGGAGACCTAGAAAGTCTCTACTAGAATTTCGGGACTGACTTCGAAATCAACTGCTATATAAGGAGTAACAAAAGACAAGGAAGCTCCTGGATCTAGCAAAGCGTAAACATGCAAATGATAAACTTGTAACGTACCAGTGATCACATCAGGAGAACTTTCCTGATCCTGTCGGGACTGAAGAGCATAGAGTCTGTTTGGGCGCTGCCCACTGGTGGCACTGGAAGAGGCACCCTGCTGATTCGGGCAATTGGACTGAGATGGTGGATGGGTATGCTGACTCTGCGAACCCACCTGAGGACACCATCCGACTCTGTGGCCTGGCTTGCCACATTCGAAACACATATCACTGCCAGCTCTGCAGATACCCTGGTGGTTTCTGCCGCACTTCTGGAAAAGGGGATTAGTTCGGGCACTGCTAGCACTGCAGGCTTGATGCCCTATCTCTGTTGCTGTCTTTGAATTTCGGCACTAGAGCACTGGTTGAGGACGGAGCTAAAACTCTGGATTTCGGGCGAAATCGAGAACGATTCCCACCCTCTTAGGCTGAGCGAAATTGAAACTACCTGTCCTCACTCTCTTACTCTCCCTCTCCTTTTCTTTATTCTTGGCCTCCTCTATCTGCTGAGCATGAACCACAAGCCTGGATATATCCATCTCCTTTATCAGCATTGCGGTCCTGCACTCTTTAACCACATTGCTAGACACCCCTGATACAAACTTACTCATCTTAGATCTGCTATCTGCCATAACATGAGGGGGTATATCTGGCCAACTGAGTAAACTTGAGGGAATACTCCTGCACTGTCATATTGCGCTGCTTCAGGTTTATAAACTCCAAAACATTCGCTTCCCTCAGCTATAGCGGGAAGAACCTATCCAGAAAAGCAACTGCAAACTCCTCCTACTCTATGGGTCCTGCATTTACGACCCTCTCTACCTTCCACTGTTTGAACCACGAGTGAGCCACATCCTGTAATTGATATGCGGCCAATTCGGCGCTCGCAACAGCAGTCACCCCTATAATATCGGTAACCTTCTTCACCTGATTAAGAAATTCCTGAATGTCCTCATCTAACTTAGACCCGGTAAACGATGGAGGATTTATTAGGGTGAAGTCCCGAATTCTGGCAACAGCAGTATTGGCCACTAGGTTGGCCGAAACCATAGCTGGACGTTCATTCTGCTTCTACAAAATGAGCTAGGGTGGTGAAGGCTGCTCTGAACTCCGCGTGGGAGACATGCTCTCCCAAAGGATGTGGATGGACGCGCTAAGGGGATGACTGGTCTCCCGTTCCTCTTCCCTGAGTCCTCTTTGGAGGCATATTCTGTAAACGGAAGAGAAACTAGGATTAGAAAGAGAGTGTAACTGGAGCTCATGCTCACTCGCACGACATACATACTGAAAGAAGGGAAATTTTTCCTAAAACATCTCATAGCCTCCTGTTCATAAGTGTGGCGCACAACACACCCATGCACAAGACTCTACTAGATGCGGCTTTCAGACTTCCTAGGATACTGTTGAACCTTAGGCTCTAATACCAAGTTTTTAACTCCCTTAGTCTGTACTCCGGACGCTATACGGTGCTCACAATCTCGAAGGACCACAAGCTAATCCATGACTGGTACCTGCGGCAATAACTGTGCAATAAATACTGTAATGATTGCTTAAATAGGCGGAAACATATGCCATATAGTTCAAATCTGCAAATAAATCTGAATGCGATATCAAAATACCAAAACTGAATATAAGTATTGAAAAACTGTCTGAAAATATAGTCTGAAAAGACAGTCTCTAACTATTTGAACTGTTGAGTTGATAGGACAAGTCCCCAACTAACTCCATCTACTGGAATAAAATTGAAGTACTGTAAATAATAAGCATGTCCTCGAACTATGAGGACTCACCACTACTCTAAAGCTGAGAATCCGAACTACTAAGGGTGCTCTAGAGCCCGTGCGTCTGAACCTATGATATAAGACATCATAATGCAAAGAAAAGCATGCGTCAGTACTTTGAATGTACTGGTATGCTAAGTAAGGTAGGCTGAAATGCATGGGTTCAATGCATGCACAATTATAACTGAATAACATGAGTATGACTAAGTGTACATGCATGAATACATAGACTGTAACTGAGATCGTGCTAATACTGAGTACTGAATCTGAATACTTATAATCGATATCTGAGTTTACGAATGCTGTATTACTAATTATCTGAATGACTGTATCTGACAGTTTTGAATTCTGTGGAACCATACTGAATTCCGTACTGACCTGAGTGACTGTCTGATAGTCCCGAATCTGTAGAACTGAACTGAGTTCTATTATGAGATTGAGACTGGAACTGAGACTGTAGGAGGTAATCATCTAACTGACATGCCCCTTCTCTAAACTGATTGGGGTCCAACCTGTAACCCTAGTTGGAAGGGTGTCAATACCGTGCCACGGGTAAGGAAAAGCTGTGAGTTAACCCTCTTTGACAGGAAGATCTTCCGTCAACCCTCACTGTCAGGATAACTCGAATGAGATATATCAACCCTCAATATATCTGGTAGGAAGATATCTCAACCTACGCTGGCTACGTAGTTCTGTAATGCAGGGATTGCTACTAAGGGTCAGACCCTCTGCTGGCAGGAATGCCCCCATCCCTAGATTAATTCGGTGCTGAATCCTACTCCCAACTGAATAGACACTGAACTGATTTCTAGTCTGTGCTAGGTTGGATTGAGTTATTACTGATATTGCTGTTAACTGAACTGAACTGGGTACACTGAGTTTCGTGGGATGACGGAAACTACTAAATTCTGTTAACTGACTGAGTTTACTGAGGTCTGGATTGAGTACTGATCTAGACTGGAAGAATACTGAGTCTACTGAGTTTTTCCTGTGTTTTGTAACTGGCTGAGAGTACTACTGATAGTGACGTAACTGTTACTGTACTATGATTGGCCATGACTAAATAATCAACTAAATTATCAGGACTCGATAGCACAAAATAGGAGACATGGCATAAACTTGAAACATGTAAACTAAGCATTTTGTCATTCTTCATTCATTGGGGCATTTTAACAAATACTTGCATGTAACACATGATATAACTTCACTATTCAACTCACATGCTTAATTCATCAATCACTTGAAAGGCATAAATTATGCACATAGTACTAATCAACATGTGAGAACACAATTTCAATATTAAATTCACCATTTGAAGGCTTTAGCATGATTTCACATGGTAACACATAAATCAATTAACCCCACATGAAAATGATCATGAAACATGGATTTGAAACCCAATTAATCATTTTAAACATGAATATTATCAAACCCTACATGGAATTCATATACTTGAAGTCTAAAACAAAGGTGGAAGGGACCCTTGGATGAACACTTCACATACCATAGTTAAGGAATTTCTGAAAATTGAATCTTGAGTTCTTGATTTGAAATTGAATCTTCTAGGGTTTTGTTCTTGAGCAATTTTGAGAAAAGATGAGTTTGATTGCCCTCTAAGGTGATTCGTGTTTTGGGGGCTGAAGGTTGAGGGAAAAAGACCCAAATACCCCAAGGATGCGGTCTTTTAATGACTGAAAAACTGTACCACCGACGCGCAGACCGACGCACCGCGTCGTTGGCATCGACGCGATGGCCAATGCGTCGCGTCGTCTCATTGAAAATTGACGCTCGGAGCTGGGGAAAACATTTATCAACGCGATAGTCGGCACGGCGCGCCAAGATTGCGTTGATCCACTGTTTTAAGATTCCAAAAGAGCTTCAAACGAAGTCCGAAAAATCCGAAACTTGTCCTGAAACACCTACGGACATTCCTGATCATTAATCAACCTAAATATCCACCTATAATGGACGTAAAGGCCATGAAATAAGATCGTCAACTTTCGAAGGCTAGAATGACACTAGGTCTGAATACGTAGTTAGAATATTCTAAGTCTGGGACCCCTTAACAAAGCTTAGATGACTGAATTAAGCTAAGGATATTGCGGGTTCTTACAATTATTTTGCTGCATATTTGCTGTTGAAAGATATTTCTAGTGGTTTAAGCGTGGGGCGTTAGTAGAAAATAGTAGCGGGCAAACTACTGTTATTAATCATGTGGCTATGTTGTTTTACTTTTATATCTTTCAATTGCTTAGATAACTATACTTTCTATATCCCATCTAGTAGGCAAAAGGTTAGTCATTGGTCTGCTTCTCCTTGCCTTTATTGGTAGCTTTAGGTGAAGGTTTATTTGCTCCAGTGGGCTGGACCCCATGAACTGTTATTACATCATTTCACACCTACTTGTTTCCTTTTTCTGTTACCTCTGAACTTGTACTTGCGTTATTTTCCTCTTTTGTTCCATCTGAACATGAAATATTGGATCGGAATTGTTGTTTTGTTACAGGCACAAGATTTCAGGACACTAGGAACAACGATGAGGAGGAAGATGTGGTTGCAGAGCATGAAGATCAAGCTTATAGTTTTGGGGATTATTATTGCCTTGATTCTTATCATAGTTTTGTCGGTATGTGGTGGTTTCAAATGTCACTAGTGCGGTTACTCATTCTTACTAGGCTGGATGTTGATTGAAAATTATGACATTTAAATCTTTGTAGCACTGGCGTGTCAGTTCCTTATAATTCTTTTTCTTTTGTTGTGATGTCTTTCGCTCTGTGCTCTGTATCATGACACACTGCCTGTACAGTAATGCTGAATTCTTTTCGTGTATATTATTGAAAGAGTCCCTCCTAATCACTAGGCCACATAGTGATAATTGATTTTGTTGGTCGATTGGTTCTGAATTGGATAGAAAAAGAAGCTGAAAATAGAGCCCGTACAGTAGGTGCACTGTATCTTTCTTTTCTGCGTCTGTTTGAAGTGCTTCATTTACTATGCAACCATTTATTCTTGCGCTCCTTCATATGCGGAACTACTGTAATTCTAGTGCTACAATTGAATTCTTAAAGTTGCATTGCAGAGTAGGTAATAGCATTTGAATGTTGAGGATAATGTGAGGCCCCCTTGTGCTAAATTCATAATAGCTGAATTTCTCGAATTTCTTCTGTATCTTGTTGGCCGAGTTCTTTTTTCTTTTTTTATTAAGCTACTTGCAGTGTGGTTCTATCTAAATGCGTTGAGGATTGGTGCCTTGCGTTGGTACTAAATTTTTGAAATGTGTGTTGCATATTGAATTCTTGGTTAGTTATCATAAAATTTGTAGGTAGAAATGTTTTTCTCAGAATCTGACGATTATGAGACACCGTCAAACTAAACTATTAACATGTTTTTCATTCCGTCATTATACAAATAGCATGTAAGTTGTAACGTAACTATGGTACCGTCAACTTTTATTTTTCCTAATAGTTAGGATTTTACAATTAGCTAACTACAGGTATCCGACTTTTGACCAAGTTTACAATATTATGAATGCTGTCAAATTTGTTCGACTATTATTGAAATTGTTCGGTTGGAGCACTTTACGAACTTATTCCACACATCTAATTTCTTTTCATTTCCATTTATATTGATGAAAATAAATAGGTAATATAACGCCGGCTGATCGGCTCCATTGCTTTAGGCCCCTAAAACTTGGGGTTCTCTTAACATATCACATGAGTTGGCATCATCCTCATTTTTAGCTATCGTAACAGACGTTACTACTATTTTGCCAACTAAATTAAAACTACGGATCTTTTTCTTTTCAACCCAAAACCCTCCCCCGAATTCATTTCCCTCCCAGCATTACCCCAAGACCCTTTTTTTCTTTTCTGCAATTTTATTTTGAGAATGTTAATAGATGATGCTGGAATTACTTTTATACAAAGATTAAAGAAAAAAAAAAGTGAATATTTGCCATCTACAACATATAATCACACCAACATGAATTTAGTCAAACATGTGACCAAAACAAGTGCTTGAAATGTTTTCGCAAGTGGAACCAGAATACAATCTCTGCATACATACAACAACAACAACAAACCCAGTGTATTCCCACCTGGTGGGGTCTGGGGGTAAGATGTACGCAGTCCATACCTCTACCTCTAAAGAAGTAGAAAGGCTGTTTCCGATAGACCCCCGGCTCAAGACACAAAATACCACACAAATACAAATTCAAATACAAAGTAAAGCACCGAACAAGGTTACAAGATTACATAATAGAAAGGCTGTTTCCGATAGACCCCCGGCTCAAGACACAAAATACCACACAAATACAAATTCAAATACAAAGTAAAGCACCGAACAAGGTTACAAGATTACATAACATAACATGCATAACGTAGATACGGCACCCATAAGTAAAAGACAAAGAAAAGAAGGAAAACGGAGGAAAACACCCAGATTCGTACTAAAACAAGGAACAAGTAAGACGAAATCATAACCAAGATACTACCCCCAGCAAGAATTCCCTACACTAGCGACCCAAACTGGTCCTAGTCCTCTGCCCTAATTCGCGTCCTCCAGACCTTCCTATCTAGGGTCATGTCCTCGGTGAGCTGTAACTGCTCCATGTCCCGCCTGATCACCTCACCCCAGTACTTCTTCGGCCTACCCCTACCCCGCCTAAAACCATCCAACGCTAGCCTCTCACACCTACGAACCGGGGCATCCCTGCCCCTCCTTTCGACTCCTCGAATTTGTACTATATAGACGGGGTTCAAAGTCTTCTAAAGGGTCAGACCTCAGTGGCCCATTGCGTAATGCAAGGGAAAAGAGTCCAATTGGACTCCCCAGGTGAGTCCAGGCTCTCAGCTAAATATTACATCTCTATTGCCTTCAATTTGACAAGCTAGAATACTCCTATAATGAGTGAATTCACATTAATTCCCAAAAATCAATGCTTTTAATGACCACAATAACAAACGATATTTGATTCTTCTTTGCAAAGAAAAAAAAAAAATCTTAATCTCCAGTCATTTTGTTCGATATCAAATCAGTTAGCAATATCAAATTCTAGCAACAGGGAGACTTAGAAGTTAAACTAAGCACATTTAAAGAAGCATTGAAAAGAGGGGGATAGAATGAATGGTTAACACAGATGTTGAAGGGTTAAATTGCAGCAAGAAGGGGTCTTGGGGGTGATGCAGGCAGGAGGGAAATGAATTAGGGAGGTTTTGGGCTGAAAAGACAAACGGTATCCCTAATATTAATTAGTTGGCAAAAGCTTTTAGGGAAATTAAAAAATGGGAGTGTATACTAACCATCTTCATGTAGTATGTTAGCAAGACCCATACACACACATATACATGCACACAATATAGATACAGATAGATATAGAAATAGTAAAAGGCGATGCTAGTTCTCAATTCTCATCATTAAAAAAACAAGCAAGACTACAAGAGCAGCATGAATAGACAATCCTACATGCAGCAGTTGGAAAGGTGATTTTAGTTCTTTAGTTGGCTTCTTCAAGGAAAGTCATTTTCAGATGGCTTCTACAGACTGCAAAAGCTTCTCGGTAACCAAGGTAACTAACTGTATATGTACTAGCTCCATGCCTCTCAATTTATATCTATTTCCATGTTGTCGACGAGCCGGACGTTTCCAAACCATGCTGCTACACAAAATACAATTGGTTTGTTGATAGTCTCCACTGGCTCTAAACTTTCTTGCTCCACAATCTGATGCAAGGAAGGTGTCAGTAATGAGATAAAACAAGAGCAAGAAATAAAGATTTGAAAAGCATTTATTTGGTATTGGATGAACTCAATGTTGCTAAGCAAAAATATAGTGGAACATTGCACAGGTTCATGTCCAGATAACGCTTCCAAGACGCTAAACATACCAAATACTGGTTATATGTCTACTAGTTCAAGAGAGTAGTAAAGGAAAAAGAGGTTGTGACTTTTCTGTTGTTGGAATTAAAGTTGTGGAAGGTTGGAGAGACTACAGAGCTTTAAGGGTGTTTGGATATGTTCTTTTTTAAGTGACTTAAAAGCCAAAAGCCAAGAACCAAAAGTAGGTTTTGGCTAAAAGTAGGTAGCAACCTACTTTTGGCTTTTTGTACTTTTTAAGCACAAAGTAAAGTGCTTAAAAACACTTTTTCTCTTTGCCAAACACCTCCAAAAATAAAAAAAATAAAAAGTACTTAAAAGCCAAAAGCACTAAAAATAAATCAATCCAAACACCTTCTTTATCATGTTACTCCTTAAAAAGCTTCTGTGTCATCCATCACGACGAAGCAATAGTACCCTAGTATTTTCTATTGGTAAATATAACTTCTAGCTAGAGGACCTTGAAAGCACAATCAACAAGATTATACCATACTTCCTAAAGTAACTGAGTTCCCAGTTGGTATTCTATTGTTTATGTCTATATAAAAGTCATTATTTTTCTTTAAGTTCTCACCTCAGCATAATCAACCCTTCCTCCGGCTTCATGTATCTTCGGAATGGCAGCATTCATCAGCTCCTCGCAGTTGAGCTGACCATTTTCTGCATCAAATTTGGCTCTAGACAGTGCACGGCTAATTGACAAAGCCTGGGGAATAGTAGAACAAGCAAAAAGTTCCAATTAACACAAATGCCAGACAATAATAAAGAGAGAGCTTTAGCAGGAAATCAGTTTTTGCATGTGTCGTCCTAGATATTTTGATTCTGAATAAGCTAATGTTTGCCATAATTCATGTTCCTTGTTTTAACTAGTACATTTAAGTAGCAGGTTTATCATCATATAATACACTGGGTTTGTTGTTGTTGTTGTTGTTGTACTAAGAGATAATGAAAGAAGAAGAAGCACCCTTTGTCTGTTCTCAGGTGAAAGTTTCACATTACGGGAACTCATTGCGAGGCCATCCTGCTCTCGTACAATTTCAGAACCAATCACCTTTATCCCAAAATCAAGATCTTGGACCTGAAACAGAATTACATTGAGACTATGAATTAAAAATCACATTAGACTTTAGCTCTAAAGTATACTACTTGATTAAGACTAGCAAAAGTAACAGAAACCAAGTAACATTTCAACATCTTCCTGATTGGCACTTTTACTTTCAGAGGGGCAGATATGGCCATATTAAGGGGTCAGCGTTCAGTATTTCCAAAGTTAAGTTTACGTAATTCAGGATTCGGTAATTGAAAGTAGATACCAAATATCGAACTTTCAAAGTTTGGTCAGGTACGGTAATTCAAAAATTATGTATTGACAGGGTGGAGTACTTCAATTATATCTTAACCCGAAATTCGCAAATTGATGCAGGCAGATATTGAGTTTTCTATCTTCAACTAATTATCAATAAAGACATAGGAAATCGAAAAAGTAGAATAGATAATTTTGCATTTTCAGCCCATTCATTTGGCCGATTGCTTTTATCCTTCCTTTGCTGACACAGCGAACAGATTAAGCACCACCAAAACATCATTCACAATGGCAAATATAGTGCCAAAGCTTCTAAATGCACCGTTTATTCTCTTCATTAGATCCAAAACAAAGACAACTTCAATACATGACTATCTGGGCCACTCAACTCCCCTCTTAATATGAATCAACAACATCAAAAACAATAACATGCCCAGTATATTCCACCAAGTGGGGTCCGCGGAGGGTAAGTGTACGCAGTTCATACCACTACCTCAGAGCAGAAACAGAGAGGTTGTTTCTGATAGACTCTCGGCTCAAGATAAAACAATCTAGAAAAGGAATAGTAAAAGGACGAGATATAATAAAAATTACCACACCCAATAATACTATAAACAAGACTCACCAAGTAATACAACAAACAATACAACATTCTGAAATAATACTAGTATTATAGCTACTAACGCGAATAACAAAGTCCTCCTACCTACTAGCATTGACGCACTCGTCCTTACTATCCTTCTACCATAATCTGCCTCCTCTACACCTTCCTATCTAGGGTAATGTCCTCGATAAACTGAAGTTGCTCCATGTCATGTCTAATCACCTCCCTCCAATATTTCTTCGGTCTACCTTTACCGCGGTTGAATTCATCTTTAGCCAATCTCTCACACTTCCGCACTAGGGCATCCGTGCCCCTCCTCATCACATGATCGAACCATCTCAACCTCGCTTTCCTCATCTTGGCTTTCACCGAGGCCACTCCCATCTTATTTAGAATAATCTCATTTCTAATACTATCTGTCCTAGTACACCCACACACCCCTCTTAATACGAATCAAACAAGCAAAAAAATCCATCATCAGAATCAAGCTATTGGTTAGCAAAAATAAATGTTATTAATAGTCACTCAAATAAAAATAAAATCCCTTTAACTTAGCAAGCATCAACTGATAGATGTTAGATGGCCAAGTACATAAGCAACCCCTTAAAGTTGCCACGAATTTACATTTTGACACCTAAACTAAAGCTTGTTCCTTTTATACCCTTCAACACTTATTTAACCGTCTATTAAACACTAAGTTAAAATCTCTCTTTAAAATAAAGAGCACGCTTTACAAACGCTCTGATATAAATACGTGATCAAGAAATGACTAGCACGTAGACAGTAACAAAATTAAAAAAAGTGTTCTTGTCTTTCCTCAATTTGTGTATTTCAATTATGAAAATGAAATAAAAAACTCCAACCACCAAAAACATGATCACCTCTTCGAAGGTGAAAGTAGCAACTGCTGCTAAAATATGCCACCACCATCATTTTCCGTTACATCCATCTCATTACCACCATCCATCCACAGCTTCAGGATCAACCACCAACATCAATCTCATCATTCATCACTCCACTCTCATTCAACACCCCCATTTGCTGCACCATCGACAACAGGCAAGAGGTAATATAACCTCCAAAGTTGACGGAGGAGATAAAGAAATTGTTGCTGAGGCCGGAATTGAAGTTTCTGGTGACAAGTGCTAACCAGAGTTGAAGAAATCAATAAATAGTAGTAACGCAAAAGTTCAAACTTTGATGAGCATTGCATATTTGAACAAATTCATCACCTCAATCCCTTCATTTACTTATTCATTTTGTTCCATACTGGATATAGAGATTCATCTAATGATTGGATTTTCAAGAAATCAAAGAACTTGTACAACAATGTTTATTGCTAATTATAAAAAAAAAGAGACAACACTGACCACTATGAAATGTTAAATCTGAAGAATTCTTAGATAGAGAAAAGGAGGTGTGGCTATATTTTGGGAGTCCATAATCAAAAACTATTAATGAGATGATGGTAGGAGAAATGGTGGTGTAAGGAATAGCTCATATGTTTGGGAGGAAAAAAAAGAATATTAAGACTATAAATTTTCATCTCTCATGCGCCCAAAAAGGGTGTAGTTCACTTGATGTGTCATGTCACCTTTTTTGTGTTCAGTAGACACATTTAGGTAAGTGTTAAAAAGGGTGTAATAGAAACAAACTTTAGTTTAGGTATCAAAATACAAATTCAGGTATCAAAATAAAAATTCATCACAACTTTAAGTGGATTAAGTAGTTACACTCAGACCCTCTCTGCCAAATAAATAGTTTCAAAAGAACTTATAAGGAAACTGCAAGACAAATTGAATACCCACAAAGCAAATAACCAAAAGAACATGAAGACCCCTCAGACTTCTGGATTTCCTTTTATCTTGAATCTATTTTTATATTGAGAATGTGAATGGTGATGTTGGAAAATCCAAAAAAGAATGCAGAGAGGGTGAACCCTTAATTTCTAGATGCAACAGGGTCACCACACACTTGTCCCGTCCTTAATCATATGGAATCATACGCCCTTGAAATCAAGAATTTCCCACACTAATAATATAGCTAAAGTTACCGAAATTCCTGGCTCGGCTCGGTAATTCAGTTTTCCTAGATTTATGCCCAACTCTAGCCATATTGGATTATTTTACTCTTGAGAAAAAATAAGCTTATCAGCACTAGTGTCTGCCACAAAATAATATGTAAATAATATCCATCTCTTACTATAAATTTTTTCATACTTAAATAATACCTAAATCCGTGACTACTGCTGTTATCAGAGTTAAATTCTACGAGTTCAATGTAAACAACCTGTTACGATAAAGCAATCCAAACATATCAACAAAAAACGCAAGAGTGAGTTATTAGGAAATGTTACCACTCTCTTAATAATCTTCCATTGCTGATAATCCTTCTTGCCAAACAGCCAAAGACAGCAACATCAGGCTAAACAATATTAAACAACTTGGTGACAACAGTAACGACCCCTCTAAAGAAAACAGACCTACCCTTCCCACACAAACCCTTTTCCAAATTTTGAACTCTAACCCAAGTTTCATGCCCCATATCCCTTTTGTTTTCAACACAAGATACCAACCTCTCCTCTCACATTTCTCGATTCCTCTCAAACCCTAGAGAGGAATTCCCATAGGCATAGAGATTATCAGGGTTGAATACAACATCAACACCACCAGGTAGAGTCTTTGAGTTTCTGATAATCACCTAGAAAATCATAAGGGTATGTTGAAAGATCTTCATTGGATGAGAATTGATCTGGATTAACATAGATGGATACAACTATATGGTCAGCGTGTTTGTGTGCTTCTTCGATTAGAGAAACGTGACCTTGATGGAGGTAACCCATGGTGGGTACAAAGCCAATGCAATGGCCTTGAGCTCTCATGCTCCTTGTCCAATTTCTCATCACACCCTTCTCTGTCATGATAGTTGGATCCTCATCTTCCATTTTCGATTAGGAATTTACTGCTTGATTATACTCTAGGATGAGTGAGTCAGTTTCCTTAAAAAGGATCATTTTGGGAAAAAATTGACCTGCCGATCGATGAGACCGAGACCATTTATATAGATCGATCATAAGATGGGATGTGGCTGGCTGCTTAGAAAATATTTATCAAAATAAAAAGGCATAAAACCTTATATACATGCAAGATAAGTGCTCTCATTAATGGACTCTTGATTTATGAAAAGGAGTGCGTTTAGTTGGAAAAATTCGTATCCCCCCTATTATCTGTGAGATGTTTTAACTTTTAGAACTAGCAAAATTAGTGTAGCTTTGTTTTAACTCGTGGCCGTCTCCAAGCACTTGTTAACCACTTCAGTCTGGACATTAGATCGAGGATAGTGAGCAGAAGAGATATTATTATTATTCAATAAATATGACATGATTGTAGAAGTATCCAATAAGTGTTCTTATTGATCAATGAATACGCAATATAAGAATGTACATCTCTTTAAGAGAGAATTGCAAGTAAATCAAGTTCTAACTGTTTTTAACAGCCAACGAACTTTTAATTGCCTTCATTGACATGTATTGAATGTAATTAACTTTAACTTAACCCCACCAATTAGCTCATTAGTTTGGCTTCATTCTAAGTGCCTCTCCTCAAATGGTGTTTGATCAATTGCAACTTTAATTTCTTATTCAACAAGTACTATCCACTTCAGTAAAAGCAGATTCACCTGATAAATAGGGCAAATGCAGGGGATGTTGGTCTTTTATAAAGGGCCTCGTAAGATGTTTTCCGAATTGTCCTATGGCAACGAGTGTTATATCAATATTCTCCAGTGATAAATAATTGGCTTAAATTATCGCCAAATACTTAAATTTGTCCCGAAAATTCACTTAGACCCCTAAACTAAGGCCTGTATTTATAAGGCTCCTAACCCACCCGAAATTTAATCCAATCAGGCCTTTTTTGGACAGTCAGCTAAAAGCTCAAGTGTGTGCAACACACACACGCTAATGTGGCAAAAATAACGAATTAAAATATGACACATGGCATTAAAAAGAATTATAATATTTTTTATAACTAATTAAATTATAATTTAAAAAGAATTATAATATTTTTTTAAAAAAAAAAAACTAAATACCCCCCTCTTCATCTTCTTCTCCAGCCTCTTTATTTTTCAAAGAATACACATAGATTTTCACACACAGAGTAGGGGAGCTTCTTCACGATGCTATACGCACACACACTAGGAGATCTCATGATAAACACACAATATTGGTTCACACCAAAAAAAGTACACACACGCACACAGTAAAGAAAAGATCGAGAGTGGGAGATCGGGAGGGGGAGAGCAGATCAGAGAAGGCTAAAAATAGGGAGAAGAAAATAAAAAATGGACTGAAAAATGGGAAGCGGACGATTGGAATAGTGAATTGGTGAGAGATTCAGTCCCTTTTTTCAGTTTTTTTCGACGAAAATTTCGCCGAAATCTATTTTTGATTCGTCGTTCGATCGATCCATTCCCAGAAATTTCAAAATTTCTTCGTTTCCCTTTGATTTCTAAGTAGATCCGGCAGGAAAATGTTAAACTTCACCGAAAAACATGAACTAATAACGGGGGGTGGGGGTTGACGGCAAACTTGGGGGTGGGGGTGAGGATGACAATGAAGGGGGTGTGGGGGTCCTTTTCTTTTTCTTTTTTAAAAGTAAACAATTATAATAATTAAAAATTATATTAATAAAATAATTTAAATATAAATTTTTTAATTAAAAAATAAAATATTATTTTTTCTACTATTCACGCGCCCAAGGAGAGTGTGTTACACTCTCTTTGCCAAATCAGCATTTTATGTCTAATAGGTACCAATTTTAGCACTTGAGGTGCCTGATAGGTACAGGCCTTAGTTGAGGGGTCTAAGTGAATTTTCGGAACAAATTTAAGTGCCTGACGATGACTTAAGTCTAAATAATTAGATCAATTAAAACTATCCTCCGCATAAAAACACCTTAAGTATGTCTCTAAGCACATGTTAACCTTTCTGTCTAGTCATCAGACTATGAATGGTAAGTAGAAGAGGTATTTAGCTGAATCCCTTGTAATGTAAACAACTTTTGCACAAAAGAGCTTAGGAACATAACATCTTTATCATCTAACGTTATCAAGTGAGCCATATGTAACTGTCATACCCCAAATCCCATTGGAGCGGACTGGCACCCGTAGCCGAGGAGGCTCGGGAGAACCCGTTCATAACCTATACTTTCACATTTACATTACTTATGAAAATTAGAAATTTGGGCAGCACTTCGTTGTAAATAGAAGAAACAGTACCTGTATCAGCCCAGCAGACACGCATAAATATATATATAAACAGTAATTGGCCGTTAGAGCCATCACGTCTATCAACCAAACACTCCTATGGCTGTACAATATGTCTACAAAAGCCTCTACATAGATACACAACTGAGTTAGGGTCGGGACAAACTCCCGCCCACAAAAGACTTTTATACAAATACCAAAAATACATATAGAAATGACTTGGGATGCCCCGAAACAACTGGAGCTCACCACTAACAACAGAATGTCCTGGCTCTTACTGTGGAGGTGTACGACCTGAAGTACCTGTTCCTGCAGGCATGAATACGGGTCCCCCGTGAGGGACGTCAGTACGAAAATATGTACTGAGTATGTAAGGCAGTGAGTATCAAGATGAGATACAAAAGATCAACAGAACCCAGATATCAGTGAATAAACAGTATGAGTAGACCACACTTAAAAGAGCTGATGGGATACCTGCACATTACTTTCATATCATTACTTCCCATAATCCTTATCAATACATAACATATGTCATACAATGGCCAACTGATCAGTGGTACTAATACAATACATCAGGGACCACCCCTGGAATAGCATATATACATAAACTTTATAATACAATGGCCAACTGATCAGTGGTACTAATACAATACATCATATCATCAATTTAAAATACAGACATTTCATTTCTTAATTCAATTAATCTTTGAGATTGGTTACTTTGTGGTCACACCTTATGGAACTTGAAACCATGATACCTCAATAGGAAAACATGTAAGTAGATAATAAATATCATGAAAATGAAGTAGAGAATCATGGATACCTCATTAAATCATTTCGGAGTCAACAATAGTATATGGACATTTTTTTGACTAGCCGGACATCTTAAAAGTGAAAACAAGTTCAATTGGTAGTGTCGAAGATCATATGATGTTATTATGTGTCATGTGTCGTAGGACAATGTTGGAAGCTTACTTGAGAGTGTCATGGGTCATTATTCATGCCAAAGATTAGATAGAGTATGTCTTACATACCTTGATATAACCACTTCAATACAAGTCCAACTTGACTTCCCGTACTCTTCGAACACTTATCTACAATAAGTCATTTGTGGTAAACTAGTATTAGCAACCAAACCTTACCATTTAGGTATTAACTTCATCAAATAATATCTAGGAAGTAATCCTTTAACTCATCAATAAGAGTGCTACATACATCCTCTTATACTCTTATTACATTCACATATCATGCATTTTCATGAAATATCCCTCAACATCACTCTCTTAGCCTTTATTTCCCTTCTTAATCACCATCCAATACCAACATGATCACTAGGCATACATAACCACCAATATAATGATATATCACCACAATTCATCCTCCATAATCCAATACAACAACTTCCATAATTTACTACTAACAATTTATACAAAACAATTCATAACTATGTTTCTAGTTATCTTCCAACATCAAGACAATACTCATAATACTTTATCAATACTTATTCATGGATAAGAATCAAGAATAAACAATATTCATACCTTAACAATGAACTATTGTATTTAGAATCCTCCTTACATAACCATGGGGTGCTTCTCGAAGCTTTCGAGATGGTGAACACAACTACGGAACCAATTCGAATTTTCTACGGTTGAATCACAAACTATTTGAAGTTGAAATTAGGCTAGGCTTTCACCTTCTCTTAATAATTGGATGATATATGATATATATGAGGCTAAGTGTAGGTTTATAAAGACCCATTTTCGTCCAAGAGGTAATAGAAAATGACCATTTTGCCCTAAAAATTTAAATAAATCCGAATCTGTCCCCAGTGGACAGTTTTGACAGGCTGAAGTAAATCGATCATAACTCTTCGCTACGGTATTGGATTCGGGTGAAACCAATTGCATTGGAAAGATAATTCAAAGGGATTTCATTTGCATTTAAAGTATACCACCCAGTTCTTCTTGTACAAGGAGTTATGGTCGTTTAAAGTTGACCCAAAAATCTGTCCCACAATTCTGTTTTTTTTTTGATAGGCTGTAGTAAAACGGGTATAGCTCCTTACTCAGACATTAGATTTGGATGAAACCAATTTCATCAGAAATAAGACTCTCGGATCTTTTCGTCGATATATATCAGCTCACATAGTTCTTTTTGTACAAGGAGTTATGATCGTCTAAAGTTGATCTAAAAAAATAATTGCCTAGCTGCAGTAATTTTCCTGCAGATTTACTGTTCACAGGCTCCCCGGCCACCGTTTTGAAATTTCGAATGTGCTCGCTTATATGAAATACTCCTCTGTTTTGGGCAAAATTTATATCGTTGGAAAGCTTATTCCAATACCTACATATACAACTATTGACGGGATACTTCCGAACACCATAAACTTAATTTAACCCATATGCAAGCCTTTAGGACTCCATATAATCGCGATAAGTGTACGAAAAAATTTACGGGCTGTTACATTCTCCCCCCTTAAGAACGTTCGTCCTCGAATGTTAGCATAGTTACTCAATTAGGACATGTCCAAGCTTACAATTAACATATTCATCATCATAACATACTTGCATAAAAATAAACACTTACTTGTTATTGTTCTTCTTCCGTCTCATGAACTTCCTCCTCATCGTTGAATAGGTAAGGGTACTTAATCTTCATCGCTTCCTCGGCTTCCCATGTGATCTCCTCAACTTGTTGATTCCTCCAATGTACTTTTACCGATGCTATCTTTTTATTCCTTATCTTTTTAATTTGGCGATCAAGAATAGCAATAGGCATTTCTTCAAAAGTGAGATCTTCTGTAACTTGTACATCTTCCGTAGTAGTGATGTGCGATGGATCTCCGATGTACTTGCGAAGCATCGAAACATGAAATACGGGATGAACTGCTGAGAGCTCTTGAGGTAGCTCTAACTCATAAGCAACTTGTCCAAATCTTTGAATGATCTTGTACGGACCTATGTATCATGGACTTAACTTTCCTTTCTTGCCAAACCTCATCACTCCTTTCATTGGTGATACTTTCAAGAATACCCAATCGTCGATAGAAAACTCAAGTCCTCTTCTTCTAACATCCGCATAAGATTTGTGTCGACTTTGAGCTGTTTCAAGCCGTTGTTGGATCACTTTAACCTTCTCTATTGCTTGATAAACAAGATCCGGTCCAAACCAGACCGCATCACCTGCTTCAAACCATTCTATTGGCGATCTACACTTTCTTCCATACAATGCTTCATATGGTGCCATTTTGATACTTGAATGATAGCTATTATTGTAGGCAAACTCGATAAGAGGTAGGTGATCATCCCAGTTGCCTTTGAAATCTAATACACATGCTCGTAGCATATCTTCAATTGTCTGGATGGTACATTCCTCTTGTCCATCCGTTTGAGGATGAAAAGCCGTACTTAGATTTACTTGTGTCCCCAAACTCCTTTGAAAAGACTTCCAGAATTTCGTGGTAAATTGGGCTCCTCGATCGGATATAATGGAAATTAGAACTCCATGTAACCGAACGATATCCTTAATATACAACTTCGCATACTCTTCCGCCGTATAAGTTGTCTTAACTGGTAAGAAGTGCGCAGATTTGGTAAGCCTATCAGTGATCACCCATATGGAATCAAACTTCCGATATGTATGAGGCAAACCCGTGATGAAATCCAATTGATCTTGTCCCACTTCCAGACTGGAAGATCTATACATTGCATGTAACCACTGGGTTTCTGGTGTTCTACTTTGACTCGTTGACAATTAGGACATTCAGCTACAAATTCGGCAATATTCTTCTTCATGTCATTCCACCAATATATTGTTTTCAAATCTTGATACATCTTAGTCGACCCTGGATGGATGGAATACCTTGAACAGTGTGCTTCTGTCATAATTCTCTTTCTTAGCTCAACTACATCAGGTACACATAAATGATTCTGACACTGAAGCACTAAGCTCAAATGCCTTTGTCATGCCACTCTGCATATCCTCCTTAAGCTGCAATAAAATTGGATCTGCATACTGCTTCTCTTTCACTTCAGCTATCAATGAAGATTCCACTATATTACGTACAATAACCTCTTCATCTGGAGTTTCGAGAAGTCAAACTCCCAAATTAGATAGTTGGTGAAGATCCTTAATCATCCCCTGCTTTTCTATAGATGCCATTTTAGACTTACGACTCAGTGCATTCGCTACCGCATTCGCTTTCCCTGGATGATACAAGATATCAACATCGTAATCTTTCAACAATTCAAGCCATCTCCGCTGCCTCATATTTAGATCTTTCTGACTGAAGATATATTGCAGGCTCTTATGATCGGTATATATGTCAACATGAACCCCATATAAGTAGTGGCTCCATACCTTCAAAGCAAATACAACTGCAACTAGCTCAAGATAATGTGTGGGATAATTCCTCTCATGTGGTCGCAACTGTCTAGAGCCATAGGCTATTACTCTACCATGTTGCATTAATACGCATCCTAAGCCACTTTTCGAAGCATCACAGTACACTGCATACCCTTCTGTGCCTTCAGGAAGTACCAATACCGGTGTAGAAGTCAACTTGCTCTTCAGATCTTGGAAACTCTTTTCATAGGCATCATTCCATTGAAACTTGGAGGCTTTATACGTCAACTTAGTCAAGGTGCAGAAATAGAAGAAAAACCTTCAACAAACCTTCTATAATAACCTGCCAACCCGAGGAAACTACGAATCTCCATAGGCGTCGTGGGTCTTGGCCAATTCTTCATAGCCTCAATCTTCTGAGTGTCAACTTTTATGCCTTCACTGGATACAATATGGCCCAAAAATGCCACTGATTTGAGCCAAAACTCACATTTAGAAAACTTCGCATACAACTTACGATGACGAAGAATCTGCAACGCCTGCCTCAAGTGATTAACATGGTTCTCTTCTGATCTAGAGTAGACCAGAATATCATCTATTAAAACTATCACGAACACATCTAGAAACGGCTTAAACAGCCTATTCATCAGATCCATAAAAACTGCGTGTGCATTTGTCAGCCCGAATGACATAACCAGGAATTCATAATGACCATACCGTGTTCGGAAAGCTGTCTTGGGTATATCTTTATCCTTGACTCTCACTTGATGATAGACTGATCTCAAGTCAATCTTGGAAAAACACTGGGCACCCTGCAACTGGTCAAATAAATCATCAATTTGGGGGAGAGGATATTTATTCTTGATAGTCACCTTATTCAATTGTCGATAGTCAATACACATCCTCAGCGAACCATCTTTCTTATGCACAAACAATACTGGTGCTCCCCAAGGGGACATACTAGGCCTGATGAATCCCTTCTCTAGCAAGTCTTTCAGTTGCTCTTTCAATTCTTGCAACTATGTTGGTGCCATTCTATAAGGAGGAATTGAGATTGGCTGTGTGTCTGCCAATATATCAATACCAAACTCCACTTCTCGTTCAGGAGGTAAACCTGGTAGTTCTTTAGGAAATACATCAGGAAATTCATTCACAACCAGAACGGTCTAAAAAGTTGGCGGCTCTGCCTCTGTATCCCTTACTCTAACCAAATGGTATATGTACCCCTTGGAAATCATTTTTTTTGCCTTAAAGTAAGAAATAAATCTACCTCTCGGCGCGCCAACATTACCCTTCCATTCAAGGATTGCCTCATTTGGGAAATGGAAATACACCTTCTTAGAACGGCAATCTACTGTAGCATAACAAGACGCTAACCAATCCATGCCCATAATAACATCAAAATCTACCATTTCTAACTCAACAAGATCGGTAATCGTATCACGACCACAAATATTCACAACACAATTTCGATAAACATTCCTAGCTATAAGAGATTCCCCCACTGGCGTTGATACTTAAAATGGCTTGGCTAATAATTCGGGTGTTCTCCTGAACCTTCCCGCAACCAAAGGAGTAGCGTACGATAATGTAGAACCAGGATCAATTAAGGCATACACATCAAATGCAAAGATGGACAACGTACCTATAACCACGTCTGGAGAAGCCTCTAAATTCTGCCGATCTTCTAGGGTATACACACGGTTCTGAGCTCCGCTAGAACTAGCTGCTCCTCTATCACCTCTACCGTGACCCATAGGTTGTGCACCCCTACTCAAAGGAGGCACCGATGATGACGCAACAGCTGATCCAGTAGGTCGTGTTATACCACCTGTGGTCTTGTGTGGGCAATCCCTAGCCATATGCCCCGGCCTACCGCACCAAAAGCAATTGTTCGTTCCAAGCCGACATTTGCCAAAGTAAAATCTTCTACATATGGGGCACGGGTGTCGTGGAGGTCTCAATTGACTCATACTCCCTTGCCCTTGATACCCTATTATTTGCAAACTCTTATTTTCACTGCTTTGCCCGAACTGATTACCTCTAAACCTTTGAAATTGCGGTGGAGCACTAATTGCCGGATAAGAAGATAATGGGCTAGGCAATCTATGAGAGAACAAAGGCCTAAAACCTCCCTGAGATGCCATAAACTTCCCTATAGCTCTGGCCCGCTTAGAATATCCTTTTTCTGATTCCTGGGTTCTTTTTCTTTGCCTCTGATCTTCCATCTTCTGAGCGAAAGCTTGTATCCTTGCTATATCCATGTCCTTGTTCAAAGCAGCAATGGTACAATCTCTAACCAAGTATGGTTCCAATCTATCCACATAGTGATGAACTCTGTCATCCATAGTAGCTACCACATTAGAAGCATATCGATCCAAGGAGTTAAATTGAAGACTATACTCCCTTACACTCATATTACCCCTGATGAAGATTTGAGAATTGATCTGCACGGGTCTGACGAGTCTCAAATGAAAGATAATGATCAATAAATGCATCTTTGAACTCTCCCCACGTAGTTGGAGGTGCATCAATACCCCTAGATCGTTTCCAATCCTCGTACCATAATATAGCCTCTCCTTTCAGTCTATATGCTGCTAGCTCAACCATCTCTTTACCGAATATGTGCAGAACATCTAGAGCCCTTTGGGTTTGATCGACAAAGTCCTGTGGGTCTTTGTTAATATCTGATCTGGTAAAAGTAGGAGGATCCAGTTTCAGAAAATCCTGTGTCCAAAGGCTAGCTGCTCTATCCGTACCACTAGAACCCGTGGTGGGAATAGCTTGCCCTTGAACTTTACCGGCAACTATACGCGTCAAAAGTTTTACTGCATCCCTCAAATATCGATCAACAACATTAATAGGTGGCCCTTCTGGAGGAGAAGAAGCTCCTGATATATGCTCAGCTTGAGACTCACTTTGTTCAGCTTGTGCCGGTGGTGACTTACTAGTACCTTCTCTGGCCACTAAATCCACTCGCTTTCACTTATTCTTTCTCCTTGTAACCGGCATCGTTACTATAATAATAAAAACAATTGGATTAAGTAATCAATTATGACTTTATCTCTAATATGGGCTCTATTGCACGATCTAAGAAATGGAGAGTGGAAACAATCCCTAAATGTCCAATAGCCTCCTGTTTATAGATGTGGTGCACAACACACCGATAAATGAGATTCTACGTAGACACGGCTTTGTAGACTCACTAGGATGAACTTCTCTGATACCACTTCTGTCATACCCCAAATTCCATTGGAGCGGACTGACACCCGTAGCCGAGGAGGCTCGGGAGAACCCGTTCATAACCTATACTTTCACATTTACATTACTTATGAAAATTAGAAATTTGGGCATCACTTCGTTGTAAATAGAAGAAACAGTACCTAGTGAAGCCCAAGGCAGCAACTGGCTCATCGAAGTAGCCAATGTCGAGAATTATTACCTAACTAAACTCAGTTATCTGAAGGAGTGGATTTGGTAAAACATCTAATCTCTCAATGGAATCAACTGGCCTAGAGGTATCAATTTATATAGTCTTATAAATCAACCTCTCCATCATGGAAGCAAGGATAGCATCCTCAATCTCCCGGTGTCAATCAGCTCAGCAACCAAAGGATCAACCTAAATCCCAACCTAGACCTTATCTTTGAAGAATCCATCAATCTCAGCATTGTACACCTCATTATCTGAAGCATTATCAGACTTATCTACCCTCTCCACCTCAATCACTAGGGTAGTCTTAAGAACACGTGTAGGATTTGAGGTTGGTATCTCAGATAATACTCCCCATAAACAAGCCACATCAGGGAATTAAAGCTTATCTATATATTTCAAAAGGGAAGCTATCTTACCCTACATCCTATTCATAACCTCTTGTGGAATATCCTTTTAGAAGGCATCATTTCATATTATGGATTTATTTATACACTTTTATTTAATTTTGGATATTGGTTTTGGCCATGGTTGGGGGCATATCCTAACTAGATTTTTTTACTCTTTGGAGTAGAGGCTTTATGGTACTTTTGGGGTTTCGTATGGGTGAGATCGGTAGAAGTGTTAGCCTTAGCATTGGTATTGGTATTGAGGATGCCATCATCAGACATAATTTTTAAATTTTCGATCGTATTACATTTTGGGATTGATTTTCATATAATATTTTGTTATTCCCTTTGGTTTATGGTCTATGGTTTGGTTTGTTATGGTTGGTTGGTTGGTTTGGTAAAATTGGACTTGGTTGAGTCATCACAGTCATGCACCTATCCCAGAATTTGAATTAGAAAAACAATGATGTATTGTTATATGTTAAAATTTAGCCGATCTAAGGATGAATATAGGTGGTTAGGTTGTGTATAAGGGGAAGTCCCCAGTCCTGGTTGGACTTGGGATGCCCATTACGACAAGGCTCAGGGTTATGTCATGTCAAGTTGGTATCAGAGCGAGGTTCATGGTCAACTGAAAAGTCCATAAAGTTATGTCGAGTAGAGTCTCTTTTATGGGTGTAAAGCACGCCACACTTATAAGAGAGAGGCTACAAGACATTTAGGAATGTTTCACTTTTTTAGTATTCTATCTTTAATATTGAGTTCTCAATCTGAGAATATCCACTAATCCATGTTTGCTTGTCTTTCAGATCATGCCTCCTAGATCTTAAACACAAGGAAATTCTCCCATCCCATCTAGGGATTATTCTGAAGGGGTAAGTCCTATATCTATAGTACATCTTTGATCTCATGGTCCTATTTCTTATGGTGATGGAGTTCCTCCTATTACAGCTAGTTCTCCTTAGGTCCATCAAGCCAACGTGATAAACACAGAATTTCATCAGTCTATTTATTTTATTTCCCAATTGGGTGTTTCTCAAGCTTAGTGGGGTACAGTTGGTGCATTTTTTGCTGAGGCCATATGGGTTTGACAATTTATAAATATGGGTCCTCCAACTTTTATCGGGGTAAAGTTGGAGGAGGATCCACAAGGCTTTTTGGATAAGATGGAAAATATCTTTCAAGTGATGTAGGCTACTAATACAGAGAGGGTTAACTTTGTAGCTTATCAGCTCAAGGATGTTTCTTATCTGTAGAATAAGGAATGTGACAGGGATAGAGGTGATATGGAAGGGGAAGGGTTATGGAAGGCCTTTTTTAGTGCCTTCTTAAGATTGGTTCTTTCCTCAAAAGTTGAGGGATGATAAGATAAAGGAGTTTATAAATCTCATGTAAGGGAGGATGTCAGTAAATGAATATGCTTTGAAGTTCCATCAGCTATTAATGTATGCTTCTAATTTGTTGGCTAATATGACGTCGAAAATAAGGAAGTTCACTTTTGGGATGAATAGAGATTTAATTCTAGAGAGAAATACTGCATTTCTGATTAATTATGTGGACATATTGATAACACTCAATCTACAGCTCTCGTAGGAGTGTAAAGCGGTCGTTAGCAAATATAGAACCCAACCTGGGTTGGGTGTCGATCCCACAGGGAATAGCTTGGCCAACAAGTAAGCAAAATTACTAGACTTTTAGTGCAAGTCTCGTAAAAAGGGGGGAGTCTTGTCGTGCAAGTAATGTAAACAAAAGCTGAAAATAATAAAGTAAAGAGAGAGAGATTGTTACGTAGGTTGTAAACAATGAGAATTGAGGCGTTGGGGTTATGTCCACCTTCTGAGGTATACGTCTCTATTGGCTATGAGTGTGTAGAGTTTTGACATGCAACTGCTTATAGATAATTGTATTCGATGGTAAATCCAAGCGTCTTTCGACCTCAACAAGGACTATTTCAGTTTAACTCTTTCGAGCTTAAAGCGTGTCTAACGGTACGAATTCTCCAAGAGGTTAGTCCAGTTACGGCACTAGCTTTTTAGTAGGAAAGGGTGTCCTACTACCTTGACACTATCTCTTTTCCCGACAAATAACCTTTCTTTCGAACAAGTTAAATGTTAAACTGGTGTATTCTTGCGTTTGCAACCGCAAAGAATGTAGATTAAGATGAAGAGAATAATGATATAAGCAATATACGTGTCACGAACTCACAAACTCACAGCAATAGATAGTAACTCATTCGGCTTCCATAACCCCAACAGAGAAGTTTAGTTACCCATGAATGCGAAGGAGATCACGATTGACATTGTTATTATATCACAATATTGATTTATAGCGTGTGGCTCAAGTGATAGGCGTGAGACGTGATTCCTTAGCAAGTAACGATTCTCTTGTTGTGGAATAGATGAATAGAATTAATGGAAAGATTAGAAGAGTTGATTAGAAGTGTTGTGGTGGAAGAAGAGAGGGATGGAAGAAGATTAATTGTTGAATGATGAATGTATTAATTGAGGAATGAATAAAAATCTCTAGCATGATAGGGTATTTATAATACCCATATCCTACTCCTACTAAGCTAATGAAATAAATAACCAAATCCTACTAGGCTAATGGAATACTTAACCCAAATGTACTAGGTTAATGTAACATTATCATAATCCAAATAAACTAATGAAATACATAACCCAATTGTACTAGGTTAATGTATCATTGTCCAAATCCAGCTATGTGTCTGTAAGTCCCCAAAGTCTTCAGAAATGCTGTTTTAGCCCAGGACAGATTTTCCATGCAGCAGTTTTGGTCCTTAGGCGTGTAAACTCCCTTTCCTTCCTTTGTGAGCTTTCTTTTGCGTCAAGTAAGCCATAAAATGCTGAATTTTGCATCATTTATACCTGAAACTTTACTAATCATGTTCGTTAGTTCATTTGTAGGAAAAAGGACTAAAAGTGCATGAAATATATAATTTGTTCTCAAAACTAGGCTAAAATATGGGCAAAATATATTGATATAGGCGTGTAAATCCGCCTATCATCAACACCCCAAACTTAGAGCTTTGTTCGTCCTCGAACGACATATCATGTCCTTCTAACATCAACTTAGGGTTTTTACAACAACAACACAAAACATTCTTCAAGACAAGCACAACAATTATCAACAAAGAATAGCTTTTCGATTATCAGTAGAAACAGTTTAACCTCTAGCATAGACTCGTGATGGTGATCAACTCACATGCAAACGTTAAGGTACATAGCATCATATACAACTATCCAAAACTCATCAACCATGTGTGTCTCACAATATAGTACCCATAATCACTCACACGTATAGCATATTTTTTTCAAACATGGGTGTCAAAATATCCTTGCTCTCACTCTCACAAAGAATTCATTTGTAGCAACTGATGACCATAGGCTTGCCCTTAATGTAGTACTTCACTAAATGTCGGAATGTTAGGATTAGGATCAAGTAGGTCTTTTGATGGTTGTAATGTAGGCTAAGGGACGGGTAGGACTATTTTGGCCAAGAATAGTGACTAGGTTCCTAAGCGCTTTAATACATCACTTTGTATCATTGACACTTTTTTCTTTCAACCTTTCTTCTTTCTCTTTTTTTTTCTCTACCACCCTTGTTCTCCTCTTTTGTTTTTTTTTTCAATTTTAAGCACAACTCACTTTTGAGCTTTCTTTTCCTTTTTCGTTTCACAACATACCTCTTATGATAGCACTTTTTTCTTTTTCATAACACATTCAAGAACCATTACAATTTATAGCATCATACTCACCCAATTTCCTCTTATGTTGTCACATGACTTTTTCACTTTAAAGCACTTAGGAATTTGGATCAAATTATGGTCTTGAAAGAAATGGATTAGGCTTACATACAAGGTTGTCAAAGAAATAGGCTAAAGGCTCAAAAGGGTTTAACTAGGATAATGTCCATGGGTAGGTAAAACTGAAGGTAAACAAATATAGGTTGCCAAAGAAATGTCTAAATCATCTCCTAAACTTACACTTCTTATTTTCGCTTTGCATACATACCAGGCAAGTTCTAGCATCAGCCACAAACATAGAATATACTATTATCTCACACACACAAGGCACATGGTCGACTTGATTGGAAGTAATATAGACTCTCGACCCAACAAGTGAAGGAATTGAATCAATATCACATACTGAGTCACAACTAAAGCCTAAACGTCTCAATAGTCACAATTGTAGCACATACTCTTGTTATAATCTCATGCTGCCTATCAAAATAATTTCATGCGAAGCTAGAAAAAAATTTACTCCTAAAAAAAACTTTAAAAAAACGACAAAAAAAAAACAAAAAAAAATGACTCAAATAAACAAAGTAAACAAACAAACATACGTGCAAACAGAGAAGTATTATAGCATGCGATACCGCCACCCCACACTTAAACGGGACACTACCCTCAATGGAAAATAAATTCGAAGAACCTGGTTAGTCGGACTCTTCCTCAATGTCGGGGGTCATACCCCCTTCGTCTAAATCAGCATAAGAGTCGTCGTTAGAGTTCTCCTCCTCGTCAGAATCAGGCAAACGTCGATCGTCATAAGTCGGCACATCATCATCTAGAGGTTCCTCAAAGTATACGCCCACTCTGCACATCTCTCGTGCATGCATGTTCATTGGGTAGTCGTGGTCCAGCTGTTGGAGCTCTTCAGCAGTTGGAACACGTCCACCACTCATCATAGTAAATCGTGTCATGCCATAGAGATGACGGAAGAAACTCTCATCACGAGCATGTCTCTCCGCAGTAGTAAGGTTGACACCATGAGTTGTTTCAGCATCTTTGACCTTGGTGAGGTCAACCTTCTTTGGGTTATATGGGAGTTTGTGGTCAGCTGGTTCCTCTTCGATATCCTCCTTCCGCAAGATTGCTGTCAACAGATTGCCAAAAGTAAAATGGGACCTTTTGTGGAGTCTGGCCTTCCTCATGGTAGATCGAATGATTGCCCCAAAGTTGATAGGGACATTCGTCATCAAAGCATAGACCAAACACACTCTATCTCTTGATATCTTGGTGTATTGAGTCCCAGGAATAAGGCATAAGTTGACAATGCGCATCCAGATTCTTGCTTCCCTATTCAGTGGAGCATAGGGGAAGGTGTTGTGTCGGCCGATTTCTTTATGTCTGCCCCACTTTTCCATCGATCTGCTTCCACAAAGTGTGTGTCGTATTGCTCTATAAGGAGGCCTGCTGTTCATCTCTTTGAATGGTGCTGTGTCAACCGAAGGTAAGCCAAGAAAAGAGTTGATCCAGTCCGTGGTGAGCTGTAACTCTTGGCCCCGAATTTTTACTTCATTGCCTGTTGTGTTCGGCGACCAGTTGGCGTAAAATTCTCTTGTTAAATCAAGGTTGCATTCTCCCATGTCGCGGAAGATGAAATCCAGCTTTAACGCCATTATTTGTGCCAACATCCGCGGCTCCTTCTTCGCTAAGGTGTCCTTGTTGATTAAGTCGACGTGAACATATTGTCGTTCTTTGTTGTTCCTGTACCATTCTTTGGCTTCCTCCTCAAGAACCCATTTTATTCCAAACATTCTGTGGGGTAGTTGTACTGAGGATGATTCTCCTTGGTCCTTTCGACTTCTCTTCTTGCCCTTTTGGGAAGTGGTAGTCTTCTCCTTGCCTTGCCTCGCTTTAGGTGCCATTGTACCTGAGACTAGAAATAGTGTTAGTGGCAGCACAATCTCAATCGATACAATCTATAAACAAGCATTAGGGGTACCACCCCACACTTAGTTTTGTTAACACAAGTCAGTGAGGTGAAAGTAGTCGATTACTCAGATTTCGACGACATACATTTTAGGACTGTATTCCGACAAGAAAATCAGCAATGCATCACTTAATTGCAGCCATTGGACTACTTTCATGGTAGATATAACAACACTACTATATAGGGGTTACCACATGGAATAGTTATTCTTACAACAATCTCAACCTCTTATGTCGGTAGGCACTATAAGTCTTATCCCGATGGCCGGGATAGTCTAACATGTAAGTATCCAAACAACAATCTTAAGCAATGTTCATAGCCATAGTAATTCCGCAAATACCATAACAATGCTATTGAAACCAAATTCAAGTCGGAAACAATTCAAGATTTTCCTACGTATATGTTCACTCACATGATTTTGTATCAACAATCCAAGCACATGAACATCAGCAACAATCTTATACGATTTAGCAATTCATAATAGACATAGCAACGTAGTACTTACGAGAAATAAATGAAGAATAAGAGAGCACTTACTTGCTTGAAGCTTGTGGGTATGGTTTTGTGAATTGGAAGAGCAAAAGAAGAAAATTTTGAGAGGATTTGGATATATATGCGGCGCCCTTAGGTCAATTTTTAGTGTGGTTGTGTTATAAAACTAAGTCCCCTTTATATAGGAAGAGAATGGGTCGGGTTATGACCCATTTACAATCGGTTTTGGAGACACAAATCCCACATATGCGGCGCATAATTCTTGGCATAGACATGACATATGCGGCGCATTGTCTATAGCATAATGGGACATATGCGCCGCATAGTCTATGGCATTTGTAGACATATGCGCCGCATAGTCTATGGAATATGAGATACTGAGACCAAATGCCATAGTATAGGCGGCGCATAGTCAAAAGCACACTTAGGAGTAGGCGGCGCATAGTGTATAGCATACTAGATTCCGAGACCTTAGGCTATAGGATAGGTTGTGCATCGTTCGTGGCCTAGTTTTACCAAGGCCTAGCCTTCCTTGATGCCTATTTTGGCGTGAGAAATGCTCAATCCATAGCCTTATGCATCACCATTCCTAACTTACCAACTTTACCATACAATGCGTCCAAATCGTCAATTGAAATCAATCTCCTCGTTGAATACCTCTTGCACCTATCTTTGCTCAAATAAATGAAAACGTTTAGTACGATGGGTTGCCTCCCACCAAGCGCCTTAGTTTTGGTCGTGGCACGACTCTTATTTTTGGATTTTCATTTATCAAAAGCAAAGAAAGTACTAGAATGAAATAAAAATGATAATCGATAAAACGATAAAACGATGGGTTGCCTCCCATCTAGCGCCTTATTTATTGTCGTGGCTCGATATAGTAATCTTGAGTACTTAGACTTCGTCGAGATAAGTGATGGCCATGTCATTCATCGAGTCAAGAGGACCGATATAATTCTTAACACGTTGGCCATTCACTTTGAAGATAACACCATTATTGTCTTCCAATTCGACTACTCCATATGAGTAGACTTGGATAACTTTAAATGGACCAGACCACTTAAATTTTAACTTACCTGGGAAGAGCTTTAATCTGGAGTTGAAGAGTAGTACCATATCACCCTTTTGGAAGTTTCGTCGAACAATCCACTGATCATGATACTTCTTCATCCGCTCCTTGTATAGGTCTGACCTTTCATATGCATGGAGACGGAATTCATCTAGTTCGTTCAGCTGTTCCAACCTCAGATTCTTCACATCATCCCAATTCAAATTCAATTGCTTCAATGCCCACTATTCCTTGTGTTCAAGCTCGATGGGTAGATGACAAGCCTTCCCATAAACTAGTTGATAAGGTGACATACCAATGGGTGTTTTGAATGCAGTCCTATACGCCCATAGTGCATCATCTAGCTTTCGAGACCAATCCTTCCTATTTGCATTAACCGTCTTAGCAAGGATTTGCTTGATCTCTCGATTGGAAACCTCTACTTGTCCACTAGTTTGGGGATGATAAGGTGTAGCTACCTTGTGTTGCTTGACACCATACTTGGCTAATACAGATTTGAATAGCTTGTTGCAAAAGTGAGATCCTCCATCACTTATGATAGTACGTGGTACTCCAAAGCGAGAGAAGATATTCCTCTTTAAGAATGCTACAACACGCTTTCCTTCATTGTTGGCCAATGCTACAGCTTCAACCCATTTCGAAACATAATCCACAACAACCAAGATGTACTTCATTCCAAACGAATTCACGAATGGACCCATGAAATCTATACCCCACACATCAAAGAGTTCTACCTCAAGAATTTTGGACATGGTCATTTCATGGTATTTTGAGTTAGCACCTTGACGCTGGCATTGGTCACACCTTCTAACATAGTCGTATGCATCTCTGAATATCGAAGGCCAATAATAACCACTTTGCAATACCTTTCTTGCCGTTCGATTGCCTGCATGATGTCCTCCAACTTGGGATATATGGCATGCTTCCAATATGGTGGGCACTTCTTCGTGGGATATACATCGTCGAATGATACCATCAGCGCATCTTCAAAACAAATAAGGCTCATCCCAATAGTAGCTGATGATAGGCGAATTTACGCGCCTATATCAATATATTTTGCCCATATTTTAGCCTAGTTTTGAGAACTAATTATCTATTTCATACACTTTTAGTCCTTTTTCCTGTAAATGAGCTAACAAATGTGATTAGGAAAGTTTTAGGTATAAATGATGCAAAATACAGCAATTTATGGCTTACTTGACGCAAAAGAAAGCTCACGAACGAAGTGGAAAGGAGCTGGACGCCTAAAGGACTAAATCTGCTGCATGGAAAATCTGTCCCGGGCTAAAACAGCATTTCTGAAGACTTTGGGGACTTACAGACACAAAGCTGGATTTTTGCCATAATACATTAACCTAGTGCAATTAGGTTATGTGTTTCATTATTCTATTTGGATTATAATTTTGTAACCTTACCCTAGTACATTTGGGTCAAGGATTTCATTAGTATATTAGGATTTGGTTATTTATTTTATTAGTTTAGTAGGAGTAGGATAGGAGTATTATAAATACCCTATCATGCTAGAGATTTTGAGACATTCCGCATTCAACACATTCTTACAATTCAATTAACTCTTAACAAAAGACATCTTCCTACAATACATTCTTAATTCTTCATTCTTCTACTCTTAAATTCCACAACAAGAGAATCGTTACTTGCTACGGAATCACTAAAACCACACGCCAAACACCTACTATTCACGCCATCCACCATGCAAAACGTGATATCCTTCGCATTCATGGGTAACTAAACCTCTTAGTTGGGGTTATGGAAGCCGAATGAGTTACTATCTATTGCTATGAGCTTGTGAGTTCAAGACACGTATATTGCTTATATCATTATTCTCTTCATCTTAAATCTACATCCTTTGCGGTTCAAACACAAGAACACGCCATTCTAACATCTAACCTGTTCGAGAGAAAGGTTATTTGTCTAGAAAAGAAGACGCATAGACCAACGCCAGTATAACATTTAACTTGTTCGAGAGAAAAGTTATTTGTCTGGAAAAGAGATAATGTCAAGGTAGTAGGACACCCTTTCCTATTAAAAAGCTAGTGCCGTACCTGGACTAACCTCTTGGAGAATTCGTACCGTTAGACACGCTTTAAGCTCGAGAGAGTTAAAGTGAAATAGTCCTTGTTGAGGTCGAGAGACGCTTGGATTTACCATTGACTACAATTCTCTATAAGCAATTGCATGTCAAGACTCTACACACTCATAGCCAATAGAGACGTATACCTCAGAAGGTGGACATAACCCCAACGCCTCAATTCTCATTGTTTACAACCAACGTGATAATCTTTCTCTTTTACTTTGCT